>CM076582.1:1509902213-1510502213 GCA_034641835.2 Pinus albicaulis | reverse complement strand
TCCATCTCACTCAATTTTAAGTACCAAATCACTTGCCTACCTTGCCCCACAGAGATCTCTGAAAAACTAAGCCTCATTCCCCAGGCCCAAATCTACCTTTCAAATTTGAGCCAACAAAACATCATCAAATTCAATCAAACACCTCTGTATACATACCTAGCCTAAAATTAGTCATCACATCAGTCATCTCAAGCTTTCATTGGCCATATTTTCTGAGATTGACAAGGAGAGAGCCCTCTCCCGACCTGGTAGGGCTAGCTACCAGGTTAAACGTGCTATGATGTTATCCTAGATCCTACCTTTCTTAGCCTGAGGTAGATTTAGGACCTAACATAGTGGAAACCATATTGGGGAAGAAAATATTGTTTTTTAGTGTTTTTTGTTTTATAAACCATAGATGGAGCCTGAAGTTATGCCAGGTAGCCTTCGAACTGCACATTTCTTTGCGAGTGCATAAGTAGATAAAAGCTGCTTCAGTCAATCTCCGGTCTAGTCTTATAAAATGAACATCTGAATTGAAAATTTCCCAATTACATTAAATTGGGGAGGTGACAGATCTTCTCCGGGAAATATTGTTCAAGTTGCAGATCTGATTGTTGATGGTGGACAGTAGTCAGACACATATGAAGGCTGAAACATTCACCTGGGGACTCCAACTCAATCCAGAGATTCCAGTGCTCACTGATCCATTCATGCACTAAAATAAAATGGTAGGGTATGTGGAAAACCCTGCGCTTTGTGAAGTTTTAAAAGAAGTTAGAGATCATTTAGTGGATATTGAAATTGATGAAGTATTTTTCATTGTCGTACTTCAATTTTTGAGATCTCCGAAGTTTCCTCCTAAAGCTAAAACTTGTTTCTTTGAGTTAGTTGTTGAAAATTTTGAGAAGGAGATTTAGTATTTAAATGATCAGATCCAATCATATGAATTATGAGATCCCAAAAAGTTCTTGAAAACTCTCCCTCCTGCAAAACAAGAAACAATAGAGCTGCATGTGGATATTTGCATTGATAGTTTGCAGCTGGAAGCATGTATTAAGGAGTTGGGGCAGCAAACAGAGTCTGGTTTTTTCAATCCTATTGCAACATACATGGAAAAAAAAATTTAGTTTGAATGATAGATCAAATTGTCTTTTACATAACCAGACTCGTTATGTGCATGTATGGCTGTCAGCATTTACATTTGTGTCCTGGTTGAAGCACTTTCAAGCAGCATCCTTGTCACAGTTACTTGATTGGTTGATCTGACATTATAGTGTTACTTGATCTATTGGTTTTGCAGCAAAGTAGGGTAGATTTGTAAATAAATAAGTTGCCAAAGGCAACATTTCAGTTTCGAGTATCTGTTTATGTACAGGTTGCAGTATGTATATGTTTTTGGATTGGTATGAGTAGTTTTGGGTTTGCGGTTTTTTGACCATCCATGCCCAATGGATGAGGCACTTGCTCTACAGTGTTCTTGACACCTCCAAGGAGCTTCCATCCCCAATGGAGCCGATGTTAGTTCCAGTCTTCGCAGCCTGTCACTAGAGATCAACATGAGCTCTTACTATGTCTGGTTTTGTTAGATATTTTGCACATGATGTTCAGCACAAAACATGTCACAAGTGTGTCCATCATAAGAAACTCAGAAAAATATTTCCAATGGTATATCACACTCCCGTAACCAGCTCCCGGATTAGAAGATATGATCAAAATGAATGAGTGATTCTTGGTTATGCATGTTTTGAGGTCATTTGCTGCACACAATGACAAGTTTAGTACAAAATAAGTTTTTGAAATAACGGTAAGAAATTTTTCAAAAGTGAAAGATTTTTTTGTTCATCACATATGAAATAACAAAAACCTCCTTCAGTTTATGCACAGGTGCTACTATGTGGGAGATATACAGTGATATTTGGAGCCTACATTAAAACAAAGCAAATTTTTCATATTTTTTACTATTTTAGTCAGTTTAGTGCGGGGCCATTTTACAACAGATGGAAAGTAATTTTTTTTAACCACAAGCCATATAAAAAAAAACCTCTTTTATTTTATTCACAGGTGTCACGAATTGGGATATGTGACTAGATATTTACAGCTCATTTTCACAAATTTAAATTTTTAATGATTTTATGTTTTAGAGATGATTTTGTGGAACATATTTCTGAAACTGGAAACTAATTTCCAAAATTTGAGAGATTTTTTTCTCCAAAATGACCTTATCTACAAAAACCTCCTTCATTTTTGTAACAGGTGCTATGGTTTAGGAGATACGAGTTCATCTTCAACACCTATTTTCAGAAATTCGGCCCAAGTTTAATGTAACTGATTCTATTTTGAAGAAAATGGTTGAGCTCAATTCCCTTAGTACAAGGATGAGAAAATGTATATATTTTATAAATTTCATAGTGTAGGGGTTTTGAATTTGGCAGAATTTTGAACTTTTGAGAAAGCCTGGAGCTTCATTTTATACACATTTCAGCAGTTTGGCTAAGGAATAGACTAGGGTTTGCAACACTTTATGGGATTCATGTGGCATCTTGCTTTGGTATTGTGTTTCCTTCTATAATTGTAAGTTTATATGTGTTTTATGTATTCCATCATCTCTCTTTGCTTCATCTTAACTAAATCAAACAGGGATAAAGGTAGAATCCATTGAAAGTGTAGTGCTCTACCTAGGGTTTGCTTAGTTATCTATGTTTTTAGCTGATTGAAAAGGATCCTTGAGTACTTCATGCCCTTTTCAACTCCTAATTTGTCTAAAACCTCTCCATCGCACTCAATTTGAAGTACCAAATCACTTGCCTACCTCGCCCCATAGAGATCTCTGCAAAACTGAGCCTCATTCCCGAGGCCCAAATCTGCCTTTCACATTTGAGCCAACAAAACATCATTAAATTCAATCAAACTCTTTTTCACACATACCTAGCCTAAAATCAGTCTTCACATCAAGTCATCTCCAAGCCTCATTGATCATTTTTTTTGCTGAGAATGACAATGAGAGAGCCCTCTCCTGACCTGGTAGGGCTAGCTACCAGGTTAAGTGTGGTTTGATGTTACCTTAGATTCTGCCTTTCTCAGCCTGAGGTAGATTTAGGCCCTAAAAAACCCTACATTATTTTTGTTTTTTCCCTTTCTTCTCCCTATTTCTGTGATTTCAGAATTAGGGTTTTTCATTTTATATTTATAGGGTTTTTGTATTGCTATATATAGGCATAAGACATCCAACCCACGGGACGACTTGCATAGTCAGATCCCAATCCATGTCGGCCCTTGCGTGAATTTTTTATTTTTTATTTATAATCAGTGTGCCCTGCGTAACCTAGCGCACCGGTGTGCTGAATTATCCCAGTGAACCGCGAAAGTATTGTGATAAAAAATTTAAAAACAATTTTTTTTTAATCAATGTGCCATATGTAAAATAGGGCACCGATGCACTATTTCATTATGGCGCACTGCAAACAAGGTGTTTCGCAAAAAAATGTTTTATTGTGTTAATCGGTGCACCATGTAACATATAATGCATTGCACCGGGTCTCTTAGTTGACAGAGAGCACTGTATAGTCGTCCCTTTTCTGTGTGGGCGTTTATGCTACAAAAACTAACACTGGATGCTTTTTATTATTTTTTCTGTGTTAATCGATGCGGTGGTTAACATGTAACGTACCAATGCTTCTCGTTTACATAGAGCACCGTACAGTCTATTATATTGTTTGTGTGGTGCATTTATAAGACACCCACGCATCGATGTTGGTGCGTACACCAGGAACGACGCACCGGTATCTTGAATTCTTTTTTTAACTTTAAAAGTTGACAATTTATTTATAAAATATATTAATGAATGATATAGTACGAGTTTCATAATGATAAAGAAATGGCTGACAAGAGATCAAGTAAAAAAAATACTGATAAAGCATCAAGAAAAGCAAAAGGGAAGTTCTTTGTAAATTCTTTACAAAAAAAATTATTTTTGAACTATATGTAAGTTTAACTAATATGTATTGTTTACTGTGTATCATGCAGAGCCACAAAATGACGAAGCTTGATAAGATTATTTTTGATCTAGGACTAGAAGAGCGTAAAATCTTGATGGAAAAATTACAAAAGGATGAATCACGTGAATGAAAAAATATTATCGATCCAATATGAGTTTCTTTTTTTAATTATCATTAATAATATACTTAAAATTATTAGATAACATTTGTCAAACAATCTACTAATTCACATATGTTTAATTTTATACAGGGACCAACAACTCAGAAAATGAATGTTGTTCTAAGAAAAGAAAAAATATAGAGCATTCAAATGAAAATGAATTGCTCCTTATCTCATTTGGAGTGGTGCTGGAAGTTAACGAAAGGCAGAAAAACTTTCACAAAAGTTTGAGAGATATAGTGGAACAAATGTATAGACGTTCCTTCCACTTACAATACAAAAATCAATCCAATGATTCCAAGAACCAAATTTTATCTAAAATATAGGAAGATTTTTCAGAGAATTGGTCATTGATACATGTCAAACTTTTAATATAAAAAACATACAACAACAAAAAGAAAGAATGAAAAATTGATATTCCTTTAAATATTTGTCTAGAATTATTTTTAAATATCACTTTTGTTATATTTACTTTTCATATATCAATATTAAATTTAAATATTTTATTGTCATGTTACATTTTCAGGAAGATTATGAAAATTTCAAAAGATGAACGAGTTGATATCAATATGCTGCAAGAGGCTTTGTCCAAAAAGGTGTACAAGGAGTGGTCAAAGAAACAGTAGTGGTCAAAGAAACAGACAAAATTGCAGGACAAAATTGCATCGCAGGAGGAGCCATTTCAACAACAACGTGCTTCAAATGTAATATGTAATCATTGAATTTTTTTATTATTAAGTACAATAAATAAACAATTTAGCATTAAATATTACTTTTCAAGTATTTTCTTGCAGAAAATAAAAGAAAATGGAACACATCCAGCACAAAAAACAGGACGACAAGGAAGAAAAGGGTTGATATCTAAGTTTGTGAGTAATTGTTACTTCCTTATAACAACTTAACTAGATTTCATTTTTTGTATTTTTTAAGTTGTTTTACAAAAATCATCATTGAATGTCTTCAAACAGGTGCTAACATACAAAGAAGAACCATCACACGAATTGATTGACATTGGGTTAAATATGGGTTGTGAGTATATGTTGGCATATCAGAAATTAATTGTGGAATTTGTAAGCATCTATCGATCTTGTTTTAATTAGCTTCGTCTATAATTAATAGAACAAAAAAATATTTTATATTAAATATATGATTTGTTATGGGGCATAAAACTTGCAGGAAACAAAGTATGGAACTGTGCCAACAAATGAAATCTTCAAATATGGCATACTACATGGTTTTGAAAGAATGTGTATAGTTCATGAGTCAATTGTTGCTTTTTTCGATTTACATTGATGTATATTATTTAATATTGCAATTTTCATTATTCTCACCAATGTATATACGCTCATTACAGTTTATTTCTATGTTTGTAGATGGAAGGTGAATAAGATCAAGAAAACAATCAACATCATGAACAAAACATTCCTGAAAATAACCCCAAGTCATGGAAGTAGCTCTAGCAGTGATAGCAATTCAAGCGAAGAATGATGATCACTATCTTTGGATATCAAAGCAAGGCGTTGTATTTTATGAAATATTTGTGTGTGAAATCAAACATTTTGTTTAATGTAATGGGCATAGTGTCCCAATTGAAAGAAAAATGGATGCCAATAGTTGTCCCATATTGTATGACAAAGACTGTCTTATTCATATATATATATAGTAAAATATGTTTTAATTTATTCTATTGCGTTCTCCATTGTCATTGTGAAATGTAACACCACTGATTAAATTTATGGATGATTAAATATTATAATGAAGAGATGTGAAATTTTATGATATGATATAACAAATTAATCCAAACATCACATTCAAATGCATTAATAAAAATTTAATTAATATGAATACTATCATAAGATGTGTCGACTTTTGATGAATAATGAATTTTTAAAAATCACAATAATTGCATTGTCACAGGTCGATGTTTCTAAAAAATACAAAATGAACACCGGTGCGTGTCAGTTACTGTACATCGGTGTTTTTGTATGAAACAGCGCACCGGTGCATTTCCACGACCTATATGCACCGCATAAATACCAATACCAATTTTTAATCTCGGTGCGTTTGTGAGATACTAGGCACCGGTGCATTTATGTGAGTCTACGCACCGAGGCATTTGTACAACCTATGGGCACTGCACAAATACCAATACGAATTACAATAAATGATGCATTTTTCGGATACTATGCACCGGTGTGTTTCTATAACTCGACGTACCGGTGCGTTTAGACGAACTATGGGCACTGCACAAATCCCAAGACCAATTAGAACGGCCTCGTGCGCTGTATTACCAACACTGCACCCTGGTGCGGTTTTAAACCTTGACGGCCTAGTGCATGAACCTTCGACCGCCCCGGACCACCTTCTAGATGACACGCACTGGTGCATTGACACCTTCGTAGTGCATCGATGAAAAAAACATCCGTAATAACCTCTGGTTGCTCAGTTTTTTTAGTTGTGTTGAAATTCCATTAAAAGATCCGCCAAAACCTTCATAACCATAAACGGATGTTGTAGAAAACATTTTTTTGACAAGTTTGGCCATTTTTATAACACTAAAAGCCTCCTTTATAACCTCTGCTAGAGGGTATTTTCCTTGTAGTGATATATATATATATATATATATATATATATATATATATTGAACTAATTTATTTTTTTTGTTTACATAATTTTTTCTCTTTATATGAAACTAATCTTGAAATAAATTAGTTCGTATAGATATCCAAATGGTTTATTTGTGTGTTTTATACCACGTCCCCTACACACCAAACATTGTGTTTTATTATAATGGACATCATTTCTCTTCTATTTATATAGTATTTTATTTTTATTGAAAGGGACACGTGTCACATCCTTGTAGAATGCACCTCTCGACGCAAAAAATGGACCACCAATATCAAGTGCTTGAAATCACCATAGTTAATATAAGAATGTTGACTCTCTTTCCATGTTAAGTTTACCCAACAACCCCCGTATAAAATTTAGTGGGGAAATTCTTCAAATCCAATATAAAAAGCCAACATGCTCTCCTCCCATACCACCTAGGTATACATATATATTTTAGTAGTAGGGTTATGTATGCCTTCTTGATAGGTGGTTGTCATTGATGTCAACCCAAGAAGCACCTCGAGATGTCCCACCTTTTGTTGACTAATATAACATGGAAAAGTGTCCAAATCATCCCTATTGGATTTTCCTTGTCGAGTTATTTCCGATGGTATGTGGCACGCAATGAGACGCCTCATGATTTTCGAGATATCCACATTTGAAGATAATTCCCCTATCATGTGGACAATAATCCCAAAAGTAAAAATTTCAAAATCATGACAGTGAATTAAGGTTTTTGTTGAGTTCCAATCTTATAGCTCAAGAAAAAACCCCAAAGGTTAATTGGGCAAGTCAAAGATATGCACTTCAAATGAAAAATCCTAAGTGAACAAACTCTGTAATTGATCTAATCCCTGAGAAGGAAGAGACAAATCAGAAGATAGGGTTTGGGAATTATTTTGTTTGCATTTTTGGTTTTATATTCGCTTGGTCAATTTATATTTCACTTAAAGGCTTATGTTTTGGATTCCAAGGCTTCTTTCTCTGAACCAATGAAACTCTAATCCTTTATGATATTTGGCCCTTTAGAGCATACATCATTTAAGACCTGTGATGATATCTCTATGGAAGTTTTATTCCATAGTTTGATCATAAGTCATCTACTTGTTCATCATTAGAGCTGCACATGTGCAACTGAACCAATGAAGAATCTTGTTCACATATCACTATTTTTTTATTATCAAGGAATCAAAGTGAAGCCTCTGTTCTCCATTGTTTCGACCCTCATTAGGCAACCTCTGTAGGAGTGAAGGAATACTTTTTATTATTATTATTCAACCCTTATATAGAATACTTGTTCCTAACACAATTACTGCAAAACAATAAACGACAAAAGAGTTTGTTTCACTTATTTTGGCTATGGTTTGTTAAGCTTGGATAACAGGGGATTGATGATGAAAATTTGATGCAATCCTATTAGCTTTTTCAGCCCTCCTTAGGGAGTTTTGTTGAACAATACATGACATTTAAAGTTACATCCAATCTGAGCACCAACGGTTTGCACAAGTCACAAATTAATTATGATGGGTCTCAAACATAATATCAGTCCTAATTGATCTGATATTTCATTTTTTGATCAGAATTAATACTTTTTTAATGTTTCTCAACTAATTTAAGCCGACTATTCAAGTATTTGTTCAAAATTTGGCTCATCACAGTGATTTTATATATATCTAAGCCATAAGTATTGTAAGATCATTGATCGAATTAATGCCTTCATAGTGAAGAGAGTTCAATGATAGTATCAAGGTCTTATTGCACAACAACAAGGGCTTGTGTTTAATTGCAATATATCTTGTAGCCTACAGTCATCAATTAAGGATGAGAAACTTGTTCAGAAGTAAGGGCTTTCACTTCTAGTACATTAGTAATCTCAGTGGTGGTGGTTTGATTGATAGCAATTATAATTCATCTACAAGCAGTTTATTCATCAAATTTTACAAAGGAATTATATCATTATCTACAATAGTTGAAACAACCCCGGGTTAATAGTTCATGTAATAAAGTTAATAAGGGAAAAATAAGACCAAGGTAATGGGACTTGTATTCCAATATGAATGTTGGAAAAAACATCCTAGTGGGTGCTCATTCAATTTATTATGGCTAAGGAAATTGGAAATGGAATTAGCAAAGGAAAATAGACTTTAACTTGCATTTTATTTATGAAAATAATGGAAATAATGGAAAATAGGAGAAAAAAAAGGTTAAAGGTCACAGGTTGCATGTGAGGAGGAAAACGAAGGAAAATAATGGAAAATGAAGAAAATAGAGGCCTCATTGATAAAAAGGTTTTTGAGGATCAATTCATGGATTTTTTTCAGTTCAAATTTTCGTAAGTTTTAGCTTGGATCTCTCTTCTATTCTATTTCTCATAATCTTGAACACTTAGAATTATTGGAGCATTCTTGGAGGATTTTTGGCTTACCTGGGATTTGGAGCAAGAAATAAAAGGATAAGTAGGAAACTGCAACAAGACAACGAGATCAACGGCTAAAACAGGTTTTTCTTGTAGGTACCAAGTTGAATGAATTCATGTGGTTGTTTGGTTATGATATGTCATTAGCATGGAGGATTACATGGATTGACAATGGTTTTTCCTAGCCTTTCCATTTCCCGAATAGCCATGGTGTTATGGTTTTTCCCTTTTGTTTTCTGATTGGTGCTCATGTTCCATATGGTTGTGGGTTTAGTTAATAGTTCCTGAAGCCTTGGTTGGACAAATTCTCTCAAAGCCCTATAACAACTTGGCTTGATTTACTAGTCCTGGAAGCCTTGCTTGGAAAAATCCTCTAGAGCCCTTGGTGGGTTGAGTTACTAGTCTTGAAAGCCTTGATGGACAAACTCTTTGGAGCCCAGCGATAGTTGTGGGTTGAGTTACTAGTCATGGAACAAATGCTCTAGAGCCATGGAAAACTCTAGTAGAGACCAATCTAGTGATGGTTAGTGATATTCGACCGTGAGGTGGAATCACCGGTTGAGGGTTGAGGCAATTTTTCCTCTGGAAGCCCTGGTTTGGTTTTCTTGGTTTATTCCATGAGATCCAACATTCATGCTTGGAATGTGGCACAAGGGTGATTAGATGGAATAAAGATTTGGTTTAGCCCAATCTATTGTCGGGTAGTACGTGGAAGTCCTTGACTTGGTTGCATTTGCATATGATAATAAGAGCTCTTTTACTCTCGTATTTGATGAGTAAATTTGTTTGTTATTATGTGATTTTAATGGTTGTTCTATCATTGTTATTATGTTGGTTATAAGCATGGTTTTATGAAAGACTTGAGTTATGGCTCTCATCATGTTTTTATTAGTAAATGAATGGATAATGAATGTATGATCTAATAGACGATATTGCAACTATTGTGAGAGGGAATCACACCTTTTTGATGATTCTCAGATAATTATTAGACCCCTATGTTTAGATGTGTATTTCTGGCCTATACATTACATGTTCATGATGCGTTTAACAAAATATATGCCATGTTTAGGATGATTCAAGTCAGTCCCTCGTTCAAGTTTTACATTAGAGGAATTTTCTTCTTGCTATTTAACATTCCCGATAATTTCATCAATTTTTGGGTAGAGGCTTAAGTCCAAACCCTAAAAAAAAGGCTCAAATTTCAGGGTCGCTGGCACAAAAATTCCTAAAAAATTTTGTAGTTGCATGGATGCATTGTTATGGGAGCGAATGGAGGGTTATAGTCGCATGGAGGGCTTGTCATGGGAGCAACTTGGGGTCTAGTTCAGTTAAAAAGAATGTTAACTTATGGGTTGGGCACCTGGAGTGGCTAGTTATCCCTTGGGGATCCTGTAGCTCCTGAGAAGGGTCAGTTTGGTTTTGGTTTATCGATTCCACTTCCTTAACTATAATTGAGGTGTTGAATCATATCATAGTAACTCTTCATCACATATTTACCATGGTGGAATGGTTAACTTGGGTAAGTTTTGGAGGAGGGTTTTATAGAGTGGTATTAGAGCATGGTTCAACCCTTGGACTCGATGGGCGGAATTTTTTTGGCATGCATAGATGTCAGTTGCATATGTGTTCATTATGTTTGTGGTCTATGTTTTTTTTATGTATGCATGGCAGCATTCATTGTTATAGTTGTGTTTTCATGTAGAAATGAGTTTGTCATGAATGCATGTCAATTGAATATGCATGGGTTGTGCATGTGAATGTATATATGTTTTTGTGCATGCATCATGTCTAGTTGGTGTTATAGTTGTAACATCATGCATGGTATCTAGGATGATGATTGATATGATGTATATATAATACTATAATTATGTATATACATGTATTTTTCTAATTTGGTTGATCTTGCAGACGAGATGCCCTCCCTTGAACTATACTGAGGTATGTTGGTTATATTTATGTTTTGGTCTAGCTGGCATGATATACTTGCAGGAAGAAGAAGATAAAACATGAATAGAAAAATGGTGGATTAATAGTTCATGAGATTTTCCCTATAGATCAGATGAGCAGCATGGTGATGGGTACTATCCTGATATAGAAGACACTTTAAAAATATTGAAGGCATAAATAAGGAGTTGCAAAGCAGATAGTGACAGAATCATTCAATCACAAGAGAGACTTTCCACGGCAGAGGAGCAACAAGCATAGGTCAATGCAGTTATTATTTAGAGTTTTTTAGACTTGCAGAGACAAGGATCACTTAGGATCATTCATGGACATGAGAATAGGACTAATAGAATCTATGGTAGTAGGTGTCAAGGTGGGAACATGTCGGATAAAGATGATTTCATTAAAGATGGCAGGTTCTTGGATACCCTTGATAAACAATGAAGTGGACAAGGGATTTACTCTAGTTCTAGTTCAGGCAGGTACCATGGTCGTCATCCTTATCATCCTTGCAAGAGGAGTGATAGTGGATATTTACCGGATGAGTTCAAGAAAGTAAATCCATGTACATTTGATGGAGAAATTAAGAAGTCACAATATGTATAAGTGTGGTTACTAGGGATGAATAAGTTCTTCATATTACATGATTACTCAGAGAACATGAAGGATAAAATAGCTACATTCAATATTAAAGGTAAAACAAAAAATTGGTGGGAATATGCAAATAATGTCAGACAAATTCAGGAAGAGGATTTGACTTGGAGTGATTTTGAAAGACTTTTCAGGAAGAAGTATCTATCTGAGAGATACTATGATGACAGGGGTAAGGAATTATATTGTTTGAAGATGGGATCTATGACCGATGGGGAGTATACTAGAAGGTACTTGGAGTTATTGAGGTATGTTCCTTATCTAAAGGAGGAGAAAGCGAATATTTAGAGATTCATGAATGGGTTTTTGGTAGAATTCAAGGAAAAAATAAAGTTTTATGAGCCTAGATCATTGGAGGAAGCCATTATAAAGTTGAAGCATTTTTATGAGAAATCGAAGCAGAGGTGTGAGACTAAGTAGGATTGGAAAGGTAATGAGAAAATAAGGAAAATGGGACCATACAATGCCTCTTTTATACCATTTGAGACCATACAATGCCTTCTTTAACCTATAAACATAATATTTCTTGTCAGTGAGTGTAAATCCCTCAGGTTGTTCTATATAGACTTCTTCCTCCAATTCTCCATTCATAAATCTTATATTACATTCATTTGATATACTTTGATTTTCCTCAAACATGCATAGGCCAAGAACATGTTGATGGATTCCATTTTGGCAACAAGAGAAAATGTTTCTTTGAAGTCAATTCCTTCAACCTATGCATAAATTTTGCAGACCAATATTTCTTTGTTCTTGGTAACCTATCTACGCTCATTCAACTTGTTCCTAAAAACCCATTTTACGCCAATGACATTTTTTTTCTTTGGTCGTGGAACCAATTCCCAAGTATCATTCTTTTCAATTGGATCCAACTCTTCATTCATAGTTTCTACCCAATGTTCATCATGACTGGCTTCCTCAAAGATGCTAGCCTCAAATGTAGCCAAGAGTGCAAGATGTGCTTGTTAAAATGTTCATAATTTTCATTTTGTTCTAGTTTCCTATGCCTTCATCGATGTTTCCAAGGATTTGATCCAAAGGATAGGTATTTTGATACCATTTATTAGGAATCTTTGAAGGTTCTTGTTGTTCATTTCTTGTTTCTTCCTAGTTGGCAGTAGTTTCCTCACTTGATTTTACTTGCTTCAGGGCTTCCTCTTTGACTTTTTCTAATTCCATAGTTTGTGTCTTTGATTCCCCTAAATGTGAACTTCCTTGCACCATATTTGGTGCATGAGATTCATTAAATGTG
Organism: Pinus albicaulis; assembly: GCA_034641835.2. Classification (NCBI taxonomy): domain Eukaryota; kingdom Viridiplantae; phylum Streptophyta; class Pinopsida; order Pinales; family Pinaceae; genus Pinus; species Pinus albicaulis. The sequence goes on along the minus strand of CM076582.1, from coordinate 1,510,489,203 downwards.
ACACTGATGCTTTCGAATATCCAGTTGAGACTGTCATTATAACACTTATATGCTTTCCATTTTCTTCAATAGCCAACAAAAATGACTTCATCTACATGAGAATAGAATTCTCTTGTCTTCTGATCTTCCCCTTTGATGTAGCATTTGGTTCCAAAGACTCGAATTTGTTTTACATTCACTAGTCTTACCCTTCACATTTCATATGGATTCTTATCACAGTTACTTCTAAGTAAACTTTTTTTCAAAACGTATATTGTTATATCAACTTCCTAAACGCAAAATTTGTTGTCCAATTTTAAATCATTCAACATTTTTATGGGCATTTCTTCCATAGTTCTATTTTTCCTTTCACCTACTCCATTTTGTTGAGGTGTCCTAGCTACTTTAAAATGCCTCTTTATGTGATGATCCTCGCAAAAGTGCTAAAATTATTTGATATGAAATCTCCTCCATTATGTAATCTCAAACATTTGATCTTCAAATCAATTCATTTTTAGCCATCTCCTTATACATTATAAAATTTGAAAAGATTCAAACCTCCTTTCTATAAAATTGACTATTGTCAACCTAATATAATCATGAACCATTAGCATAAAGTATTGTTCACCATCTATCTATTTATTTCTCATCGGTCCACATAGACCTATGTGTAATACTTCTAATTGTTGAAGATTGCAACAAGAAACAATGAAAGTGGCATTTAGAAACATCATTCCTTGATCCTAGTGAAAAACAATCACCTAAACTAGGTGGGACCCACACAGGCTATTTTTAGGTGTATGTCTATTTTTAGAATGGTGAGCATATTCTAAAATTAACAGGAGGTTGATTCTAGATGGTTGAGAAAATTCTATCTTTAGATGAGTTTCTATTTTTAGAATATGGGTGAAGTCTATTTATAGATACCAAATCTAAAAATAGAATGCAGGTCGATTATTATTAGCCCTTAATAATAATCAAAGAATAAATAGTAACTTATTCTCTTAGAGCACTTTATTTCAGTGAACAGATGTGGCACATCAGTGGGCTGAAGGAATTACACAATTCCTAGGGTTGTTGGTGACTCATGCAGGGGGGACTTCGTTATAACTGATAATGACAAGTTGTAACAGAGTTGGAAGAGTAGTTATGTGAGTTGTTATTTAGTTTAACTCAGTTCAGTGAGTTAAACTCAGTTGTGCTAGTTGTAACTGAACATACACTACTGAAAGATGAGTGAAATAACTATTTAATTAATTCACAAGTAGTGTATTACTTGCAAATGAAAATATGATTAACTACTTGCATGTCAGATCTAGTGGAGACATAGGTGAAAGGGTCAGATGGACTATCAGTTGTGACTATAGTGATGCATTCAATGCATCTACACACACATTGGAGATGTTAATGAGGATTGTGCAGTGTAAGCAAGGCAAGGTCGAATTCATTTAGGGTTCTTCTTCAATAGGGATTGCGCAGTGGAGGCAGGCTGTCAAGAGGCAAGAAATTGGTGCATAGGTATGAAAATTTCTACATGATAGTGTGTGATGATTGTATATTGTACTGAGAGCTCTATGAGCTGAGCTTTGTATGAGATTGTTACATGATTCCATTGATATACATAATATATGATAGTTGGGGTTTTTAGCTTAAAGCTTTCCTGGTAAAACATCTTGTTATGTGTGATTGATTTTTGCTTCATATGTGTTTTGCAATTAGCGATTTAATTTCCACAAAGAATTAAGTGGAAGGATTTTGTATTTAACATAATATTAAATTGTTAGATCATGAGAATCCAGAAATACATTATTGTGTTTATAAATTTCCACACTAATGGGTTTGTCATGGAATGTTCCTTGGTCTTGAATTCAACTCTTATCTACTTTCCATGCCTGCAATGTTTACATGTAGTGTTGGTTCGTTTTGAAATCAATGAAATTTCTCTTACAACCTCCTTTTTTCTAAATTTTACAAGGTTTTCAAATTTTATGTGTCACATTCATCTATTCCAGGGCCAACTTTCATTTTCCTTTGGCAAGAAGCAACCTTTAACCATCTCATCCAAAGTGTATATGTCATTTGGAGTCTTAGTTGTATTAGCCACCAATTGGCCATATTTCTCTCTTCTTATTTCACATTTATTTGAGTCAAAGAGAAACATATGTACTTGATCACACATTTTACTTATGCCTAGTAGATTATGATTCATATTTTCCTACAAGCTTGACTGTGCATGTTCTTATAACATTTGCAGATCCGTCATTTCCAAAAGACATTGTTCCATCTTTTCCTTATTTCATTGATATGAATTTATTCCTTTCTCTGGTCATATGTGTTGAGCATGCACTATCAACATTCCCCATATTATTCTTGCTTTGATATTTTAGGGAAACTGCACATCTTTCAATTTTCTTCCTCTAGACTTCAATATTTTGATTATGCTGTGATTCCCTTTGGGGAGCGGTTAACCTGCAATTTTTAGCCAAATGTCTAAAGTTGTTGCATTTATGGAATTATACTTCATTGTTTTAATGACCAAACTTGTTGTAGTTTTTCTTGAAATATTCATGTGAGTTTACAGGATAATTATTCCTAAAATACCTTCCAAATTTGCTTCTATTCCTAACATAGGCTTGAAAAATTACAACTTTATGCGCAATTTTTCCACATGAATAAAAAATACCAAGAAATATATTTTGATACTTGAGAGGGGGTGACCTTCTTGATGATATTGTTCTCCATGATACTTCTTGTTGATCTTGAATATTTTGTTCCACTGGGAATCCTTTATCATTAGATCCTCTAGCCATTGTTTCATAATTTTTCTATCCATCTCCCTGTTCTATTGTGGAAGAGGTAAAGCCTTTTAAAAGCGTTTTCTTGTAACCCAATATTGTCTTATCATTGTGAAACCTTTAGTTGTTGATGAGCTCATATAATACTTTAGAGTTGTTTGCAAAGATTTTTCGAACAATTCTTCTTTGATTTACTTCTTCTCATAGATATACTATCTCTGCATCTAGATCTTCCCCTGCCTTGTTTCTTTCTTGAAGTTCTCTTCTAAGATAATAATCATTTTTTCCAGCTTCTTATAATTGTACTTTAAGATTGATAATAACTTCCTTTGATTATTCATTCTTCTTATTGAGGCTTTTGGGATGTTATTTTTCTATCTTTAATTCGGATTCGAGAGATTTGGAGTTTTACTTTTCAACCTTAATATCCTTTATAACTCTGATGATCTCATTTTGAAATTGAATTTTTTCCATCTCTTATTCTTCTTCTTTAAGCGTTTCCTTAATTTTTTCCCTAGCCATGAATAATACTCTTCCCGTGTCATTTTCTTCATCACTGCCACTTTCTTTGATGATTTATCTTCTTTGGAGAAAAAACTTTTCTTAAGGCCTTTCCTTTTATTTTGCTTGTTGAATCTTCTTTGACCCTTCCTTCCTTTCATGGGTGCTTCATATTCATCACCATAATTCTTATGAGGACATTTCCTTACAAACTTACCAATTTCACCATAATTGAAACAAATTAATGAAATTCTATCTTTGAACTTACTTATTCCTTTTTACAACTTTCTTGCAAATATTTCAATTTCTTCATAGGATAATTTCTCTTCTTCGCAATAGCTAGAGCTTGGTCTTGGTTCCTGTTTATTTTTCCTAGTCTTCATGGATTCTATAACTCATTCTTTTCAGTTAGATGGACTATATTAGTCTTTCTTCATTTTATATGTTGTAAGTATTCCATGCAGTTGGTCCACGCTAAGATTTTTCAAATCATCTCTTTCTTCTAGCACGGAGAACTTGGCATCAAATCTCTCCAGAAGAGATCTTAGAGCCTTTCAGACAACTACCTTTCTTTCCATTCGATCTCTGAGTGCTTGTATATCATTCACTACTTCTTCAACATTGAGGAAGTAGGCTACAATGTTGTCGTATTCACTCGGTTTGGAGTTTAGCCTCCTTTACTTTTTCGTCTCCTTCATATGCATTTTAAATCTTATCCCAGATTTCTTTCACTGATTTGTAGTGCATTCTTTGAAATATATGGAATGTTTCACACCAAACATAACTACATTTATAGCTTTACCATTGCTTTCGTAAATCCTTCGGTTGTTATCATTTGTGGGACGAGTTGAAGGTTGATTGTATTTGGTCAATACAACATTGAAAGATAAAGTCCTTCTACTTAAATATATGCCCTCATATTTTTTAATACAAAAAGAATAGGTGTTCCCATGAAGTACTGGAATTCTCATCTTATTCCACTACATGATCTCCTTTCAGTTGTTAGACTACTAGTGAAGAAACCTACCCTAATACCAACTATTGTAAATATTAAGAGGGGGTTGAATCAATATTTCCAAGAAATTAGTAAATTATTAATATTTTAAGAGAGTTGTTTAATCTTCCTCAATATTTAAAACCATAAGAAACAATAGATAGTGAAAATGAATATTTTTAGGTGGAAACCCCCCCAGGTCAAAAACCACAGAGCATTTTTCTAGTAATTTATTTTAATCTTCAGTTCCAACTGAAAAGAAAGTCGCAAGTCGATAGAAATTTATAAAATAATTCATTCTCCAACTCCCTCTAGAAGGGCACCCCAATGTCCTGCTTTTATCAGCAGTGAGTTGAAAGGATGCTCCAACACCCTAGCAAGCTCCAACTTGCCCTAGCACCACCCTACCACCATGAAAATGACAAAAATTTAATACGATATTGTGGACTCTCATAATAGGGATAATGGTCCACTTACAATGATATAAAATGAATATACTTCATCTAACCAAAACCCTAAGACCTATACCTGTGTCCCAACAATAAAAATTATGACCAAATGAATACTACGATTCCCTGTACAATAATTCTTTTACAAAATTTTCACAAGACCTATACAATGAGAATGCCTTTGAAGTAAGGATGTTTTTTATGATGAAACCTTAAGTGTTTTTCTGCCTTAATTGTTGTCGAGAATGATGAAATTGATTTGTAAAATTTGATGAATAAACTGCTTGTAGATGGATGATAATTGATATCAATCAAAACACCACTGTTGGGATTACCGATGTACTAGATGTGAAATCCCTTAATGCCTGAACAAGTTTCTCATCCAAAACGTAAGCCCTTGTTGTTGTGCAATAATACCTTGATACTACCATCAAACTCTCTTCACTATTAAGGCCTTAATTTGATCAATGTTCTTACAATACTTATGGCTTAGATATATATACAGTCACTGTGATGAGCCAAATTTTGAATAGATGCTTGAATGGTCAGCTTCAATTAGTTGACACGCATTAAACAAGTATTAATTCTGATCATAAAATGAAACGTCAGATCTTTGATTAATAATTAGGATTGATATTGTTTTTTAGACCCATCATAAGTAATTTGTGACTTGTGCAAATGGTTGGTGCTCAAAATGGATGTAGATTTAAATGTCATGTATTGTTCAACAAAATTCTCTAAGGAGGGATGAAAAAGCCAATATGATTGATTCATATTTTCATAATCAATTCCCTACTATCCAAGCTCAAGAAACCATCACCAAAATAAGTGAAATTGACTCTTTTGTCCTTTTTTGTTTTGTAGTAATTATGTTCTAAACAAGTTTCTTAGATAATGGCCAAATAAAAACAAATCCTTATTCCTCCACTCCTGTAGAGATGCCTTAATGAGGGTTGAAACAATTGAGCAAAGAGGCTTCACTTTGAATCCTGAATAAGAAAAAAATAGTGATGTATGAACAAGATTCTTCATTGGTTCGGTTGCACATGTATAGCTCTTATGATGATCGTGTATAGGACTTGTCATCAAATTCTGCAATAAAAATTCCATAAAGATATCACCATAGGTATTAAATGATGTATGCCTTAAAGGGATGAATCTCATAAAGGATTAGAGTTTCATTGTTTCAGAGAGAGGAGCCTTTAATTTTCTTCTTGGGTCTTGGAATCCAAAACATAATCCTTTACATGCAATAGAAATTGACAAAGAAAATATCAAACCAAAAATGCAAACAAAATAATTCCAAAGCCCTATCTTCTAATATGTCTCTTCCTGCACATGGATTGGATCAATTTAAGAGATTTTTCACTTAGTATTTTACATTTGAAGTGCATATCTTGGAGGTGAGGTTTAGGCCTCCCTTTATAGTTTATCTCTTGGATCGAAGGGGATTCAAATAGATTAACGATGGAGAATTTTAGGGAGGGATTTTCCTTTTTCTATTTAAAATTGGTTTAGAATAAGGCCCAAGTGTAGGCCATCCATCTTAGAGGATGAGAGATTTACTTCTTTTTATTAATAAAATCTAATGCCCTTGAATCCCTTGACCATATTTTACATTTGACTTGCCTAATTAATCTTTAAAGTTTTTTCTTGAGCTATAAGATTGTAACTCAACAAAAACATTAAGTCACTGACATGATTTTGACCTTTTGACTTTTGGGGTTATTTTCCACGTGATAGGGGCATTATCTTCAAATCTGGATATCTCAAAAACTGTGAGGCCTCTCGGTGTGTGCTACATACCACCGAAAATAACTTGACGTGGATAATATGATAGGGATGATCTGGACACAAAAAAACCATGAATTTCCAAGTCATATTAGTCAACAAAAGGTGGGGCATCTCCAAGTGCTTTTTACGTTGACATCAATGACAACCACCTATCAAAAATGCATGCATACCCCTACTAGTAAACTCTATATGTAGACCTAGGTGGTAGGGGAAGAGAGTATGTTGGATTTTTATATTGTATTTGAAGAATTTTCCCACTAAAGTTTAAAGGGGGGTTGTTGGGTAAACTTGACATGAAAAAGGAGTCAACCTTGGTATATTAACTATGGTGATTTCAAACACTTTATTGGTGGTCCATTTTTACGTCAAGAGGTGCATTCTACAACCTAGTATGGGGGAAATGTGTGACTCTACTAATGTTCAACGGGGAGCTAACACGTGTCCCTTTCAATCAAAATAAAATACTATCTAAATAAAAGAGAAACAATGTCGGTTATAATAAAACAAAGTGTTTGGTGTGTAGGGGAAGTTGGATAAAACACATAAATAATCCATTTAAATATCTAGATGAACTAATTTATTTCAAGATTAGTTTCATATAAAGAGAGAGGAAAAAATTATGTAAGCAAAAAAATTCAATTAGTTCAAAATCTACTATATATATATGTGTGTGTGTGCGCGCAGGGGCGGGTTATATAAATTAATAATAAAAAAATATTGTGTTTAAAAAAAATCAAGTAGTGTGACTAATCCACATTTTGGTCCCTTGTTAGATATATATATATATATATTTCAATTTTATATGAAATACAATAAATATTTGTTGGAATTGCAAGTTTAAACTAAGTCCTCTAACCAATTTAAGTGTCCAAGGGGATTTTCAAAGCCTTGAATCATTTAGACATCCAAAAAATATAATTTTCCATGAAAAGTAAGATATATATGTTCTATACATTGATATATCAGGTTGCAATGAGGACCAAATCTCCGTAGGTCAGATTTTTCTAGGCATCAATGATTAAGATGAATATATACTAGTGTGGTATTAAGCTCTTGGATATCATGTAGTAAAATCCTATAAATCCTTGAAGATTCTCCTTTATAATATGTGGCAGATGAGAATAATACACTTAGAAATATTAAAGAGTGTTGAGTGTTAAATTGAATTTTTCACCTATTAAATTTTTCCATATTAAATTATAGCACACATAATTTATGTGTATATTATTTTATAATTATTTTTATTCTCATACTAATTTAATTATTAATATAAAATTCATAGTGTGTCTTTTCAGTTATATTTATCATAAATATATTGCCAGATTCATTATTAAGTAATTTTTGAAAACTAATTTATTTATATAAGTATATATATATGTGTGTGTGTGTGTGTGTGTGTGTATATATATATATATATATATATATATATATATATATATATATATATATAATTTAATTAAATTTATAATATAACACTAAATTTATATTTATTAATTAATAAATTTTTATTATTCAAAATGTTTTCTTATTCAAAATTATTTACTAATAATCAAAATGTTTACAGACAAATTTTAAAAGAGTTTTATTTTTCGTTACTATTGGAGCGGGGTCCCCTAAGTCCGAGCTTTGAAGACCATTTTTGATATATTTTTGTAATATATTTTGTAAGTTTAGTTGTGCGCAACACAAGTCAAGGGGCTTTGGGGCAGGTCAAAGCCCCTCATGAGTTGTAATGTGTAAAAAGTGTAGAAAAAGGTGCCTCAAACCACGGTTTGCAGACCCTAGATTAGGGCAAGGTAAAAGTATAAATAGAAGTCTAGATCGAGTCGAAGAAGTCAGTTTTTGGATAAGTTTGAATAATTGATGATAGATTTAGTTGTGCTGTGATATTTTGTGCGGATTTGTCTGGGTAAAAGGCTCCTGCTTGCTATGTGCGTGGAGACCTTAGTCCTACTATGTGCGGACCCCGCTGACTGTTTGCGCGAGTGAACAGAAGGGTTTTGTATGAAGGATCTGAACTGTTATGAATAAAGAATTGTTGTTGCTAATATCCAAGTCAGAAATGCATCTATTGTTTATGTTATGATTGCTTCTACATATTACTTTTGATTCCTGTATTGTATGTGTTTAGATCACTTGCGCAACCACTTTTGGTTTTAGATTAATGGTTAGTAAATGGACCTAATTCTATTGTGATTTAATAGTGTCTATTAAGATCTATTACATGAATTAGAGACTCTGTTTTAAGCTTACGCTCCAGATATTTTACATAAATGACCTAAATCTGTATGTTAAGGGTTTCCTGGATAGGTCTTCTGTTATGAAGGTCCATTCATGATTGTTGCTGGTCTAAGGGCACCCACATCATTTAAATCTCTCTCAGGGTGTGGAAACCTATTTCCAGCACCCCCACCATACTGCTTCGGGTGAGACTTTGACTTGCGCAAGCAGGTCACTGCCAAAAGGGCCAGTAGTAAGAGGGTTTTGTTGGTTAACCTAAAATCCAAACTTGGGTCAGGACCCTTCAAGCCAAAAAATGGTTCCGTTTCTAGGACCAGGATCATTTTGAGAGAGATTGGGTGATGTGGAAAGGTCAGTGGTAGCCATTAAAGCCTGAACTAGAGGAATGGTTTGAAAAACATATTCATGAATTTTCTCTAAAAGAAAACACAAGTAAGAAGTTTTCCACTGAAGGGTGGAAGAACAAGTATATTTTCACAGAAGTGCATGAGATCTTCTTCATGACCTTTTCACATGAATTTCAGAAGTGGTTGTCAAGATTAGGAGAATTCCAAACCTTTTGGTAGGATGATCAGGTTGTTAGGTCCCCGTAATTTGTTAGATTGGAAAAAAAATGAATAGGGGTAACGTCAAACCAGTCTTTGGAGTCCTATCCTTCCTAGAGTCAGAGAGGGCTCTCTCTATGTTTATGTAAAGGATGTGAAATTGATTGATTTTAGGGTTTTGATTTTTAGGCTAGTTATTAGGATTAGGGTTTGTTTGTTTGATTTGTTTGGCTGGGTAGGTTTCCAAGTAGAACAGAAAGGGTAGGATAGGTTTAGACCATTGGGCTATGGAGTCTGTACAAGGTCTAGAAAGGTACAACAATAGGTCAAAGATGGTTCGGAGGGCAAGTATAACAAAGCTAAAAGGATCTTCAAGGCTGAGGTGAATGGAGTGAACATTAAATTGTGAACAAAGTAGGTGCAAAGGGTAGTTAAGAATCCTTTGTCAAATACTACATCTTTGACAAAACCAAATACAAGGCATACCATACATCTTTGACCAAACCCTAGCAAGTTAACCTTAAGATGACAATCCCGTAAACCCTAGAGAGTAGGGAACATCTAAACCCTCTAGCTATTTACCTTCAGAGAAAGAAAACATGCAAGATGACATATAGTATTGATTAAGAAGCAAGAAACTCCTAAATTTCCTAAATCATACTACTAAGAAACTTCAAAGCAACCAGTCAAGATGAACAGAAGGGTATGGCAAATCATAAACCTCTTCAACCAAACCTAATCAACAATACTTGAAAGTAAAGACCTTAAAAACAATGTTTAAGTAATATCAAAGAGCAGGGCTAACCATAAAACTTATTTGACATTTTCTTTATCAAATCATCTTCAAGATAAACAAACATAAGTGGGTTTAGAGAGCAACTAATAATTCTCTAAACTGACCTAGCAGAGGAAAACATGAGAGCAAGAGAAGAAGACAGACTTAATGTGCTTTTGACAGCATACCTTAAGCTAAAATTTATGTTCTAATGCAAGAGAAAGATGACACAATATGTAAAACATAAGAAAATGAAAATAAAACAAGAAAGACATCACCATTAGCCATGTTCATGAATCCTGCAAAGTGTTTGTCTCGTTGATGTTCAGTCGAAAAATATCTACAAGGCTCCAAAGCCTAACTTCATAAAAAACTCAGAGCCTATGCTCAACTTAACAAGTGACCAACATGAACAATGAGGCCCTCATGCAGTATTTATCATGAAAATGAGAGTTAAAACCCTAGTTAGTGTTTTGGAGGCCATTAATTTCTCATAAATATCTTTTTTGTCCTTTGAGACCATGCAAGGCCCAAGGCACAAAATATCTAATGAAATAAATGCAAAATATCTTCTCAACCTATTTTGGAAAAAAATATGACATTTAGGCTCCTAGTAACTTCCAAAATATCTTCAAGTGTATTTTGTTGACCTTTTTTGCAAGGACGCAGCATTGAGGTCCAAGGGCGCAACGCCTGCACCGGAAAAATAGGTTGCCTTGCAGCTAAGTTTTGAAGGCCTTCACGATGTCGAAATGAGCTCCGTGATAGCTCGTTGGAAAGCTTGTTAAGTATAATTTCCAAAACTTCCCTTGTTTTTCTGATTGGAATTAATTTACTTGTTAAAAAACTAAATATCCCAAGACTGCTAAGGGTGCAGCGCCAACCCTGAAATAGGGCAAAAAGGTGGAATTTTGCATGTTTTTTACCCTTTTGGAGTATCAAAACTGCTCCAAATGATCTGAAATTTTGTGTGCATGATGCACTTGGCCTAAGGAACATAAAAATGTAAACCATTCCTAAAATGGATGCCTCAAGAAAAAGCACAGCGCTAGGGGCGTTGTGCCCTTATCCCTTTAAATCAGTCAAAAATTCATAAGTGCAGAAATGTGCCCAAAATTTGAAATTGTCTTACTCATGGTTTTTGAGATGCTTTTAGGTATATAACAGCCAGGTCAAGGTCTTCTTTGTTTTTAGCCTCCTTGATAGGTTTTTCTCTCATTGGCATCTTCTTAACTACCTTCTTGCTTCAATGCTCTTTGACACACTGACATCTGCCTCCTCATTGCTTGACTTATCATTTATTGATTTATCATTGCCTCCCCTCTCATATACATTTGATTTATCATGCCTTTGAAAACCCTAGGACTGTAGATGAAACCGATATGGAAGAGGGTAATGGAATGGTGATGAAAAAAGGCAGTTATGTTTATGAATGATATGAATGGGTAAGGGTGTAAGTATGCTAGGCTGAATGAGAGGCTAAACAACTTGATGATAATCCTTTGTTGTTTGTTTAAACTTTTCTTTGACAACACCTTAAACTAATGGCAATTTGATATGAAGGAGGGCATGTAATGTCAATTCTTTTGCAATGTAAGGGGCTAAGTGTATGAGTGTTATGAGGAATAGGTGTAGGCACAACTTTGGGTGAATGAGCAACCTCTTATAATGTAATCCTTCTATTTGTTACTAATTCTCTTTGCAATCAGATGGAGGAAATCTTAAATAGATATTTCAAGTTCCAAGCCTCAGGGCTGCTCCTTAGGGGTTCATTCCTTTCAATAAAACATCAAACAAAACTTGCGAATGAGTGCATTTGATGGAATCTTCCCTTAACAATGCTTGAAGGACCCTTGGAGGCAGCTTGAAAACAATTTGAAGCAGATTGAGAGGTTTTTTTTCTTGGAGGGCCTCCCTGGCCAAACGCGTAGTGCCTACCCGGGTGAACAAGGTGTCATGTTGGGCAAACGTGCAGCGAGTTGTGCCAGGCACGCAGTGCCAAAGGCTTTCTATCGGGCCTGTCGGGTCTGCTGGGTAAACGTGCAGCGTGTACCTCCAGGCGCGCAACGCAGAGTAATTCTGCACGAGGAAAACCTCCAGGGGTGCAGTGCCCAACTCCAGGCACGCAGCATGATCCTGAACGGGCAGCGCCAGGTATACTTGCCCAAAATTGATTTTAAAACTCACAGTTTCTCCTCCTGATTTCTCTGAAGATCTTTACAAGGAAAAATTGACTTTGCTGAAGTGTTAGATGACCTTTTATAGGCAAAAGGATTTAAATTTAGCTTTAGAACCCACTTCCCTAATGTTTTTTAGACCCCTTTCACTTTTTCTAATATTTCTTTATACATTTTGCTTGTAGGTGACAAAAATATTGAAGTAGCATTTTTCTCTTGCTCCTTGAGTTGACACCTTCACTTGATGTTTTCTTTGGAGGGCTGCACACAGGAGTGTTTTCAAATTTTCTTGTGTTTTCCTTCACAATATTGGACTTATCCCTTTCACCCTTTCTTACTAATGATTTTGCAATGTTTCCTCTCTAGGTTGTTGAGATGATGAACTTTGACCTTCTTGTTTCCCTTTGAAGCATAATAAGCTCATTTGAACATCTTCTAGTGAATTCACACATTAACACCTTCAAAAACTGTCCTTTGACATGCATTATGAATTCAAACTATTCCTTTTACCTTCTTAAATTGGTCATTTTTGGCATGAAAAGCTCCTTGGGATGAGTTTGGAATCTTTACAAATAATGACATCTTCAGAATCCCTTTGTTTTCATTATGGAGTCCAAACTTACCCTTTCACCTTCTCTGATCACCTTACCAAAACCCTAGGTGTCTGGGATGCTTGAGAACAATTATTAGTGTTGTCTTCTAAGTTCTCTATAGCCCTTTCAAGTTCATTCATTTATGTCCAGTTCACCTCACCTTTTTCTCTTTTTATCTATAATTTCTGAAAAAATTCTCTTCATGTTTGGTTTTCTTGGTGTGCATCCTCCATGGTTTTTTGCTACATTGGATCCCTGCTTGGCACACTGCTGGCCCAATCAGGCTTAGAAACCCTAATTCTCCTTGAGACCAATTGAATCCTGTCTTTCTTGGTACAAGATGTCTTCCTTTAGGGACATACCAATCACCTTATCAAATTTTTTTTTGTTGATGGGGCTCTTAACACTCCTGCAAAAGTGCCAAGCTACCTTTACCTTTTGCAAAACTTGAACTGGATAAAACAATCCTCCTTGGAGATTTTCTGATCTTTCTTGGACAAGTATGTGCTGATATTTTTTTTTACATTTGATCCAGCTTCTAGCACAGGAAAAACAGGGCTTAAAACACCAATGATGACCCTACAACCTATGAAACCCTAATGACCTAGTGGGAGGGTCCTTTGACCTGGTCTTTGACTGAAACTTGGTTTGGGGACCTCAAGTGTAAAAACAGAGTATTTGACACATTGATGTATTAAAGATCCAAAATCCAATGTAATTGATTTATCTAAATATCTTACAGAGATATTTTTGAGACCATCAATGCTTGAGGAACCTGGTGAACATGGAAAATGCAGGCTATTTGGTAATCCTAGATGGGAAGTGGAGTGATGGGCAAAGGAAAAACAGAGTGATGAGGTTATAAGTGGGGAAAAAGGCTGGATATAAGTGGCACAAGCCTATAAGAGATCTTTTAGGAGTGGTAGGGTGACCATGAAAGGGAAAAATGGTAGAATAGTGAAAAATTTTCCATAAGGATAATGAAGGCAGTGAGATTTCTAAAATTCACAATATTTAGGAATCTTGTTTTTAGAAATCTAGGACCAATATTTAGTCATCTACAGATAGTAAAAATTACTAATGACTAATAGTGGCTCAACTTGGGTAGGGAAACTCCTTTTCAAGAGGAGTCCAGTACCTCAGAGCTCAAATCTCTGAGTTTTGAAGACCAGTGCCTTACTTGCACTTGGCATATCCTTCCTCCTTCATTTGTTGATGTTCTCCTGACGCTATGATCTCAAAATATGAAAGACATTTTTGCTTCAACATTAGTTCTACCTACCCATCCTACTTTTCCTAACATTTTTTCTTCTTTTGGGTGCACTTGGACTGGAAAACCCTTGACATTATTTTCTTTTGAAAGCATAAAAAAACTATCTGCTTGCAACCTTATTACTTCCAAGAGTTCACATTAGGCTAATGAGCTCTCTTATTCTCTACCTAGTCTACTCATTTGTCAAGATTAAGTTGTTTGACAAACTTTATTCTCTAACCTACTAACATAAAATTGAAACATGATCAAACCAGGATTGAGCAATCTGATTTTCCATGGGTTGTGGCAGATGGAGAAGCTACACACAGACATTATTGTTGTACAATCAAAAACTAGAAAACATGAGGGCCATGATTTAGAATTTGTTAGGCATCCCTCTTTTTCTCTTGGTTCAGATTTATGTTGTGGGAACCAACAATCTTTCCTAATCTAATATACTAACAAGTCAAGCTTAAATGTTTTGACGAGTCTTCTTTCACTAACCTATCAAAAAAAATTTAACACATGTTCAGTCATGATTAGGCTAGATGACTAAAAAAGATTCTTCTTTTTCAATAAGTAGTGGCATTCAGGCTTGCACACTTTCAGCAGTACTCTTTTTTGGGTATGGTGTTGTACCTATTATTTTCCTACCCTCTTTTTCTTCTTTTCTATGTTTTTGTGTTTTTCATTTTTCTATATCAGCATTCTAAAACTTGAAAACTAGAAAGATGCTCATAGTGTTGAGCTTATTTGTATACTTTTCTATCCTAATCTAAGAAACACATGATATATTCATTTGGTGAACACTCTTTTCCAGTATAACCAATAAAGTAGATGATTCCATCAGTTATCTTTGTTCAGCTCTTTGAGTGTGCTAAAAAATCAAAAGGCCACTCCCACCTCACTTGTGTTTGAACATTAGTGCTTAAAATTTTCTTTAAACTGTGCATCAAACTGCTTCTAATATGTTTTACTCCCTTTTAAAATGTTTTTAGGAAAACAACAAAGGGGTCCTTGAATAATACCTGGCTTTGAGGATTTGAAGGATAAGCTTCATCCAGGACTACTCTTTCCTCCACTTGGCTAAGCTTGGGATACTTTTGAGAAAGAATCTCTTCCTCCTCCTCATGTTCATCTGTACTGGCAGCCTCATCGTATATCGCAATGTTGTCCTCTATAAAACCTGATATGCTATGATTAAGTGAGTTTAATTATGTGTGAAGGTCATCATATTGATGAGTAGGAGTACTCTTTGGCAAAAAAACTTCTTGAGAAGGCAGTGTAACAATTCTCATGTGATCGTCAATTTCCAAGCCTTAATCTGCAATTTGAAATTCAATGGAACTTGGTGGCTGCAAATCTGGACTTAAGGAGACTTCTAAGTCAAAAAATATTTCTTCAACCATTTCAGGAGAAGGTTTCTCATTAACCACTTGCTCAAGAAGTTCATTATCTTCCTCAATCTCAACATCAAAATTGGAAGACTGTTGATTTCCAATCACATGAAAGTTATTTCTAGGACTGAAATGAAGTAGAACAAAGAGTCAGAGATTCTTCACCTACTTGCAAATTTTGTAGACTTTCCTCATTAGTGTCATTGCAGATATGTAGTGGTTGATTACTATTTTGATGAAATTGAACTTCCTCCCACAAACCAGCTGTTGATTGCTCTGCAAGATTAGCTTCTGTTTGGGGAGCATGACTATCATCATACTGATCAAATTTTGGAAAATCATCAAAATAAGTAATGTCACCAATCAAACATATTGGATTATCATATTGTTTCTCCTTAAATTGATCTATAAATCCATTTTATGATCTGTGGTAGATAGGATTAACATGAGAATAAATAGAAATGTTATTTTCACATGAAGGCTTAGGGGCTGGCTGCATGCTTAGAATCTGATTTATTTCCTCTTCAGTTAAAAGAGCAAGCACTTTTCTCTTTATTTGGATAGAACTACAGAAGTTATCTTTCCCTTGTGAAGGTTGATTCTGAGACTGAATGTCTTCTTGAGCCTCATCTAAAAGAGATGGTGACTCATCACTTGTGCCTTCATAGAGATCCTATGGATCTTCCTTTATCTCCAGATTGATTTCATCCTCAACAAACTCCTCTTGGCTGTCATGATAATTATCTTGAGCATGAAATGCATGAATTTCCTCTAATAGACTTTCGGGATGCAAATTTCCTAAATCTTCATCAATGTTTACAAGGTATTGTATGAGATCTTCAGATTGATCACAACAATTTTCAGCTAATGATAAAGATGAACAATTTTCTTTATAATGTTCATAAAACACCTTGTGGAAATCATTTAAAGAAAATAGACTACCAGGGTCTAGGCCTTCATACCATTTCCTTGCCTTTCCTTCTAATGTCCCCATGAACATTTTCATGAAGCAGTCCTCATGCCATTCAAATTTTAACCTCCATACATGTATGTGAAATTTGATGAGATGTAACAAGGGGTCATCAAATTTTTCATCTTGAAACATAGGCAGGCTTGAAACCTGATCTATCTGAGGCATTTTGTGTGGGAATCCGGGGATGTGATCTCTATTCATTGGAGCATATCTCCATTGTATCCTTGGTTCCATGTTTGTAAATCAGAAAAGGTTACTACATCTTTTCAAGCAGTCTAGGTTCTCTACTAGTGGAGTCTTTAGGTCTATTGAGAGTTGTGGAGTCACCAGGTGGATGATTTCAACTTTATTGTCCACCATCATCATGATTGGGATTACTTAACGCATCCCCATGGGATTCTATGAGAACTAGTGGGGTCTACAAGGCTACTGAAGGCCAGTGGAGTCGCCAGGTGGATGATGTTTACTGTTTAAGGATGTATTTTTTGTCCACCATCAACAACTGAATACCAATCTAAGGATGTTTCTGGGTTTTCTAAGGTCCTAAGGAATAATTAGATTGTCACTGACTCAGAAATTCCCACCGTGATCACCATTATTTTAGGTCCCTGTAATTTGTTCGATTGGCAGAACAAATGAACAGGGGTAACATCAAACAAGTCTTTGGAGTCCTAGGACCTAGCCTTCCTGGAATCAGAGAGGGTTCTCTCTATGTTTGTGTAAAGAATGTGAACTTGATTGATTTTAGGGTTTTGATTTTTAGGCTAGTTATTAGGTTTAGGGTTTGTTTGTTTGATTTGTTTGGCTGGGTAGGTTGTCAAGTAGAACAGATAGGGTAGGAAAGGTTTAGACCATTGGGCTATTGAGTCTATAAAAGGTCTATAAAGGTACAACAATAGGTCAAGAATGCTTCGGAGGGCAAGTATAACAAAGCTAAATGGATCTTCAAGGCTGAGGTGAATGGAGTGAACATTAAATTGTGAACAAAGTAGGTGCAAAGGACAGTTAAGAATCCTTTGTCAAATATTACAACAAGAAGGGCCTTTAGGAACACTATGCATGAAGAAAAAACCAAAGATAGGGCATACCATATTTCTTTGACCAAGCCCTAGCAAGCTAACCTTAAGACAACAATCCACTAAACCCTACAGAGTAGGGAACTCCTAAACCCTCCAGCTATCGATCTTCAGAGAAAGAAAACATGCAAGATGACATATAGTACTGATTAAGAAGTAGGGAACTCCTAAATTTCCCAAATCATACTACTAAGAAACTTCAAAGCAACCAGTCAAGATGAACAGAAGGGCATGGAAAATCATAAACCTCTTCAACCAAACCTAATCAACATTACTTGAAAGTAAAGACCTTAAAAATAATGTTTAAGTAATATCAAAGAGAAGGGCTAACCATAAAACTACTTTGACATTTGATTTATCAAATAATCTTCAAGATAAACAAGCATAAGTGGGTTTAGAGAGCAACTAAGAATTCTCTAAACTGACCTAGTAGAGGAAAACATGAGAGCAAGGGAAGCAGACAGACTTAATATGCTTTTGACAGCATACCTTAAGCTAAAATTTCTGTTCTAATGCAAGAGAAAGATGACACAATATGTGAAACATAAGAAAATGAAAAAAAAAACAAGAAATACATCACCATTAGCCATGTTCATGAATCATGCATAGTGCTTGTCTCATTGATGTTTAGTCCAAAATATCTACAAGGCTCCAAAGCCAAACTTCATAAAAAACTCAGAGCCTATGCTCAACTTAACAAGTGAACAACATGAACAATGAGGCCCTCATGTAGTATTTATCATGCAAAGGAGATTCAAAACCCTAGTTAGGGTTTTGGAGGCCATTAATTGCTCATAAACATCATTATTGTCCTTTGAGACCATGTAAGGCCCAAGGCACAAAATATCTAATGAAATAAATACAAAATATCTTCTCAACCTCTTTTGGCAAAAAATATGACATTTAGGGTCCCAATAACTTCCTAAATATCTTCAAGTGTGTTTTGTTGACTTTTTTGCAAGGACGCAGCATTGAGGTCCAAGGGCGCAGCGCCTACACCGAAAAAATAGGTCACCTTGCAACTGCGTTTTGAAGGCCTTCCCGACGTCGAAATGAGCTCCGCGATAGCTCGTTGGAAAGCTTGTCAAGTATAATTTCCAAAATGGCCCATAGTTTTCTTATTGGACCTCATTTAACTTTTCAAAAACTAAATATCCCAAGACTGTGAAGGGTGCAGTGCCAACCCTGAAAATAGGGCGGAAATGTGGAATTTTGTGTGTTTTTTACCCTTTTAGAGGACCAAAACTGCTCCAAATGATCTAAAATTTTGTGTGCATCATGCCCTTGGCATAAGGAACCTAAAAATGTAAACCATCCTCAACTGGATGGCTCAAGAAAAAGCGGAGCACCAGGGGCGTTGCGCCCTTGGCCCTTTAAATCAGTCAAAAATTCATAAGTGCATAAATGTGCCCAAAATTTGAAATTGTCTCGCTCATGGTGTTCTCGATGCTTGTAGGTATATATCAGTCAGGTTTTCAAGGTCTTATTTGTTTTTAGACTCTTTGATAGGTTTTTCTCTCATTGGCATCTTCTTCACTGCCTTCTTGCTTCAATGCTCTTTGACACACTAACATCTGCCTCCTCATTGCTTGACTTATCATTTCTTGATTTATCATTGCCTCCTATCTCAATTACATTTGATTTCTCATGCCTTTGAAAACCCTAGGACTACAAATGAAACTGATATGGAAGAGGGTAATTAAATGGTGATGAAAGAAGGAAATTATCTTTATGAATGAGATGAATGGGTGATGGTGTAAGTATGCTAGGCTGAATGAGAGGCTAAAACACTTGATGATAATCCTATGCTGTTTTTTTTAACTTTGCTTTGACAACACCTTGCACTAATGGCAATTTGAGATGAAGGAGGGCATGTAATGTCAATGCTTTTGCAATGTAAGGGGCTAAGTGTATGATTGTTATGAGGAATAGGTGTAGGCACAACTTTGGGTGAATGAGAAACCTCTCATAATCTAATCCTTTTATCTATTATTGATTCTCTTTGCAAGAAGATGGAGGAAAGCTTAAACAAAGATTTCAAGTTTCAAGCCTTAGGGCTGCTCCTTAGGGATTCATTCCTTTCAATCAAATCATCAAACAAAGCTTTCAAATGAGTGCATTTGGTGGCATATTCCCTTAACAATTCTTGAAGGACCCTTGGAGGCAGCTTGAAAAAAATTTGAAGCAGATTGAGAGGTTGTTTTGCTTGGAGGGCCTCCCTGGCCAAACGCGCAGCGCCTACTCGGGTGAACGGGGTGTCGGGTCGGGAAAATGTGTAGCAAGTTATGCCAGGCGTGTAGCGCCAAAGGCTTTCTACTGGGCTTGTCGGGTCTGTTGGGTAAATGCGCAACGCATTTCCAGGCACGCAGTGCATTTCCAGGTGTGCGGCGCAGAGTAATTTTGCACGGGGAAAACCTCCAGGGGCACAACACTTGACTCCAAGCACACAGTGCAGTCCTGAATGCGTAGCGCCGGGTATACTTGCCCGAAATTGATTCAAAAACTCATAGTTTCTCCTCCTGGTTGCTCTGAATATCTTTACAAGGCAAAAGTGACTTTTTTGAAGTGTTAGATGACTTTTTATAGGCAAAAGGATTTAAATTTAGCTTTAGAACGCACTTCCCTAATGTTTTTTAGACCCCTTTCACTTTTTCTGATATTTCTTTATACATTTTGCTTGTAGGTGACAAAAATACTAAAGTAGCCTTTTTCTCTTGCTCCTTGAGTTGACACCTTCACTTGATGTTTTCTTTGGAGGGCTGCACAGAGGAGTGTTTTCAAAGTTTCCTATGTTTTCCTTCACAATATTGGACTTATCCCTTTCGCCCTTTCTTACTAACCATTTTGCTCTGTTTGCTCTGCAGGTTGCTGAGATGATGAACTTTGACCTTCTTGTTTCCCTTTGAAGCATAATAAGCTCATTTGAACATCTTATGGGGGAATTCACACATTAACACCTTCAAAAAATGTCCTTTGACATGCATTATGAATTCAAACTATGCCTTTTACCTTCTTTGGCCATTTTTGGCATGACAAACTCCTTGGGATGAGTTTGGAATATTTACAAATAGTGACATCTTCAGAATCCATTTGTTTTCATTATGGAGTCCAAAGTTACCCTTTCACCTGCTCTGATCACCTTACCAAAACCCTAGGTGTCTGGGATGCTTGAGAACAATTATCAGTGTTATCTTCTAAGTTCTCTATAGCCCTTTCAAGTTCATTCATTTATGTCCAGTTCACCTCACCTTTTTCCCTTTTTATCTATAATTTCAGAAAAAACTTCTCTTCATGTTTTGTTTTCCTTGCGTGCCTCCTCCATGGTTTTTTGCTGCATTGGATCCCTACTTGGCACACTGCTAGCCCAATCAGGCTTAGAAACCCTAAATCCCCTTGAGACCAAGTGTTTCTTGTCTTTCTTGCTACAAGATGTCTTCCTTTAGGGACATACCAGTCACCTTATCAAAAAAATTTTGCTGATGGGGCTCTTAACACTCCTGCAGAAGTGCCAAGCTACCTTTACCTTTTGCAAAACTTGAACTAGATAAAGCAATCCTGCTTGATGATTTTCTGATCTTTCTTGGAAAAGTAT
Organism: Pinus albicaulis; assembly: GCA_034641835.2. Taxonomy (NCBI): domain Eukaryota; kingdom Viridiplantae; phylum Streptophyta; class Pinopsida; order Pinales; family Pinaceae; genus Pinus; species Pinus albicaulis. Next base: position 1,510,468,070 of record CM076582.1, on the reverse strand, counting down.
GTGTTGATCTTTTTTTTACATTTGAGCTAGCTTCTAGCACAGGAAAAACAGGGCTTAAAACACCAATGATGACCCTGCAACCTATGAAACCCTAATGACCTAGTGGGAGGGTCCTTTGACCTGGTCTTTTACTAAAACTTGGTTTGGGGTCCTCAAGTGTAAAAACATAGTATTTGACACATTGATGTATTGAAGATCCAAAATCAAATGTACTTGATTTATGTAAAGAGCCTATAGAGATATTTTTGAGACCATCAATGCTTTAGGAACCTGGTGAACATGGAAAATGTAGGTTGTTTGGTAATCCTAGATGGGAAGTGGAGTGATGGGCAATGGAAAAACAGAATGATGAGGTTATGAGTGGGGAAAAAGGCTGGAGATAAGTGGCACAAGCCCATAAGGGGTCTTTTAGGAGTGGTAGGGTGACCATGAAAGGGAAAAATGGTAGAATAGTGAAAAAGTTTCCATAAGGATAATGAAGGCAGTGAGATTTCTAAAACTCACAATATTTAGGAATCTTGTTTTTAGAAATCTAGGACCAGTATTTAGTCATCTACAGATAGTAAAAATTATTGATGACTAACACAGGTCATGCAGTAGACCCGTGAATTGATCCAAGAGTTGGAAAATACTAATAATTCCATTACCTGAACTATAGATCACTGGGTTGACAACATCTTGGGCGGGTTTGTGATAGAATTTGCAGTAGATCAGTTTGTGTCATACTCTGAATCTGAAAGGATATTTTTCAAGGGATTGAGAGGTAAATTCTTAAGAACTTTACCCCTGTTGATTAAGATGCCATTGTGTGAAAATGGTATTTTTTGCAACCACACCGAGTGAATGACTCTTAATTAGATCGAAAGCACTACTCGCAGCGAAAAATATTATTGGGTCAATCAGAGAGGGGATAGATCTATATACAGTCCTCTGAGAAACTCCTCTGATATAAACGGAAGCAAGGCTACAAACGCCGAAGGTAGCCCTCCTGCTACGCCACCATCAAATTCATGCAGGGGTAAGAATTATCCTACCCCGCCACCACCCCCACCTACAGAAGATATGGCTGCGCATATGAAGCTACCCACTTTTAAGGGTGCGGGGGATGAAGAAATGGATTGATTTTGGTTTGTGGCGAATGTGGTGTGGGCTGCGCAAAATTTTAATACCGATGTACTCAAAAGAGCGCAGTTGGCTATGGCATTTGAAGGTCACGCTTTAGATAGGTTTGTGGGATACCTTGCTCAAAACATAGATCCCAATGTTTAGAATATTAAGGATGCCATGGAGCAGCAGTTCCGGAATCCAAAGTCCTATTCTCAATGTGTAATAGAATTGAAATATTTTAAGCAAGGGTTGGAGGAATCAATTTGGGAAGCTAACTAACGACTCAAGCAAACCATCACTGATGGGGGGTTTGTTTATGATGATAAGCAGCATAAGGAATGGTTTATTTCCATGCTTTTGCCATATCTACATGGGCCTATGGGTCAGCAGAAGATTGATTCTCAGGAAGAATCCCTGGAAATTTCTATGAAAATAGAAGTTGCGCCTAGAGACGATCCTCAAATTGGGGCACTGCAAATTCAAAGCCAGTTAGATGCTATGCACTTAGAAATTCATAATTTACGCAAAGACCGGGGTAAAGAAATTGGCGCAGATGTTTAGTGCATACGCTGCAAAGGTGTTGGCCTCACCAAAGATCAGTGCTCTTTATCTTCAGATTATTTGCAATATGGGGGGCCAAACCCACTGCACCCCAGGGATGATGCTGGGCCTAGTACCCCCACACTATGGTGCGCTGATTGTAGGGTGGTTGGACGACATGATACAAACCACTACCTGTAGTTAGGAGCCTATGTGCCAAAAATGAAGAAACGATGGTGTAGATTCTTCTCTTCAGTTGGTTACGATGAGCACCACTGTCAAACGCTTGACCTAATGATAGACAATGCGACCCTTTACAAGGTGCAGGCTGACCCTTCGTCGCTAGAATCTCCCTCTGGATGAGGAGGATCCCCAACAAGAGGTCAGGAGGGGGGAGAGGCAGAGGCACAGGTCAAGGAAGAGGGCAATTAATTTTCTATAATTGTGGGGATGCTAGACACTATGCATGTGACTACCCGAACCTTGCGTGACAATCCTGCAAGTAATATAGGTAATTTGATCATGTAATTGAAGATAATCCTGTGTTAATAGCTAAAATGCAGGAAAAGAAGAAGACACCTACGCAAAACATACAAATGGTTAAATTTGAACCACGCAATGATGGTCCAAGTGTAAATGTAATTACACGTAGGGGTGTTGCCACCGGAGGAAATGAGGAAAAGGCTACTGCAGAGCCACTGATTAGAAAGGTGCTTGACAAGAAGGAAGGACTCAACCTGCAGAAATAAAAAGATATTTTTATTGAAGCCAAGAATGATTTTGCTGCTGCAAGAGCATCCACGTCAAGGGCTACCATGGAACCAAAGGCTGACGATGAATTTAAACCATTCCTACAAGCCTACATTAAGCTATTGTGCAATCAGAAGGTTGCAGATAATCTCCAAGCCCTGATAGACAGTTGCGTGGAAAAATATGTGCCTCAAACAGAGACCAAGGCTATGAACAAAATTTATAAGCACAAGAAGAGAACTGGTCAGAAGATGCATATGACTATGTAGATTGGAGAGTATGAGACGTATTAAGTCAACTTGGATTTAGGGTCTAATGCAAATGTATTACCTAAGAAGACGTGGCAGAATATGGGAGAACCAAAGTTGGAATGATCCACCATTGAGCTATGCGTGTCTAATCAGCAGAAGATCATTCCTCTTGGAAGGATTCCACAAGTCGTAGTAGACATTGTTGGAGAGAAGGTGTGCGCAGATTTCAAAGTAATACAAATTGTGGATGATGCAGACCCCTACCCTACACTGTTAGGATTAGATTGGGCCATTGATATGGGAGGCATCATCAACTTGAAGCGTAGAAGCATGATCTTTGAGAATGATGGTAAGCAGGTGATAGTCCCACTAGACCCAACAGAAGGGGAACGATATACAGAACCAGTACGCGAAGGGGATGATGTCGACCATATTTACAAGCTAACTGTGTGGGACGAAGATTGGATCAACCCTACAGATGATGGCATGTTGAATTCGGAGAATGATAGCTCGTGTTTCTCATATTCCAATGGGAAGATGGAGAACTGGCAGAATCGGTTGCGCGAGGTATTTGCGCTACGCTACCTCAATATCACAAAGAACTTTCGTTGCATCTCCTCAAAGGTAAGGGAACTACCTTATTTTGATGGTTCTGGTAGTGTCAAAGAATTTCTAGCAGCATTGGAAAAGGTCGTCCCATAGGAACGAAGGTTCTGGGCGCTTGATTTGGCTATGCACGTGACTTCAATACGTTGGTGGGAGATGCATAAGGGAGCTTTCCACGACTGGGAGGAATGTATAAAAATGATGACACTGTGCTTTGAACCTCTAGCCACCCCACCAATTGAGCTTTATTATGGTCGGGGAGATCTGCGCAAGCACCTGGTCGTGTTGATGGAGGCACGGGATGAAAAGACCTAGAATGAGTGGGTTCATAGGTTTATTCACTCGTTGGGATTCGAAAAAAGTAATGACCTTAAGGTGGCGAATGACATAAAAATGAAATACAAGGTGGGGAGGGACAAAAGGGGATTTCTGGTTTAGACCATCGCTGACCCAAGAGTGCGCCCGGGCACTCTAGTCCTTAGGTGTAAAGTAATGAGAAAATGTTGACCAAAGACGGTCTCGACGCACGTCATTTCTTTGGCAGGGTAGTGCAAGAAGGGTGTCAGTTATAATTGGTCCTAGTTTCTTTGTGAGGAATTTCTGGATAATGTGCGTGAGGCGCAGGAGCTAGGTAAGCAGTTCTGCTACTTGTGGTTGATGTTACTAATTGTGCTGGTAGCATGGGAGACTTTGGCAGATGCATTCCTCCCCAAGATAGAGTCAGGCATATGCGAAGGGGTGCGCTACACTAATATATGGGATTCCCCTAATCCCCTGTATGTCAAGGAAAATAAGATCTTCTGGGTACTATTTGAAGGCACGTTGGTTGCCACTATCCATTCCCGGCCCAGAATCTCGCCAAGATTTTATGAGAAGTACAAAAGCATTGTTGAATTCCAGGTAACCATGCACAATGTGCAGATCAAGGCGTGCAAGACCCTACATGTTATACCTTTTCGTTTATGGTAACGGAGGAAAATTTTGATCAGGTCGTGGAAACTTGGCCGAATGCATGGAAATTCAGGCTCAACTCCACCCAACCCATTACGCCATCCATTTCAGGCAAAGAGACAACTCCAAAGGAGACAACCGAGTTTCGCACTAAGACAGGTGCTGAGAAGACCGACGACAAAGACATTGAGGCTGAAGCAGAAAAAGATAAAGAACATGATTTGGGAGGTAAGCAGGATGTGGACCCCAGAGGTTTAGATGGGATAAACGAGGATGGTGTTGAATCTTCGCGCAACACCGAGAGAGGCGAAGAAACTTCTAAAGGTATGCACAAAAAGCAAAATGGGTCCAAGCTCGGAGGAGATGAAGAGGTTACTCTAACCGAAGAGGACCTCGAAAAAATCATGGACGCAGTTGCATCTATGTCTGAGGACAGGTGGACTTCTATGGAGGAGTAGTACAAGGCTGCGGTGGGGGCCTTGCAATCGGGTCTACAAGTGTTACAGTTGAAGATAGACACTCTAAAAGTGAGCGTGGATCAAGCGAGGCCGATGCAAGCAAGCCTACCAACCACCACGATCATCACAATGCCTAAGAGGAGAATCTGCCCCTTCCCGGGCACAGCCATAACCCTGGAATAGCTAGAGTTGTGCATGCAGGTGTAAACCTGCCCGGAGGTCGGAATTGACCTCGCAAAATTTCCCAGTGGAAAGCTACACGCTCTCCACATATTTATTTCTGTCGAGATGTAGAGCAGGGAGGCATGCGTACAACAAAAGCTTAGTGAAGCTAAGCAGATTATAGCCACGAAGACACTAGAATCAATGTAGGCTCAAACAGTACAGTAGGCGATCGTAGCTCAGTGCACAGAATTAGAAAACTTGATCGATAGATTGTGTGGTGAAATCCCAGAAGTGGCCATCCTCGCCTCCGCTGCACTGCAAGAGAAGATTGAAATCCCCGTTGTCGCACTCAAGGCTTCCAGATCAGAGATCCAGACGGTCAAGGCAGACTTTGAGCAGAAAATTGCTGCATTTCAGGCTAAGCTGTAGCCTGAGACCCCTCCGAAGGTGCGCACGCAATGGGCCGCCCTAGTTAAAACTTTATTTGAAAGCATCTCCGCCAATGTTGACAAGGGCTCAAAACTTCTGGAGACCGGCATGGGATTGTGGACCTATGTGCAAACAGATCCACTTGTCAAAATGATTACCCAGGAGCTGCACGCAAAAGAGCAGGAATTCGATAATCTGCACGAGGCATTGCCCACGTTCATTCCTACCCAGTGCATGGAATGTCTTCATACCAATCAGGCGCTGCAAGATGAGGTCGAGGAGCTCCACCGGAAGAAGTATATTATCACTAATCACATGAAGCCATGGGCAGAAGAGGCAATGAATTTGTCTCAGGACCTGGATGCTACTGTAAGAGACCTTGATCAGACCTTGCAGAGTGTCACCTTGGCCACAGAATGGTTGACTTCAGAGAAGCTAGTTGACACTGTGCAGAGTGTAGCGGACTAGAGTGCGGGTGTCTTGGGGCCCTTTGCTGCTGCTATTGAGGAACTCCAAAACAAGATGAAGAACCCAGTGTCGTTGTGACTCAAGACGAGTCACAATATTGTGTTGGGGGTCTGTTGGAGCGAGGTCCCCTAAGTCCGAGCATTGAAGACCATTTTTTATATATTTTTGTAATATATTTTGTAATTTTAGTCATGTGCAGCACAAGTCAAGGGGCTTTGGGGCCAGTCAAAGCCCCTCATGATTTGTAATGGGTAAAAAGAGTAGAACAAAGGGACGCAAACCATGGTTTGCGGACCCTAGATTAGTGCAGGCTAAAAGTATAAATATGAGTCTAGATCGAGTCGAAGAAGTCAGTTTTTGGATAAGTTTGAACAATTGATGATAGATCTGGTTGCGTTGTGATATTTTGTGTGGATTTTTCTGGGTAAAAGGCTCCTGCTAGCTGTGTGCATGGAGACCTTAGTCCTGCTGTGTGCGGACCCCGCTGGCTGTGTGCACGAGTGAACTGAAGGGTTTTGTACAAAGGATCTGAACTGTTATGAATAAAGAACTGTTGATGTTGATATCTGAGTCTGAAATGAATCTACGGTTTATGTTATGATTGCTTCTGCATATTATTTCTGATTCCTGTACTGTCTGTGTTTAGATCACTTGCGCAATTGCTTATGGTTTTAGATGAATGGTTAGTAAATGGACCTAATGATATTGGGAGTTAATACTATCTGTTAAGAGCTATTACGTGAATTATAGACTCTGTTTTAAGCTTGCGTGCTAGATATTCTACATAAATTACCTAAATTTGTCTGTTAAGGATTTCCTGGTTAGGGCTTCTGTTGCAAAGGTTTGTTCATGATTGTTTCTCGTCTAAGGGCACCCACATCATTAAATCTATCTCAAGGTGTGGAAACCTGGTTCCAACACCTCCCCATACTATTTCGGGTGAGACTTTTACTTACGCAAGTAGGTCACTGCTGAAAGGGCTAGTAGTAAGAGGGTTTTGTTGGTTAACCTCAACTCCGAACTTCGGTCAAGACCCCTCAACCCAACAATTACCTCTAACAATAAAAACGAATTATAATTAAAAAACGTTGACTAAAATCATATTCTTTCATTTGAATAAAATACATTTTATTTTAGTTATTTATTTTTCTTATAAATAATAAAATACAAAATATATAAATACAAAATAGGAAATATCCTAAGAAATATTTGAATCTCTATCCATAATAAAACAAGGCGAATAAACCTTTAGTTAATATAAATAATAATCTATACCTGATTCAATAAACCATTTTTGAACAAGATTTCTTATGGTGCCCAATGAATAAACACTAATATAAAGAATACTTTATACTTGATTCAATAAACCATACTTTGAATGCCTTCTAGACAATATTTCTCATGGTGCCCAATGAATACAAACGTGTCAGTATCAAGATGCAAATCACCATGTAATATGAATAAAATTCCTTTTAAAAATCAAATTCCGTAATATTTCTACCATTAAATACATATTTCTTATCGATGTCGATATTTTTAAAACGCATCATAAACAATCCTTTACGATTAAACCCATGTAAATTTTATTTCATAGGGAACTAAAGCCTTCTTGTATATGACTCTACAAGCTGGGACACAAAAAATTGGTAAACATTGACATCCGTGAAGGTGGAATATGAAAGCCACTACTCTACGAGAAAATATGCCATTTGGGTGAACACAAATAATTGTGCATATCTAAATGGGTAGCATATGAAATAAGCACAACCTCCAGATAGCGTGTTTCATCTAAGGTTTTGTCATTCTCTGTTAACGTTTTTGCCTTATCAAGAAACCTGTAAACCAATAAATGAACCTTTGAATCGCAAAGAGAGAAATTCATTTCTTAAGGACTCTTAAAAAATCAAACAAAATGCAAAGGTTGGACCAAGGAAATTCAGTAGTAAGCAAGAACCTCAACTCTTCACTATGTAGTATCTTCCTTCTCCCCCATTTCGCACTCGCTTCGCAACTCATGAAGCTTATCACCCTGATGGAGCCCTCACATTCCATTTCCGGATTGCTGCAACAAAAACTTGAGAAAAATGAAGCATGGGATGGATTGCTGCAACAAAAAATTGAGCAAAATGAAGTATGGTACTGCAGTCCGGCCTAAAATTCCTGTAACATACTTCTATGGACTTACCGCCAGGCCTAAAATTCCTGTAACATACTTCCATGGATAGTTCCACTCGCTTTTTCTGAGGCATTATCAACACAACTCAAATGCACGCCTAGATGTACCAAACTTGAAATTCAATTGGGTGCAACAACACAGTAAAACATAAATTAAAATAAGTTGGACTGCAACTTCGTGAAATTTAAATGGGCGCAGCAGCGATATTGTTTTATTAATGTTCTGCAAAAATAAATTCGTGGGGCATTCAATGTTTAAGTCAGAGCCCTGGAGAAATCGTCTGGCTGAAAAACTAATATGGACGTCTAACTCTCAGTGGCATGTATGGCCATCCATCGATTGCAATGTCACATCAGATTCTATTTCGTCGCATATAGACTGCTCCTTGTCAAATATCTATTACAAATGATTCATTGATAGCATTCTTCTGCATTTACGTCACTGTCAACTTATGACACATATAATGTCACATGTATTATTGATATTTCCTCTATCCAGTCATCAATATAATTAATTTAAAGCATTAATATTAATGGCCCCGCTAACAAAATCTGTAGAGACTAAAATACTCCCAAAGCGGCCGAACAGTTGTTTTATCGAACAGATGTATATGAACACATCATATTAGATGCGGGAATTGGTCGAATATAAATATCAAAAACAACTATTTCTATTGGTTGATTGTGAGCAAGTGGTGGATACCATTATGTTAGAAGTGCTCCCATTATGTCAGAATTGAGCAAAACTTATTACACAACTCTCTCTTAACAATTAATTTTTTTAAGTTCACGAGGTCTTCTATTTTGCAACAAATGATTTATTATGATTTGATTTGAACAAATTTCTCAGTAGCAATGCTTATATTTGGTCCATCGCAATACAATTGTATAGCCCTTCAATCATATAGATATTTTTAAATTGTTTTTTTTTTTGTAAATTAGGTGGTACCTTTCTATTTTCTATATATGTAAAAGACAGGTTACAGTATAATAAACATCCATGGCCTCAACCTGCCCGCAGGAAACCAGGTCTGTTGGCCATCTAAGTGTGTTGAAAGCTTGCCAAAATTGAAATTGTCTCTTCCTTCTATACATCGCATTAGCTAATTGTCCTACTACTTCAACTTGTTCAAGCTTATAACGTAATCTAAGTTCACAAACTTGCAAAAAAACCATAGAACAGAAAACTAAGAAGATCTAGCCATCTGAAGAGGACACCGGGGTTGGGTCATTGGCATGAGACCCAGGCATATCAGCCTGTTGCATGTTCTGGAGCAGTTTCTCCAAACGTCCCATCCTGTCATCCAATCTCTGAATTGCTTGATGTTGGGTAAATTTAATATGCTGCAGGTTGGTGTCAATATTCTCCAACAGATCTTTGAGGAACAGTTCTGTCTTTGGCTGAACTTTGTACTCTGGAGGATGTGCACTTTGTATTGCTTTTGCCAGAAGACATTTAATTAACCAATATGTGTGAATGGTTTGGTTAAATAAAGTAAGACGTCCTCGGGTGTTGCCAGGATCCTGAATGAAGTCAAGAATATCAGCAGCAGCTTCGTTGTCTTCGGGGGCTATCTGTAGTTCTCTTTCCCAACCACGAATTTGATTGCGGGTGGGAGATGCATTGCCTAAAATGTAGTTCAGTACCAGATTTTCCAAATGTTCTTTGTTAGTTTTTCTTCCTCTTTTCGCTGGCACCTGTTCATTCTGGATCTTTTGCTTACCCTTGGCTATTTCAGAACGCAGACAGCGTTTCCCCATAATGGTTTTGGTCCTATTCAGTATAACAGACAGAGAAGTAATGGACCCTCTGTTTTCATTAACATGCATTTCCAAAATCCAAGCAGAAACCGTGCAGAACATGTAATAAGAAACATGAAAACTGTAGACCTCAGACACAAGCCAGCTGAGTAGCGAGAGAGCAGTATGATTAGGAGCATGAGAACCAGGTTGCGCTCGACTGCAACAAAGTCTGAAAGAAAAAGCGCATACAGTGCATGGCGCTAATAACATGAGCAGCCAGCTACAGGGACTTTGCAAACCCATTGTAGCTTTAGGCTCCAGAATTAAAACAGACTCCAAACCTCTAGCAACATACTTCATTAAACCATAATCAGCACTTTGCGGACCCATTAAACCAGGTATCGCACGACTGGTACAAAAACTGAAATTTAAACAAGGGACGGAAAGCCAAGGTTGTAAGAGGATCATTATACCAGGATGATACCGCAAGGTTAAAGCTTCCCGCATATTGTGGATTCTCATGGGTATGGCGTGCATTAAACAAGGGTCTCAAAAACAAGGGTGGACAGGGCTTTTCGGTGGTATAAAAGACCAAAGAAACCGAATTAAAATCCAAACAAGGCTACTGTTCTCAAGCCAGGTCCTACAGTGCAGAAGATGATGTATGGAAATGAGGACAGAAACAGATACATACCTAGCCTCGGTTGCAAAATTGACAAGATGAGCGCTTTCCCTCTTCAGCTCCCAAGCTCTTGCATGCAGTAAGCTCTGTAAGCTTTGCATGAGCGTTTTGGGCGAGGGAGGCCAAGAACTTACCTTAAACTTACCATCCGTCCCGAGCGCTGACAGGCCAGCAGGACAAGCTCTTTGCATGATTGAACCAACACATGCGAACACCCAAACTATTGATGGAACTTGGCGGTGCAGCATTATAGCTATTAATTGTTCGTAGGGCGGTGTGCCATGAAGTTGCCACCTAATGTCCTGTTCTCCAGATGTTCACCCCGATCGGGGGGTTGGAGGTCTTTGTTCACAATGAGTTGGAGAGAGTGTAACTCCACATCCCAGATTGCTTCGTTTGGACGAGCATCAATGGATCGCTCTGTATTTTGACATGCCCAATTCGCCAGGTAATCTGCCGCAGCATTTCCTTTTCTTTTGATATGGCTGGGTATTACATACTAAATTTGATTGAGCAAAATACTGACTTCTTCAATGAGTGCTGCAGTCGTCCATATTTTGGATATTTTCGTCCAAGGTGTCCCTTGTTTGAGCTTCTGGATAACACCTGTTACCATTGCCGAATCTCCTTCAACAATAAGTCTCTGATAGTTTTCTCTGACAGCTATGAGGATGCCTTGGTTTACCGCCAGGAGCTCTGCTTCGTTGTTTGTAGCATGGCCCAGATCAACTGCATAAAAGCGGCAAACTGCTCCTTGGGAGTTACGGAATATCCCTCCTGCTCCCGCTTGACCCGGGTTGCCTTTGGAGGCTCCATCATAATTAAGCTTGACAAAACCTGGTTGAGGGGGTGACCAGTGCTCATCTATAGTTTGTTCCGGGGGCCTATATTTCCAAAGTCCTTTATAAATCATCTGAGGTTTTAGGTCGATTTGTTCTAAAATCTAAGCTTCAATCCCTACCGTTTGCCAGTCTTCATCTATCCAGCTTTCAACCAGGATTGTTTCACGAATGTTTTGAATGGTACGATGCCAGATGTGCTGCAATTGCTGGGCTGTTCCTTGGAAGATTCGAAGGTTCCTTTCTTTCCAAATGTTCCAGAGGAGGAAACCTAATGAGAGGGCCCATGCTCTATTAATTACTTGGCAGTGATACCTTCCTTTCCGCCAATTAGCAATGGTTTCAACAATACTATCATTGTTTTTATCCGTTTGGTGGAATAGAAGTTCCAAGTTTCTCCAGGTCAGTTGCAGCAGAGGACAATGGTTAAGAAGATGTTCAGTCGTTTCACTCTCCGCCTGACAAAACACACAAGAAGACGATCCTATCATGCCCCTTTTCTGTAAGTTCTCCCAAGTGAGGATCCTGCGATGGCTTAAAAGCCATAAGAAATATTCTACTTTAGGCCAATGTCTTAGTGCCCATATGTTTTTCCACAGTGGTCGAACAATATTCTGAAGTTGCTGGGAGTGGATGTAGTATCCCTCTTTAATTGTGAACTGCCCTTTTGTTGAGTATCCCCATCTCAGAATATCTGTCCCTGCGACTCGTCTTAGTTTCCTTGTTTTCAATTCTTTGGTGAAATTGTCCCATTGATATGTGGCTGGGGCTGCCTCCCACCCATTCTTATCTTTCCACTTTCGCCAGACATCATTAGTATTTGGGCACCAATAATGTTGTACTAAACGCTGAGTTGGAGTATTTGTGTATATGAAGATTTCCCCCAAGTCTAAGCGAGTAAATAGTTTTTCTCTTTGTTGCCATGAGTCCTCCCAAAAAAGGGTTGTACCTCCTTCTCTTATCTCCCAGAAGATATTTTTAAATTGTTGATGTTCATATAAATGATTAAATATTTGTTAGAATGTATTAATATCTAACCGCTAATTTAATAGGATGTCTCTTTGTATCCATGGTTCACTCAACTTTTTGATGGAACCTCGTGAGTTTAAAATTTCACTTCAAGAGTCTATAACCAATATGGTTCACCCCAAGTTTAGATAACTCTATAATAAAATATACAACTAATAATATGGTCCAATCATAGAGTATCCATTCTCTACTTGATCACACATTATATGGCATCGACCTCTTGTTGATGTCTTTTCTTATCAAGGAAAAGAGTCAATCTCCTAAGGTTTTTTTCAATTCCCTCTGTGTTCTTATAGAGACCTAGTAATCCATTTTTAACTCTCTCATATTTTCAAATAACTCAAATATAGAAATATAAACATTTAAAAAAATCACCTATCAAAGGACCAAGTATTTTACAAAAAAAGTAAAATAATAATATTAGAAATAAATGTTGGAGTTAATGCTTACATTCCATATTTGAGAAGGTGGTTTGTGATGGTTGAGAAATTCTCTCAACCTCTCTGTCTAATTTAGGAATAAGTTGGATCTCAGAAACTCTATTTAATAGAGTAATTTCACTGTAATCGGTGTGTGAGTGTGTGAGCACATACACCATTTGTGCATAATATAATTATGTTTATGTAATTGTCTAATTTATTTATCTATTTTCATCAATAAATATGCCCTTGAGATTCATTTGACTGTAGACAACCATTCACAAATCAAAACACCTTTGAAGCAAATCAATAAATAAAATATATATAATTTTTTTACGTATTCAAAGAGCTCTAAAATGATTTCAAGCATTTAAATATTATAAATAGTGACAGAAGAACATTTGCAAGATTTCATTTCTCATTTAAAAGTCTTGAAACCACAAATAACATGCCCTTTTGAAAATAGCTCTTTGCGGGAGAAAGAATAATTTACAAACTTTAAGTTTTTTAATGAAGTAAATTCCTACAGAACTTAACAAAATCGTGATACTTACATGTAAAATACAAAGTCATCCGTCCCTAAGGAATTGGGATTGGACTCCCATGGACTGATTAATATGAGATTAACTAGAAGAAAAAAGATAAGTTGTAGTAAGGGGTCGACTTTACAAATAGATAAGACAAGTCATAAAGCTAGATGATTAAGGGATTTTTCTTTATGAAAGGGTTATGCATCATTTATCATTTTACATAATAACAAATTAAAGGTGTGTGTTACACAGTATTTTGTCACCTTCCATGCAATCCCCATCTTGCACATTGGAGGACGATTTCTGTGACTTATATGTAGTGTCATGCCTTACAAAAAGTGTCATTGCATCCCTTGCCATGAGAAAAACATTTCCTCTGTTGACTATTCCTGGAACATACCATCAAAAACATATGCTTTTGGGTCGGCCCTGGCAGGCAGTTATGCCCTCGTGCCAATAAGAGAAGTTAGCATTGGGCCCCACTCCCATTGGCGCTCTGTCTCAATGGACTGCGCCGAGCTATTTTTGGAAAGTTGTTTAAAAATAGAAGCGAAGTTTCCATTGCCAACCACTTCTTGAGCGGAGTCAGCATGAGTTGTTCAATCGAATAATGTCGAACATCTTCCTTTGGCGTCATGTTTCCTACTTTTGAGAAACCTCCCAAAGGATAAGGCCTCCCTTCCACCATTTGAGGGATCCAAACCTCCTCCTCCTCCTTCTCTCCTAATACATCTCTCTCACATATATGTTGCTAGCTGGACATTTTGGAGAATAGTTGAAATAGTCTGATATAGTTGGTGTGAGATAGAGCAGAGAAAGACCCTTGTTGAGAGAGATTCTAGGCTGATTGCCTCGCCAAGTCCCATTCCCCGAGGAATGCTCGAGACGTGTTTTGACTAGACCCACTGAAGGAGGCTACGATGTCAAGGCTCATGTTGTTGTAATCTCTTTCTTTCTCTTAATTAATACATGACTGATGTTTTGGTTCCCGTCTTGTGTTGATGTGATTAATCTTGCGCAATACGTTTAATTATCCTTGACCAATTAGATAGTTATGAATGTAAATATTATTCCATATGCTACTATCGTTCTCTGATCCTTGTGCAGGCCCCTGAGTACCACTACTGAAGGATCGTGACGTGTTGGGACGAATATCAGGATACTGCTGCCACAGCTACGACAACTGCGTTGGAACAAAGGTAGGACATCTATCCCGACTCAGTTTCATTCATTAACTAGGAATTGACACATTAGCATGTCCTCTTGCTACTAGACACACCCTAGGGCTAGAGGGATCGCATTTGTTCACAGAGGGGATTTACCTACACAAAAAGTTGGTGACTCCACTAGGGATTAGTGTGTGTTTGTGGTCTCTTTGTTTGTCGAGCGTTTGGCTTGTCGAGTCGACTTTGGTCACTTCATCATTTTTCTGCTTTGCTTGACTTACCTGACTGTTTTCAACCATCCTATTCAGTTCCAGAGTGTCAAGTCTGACCTGTTCTTAGTGATTTTATTTTTTTCCCATAGTTTTCTAGCTCGGCGCTGATTTTCTTTGAACAGACGCGTTGATAGTCACATGTTTCTTTTGTCATAGGTGCGCCAACCCCTGTTTAGCATGGATTACAAATAAACAGTCTCACTGAATCTTGTAGGATTTTATTTAACCTCTTTTCTAAGTTTTTGTTAGTGTTTCTTGGCTCTGGATTGGTTTTTTGCCTTACAATTAGTCTATTGAGATTGTTTTGACTCTACAGTCTCGGTCTTCTCAGCTTTTTGTCCATCATCTTATCAATGGAGTTTGTAGCCCTAGGGTTTCTAGGTGCCTTGTGATGTTTGTTCGGTCCTCTCCTCACTGAGCCTTCTGAGTTAAGTTCGAGTCACTTTGATCTTTGTCATTTCAATTCACTGACTGATTATGTTAGTCTTTCTCTCAATTCTTTGTGTCTTTGGTTTGTTGGATGACCACTTTTTTTTTTGTTTGTCTCTTCATTCGTCACTTCGAGCATAGATTACATTGCTCGTTGGATCATTTTGAAAGCCCTTTGTTTGCTTGGAAGAGTGCATCCTTGTTTTAAGTGCGTTTTATGTTTGTATTGCATTGGTCTCTTTGTTTAGATCGTTACATTCATAGTGCTCAAAACTAGTGTTTATTTTTCTTTTTAGTGTAACAGTGCATTGTGTGCTTCATTCATCTAAATAGACAAAAAATTGCAATCTTTCACTTAAATTGAGAATGAAAATGTTCTTTTGCATTACTAGCTCTTAGCGAACTAGGAAAGAGTTTTCGTTTTCTCGTTTGGGTTGTATTAGATGCATTAGTGAAATTCTTCTTATGTTTCAATTGATTTTTTCTTTGTCATAGATTCATATCCTTCTCTTAGCTATCATTCATTGAATGGAAATGATGCTCTTTTGCATGTCTAAGTGTGCATTTAGGAATTCGAGATCACATTCGGTAAGGCCTTGAAATCACAACATTAATTCAAGATCAACCTTAAAATTAATTCAATCAACCTAAGGAAGCATTGAAAATTAACGCACATATTTTAAAGGTCTAGGCTAGTGACGTGTTCCAGTGTCGTTAAACCTAGTAGTTGTTGTTCATCGTCTGGCATTAGACAGCACTGGTACAGACTTGTGCTCCCCATACCGTCACGTATATAAAGGGAGACCCTCATAGGTTGCAATCTTTTATCCATAGGAAGCCGAGTTTACCACCCTGTAACCATGATACATGAACATAGTATTCGGGGAGACTACCTGCATGTACGTCAAGTCCTTGGTCATTTCTCTTTCATTTGATCACCAAGGTGGATATGGCAGTTCACGAAAACTTGGTACACCCTCTTGCTTAGATTACCTGAGTAGTCATTTTGGTATTTTCGTGACTCTAAAAGTGAAAATATCATCAAGCACTTTTCCTTTCATGCTCGTTCAATCTGAAAGTGACTAGAGTCATCTTTTTCCTATTTCTCAACTCTTAAAACATGAAACATCAAAGTTTCGTTTCAATGTCATAAAATTAACTGCCTATGATCACATGCCCATTAAAGATATTTTCTTGACTTGTTTTTAGTAGTTCCTTACTGTTTTGTCTTGAAGCCTCGAGTAGGCTATCTTGTTTCCTTTTCTGTTTTAGAACATTGTCACAGTGGCGGAACCACTAGTTTCGTCGTCCTCTTCATTGTCTCCTAGTGGTGATCCTTCTCCTAAATTTTCTTCGGAAACACCTCAGTCCACTAGGTCTGTCGAGTTTTGGCAGTCTATCCTTCCAATTATCTTGCCTCTCACTACTTGGTCTCCTCCTAAAGGGTCAGTTGATATCAATTGGCAACATCAGGGTGCCTGGTCTAGTTTTGGGAGCGAGGAAGAATTCCCTTCTCTTACTTCAAGATCACCTCTATTAGCCATTGCTTTACTTGCTAGTCCTCGTCGTCTTTTCGACGATCTTACAGCCTCGTCAGACATAGATTCTTCGAGTCTTGTCAGCAGTGAAGAGCTTCATGTTTCTACCAGAGAGTATTAGCTCTTCCCATAATATTTCCCGTATGTCTCCAGTCAGCCTTCCCCACAATCGGTGTCTCTTCCACCCTGTTATCGTACTTTGGGTCAGATCATTTTTGGTGTTGCATCCATGACATAGTCTGGTATATTGAATCCCACAGGAAACTTGTATATTCCTGTATCCATAATATCACCTTTGACACGCATCTTGTCGGCCTTTGTTACATATGTCCCGGTTCAACCCACCGTTTGTGTGGCTTCATCTGCACTGGTTGTTGGTACAACTCTGTCGTTAGGGTTTGTTGTTGTTCGCAAATCTATGTTTATCAATCCCACAATGTCTGTTAGGCCTGCCATGAGTGGATCACAGCCCCGTGCTGTGGAAATCCCATCCACTTGTACTGTGTCTATGGTTTCTACTTATATTCCTAGCGGTTATACATTCGATGACTATCTGTTGGCTATTCAACAAGGATATGCTCCTTCTCCGAACCCTTCGCAGCAGAATTCCACACCTCAGGGTGCTTAGCAACCACAATCTTTTGGTGATCCTCCACATCATTATTATGTATACGTTAATCTCGTATATTTTTCTCTGATTGATCCCAATCAACCCATTTACCAGTCGGGACAACCCTCGGGCTTACAAGGACAACCCTTTCAGGGACAACCCTCTGGTCCACAGGGACAACCTTACAGTCCACAAGGACAACCCTTACAGGGACAACGTTCGGCCCAACAAGGACAACCCTATGGTCCTTCTGGTCAACCTCCATTTCAATAGGGAGCATCTTATGTTCCCAAGGGGGAAATATATCCACCATAGGGACAACATTTTGTGCAACAGCAGCAACCTTATGTTTAGCAAGTCCAAACTTTTGTACAACAAGGACAACCATACGGGCCTGCGTCGAGTCAACCTAGTTTTCAGGGGCAACCTGGGCCATCCCAACCATCAGGCCAATCTCTTCCGCAAGGGAAACCTAGTGGCTCTCAGTATCCAGGTCAACCTACCTCACAGGGACAGCCTGTCCAACCTCAGCATCTAGGTGAACCTACTCCACAAGGACAACCTGCTCAACCTCAAGGTGCTACTTACCCTCCTCAAGGTCAATCTCAGACATTATATAGTGCACCCTGTAAGCCCCCCCTATAGATTTTTTGGTAAGAAAACGGGGGCTAAATTGTTTTTGAGCCTTCAAGGAATGCATTTCCTCTGAAAACACAGTCTCCTTGAAGCCTCCATGTGTCTTTTATCCTTTGATGAATCCTCACTGCTGTTTTTCATTATAAAGCCTCTCTGTTTGTGAAGAAATGCCCAAAGGGCCTTTTTCCCTCTTATCGCACCCCCACCTAGCTTCTATTTTGTTTCTCCTTCTATTTCCCTTCTTACCTTTTCAAATCCCCTTTATATTCTTCCCTTCCCCTTTGTTGGCCATCATTCCCCTTCATTCCTCTATCGTACCCCTTCTTGCCTCTAAATCCGTTGAAATGGGCTTAAAACCCACTTTTAACTTTACCATAGGCCTAAAACCACTTCCCCTTTTCTATACCCCGCAAATACATTCCATATAGAACTTGATTATAAAGTTCTTATATATTAACCCGCCTCTTATAACGCAGATCGCAAATCGCATTTTCATTGTTTGTGTTCGACCAATCCATCGCAAATATTTGCGATGCGATAGATCACGCCATCGCACTTTCTCTATTTGCGATTTTGCGATCCAGCTTGGGCCCACCATACAGTCTTTCTGCCCATCGCATTTTCCCCATCGCATTTCCGCTCCATCGCAGAGCGCAAAGCGCAGTTTTCTGTTTGGTGCTGATTTCCACCGTCGCACTTTCTCCATTTACGATTTTGCGATCAGACCCCCAGGTCCCACATCCACGGCTCCCCTCATTGCATTTTGTTCATTTCCTTTGTATTTCCTCCGTTAGTTAAACCTTTGCATTTTACATTAAAGTTTAATGAATCGCCCTCCGCCATGACCACGTCCCGCCATTTCGAATGCATTTCATGTGTTTGACCTTTCCCCTTTGTAGCTCAGCCAACGGTTAAACCTTAGTGTTTAGCACTAAAGGCATTCTCCGCCATTTTTCCATGTGTTCGCCGTTTCTGCAGTCGCCACCGCCTTTCCACCACGGGCCTCCAAAGCATTTCTCCACCACCACTGCCCGAGTTTGTAATAGTTTTATTTGACTATTCAGTTAGCACAGAGAGGCCAGTTCAGCGGCCAAACGAAACAGTAGAGATGGATTTGAGGGATTCAAGCCGGTTAATTGAAGATTAACAATTATAATCATGCATTCAAAGGAAAAGGCGCAGTTTGAAGATCCAAGCACATGGTTAAAGTCTTATATGTGTTTAATATCAGCAGGGTACTCTTCTCCAAACGTACACCTTCCTACAAGAAATCTCCATGCCTCCTCAAGCCCTGAAACGATTAATTACACCGACTGAAGCTCATTTAAGACAGCCAAGCAGCAGTTATGGAGGTATGGAGCGGCCCTGCAGATCTTTCATCCAGTTCATTTATTCCAGAAGGCAGCACAGAGCTCCAGACGCCATAAGGACTTGAAGAACATATCAGAGGTCAATCTCGACCTGACAAACGTCTCCAACCAATCTACAGAGTACAGCACAACGCCATTAAGCAAAATGGACTCGGTTTCCTCCACCATTCCGTCTTAATGAGACTCATTTAATTGTTCACCTACCTCTGTTTCTCTCTTCTCCTATAAGAATTCCAAGAACACATTGTAAAGGTTGTTGTTGGCTGCTGTCGTTGCTGTTAGAGGAATTCATTCGACTGTTTGAACAGTCTTGGGAGGGAATAGCAGAGTAGTTGTATGTAATAGGCTAAGAGGAGAAAGTCTGGACTGTATTAGCCATTGAGCTTATTGTACATGACTGGTTTTGCATCAATTAATCAAAGCACATTCCACAGGATCCTGGTCTATTGCTATTGGTGATGTCTTTCTTAACTCTGTTTATTACATTTACATACTGTTTCATGTTCTTCTGGTAGGCAACAGAAGTATAACATAGGATTCACCCTTGTTAGGTGCCCTATGTTCCTGCTCTCCCTACCTTTAATATTTTCCGCTTCATGTGTTATCTGAGAATTGATTTCAGTCAATTTAACCAGTATAGTGGATGTTATTGCCTACTCTCTGATGTATGAATTGGTTGAATCAGTTCTTAGATGTTCTTGATGGGTTTAGGCTGGAAGGTTTGGGAACACTGGGGATTAGAGTTAGCCCTGTCCACTAGGATCCTTGCGCGACTAGCTGGCCTTTCTAAGATCCCTTTGTTAAACTTATCTTTGTTTTCCTTTGGAGTTGCTAAAGCAGACCTGGAGTTAAATGACCTTTGGTCTGATCTATAAGCAGCCCCTTTGTCCCTCCTTGAGAGCTGCCTTCGAGTATGTCCAAGTAGGTCTGGAGTTAAATGACCTCTGACCTGATCTATAGACAAAAATTTGGTTGTCTTTCCTTCTTCCACCTTCTCTCCTTAATGTTCCAGCCCATCATCTATCTAAAAGATCCTTTAGTATAGATGAATTGCCCTATGAAAGCCTTGGCTAGTTGATGCAAGTAATTTCCTTTCATGACTCCATAGCCCAATGGATGGCACTTTCTTGACCTACTCTCTTTGCTGAAGCATTCTGTTTTGTTCCCTTTTCTCCCATTACTTTCCCAGTCCCTGGTCTCATGACCATCTTAGCAACCAACCAACCAAATCATTTTAAAACCCCCCTTTGTGCTTCATAACTAGCCTAACATCTCATTTTGAGCTTTCAAAGATATATCATTCTTTTTTTTATTGGAGAGATCCCTCTCCGGGTCCAGAGGGGCTAGATCCTGGGGCCCAAAAGTGGTTCTGATGTTGTCTCATCTTTTGGTCTTGCCAATCTGGCCAAAACATGGGAACCCCAACATAATGGCAACTCCACTGGGGACGAATCTGAGAGTCCAGAACTGCTAATATTTGGTCTATTTCCCATTGTCGTCATGAACATAATGGCGACTCCGCTGGGGAAGAGACCACTTTGCCTTTAGATTGGCGTTCTATTGCTGATGGTGGACAGCACCCTGCTCCAAACAGTCAAATTCATCCACCTGGTGACTCCACACTCCACACTCCACAGTCCTCAGAGACTCCACTGGAGGAAGAACCTGAAAAATGGCCAGACCCCATAGAAGGGTAGAACATACGGGTTGGATTTGGTTTAAAGAATTCATTGTTTTTGTCTATCACTATGTTCTGTCCTACTTTAAGCCTAATCAAGTGTACAAAGATGAAACCCACACTGAATGTGGGAAAGACCTCAAGCCTCAGTCTGCAGACCGTGAGCAGACCTATACTCCTGTGAAGAAACTGGTGGAACAAGAAGCTCATGTTGTATCTCCCACCCTTCAAGAAGCTTCAAGCAGCCATGAGCCCATTGTTACACCACCCACACCTACAAAGGTCATAGAAAGATATAAGCCTCTGGTTTTACCTCTTTTCTTCCAACCCCTGCCTGCAGAACTTATTAACCAGCTACCTCATTTTGACGGAGAAAATGAAAGGGCCACTGCTGAGGAACATGTTCAAAACCTTGAGGATTTACTTGAGCTGTATGAAATAGAAGAAGATGATGTGTGCATTAGAATGTTTGCCTTGTCATTGCAAGGAAATGTTAAGAGTTGGTTCAAATGCCTTCCAGTGGCAAGCATTTTCAGCTTTCATCAATTTTCTCGAGTTTTCCTTGATAGATGGGCAGCCCCGAAAAACACTCTCCTCATCCTAAAAGAATATCAGAATTTGAGAAGGCAGCCAGGAGAGACAGTGCAGAATTTTTCAGCCAGGTTCAATAAGGTATATGATGCAGTGCCTTCTGATATAAAACCACCTTTGGGATGGGCTTTATTGCACTATCCAAGTTCTTTTGACCTCGAGGTGAAATTCCAAATAAGGAAAAAAGAGCCTTTGAGCCTGGAGGAAATGTAGGATATAGCAATCATTGTCGAATATAACATACAGTGCAGGGAAGAAAGATTACAAGCAGCAAGGAAGGACCGAACAGAGCAAACAACGCAGATCTCTTTAGAGGACAAGCTGGAAAGACTGATAGAGACTTCCAGTTCCTTGCTGAAAGAAAAAGAGCAAGAATGTGAGGCTGAAACTAGAGAAGATGATTGGAAGAGACCTACACCCTGTCCACAAGAAAGAAAAACTAGATCGCTGCAAGACAGAAGTTACATGCAAGGCATGTATGATGAACCAGAGCTTGAATCAGGAAATGAACTTGCGGACTGTTTTGAAGAAGGACTCGCTGAGAGTCCTGAAGATTTGATGGGTAACTATGCTTGTAATTACGATGTCTCTGATGTTGATCTGTCTGATGATAATTTTTTTCGAGGGGAAACTGATCTTGCAGGGCCATCATCAGTAGATTCATGGGAGGAAGACTACGACCATCAACTTCAAGAAAAGGACGAGCTAAGGCAGGCTGTCTATGATACTGATGGAGAAAGCGCAGAAAGAATGATAACAAAAGAACATTCATTGAATCTTCTATCTGCTTTATATCCGAACATCAGTTATATCTTCCAAGAAGACGGAACCCAGCAGCTTTTTCAGTGCAGAGGATGAGGAAGAAAGAATTGAGGAAGATCTTGAGCGGAATGAATATCCGGAGCCTTCTCCCAAAGGGGTTGAGGTAATCAAAGAAGCTCCCGCCCAAGAATATGTTAATATTTTCACAGAGTTCCAGCAGAACCAGCCTACGTTGCTAGAGGACAGCGCTGTCGAATACGATGAACCCTCTAGCTCAGGCTACAGTGAGGATGACGTAGATATCCTTTCCCATGGACATCTTTGTCTTGGTCCCGAGGAGGAGGTGTTCCTAGTTGATGCCCAAATACCAAATACTCCCACCCAGGAAGAAGAGGAGTGTGAGTGCAAAGGCCTCATTGCAAATGCAGTGATTGAAGCTGCCCAGGATACAGACGGCCTACCAGCCATGGCAGGCCTTAAAAAAGAAAGTTTACATCGTGCGTTCATTGATCTTGTGGTAGAATACATGGAGGCCCTGATTGGCTCAGTTCCTCAAGCATTGATCTTCTGCAAGAGCCAAACACAACAGAATTGGTCACCACTGCTGGTGACCACAGTTTTGAAGAACCACACGTAGAGAACCCTGTGGTTATCTCTGACAGGCAGTCAGTGCTCATATCCTTTTTTTTTACTGCTGTACTGGCTGCATTGGCATTATTGTATCACCTAGAACATCATATATTTCCATTTATAGTATGGTAGGTAGGAAAAGCTCAATAAAGCTCAGTCTATGAGCATATAGTTAGTTGTTTTAATTCTATCTTAGAATGTAGAGAAGAAAGCTGCTAGACAGTTTAATCCTAGCAAATATTAGAATAAGCAGAGAAACTATGAGGCCAACAGTCTAATATGGCCTCATGGAGTAATAAGGGTAGAAATAGAATAGGTCTATTTTCCTGTTTGTAACAATTGATGATGTAAAGGGTCTGCAAGTCCAAATGCACCCAGAAGAAGAATGCTAGTGCTATAGTATGGGTAGGTAGCTGTATGGGAGAATTTTATTGTTGATTTGAGGTCTTCATGATTTGTGGCAGCTGATCAAATAAAGAAATGGATGGTTCAAGCAGCAGGCACCTGGCCTACACCAAGAGATCATTTTCTGAATTCTTGACTCCTTCAAGAGGAAGCCATCCCCATGTGGAGCCACTGTTAGCCCCCCCTATGAATTTTTTGGCAAGAAAACGGGGGCTAAATTGTTTTTGAGCCTTCAAGGAATGCATTTCCTCTGAAAACATAGTCTCCTTGAAGCCTCCGTGTGTCTTTTATCCTTTGATAAATTCCCCTCTGCTAATTCCTATTATAAAGCCTCTCTGTTTGTGAAGAAATGCCCAAAGGCCCCCTTTTTCCCTCTTATTGCACCCCCACCTAGCTTCTATTTTGTTTCTCCTTCTATTTCCCTTCTTACCTTTTCAAATCCCCTTTATATTCTTCCCTTCCCCTTTGTTGGCCATCATTCCCCTTCATTCCTCTATCGTACCCCTTCTTGCCTTTAAATCCGTTGAAATGGGCTTAAAACCCACTTTTAACTTTACCATAGGCCTAAACCACTTCCCCTTTTTCTATACCCAGCAAATACATTCCATATAGAACTTTATTATAAAGTTTTTATATATTAACCCGCCGCTTATAGCGCAGATCGCAAATCGCATTTTCATTGTTTGTGTTCGACCAATCCATCGCAAATATTTGCGATGCAATGGATCACGCCATCGCACTTTCTGCCCATCGCATTTTCCCCATCGCACTTTCCGCCCATCGCATTTTCCCCCGATCGCATTTTCCCTCCGTCGCAAGTTCTCGCATCGCAACTCCGCCTGATCGCATCTATCGCAGATCGCATCCTCGCGCGTTATGATCGTTAGATACATCGCAAATATTTGTGATGTGATCACAGATCGCTCCGTTGCATTCTTCCTCTCCATCGTAATATCGCAAGCGCAAGGTTTCTGTTTGGCACCACTTTCTGCCATCGCACTTTCCGCCTTTGTGATTTGCGATGCGCTCCCCGGGTCCCACATCCACGGCTCCTCTCCATTGTTTTTCCAGTCATTTCCTGTGTATTTTCCCCTAAGCGTTAACCTTTAAGTTTTACACTAACAGCCTTTTCCTCCGCCATTCTCCATTATTTCTGTTGTTTTCACTGTCTCACCACCATCCCTCTGGGACTCTATGCATTTCGCCACTACCACTGCCCCGGTTCACGACAGGTTTATTTTATTGAGCAGGTAGCACAGAGAGGCCATTACAGCCGCCAACGAAGTAGCAGAGATGATTTTTGAAGGGATTTAGGCCGGTTAATTGAAGACTAACAATTATTATTCCGTGGTCAAAGAATCGAGGCACGGTTTGAAGATTTAAGCATGCCGTCAAAATCTTACCCCTGTTTAATATCAGCAAAGTATTCTTCTCCAGGCGTTCACCTTCCTACAAGAAACCTCCATGCCTCCTCGAGCCCTGAAACGATTAATTACACTGATTAAAGCTCATTTAAGACAGTCAGGCGGCAGGTATGAGGTATGGAGCGGCCTTCCAGACTTTCATCCAGTTCATTTATTCCAGAATGGCAGCGTAAAGCTCCAGACGCCGAAAGGACTCCAAATAAATATCTGAGGTCAAATCCGACCAGACAGAGATCTCCAAACCGATCTACAGAATACACACAGCGATGCATATAACCATTAAGCAGAATGGGCTCGGCTTCCTCCACCATTCTGTATTAATGAGACTCATTTAATTGTTCACCTACTTTTGTTTCTTCCTCTTCTCCTATAAGAACCCCCGGGAACATATTGTAAAGGTTGTTGTTGTTGCCTTGGTGTGGCAGTTGCTGTTAGAGGGATTCATTCTTGATTGTTAGAATAGTTGTGGGAGTGAGTAGCAGAGTATTTGTATGTAATAGGCTGGGAGGATAAATTCTGGACTGTATTAGCCATTGAGCTCAGTGTACATGACTGGTTTTGCATCAATTAATCAAAGCACTTTTCAGAGGATCCTGGTCTATTACTATTGGTGATGTTTTTCCTAACTCTGTATATCACATTTTCATATTGTTTCATGTTCTTCTGGTAGGCAACAGAAGTATAACATAGGATTCATCCTTGCTAGGTGCCCTATGTTTCCTTCTCTCCCTACCTATAATGTTTTATGCTTTATGTGTTACTAAGAGCGAATTCATATGGTTTAACCAGTGCAGTGGATGTTATTGCCTGCTAGCTGATGTATGAACTTGTGGGTTTGCTGCTTGGATGTTTATTCACCAATATTATCTCTTTTTTCCCTTGGAGTTGCTAAAGCAGACCTGGAGTTAAATGACCTCTGGTCTAATATATAAGTAGCCCCTTTGTCCCTTTGAGAGTTGCCTTAGAGTATGTCCAAGCAGGTTTGGAGTTAAATGACCTCTGACCTGATCTATAGACAGAAAATTGGTTGTCTTTCCTTCTTCCACTTTCTCTCGTTAATGTTCCATTCCACCATCCGCCTAAAATATCCTTTAGTGTAGATGACTTTCCCTTTGAAAGCCTTGGCTAGTGGATGCAAGTAATTTCCTTTCATGACTCCATAGCCCAATGGATGGCATTGTCTTGGCCTATCCTCTTTGCTGAAGCCTCCTGCTGTTTTGTTTCCTTTCTCCCATTACTTTCTCAGTCTATGATCTCTTGACCAACCCAGCAACCAACCAACCAAATCATTTAAAACCCCCCTTTGTGCTTTATACCTAGCCTAATATCTCATCTCGAGCTTTAAAGACATACCATTCTTTGTTTTATTGGAGAGATCCCTCTCCGAGTCCAGGAGGGCTAGATCCTAGAGCCCCAAAGTGGTTATGATGTTGTCTCATCTTTTGGTCTTGCCAATCTGACCAAAACATAGGAACTCCAACAGGATACATTGCAGCAGTCTTCTCAAGTTTTTGATGATCCTATTTCTCATGTGTTGGACGGTGTTTGTTGTAAAAGTTCTTCTTCATTGGCTAACCATGTGCCTGAAAATAATGCTGATAATAACCTTATTCAAAAGTCGCCTTTATTGATAATCTCATATGACTGCAAACCTTGGTATGGGCTTTGTAATGAACAATCTGTTAAATAAGACAATGAAGGAGACTTTTTTTCTGTTTGGAATCAACAACAGATTTTGGTTATTCATGAAATTCAGGATGCTCTTGACAGCCTGCTGCTATCACCAAAGAAAGACAACACAGATGTGAGGAAAATCTTAATATCCAGCTATGAAGATTACCTGGATCAGTGCAGTCATGTGTTAACAGAAATTAATAGCTATGTTTATAAAGATCCTTTCACAGTATTCTTGAAGTCATCCAGTCAATTCATGCTTTGCAAGTTTATCAGCAGTCAACTTGATTATAAATTTCCATGGGAGTTGCCTTTTGATTCTTCCCTTTTCCTGCGCATCAGAAAGCATTTGGGAAGAAATCAAATAACAGCCAAGATGATTACATGGTTTTATTGGTTGTTCCATTTCACTTGATCAGGTGGTGAAAAGAAAAATTAGAGTAGGTTTGATGAATAAGCTCAATTATGAGCATCTTTCCAGTTTGTTAGTTATGTTTTAGTCATGTTTGGTTTTATTATGGTTTTCAGTTCTAGCCTTGAGTCTGAGTCA
Source organism: Pinus albicaulis (assembly GCA_034641835.2). Classification (NCBI taxonomy): domain Eukaryota; kingdom Viridiplantae; phylum Streptophyta; class Pinopsida; order Pinales; family Pinaceae; genus Pinus; species Pinus albicaulis. Next base: position 1,510,441,193 of record CM076582.1, on the reverse strand, counting down.
TTCTACATAATGCCAGTTTTTGTGTTTTGACTCCATTGCCCAATAGATAAAGGCACTGTCTTCTCTTCCAAATATCTGTAGTTCTTGGCACCTCCTAGGAGCTACCATCCCCATTGGAGCCAATGTTAGAGTCGGTTTGTTCATCCCTCCATCAGAGATCAAAATTCTCTTTCGTTGCATTTCATTTTTAGGTGTCTCATTCAGTTCGATCATCTGCATTCCATTAGGAACATCGATCTTCTGACGGAAGGGTCTTGTCACTCACGCCCCTCGTGTCTTGTACCTGTTGCCTCAGGTCTGTTCATCGAAGTTCATCAAAATCAATTTTAAAGTCATTTACAGTCCTGTTTGATCTCTTGGTCAACAAAGAGTTTTTTAGGGTTTTTTTCAGTCATTAGGTCTAGGGTTCAGTCTTCAAAATGTTTAATAATGCCAACAGGCACATGAGGGAGGCTCAAAATAAGTTTTCATCCCAAAATTTCATCGTTATAATGACTGATCATGACTTTTCTTCAAAACTCTGTTTTGAAGAAAATCGTCATTTGGTCCTTTGTAATAAATTTCCATGTATATTTTCAAATGTTTTTAGTTGTAATATTCTTTAGGCGTATCCCTGGTCGCCTTTACCAAAACATGCCAGTCATCCTTGCAAAAAATGGACAAGAGTTTCATCATTTCAGTCAAAAAATCAAGTGGAAACAAGCAAAACAGAGTTTGTATTAAAAATGTAAAAGTGCCAAAGCTAAAACATAATAGAGTGAGTTTTTGCAAAAAAAAAAAATCAAATCCATGACTATACAATATATTTCCATGTTTATCAAATCATTTTCACTCAAGAGATATCAAAGAATTCGGTTTCAATTGTGGAAGAGCGAAACTGTGAGTTTAAAGCTGAGACTGTGTGTTTGGAGTGTGCGTGGCACATTGGCATGTCACGACACACATAGCCGTGTTTCACAGTGTCAATTTTCTCTTGCGCGACGCATATAAAGTGCGCGGCGCACAGAGCCAACAGGAAAATTTTCATCACTGCTTCACAAAAAACAAATTGACTCAACCTTGTTTGCTCCATGTGAGTTCAAATCTCCTTCCAATTACCATTGATCAGTATTTGATGATTGTTGGAAAGATTGGTTATAATAAGTTGAAGGCCAAACTTTAAATCCTATATTCATATCAAAAATTGTTCCCTTAGGGTTTGAATCTGAGTGTTAAAATTTGACTTTGGAGCCAAAACACTTCCACTCCATTTCTCACTTGTGTTTCCCTTTCCCATCACTGTCATATCATCATACAGTCCCTCTCCTATTTCCTTATAATCCCAAAATCACTTCTCCCTAAAGTCCTATTATCCTTATCCCTAAACCCTACCATTCCCTATCACTCTCCCTCTCCCATATCATTTGCAAAAAATCCCAAATCCCAAATCCCCAAACAGTCAAGTGACTGTCCTCACACTTCAATTTTCACTTGAAAAAGGTCCACTATACCCACTACCCATATTTTCCATAGTATTTTCCCTTTGACACAATTGGCAATCAAGACAAAGACACCAAACTTTTCATTTTTACGTCAGGCAACATAGATGAAGAAGGCATTGAGGAGGCGTGAAAAGAAATGATCTTGGCCAAAGTTTCCTTGGCTAAGCAAGGTACTTGATGAGGGGCCTTCAGTCCAAATTTCAAGGAGTTTGGAGAAAATTTTGTCATTTTTCAATTTTTTGGTCACAAAACAAGTTTTCATGCCCGACGCGTAGTGCCACCTTGCACGCACTTATGATTGGGAGATCTTCTGGAGGAAAACTTGGTATTTCTAGATTTTTAATGAAAATTTATGCATGCTCAGGAATGGCCTAAGAATTTCATCAAGTTCTGGGTTGCCTAAAGGGTCAAAAACACCTTGAAATGATCTTTCTGCCACTTTTTGCACCCACAAGAACCAGTATTGGGAGATTGAACTTTTCGAGGGGTAAATGGACACCAAAGCCAGAAATTCCACTTGGGTTGGAAAGTAGACAGGCAGGGCTTTACAACAAGCTATCATGAGCTCAATTTGGACGTTGGGAAGAGCCTCAAAATCAGCTCCAAATTTGTGATATGCATAGAGATTTTGGGCGCAGCGCATAGAGAATTTTGGCCTATTTTTCACTCACCAGCTCAGAATTTCACCTAGTTTTGGCCAGTTTCACTTTTTCTTGTAACTCTTGATGTAATTTGATGTAATTTCATGATCATGATGTAATTTTGACACATTTTTACTTTTTCTAGAAGATTCAGTCACCAAAAGGTGAAATGTGAGTGAATGGATCAGTTTCCTAGCATATAGAGGCAAGTTGTTTCATGGCCTATTTTCTAGTTCCTAGTTTAGATATGGTTGAAACAGCTCCTAGAATGATGAGCTCGACCCCTAGAGGCAAGGGAATGGGTTATGCTTGTCTATATGATGTATTTCCTCAGTAATTTTCAAGGGTTGGACATTTTGGATTGCTCAGCACTTCATTGTACATTCATTCTGCAATTTTGGTGAAGGAATAGACCAGGGTTTGCAGCCCTCTTTGGGATCCTTGTGGCTCTGCGTTTTGATGGTGTTTTTATTCATGTATTTGTAAGTTCATTTATGTTTATGTGTACCAATTTCATTCTCCTTTCTTCTTAAATTGAACAAACAAGTTATAAAGGTAGAATTCATAGTTTTCTTTGCACTGCGTTCAGTTTGGTTTAGTTTTTCATGTTTTCATCTATTTGAGGAGGAATCTTGAGACCCTCTTTCCCTCTTCATCTCCCCACCAGTCTGATCCATCTATCCACTCAACAAAAATCATCAATGCACTTGCCTTCCTCGCCCCAATCAAAACTCTACAAAAACTAGGCCTAATTCCTGCACCCAAAACTGCCTTTCCCTTTTTTCCAACGAAAAACCCCAAAAACATAATCAAACTCCTTCACTTATATACCTAGCCTAAAATTAGTTTTTATTTCAGTCATCTTAAGCCCTATTTATTACTTTTCGCTGAGATTGACTCAGAGAGAGCCCTCTCCTGTTCTGGTAGAGCTAGCTACTAGACTGAGTGTGGTTTGATTTTACCCTGAACTCTGCCTTCCTTCAGCCTGAGGTAGATTTAGGCAATAAAAAAACTAATGTGATCTAGCTGTACCATCAATCTCGTGGCATTGAATATCCTAAAAATGATTTCTCACGCTTGAATGCTAACACCTGTAACTCCACTTTGAAAAGTGGCTGAAAAAGATAAGGCTCAGATGGAAATTCTGACTGCATCGTTGAACTCATGTCACCGAGAGGTTTAGGATCAACTGTAAATTTTCTAAATTATGACAAAGTGAAAATATGGGCCCTTTTACATTCCCCCTAGATTACTTAAAGATGTTGCTCCACAAGGAATCTAGAAATTTGCAACTCAAAACAGGATTCCGATCTTAACATTGAGATCCTTGCGAAATTTCAAGAAGAATGAGTATAAGGTTGACCTTATTCTAACACTGGTGAATTTCGGTCTCCAAGGAATCATAAAGACTCCCTCAAGATTCCTAAATATTCTCCTCCACAAGGAATCTGCAAAACCGCTGCTCAAAAGTCGAATCTAACCTCGATATTTCATTCCCTGCGAAATTCTAGTTAAAATGCATATAAAGTTTAATACATTCTGAAAATTTAACCTCCTTGGGATCAAAAGATTCCCTTGGCATACAAAAATATTCCCTTCAACTACATGAACCATCCTACCTCGAACTATGTGTCAGCCTACCGTCTAACCTACCTTCTCTTTTCTCACTGCTCTGTTAGCCTCCATGTGCCCTAATCTCTCATGTATTCTCCATCATTCTCCATGGTTTCCTTGAACCATTTGAATGGCATTTTATAATAAAGTGTGAGAATGAATAAGACAAAGTGTGAGGTTGGCATGTTGTTTGGCATAATAATATTTAGATAGTTGTTGTTGGGAGGTTTTGAGTTCAAATCCCATTGACTCCAAATTTTGTTTTAAAACCCAATTTTAGTTTTAATATAGTTTTTTCAAACTATATAATATATGGAATTTGTATCTCCATATTGTAACGAATCCCATAACAAATCCCAAAAACAAAAAATGGAGGTTTTGTTTAATATGGAATTTAACCATATTTCATATGATTTTTTTTACCTAACAATTTACCATATTTAAATTGATTTTGATTTTTTAGTAACTATATTTAATATATAGTTATTTTTTTATTTTTGTTTTTGTTTTTATGTGGGAAATTAAATATCATTTTGTTTTGTCTTTTCTGCACGGGAAAGGGGCCAATGGAGGACTGCCATGTGTCAACAGCTGAGGGGATTTACATGTGGGTCCCATGAGCTTACTGTGACACCATGTAGCATGATGTGGGCCCCACCTCCCTTGCCTTAAAAAAACTTCAAACTTCTATAAATTTATATATACAAACCCGGATTGACACGTCATTTGCATCATTGTGATCAAGGTGACGAACTCTTCAACTTGAACCTAGTTCGAGAGCAATCCGAACACTTTGATTTTTGAGCTTCCACAAGCCCTCTTTGTCTTTTGTGTGTCATTGGAGCCACCTAGATCAATGAAGCCTTCAACTATATAAACCACATTAATATTTTTAATGTGGTTGTATTAGTTATTCATATATCATAAATAAAAACTACATATATTCATTTTTAGGATGTGATTATGGAACTTCATGTTCAAAATCCAGATACTTATGATGTAGTAGGGAATGAACACCTAAATTAAATTTGATTTAAGCAAGTTATTTTTGGCATGAATTTTTACACTATTCTTGATGCTAGCATATTAATAAATATGATAAGATTTACATTAAACTATTATTTTTTAAATATTTCCTTGAGGTGTTTAAGGGATTGTTTTAAGTCGAATGATATAAAATGTTTAATTGAAAAATTAAATGGGCATGATCAAAATCCATGATACCTATGATGTAGAGGGGAATGAACACCTTAAATTAATTTAAATTAAACAAACCATTTTTCAGCATGGCATTTTACACTATTCTTGATGCTATCATATAAATAAATATGATAATATTTAAATTAAATTAGGTATGTTTAAAAAATTCCTTGATGTGCTTAACGGATTTTTTGGTTAGAATGATATAAAATCTTTAATTGAAAAATTAAATGGACTTTATTTTTATTTTTTTCAACTAATTTAAAACTAGATAATAACCGATTTTCAATGAAGCCTAATGTTGCAATATTGCGATGCGATGCCATCACATATCGCATATGATAGGAGAATATTGGAAAGTGCGATATGTTATAATCATTGATGTGCGAAATGAAATGTTGCCGATTTGGGAAATCGGTAGATCAGCGATACTGCACTAAGTTTTGGGAATGCGATATGGTTTAAAAGTCGTGATGCGATATGGTTTGGTGATGCATCTATGATGCCATGTATGCATTGGGTAATTTAAAGAAGGTAGGTAATGTATGAACCGAGAACCACTTATTATTAAGCTTCTGCATACATATGATTAAAATGTTAATGTTTTAAGGAAATAATTAAGTGCGTTCTATGTTAAAGAGTTTAAGAATAAAACTCATGGAGAAGTAGAGAAAACCATGCGATGGATTAATAATGGAGGAAGCATGAATCCATAATGTTAATGTGGGTAATTTGTGCGATTTATTCCACAAACCCTGCCATCATTTGGTATCAGAACATGAGATTTATGAACATGTAGTTTTTGTTGCGTTATTTTTGGTATCAGAGCTAGTTAAAACTCTTTTGAAGGGTAAAGTCAGAGGTTGATGGAAGCTCTTTTTAATTAAAGAAGAATTGTGAAGAATGCAAGTGTGATTGTAGAATAAATAGGAGATCAGTAAAGAAAATGTGCTTTGCAGAACATTTCCAGAGATATTGCAAAGACGAGATCAGGTTATTTGAATCTGATAAGTAGAAGGCATGGTAGAAGATGGGAGTAAGTGATACTCTTAACAAGAAATTGCAGAAGCATAAATAATGTACGTCAATGGTTGTTTTCTTGTGTAGAATGGAGATTCACTCGAATGTGAAGAGTGGATGGAGACTACTTGTGAAATCATCCATGTATTGTTTTATTTAACTCTTATTTGAGTTTTGGAGGATAAAAGACTGATTGAATATTTGTAGTTGTAGCTATTGAAGCATCTCAGCAAAAGAAGATCAAACCTTAAGAAGAAATGATGAAGGAAGTCAGTAAGAGTTTCTGAAAGAAAGAAGAGTGTGGCCAAAACCTAGTATTTCATTGTGATTGAAATACAAGAGGAAAATTGTGTTCTCCAAAGTTCATATGAGTTGAAGCCAAGAAAGAGTAGAGGAATTCTCAAATAAATTTCCAGAGAGGGGACTAGTGGCTAAGTATAGAGGAAAGCTTGGTGAGGTAAGTTGTAGCAGGGAGGACTTGACATTGCAGAGGCTTAAGTACATATCATAGTGAGTTAGGAACTCATAGAGATAGAGGACAAGATGACTATTGATAGTCATAGTAGAGGTTATGAGAGAGAAAACAATAGAAGAATAGTGAAGAGATATGTCAAAGATAATGGCATGGATGAAGAATATGATAGAGAAAAGGTTGAGATAAGAATGAAATTTAATTTTTTGATGAAGTTGTTCTAGAGGAGTAAAGAAGACCAGAGGTATGGTTACATAATGAGAAAGAAGGTGAAATGGCACAAGCTACAAGAGAAGAGTGAGAATCTAGTGAATATGCAGTTAATAGAGGAGCTGAGGAAGCTTGAGCAGATTATAGATGTTCAGTTGAGGACAAAGAAGCTGAAAGGAGTTGAGCTACAACAAGACAAAGTTGTTGGATAAAAACAAGTTCCTTTTGAAATTGAAGATGGAGCAATGATGTTTATATCATTAGTTGAGGAAATTGAGCCTTATGATTTTGAAATTAATAATTTGTGGATGTTTGTAGGTGATGTCAGAGAAGATAACTAAGAGGGACATAATTTGAGTTCTAAGACAGTTAGATCTCATGAGGAATTTCATACACAATTGGAGGGAAATATTGTTTTTCAACTTACTGCTAAAGTTGGAAACAAAGGAATTTTGGCTCGTGATGATGATCAAAAGCAAGAAGAAGGAGCAACATATACCAAATACTCAAATGCTATGCTTGAGGAAGTTGAGATGAAGACCATTGAAGATTTTCTGGGTCATGTAGAAGAATTAGAACAAAAAGAGGATTTGATGACTAAATCATCAAATAAGACAATTGAGTCTTGTGGTTTTAAAACTAAAAATTTGTGTGTGGTTGTTGAGGAGGTAATCCCCTCCTTGACAAGAGAAGTATCCTTACTAGCTCAAAACAGGGGTCTAGCAACAAACAAACAATGCTATGACGCAAGCTCCTAGTTACGAAATGAAAGACTTGGGATAAGAGCCTACTCGGATTCCAATGCTAGATCTGAAGAAGAGATGTCTTTGCCTCTTCAAACTGGTGATTACAATCCCACGATCTCCGTGGATGAACACCGCATACGTAAGAGACGGAAGGATACATGCATAGGAACACATACGTAATCAAACAATGGCCGGAAAGATATTACGCGCATTAATGATGGCATGAGTGTAACAATAATCATAGTCATCTATTAAATGATAACAACAGTAGTTACAACTATGTTCGACGTCGTTAGCCTTCCTTCAATTCAAACTTCCTGTCGCTTCAATGCTTCTCGCAAAGCTCTCATGTTGGAAAGGAAACTTCTCCGTAGTTCCGTAACAATGGTCTTTCTTTGCTGAATGGGCCTTAAGGGAAAGAAGGGATTTTTACAAGACAAAGGCGCGAACAGAGATGCAAGCCAAAGATTTCCTCAAGACTAGCGCTAAGCGTGATCCCAGTGCTTTATGTATAAAAGGATAAGTTGGGATCCCTAATAGTGATTGGCCCTATCATGAAGGCTCCGGGCAGAAGGCAAAACCACTTCCTTCCACAGAACCCTGCAGCTCAAACCCCAACTCAAGAGAAAATGGTTGGTGAGTTTGTTTGGAACTCAACTTCCGGCCATCCACATTTAAAAACAAGCCCTAAATGGTGCGATTGTCGCTCATACGTAGCCATGGCGTACCTTCTTGCGCGTATTTTCTCGATTGGCGCGAGCACCGAACTGCTCAACATCGTTACCAATGCAAGACATTAAGTTGCCGATTTTGCAAGGAGACGTCCAAGGGGGAAATGAAGCCTATACCGTAGTGATGCATTGATGATGTTTTGCGTGCGCTGTGTTGTTTGCGGTGTCACATATCGGGTCCTCCATTGTGCAGACGGGGAATGGTAAGGGATAAAGGACAAATTACCGTGTACGTATGCCCTAAAGCATGAGTGCTCCGTAGAGAGAGAGAAGAATGTTTACCAGAACACAACCAATCGAAGCGTCGCCATCTAAAACTTTAAAGATACAATCATTCACACATGATACATAAGGTATGGACAATGCATTCATTTAGCATGCTACAATCCCATCTAGGGTATGATGTTACCATCTCAACCAAGATCAAACAAATAGACTCGTATGGTCACCATCCAATCATGAGTCATGTACATAATGATAAAATCCACAATCGCAAATGATTACAACAGACACAACCAGTAACTGTTGGCCCATTCTAATTTCAACAATATGAAGTTCTAGCATGGCATTTAGCTGACAAGCATTACGTAAAGAATATCACCATTACTAGCCAATGATGTAGTGCGTCACACGTATTTGTAGAAACCACCATTAATGACAATGGTCTCGAAGGTACTATGTGCACAATTTCACGTTGCAGAATAATGAGCTTATCGCTGATCTTTAACTGGTTCGATTTAATGATGTAAACTTACCGCTGTGATGCTACTTAACCGCTATTGAGGCAGCGTGGTGCTCATGCAATGAGTTTGATCCACCGGATAATGATGAAGCAGGTAGCGACCTCATCGAAGTAACATTCTCACATCATCGGAAACGTAGGCGAGGAATACAATGTTTGTTGTGAATTAGGATCATATGAGAAACGAGGAAGGTTGATATTTACAGAGGCCAACTTTCGAACATATGAACGGCACCACAATGGACTTCTGCGTATTTGACATCAATGGATCAAAGGCCGCGACGAAAAGAACAATAGACACGCAGAGATTACCCAAACCCATGGAAGCAAAGTGAAGCAGCGAGATGAGATGTCCCTAACCCGACACGCCTAATGCGTACAAGTGCCATGTCTGGTGAGCTTAATATACCGCCGACGAACGACGATGGTTCCATTTTTCCCCCACCATTTCCAAGTAGTACCCCAATTATTTTTTATAACAAGCTTGGAAGGGGGATAGCATTATGTGTTTGTGATATAAGTTCGCTCTTTCCAAGCTAACCATCCTAGTGGTCGACCAGTCCTAGAAGGAGAAACCGTATAAACGCTATTTCGACGGAATCCAATGTCACTGTGGCTAGTTCAGGGTTCCGACAAAGGAAGTAACCTTGCTATTTTTTCGTTTAAGAGTTTGAAAAGACAAAGCGGAAAAGAAAACTCTGGTGTCCTTTCGGCACAGTTTTCGTACTCAGCATAGTAGAAAATGTTATCTCAGAAAACTCAGTCGCGATATAGGCGGGCACTTTTTCGTAACTTCATCCAAAATTTTGTACCTCTAAAAGGGTTAAACTTATACCGGGTGAATGTTTATTCGTGTCCATTTTAACGAGATCGAAACGACAAGGGCCTCGTTTTATCTTTTCATATTTAGAGAGTCAGAAAAGAGCTGAAAGATACTCCCACAAAGGACTTTTTCGTGTATTGTACTCAGGTCCGAAAAAGTATAAAATACAACTCGTTTCCACCTTTTGTCGCAAAATCGTCACGTACATACCAATGTAAGCGTAAAAATCTATTTTCTATATAATATATGCAAACATTATCAAAATAACTTTTAAAGCTCATTTAACGTCGAAAGTTATAACAGTTCAAGCAGTAAAAATAAAATTACTTTTTACTATTTACCTTGTGGAGAGCAATGTATGGTCTATTTGGGAGTGTGTCCTTCGACGGTGATTGCGACCAATCCAGTAAACTATTCGCTCTCGTTTTTGAGACAGAAGAGGCGTCTTTTCTTTTTCTTTTCGTTTACTTTTTAACATTTCTCTTTAAAACCGTTCCGTAAGGGCACTTTTGAAATTTTAGGCCCCGGCCAAGTGGCGGCGTACTTCCGGCACGCGACCGCGCGACCGAGCCCGCAATAAAGCGTCCGCGCCATGGCGCGACTATCGCCAGTCACTACACAATGGCGGAACTCAAATTTGTACCCTAATACGAGCAATTTTTGAATTTTAAAGCTACAAAAGATCTAATATGTTTTAATTATGAAAACGTATAAATACTTAATGCAATTTAATGGAAGGAACGACACATTTATGACGAGGATTATAAGAGGCTATGCGTTTTCGGAAGCATGTATGAATGTTTCGAGAGACTCGTGCTTAAAAAAGTTCTCACGATGTTTAATAGCTTAGTTCTAGCTCCTCTTCCAATATCTCGATCAACCTCCGGGATGGCAAACACCATATTCGTACGCAGACCAAAAGTTGAAATTCGAAAGGTCACCGACATTTTGCCTACATCGGATGATCCCGACAGGGGTCCAACTTCGTACTCATCCGGGAGCAGCATCTGTCTGGTGGGGAAGATGGAAGAAGTTAATGATGCCGTGTGCTGCGGGGGCACAAACAAGAATGGGGGGAGTACAGGCAAGAGACCTCAAATCCATCCCCGATCTAGCACCGAGAGTCAGAGCCTGACACCATTACGCGGGTCGCCTTGGACGCAAGTACCGCACGCAGGCTGGCAAAGACTCAACTTCATCGTCTCGTAACGGCGGGGTCCCCCACCCAGATGATTGGGCAAATGTTTCGTTACGATCAACATGAAAAGGCGCCTTTACAAAGTGCAAACAACAAATCGCTGTGCCTTTGGGTATGGTTCCATCTCTGGTATCGTTCATTCTTGAACGCATACCAACCTTCTGCACAAGAGGCCCCCGTGGCGAGTCCGGTACTACCAGGAGCCGAGAATGGCTCGCCGGGCGTGACCGATGCCCGCATCCGAGTGGGCAATGTATGTCCCGGGAAGCCCGAGTTCTTCAGTGGCGCTGCTCCAACTTATCGTTGTGGAAGATTGGCCCGGCGCGATCCGACTTTATTGTGACCCGCATCTCCCGCTACCGTGTAAGGAGACGATCGATGAAGAGTCGGGTAAGATCATATTTTGATTTTACGTTTATATGTTTTTTTTTTTTTTTTTGTTAAATAAGTACACTTGCTCCAAACACAATTATATATGCATGTATGTAGGACCCGAGAGACTAGCTCGTATTGTCCGTTGTCTCCGAGGATGGCTGGGGCCCCACCCCCTAGAGTCCGTGGGGAAATTGGAGGAGAGGCACCGGCTCGTAACCCCGAGGGGGACTTCGTCTCATGGACCCAGACGGTGTCGGGATCACGACGATCGAGACACGCTATACTTGGGAGTTCCAACCGACTTCCACCTAATCCCGAGGAAGTGGCTAGTGCGTGTGACGTGCCATCACGCAGCACCATGTCGATTAGTTCCTTATACCTAGCTTGCTAATTTATTTTTTTGAGAGACAAGTATGTTCTTGGATGTGGCTAATATTAAATGTATATTTTTTTTGAGTTTTTATGTGACGCACTTTCATGGTAAACATTTACATTCATATGCACATTTACTGGATGAGTCTTCTTTATGCTGTGATGATGATTTATAAATTGCGAAATGTTCATTCAACACCTCAAATTTGCCACCGCATCCGTCAACGTATTCAAATGTCTCGGGTATGATGATATGTAATATATTCAAAATCTTTCCAAAGAATCGAACACGCAAATACACCGAAAATGGACGGGTTTCTACCGAATAGTGCCTGCTCAACAAGAACACTACAAGTTGTGAACGAAAGTACGAGCAATTCACGGACACTGGCTACGATCGCCTCGGTTAATAATTCCAACAATGTTATATTCCGCGATATTGTTCACAGCATGCACCAACACACAACTCGTAAAATGATCAACTCACCAGGATCATAGATTACCCAGGTCAGAGAAGACAGATTCTCTGTATCACAGAGGCACCGTCCATGTAAACCAACAAATGGATGAAAAGACATATCCGCACAACCAGAAGGCCCGACTGCCAGAAAGATGTTTACAAACACACCACACTATGCACACAAAATGACAATCACACACCTATGTACACACACCACACCAAAAATCATTTTGTGCGTAGTATTTCTTAAGGTACACCACTGGCCGCGCCACGGAACCTTCAGAGTCTATGTTCAGAGGGTCTTCATTTTTCAAAACACGCGATTATTTATATTCCCAGCCACATAATGGAGTTTACTTCCAAAGACGGGGCTTATCATGTGCCTCGATCGTGTGACCAGGCCCTTTCAACAAAGAACAGGAGAACAGATGATCAAAGCGGGGACATTTAACCCTTCTTTTTGTGCTCGAGACCCATGTTTGCACGAGCTGTTTCAACCCAAACCGTGCTCGAGACAATGTATGACGCCTTTTCCTCGTATAATATCCGGTAAGAGCTCCACAAATGCACTTGAGCAGAATTTCACATTCAAATCGGCAAAGCAGCCCGTACGTACACCACGAATGGTGAATCTCGCTGTACTCCTTTAGCAGGCCGGTTCGTGACGCCCGCAGAGCCGAGAACAGCTTTTGGAGATGCCAACCGGATTTATGAACTTGAATCGTTGTTAAAGCATAGTGGCGGAAACCTGTTCGCTTTTCACCCCATCCGCCGCTTGCAGGAGTATTACGCTGGCTTTGCCTGACGCAGAAGCCCAACGCAGGCCTGCCGTACCGACACCGCATCCACCAATATAGCCATGACGGTGACGGTGACAGAAACCCGTAACGTGCGGTGTCATAATAGCGTAACAGGCATTACGTTTTCTTCGCTGGTAATAGCAGGCAATGCCGCCGCGATGGTGAAGAATACTACGCCAGCGATAGTATGGCGCCCGCCTTAGTGAGGGTTACATTGCCATAAATTCATTTACTTTCGCGAAGGGCTGACGGTAATAACGGATGCAAAGTAACGGCGGCGCGCGTATCTTATGCTTGAAAAACTGGCATTTATATTTTCGGGATCATAGCGATACAATCTCGAACACAAGGCTGGCGACCCGCTTTCGTGACCTGCAGACCGATATGCATTCACCGCGCGCCATCAGGCGCTATTCAAGATTTTCGGTCATTTGTTGTAAGGCATCACGACACCGCATCTACTCAATACGATAAGGCATTCTGCTTATGCGTAGGGTTGGGACCGTCAATCCCATCGCGCCTTTATCCAACCCGGGAATGTAATGTTCGCCTGGAAGATACACTATGATGTACCTAATGATGACCGCCATGTATCATCAAGAAACAACATTGTCTGGGGAAAGGGATTCTAATGTTCAAGAAGAGAGTCTCGTAGGGAGAGAACATATCAAACTTAAAATAATATTCTATGATTTGTTGATCACAATAAGGGACCCCAAATCAAACTCAGGATGACGATCCATTTGGAGTACTTGCCCCCAAATAATTGTTATTAATATATGTCATGGGTTGCACCAAACCACCGTTATCGTGCGCAATGATGTAATGGCGAAAGAGTTGTACGGCATGTACGGTCACATGTCAACTTCTCGACATGTACAATGTCGTGTCGAGAAGGTCTCATCCACAGAGTAAACAACATGTCTACCGTCGTTCGTCATCTCCGCACCAACATCTGCCATGGTGCTGTACCGTTGCCGCTAGACACAAAGTAAGTTCCGGTGGTCCTGGAGATTTCAAGCAACGATATCGATTTGTTAAATGTCTTCAGCCTTTCTCAAGGATTTCTGAGCGATTTTCGTCCACAACGATGTGAACATTCGCTTTTGGGTCACAACGAGGTAACCTTTGGCCACCCCCGGCGAGACCCTACGAGCGTTCAAGAAAATTCGCTCTCACAAGACCAAGAACGTACAAAGTGGACAGGAGGATGGAGATTATAATGGCCCCAACCCTCTGAGGGTCAAGTGCGCAACCTCGCCCTTCGAGACCAGCGCAAGACGCGACCGACGCCGCAAGACGCACCTTCCTAGAGAAGGAGCCTAATGTTGTGGTGCTCGTTAATGCGAAGAAAATATTCGCTAAGACAAGCTCAGATGACCTCTTTGGCCACTCGAATGGGCAGCAAGTCGTCGCATATGTCGACAATATGGCGAATATCATGAAAGCACATGATATTTAACAACGTGGCGCTGCTTTTAGGCCGAATTCAGAGAGTTTTTTATATGCAAAAGTGCTCACTACGATGAATGTGTCTTATGCGATCCTTCAGCAATAACTGGCCAGGAATTCCTAGCAGCACCAATATGAACAGACCTTACCCCTGCTAATCGTTTTATAACCGATCGTATAAACGGGAGGGGATAATTGTTCCCAGACAAAGCGCGATTGACATTTGCGACACCCGTTGGCTGCATTTCGAATGGCACCGCGCACCAGGACGATGTTGGGAGCACCATTCGTAAGGGATAGGAGAATAAACCCTCGTTCAGAATTCTTTTTCAATCAGCTGACAGTTGCCGAGGACGTGCGGGACGCAGCGTTAAAGGCGCACGGCTTCGCACTCGGATAGGTTGGACCAGGCACGACAATACTACATCGACCCCATTTCTAGTGATCACGCGAAAAACATTTTATGAATTCCGTTGAAAATTAAGAGAGACTGGACCTCCCTGGAGAACAAAGCCACACCTACATGAATGTTTCAACAACTTTGTTTAACAGTAGATGTTGATAGAACCGTTTATAATGTTAGCTTAGCGATTTTCCGAAAAGACCAAAGCGAAGACTTGTTTCGAAGAGGAGGAAGGAATTTTAGTAGCATAGCGCTTTGTAGACAACAACATGTTCCCAAGTTAGGAGAGCAACGAGAACGATGATGCCCATCGCCCCTGTAGCTCCTCGGTTACAGTCACCGATTGCCCCACCCGAGGGGGAAAGTTCAAGAGGATCGGCGAACCGGCCCCATCGAAGCCAAGGGGATTGGGGAGAGACGCGCGGGTGAGGCGTTCACCCGATACGTCGAGAGGTGGAGGGTCCGTACAAGAACAACCCTCACAAGAGTCGATTCCCCATCGGCGTTAAAGGCATGGATTCTTCCAAACTCACAGCGACCGCTGTGTAGAACCGCCAGCCATCACCGGATGTTATTGCACCGAGCGGTATTCGGTGGCGGTGCGAGAACACCCATGAGGACCGGGCTCGAAGAAGACCAGCCCTGCGTCGTCTGGGCCCTAATTTGATCCACATACAAGACGTTGCTCCCGAGTTTATAAAAAATGACAAATCGGGTTCATCGTGGATAACCTTGCCTCGTGAGGAACTTGATGAATCGGAAGACAATAGACGGCGCACTTGGTATATGGCATGGGTCCAGTCATGCCAAGAAGCATATTGTAGTTGAGTTTAAAGCCAACTACTGCCTTACGCTGGGACAGCTTTTTCCCCGTAATGTAATCGCAAGACTTCGAGAACTCCCAGGTTTAGATTCCCGACCATCAAATGCCTGCTGTATTAGGAGATGACGCACAAAGGAGAGCCGATGGCCTTCCAACAAGTGAGGATACAACACAAGCAGATGCACCCTCACCCACACGGCTCGGCGTGAATGCTCGTACTCGTTAATCCCGCACTTGGAATACACCAAAGTAGCCTGATGCAGTTTTATAAAATTCTCCATCAAAGTGTGAATAGCGTTCGAACCCGCGGGACTGGCGAGCCACCGATGGCACAATAAAGCTCTCTCACAGAAGGACAACCGAAGAACCCTATGCGTACATACGATGGCGCTCAGGCGCATCCTCAACAATACCGTAATGAAGGAGCGCACGCAGCGTTTGGATTATAAGAGGACCCTCTGGACACCCCCCCCCTTGGGAGGCGGTTTCTGCAACGGGTTCGAGAGTTCGTCGATTTCCGTCCAGAACTGCTGTGGGTGGAGGCGGTTCTTCCGTTCATCGCCTGTGCTCACGTCGATCATTGTAACCTTCGATCTCGTAGCGACAGTGAATAGGTGGCCGAGTTCATCATGAAACCGAGACTCTGAAACAACAGATGATGAACCCTGTCGAATATCTCAATTATCGAGATGGAAATGTTTTTAAACAAATTTTATCTTTGAGCTTTTAAGAAGTTGATCGACGTACCGTCAGGGACAATCTCAGTGTAATGGCTACCACAAAGTGAGGTGAATTCTGCTTACGTTGGGGAGCCATCTGCTCGCTTTAGACTGGCCGGGCACTGTGACGTGATTTTCTTCCTTGTTCTTTTCTTCCCTGAGATTTTATCTAGGATTGGCCCTAACAAACATTTACCTCCGCGTGATTTACTGTGCATCCGGATGAGAAGTGATTAGCAGGTATCAGTGAAGAATTAGCCTTCTGCTTCCTGCATTCGAAGACTTCTTCGAATTTTTAGGAGACTTGAACAATGACGCCATCCACCGTAGGGCAGCGGGGTTCTTTGCTCCCGGCCGTGGAGCATCAGCAGATGTCACAAAGCGTGCTTATCATGCATTAAACAAGATCCGTACATCGTACGCGGCGATAGCTTGCTCCTCCGTCACACACACGCTCCTATCACATATCCCGAGCGACGCATCCACAAAGGAGGCTGTGGGAACCATGAGTCGGCAACCAGACTGTGTATGAACCGGATTTTACCACGACGGCGCCGCCACCCGTGATGTGATTCGAGTCTGCCGTGGAAGAGCAGAGGTGCGTGCCTGCCTCTACACGATCGGCAATCGGGAAGCCGGTGGGGTGAGGAAAGCCACAGCTACCTATAGTTGAAATCTCGAAAACAACACGGATAGCTTTGCACTACTTAGCAGCAGGCGCCCAAAGTACGTCGGAAAAGACGAGACGAACTGGGACTGTTGGCCCAGAAGAGCATTTTACCGTAGGTGACACGTCATCACATGCGCCGGGGGTTTTCGTATTTATCAAACTTGGGACACCTTCTATTTTAATGAACCGTGCTGGCGATGGATGAAAATCGTGATCAGTCGGGTCAACCTTGAAACGTCCTAGATCCACAGCCGGTGAACGGCAACAGTGGTTAATTTCTGCTGCTGGCCTGGTATTGGGTCCTGCATTTCCATGCCCACGATGGCCAGAATATCCTCGCCTTGGCGGGTTCTCGTCCTTAGGACCGCCCTGTGAGGGCGACACCCACAGCCCACCGACGGGGTTGCTGTGTTCACCCAGGGCTCGATAAACCGTGTCGGGCCCCATTAGGCGGTTGCTCCGTATGCTGCGCACTGGACGGTCGTCGAGCAACAGAACTCGTGGAGGAGGCGGATACCGAGAGCTTCCGTAGTGCTGTGTTTGCTGAGATTGACCACAAGGACAATAACCACTCGGTGACGATAGCATCGCCGATAAGCGGAACCGCGCGGGAGCTCGGGCATGTAGGGCGCAACTGCTGATTTTGGTCACGTACTGAATGAGCAGTGTCAGCCGAGCAAAGAGAACAGAATGAGAGGGCCGTTCGAATGAACAAAGTTGACCCGAGTGAGGGAAGCGGCCATGAATGAACAAAGGCTCGAATGAGGGGCGGCTCGAATGAACAGCGTCCCGGACAGACAGCGGTGCTGGCTGCGCAGCTGGACCCGGCATGGGGGCGAGCCCAAAGTTGCACCCACAGCCGCGCTCCGGGAGGCGAACACTGTGCGGCACCGGATGACCCGTTGGCTCGGTGGTGGAACAAAGACCAGTGCTCGTCGAAACCGCTTGACTCGGCGGTCCACAGTGGTCCTGCTGACATGCAACGTTAGGAGAAGTTGCAGGGACACCTGCGACTTGGGTAGGGAAGAAGGTCGGATTTGCCCTCAGACCACAGGCTTGCCCCTGCTGACATCCCGCCGAGGCCGAGGCTGACCAGCAGGTTATAACACAGCCTCGCGGATTAGCAGAATGGCCCTCACGTTCATAGCCTTGATTGGGTTGTCCTCGCTGTCGATCGACAGCTGTAGCCACCTCCTTGTGTTGGCCTTGGTGCGCTCAAAGCACCACAGGTGTTCGAGTTCGTTGTACGGTGCGCCCTGGAACAAAGATAAGCTTCGGTGAGCAGCGGCGGCGTAAAATGTCCCCATGCTCGTTTGTCGACTCGTGAAACCATACCTGGAGTGCCGTCCCGTGTATAAAAGCGGAAATAGCACCCCGTAAGGATCTTGGGACGGGTCCGGGGCCCCGCGCCCTATCGTTGCAAAAACAACCGTATACTCCCTCCTATAGCCATTCCCAAGATAAGGAAGACAGACAAATGCCCTCATGAGTCGGCCTGCATTTTAGTAGCAAGCAGACAAGGCCGAGACAACATGAAGAGGCAAACAAGCACAAACAAAGGTCGACGGAACAAAGGACGGGGCCGGGCGTAGTAGCGTTCTTGGTGTAAGGCCTGCCCCGACAGAGATGATATTCCCACAGAGCAAGAATGAGATAATCTCGACCCGAGATTCGTATCCCTCGCGCAAAAGAAGGACCAAATCGACGAAGGGTACGTCGTACTGCCTCCTCAAACAACTATTTAGGAGCGATAGTCATCGTACCTAGAATTTCCTCACCGTAATCACTATGGTTGATCCCCGCCGTTAAACCGCTAACACGCAGGGACTAGGAGAAAAACAAAGAATAACCATGAACCGAACAAAAAGAGAAAGGAAATCAGCCTTCCCACCCCACCCGTACACAGGTCCGGGGCAAGGGCCGCCGGAACTCAATCGGTTCTCCAAAGGGTCGCTACGAGGACCGGTCTCTGTCAGTGAACTCGGAACAACAAATGCGCTTTCGTGGTTCGCCGTAAGGCTCGGTCGAAGAATCGTCCGTGTATGACCGCTCGCAGACGAAACCGAGTGGTTCCGCCACCGTGACAAAGACTAGAAGAAGAGACAGCACACACACGGTTGAAAACGAGCAGCATACACGAACAAACAACACAAGCAATATCTAAACGGGTCTCTAATCGTGGGAGATTGATTTTACCATACATTGGAAAATAAAACAAATTCACTGCTTGTGTTTTAAGATTCGAGAAACGATAAAAGATGACTCTCTATCTTCGTAGTTGATACAAGCCAGGGCAAGCGCTGACGGTCTTTTCAAGTTTAGGGAGTCGTAAAAGACCAAATGACCGTCAGAAAAACTAGGCACAAAGGTACCAAATATCCGTGAACCTAATATACACCTTGGTTTCAAAAAATGAAACAAGAATTCATCACGATTTCCGTATGCAAGGTGAAGCCCTCCCCCGAATGTCAGTTCATATTTGAAAGAAAGTGCGTACTCGAAGCCTATGGAGCAAAGGATTGAAAACTCAGGGGTTCTCCTTATACACGCGACGCACGGGGGAGCGCAAGTCCGTACTAGCGCCTGCCTAAAGCCAAGAAGTAACGACAAATGTTGTAGTTTCGACCACGCCGAACACGTTCCCAGCCCCAGACCTTCTAAATATACAAGAAAACCTAATGTTGTTTTTTAGGTTAATTTGGAACATTTTATGCTTCGATCTTCAATTAAGTTTCACCTCCAACCTCATCGTACAGTGTCTCCCAAATGCAAGCTACATGCCACGTGCAACATTTCCGTTCGATGAAAACTAGTTAAATGAGAGTCGAGAGCTTTTATACAAACGAAATGAATGGGAATACAAACAAGAATATCTCTAATGCAACTAATGCACCAGGCCTTTTCTATTCAAATACTAATCACTAGTAACATGGAAAAGATCACTTGCACTAATTTACAAAAGCAAAAGAGATTATATATACTTTTTTTTTTTTTTTTCAATGCTTAATGGCTAATGCATCGTAAAACAAAAGGAACAAATTGAGAAATGATATTCAAGAGAGCGAAGCAAACAAATATCTACTCAACGACAAGCAACCAAATCTTCTAAACGACCCAAAGTCCCTCAAAGCAAAGAAAGACCCTGAAAATCGATGGACCAGTGATTCAGGGTCCAAAGCAAGGAACGACCCCATCACGGAAAGAACAAATTACCCAAAAGACGCAAAGAAACAATCACACCGAAGAGAGTTAAGAACAACTGCTGACAGGACAATCAACACCAAAACTCCCATTGAGGCCTGCATTCACTAAGCTACCAGATGCCCTAGGGCTCAAATTGTGAAATCCATAGACAAGAGGCAAACAACTAAAGGATAGCGGTGAATTCTACCAAACAAGACTCAAACACACTGCATAACCGTAAAATCAAGAAGAAAAGGCATCGGTCAAGCTCGTAAAGCCAAAAAAATGAAGAAACTCAAAAAGTCAGGGTGGCGCACCTGTGCCTTTCAAATCATGCCAGAGGCCGATTGGCGTGAGACAGCATAAATGCAACAAGCGCTATGGGCGGTGCGATCGTCGGGTTAAAACCCGTCACCGAGTTTCAATAAAAATTGTTAAAAACAAGCTACTCGAAAGTGACCAATACAAGCTAAGCAAACCAAGAAGTCAAAATAGTGAGAATCCAACCCGTGGCGGCTCATCACAAGGAGAAACAATCAAAGCGAACCAATCATAAATCTGGAGAAAACTTGACGATCCCGTCGAGTCGCTAATTTTATGCCAGAGGGGAGGTAAACCCTCTCGCGGGGCCGTAAAGGTATCCCTACCAGCCAACAGGGTTCAGTGAACAAACAAACAATGCTAAGACGCAAGCTCCCAGGTTACCAAATGAAAGACCCAGACAAGAGCTCACCGGATTCCACGCGTGAGTCCACAGAGATGTCCCCGTCTCCACCCCTATGACGACAATCCTCCGACGATTCTCGCGTGGATGAACACCCTACGCGCAAGGACGAACAAACACATGCATAGGAACCATCATACCGTAACTAAACATCAGCCGTAATATTACTCGCATTAACATGATGGAAAATAGGAAATCCATATAATCATAGTCATCTATTAAAATGATAAACGAATAGAAGTTAAAAATTCAAGTTCTCCACGTCGTTCAGGCTTCCTTCGAACAACTTCCGCCGTCCAACACGTTCGGCAAAAGCTCGCCAAGGAAAGCGAAACTTCTCCGCAGTCTCGTAACAATGGTCTCCTTGTCGAATGGGCCTTACAAGAAGGACGGCAAGACAAAGGCGCTTGGGAATAGGGGAGATGCAAAGCTTCAAAGATCATACACTAGCTGCCAGTGGATCCTAGCAAGCTTTCATAGATGAAGCGGGAGTAAGTTGGGATCACTATTATTATGGGACTGGGTCTATCAACAAGGAAGGTTCCAGAAGGCAAACCACTTCCTCCACACCTTCCACCAAACCCCAACTCAAGATAGGCATTATTGGGGAGTTTGTTTGAACTCAACTTCCGGCCATCCATATTTAAAAACAGCTCTTAAAATAAAATATTGTCGCTCTATAACAGGCCATGGCGCCACCTTCATGTGATTTATTGGCGCTAGCACCGAATCGTTCACCCGCGCCAATGCAAAAAGAGCCGTTTTTTCTGGTTATCACGGTGTAAGGAGATGTCTCTAAGGGGAAATGAAGCCTAGCATTTTAGGGATGTATTGATGATGTTTTCAAGGTATGACAGCCCGTTGAACACATAATGTGTATTCCTCTGGTCAGTGGATTGTGAATGGCATGACGTGACAATTATCATGTAAACAGTATTGTAGGTTTGAATGTTTTCCAAGATAACATACCATCAGCTATCAAAGATGAAGGCAAAACAATGTACAAAATATCAAAGAGCAAGATCACAATTTCTGTTCTAATAGAATGGTATGATTTATGTTATCTCTATGAAGATATCAAAAGGGAAAGCACCTATGTTGAATTATTAGTAAAATGGGAGAAAGAATTTAAACCTAGTTGGAGAACTGCTGAAAGTACCAAGAGAAGAAAAGAACCTAATGAAGACTAAAAAGGATCAATAGCAGAGGAAGAGAATGTTGATAAAGGCAAAAGAAGATTATGCAATGTAACATTAGGTATGACAATGCTAATTGTCATGGAGAAAGAAAAGAACAAGACATTGGAATTTTCAGACAATTTTTGAAGGATGTGAGAAGAAAATAAGGCAACAAGAGTTTTGAAACTCATACACACATGTGAAAGAACAACAAAGCACCTAGACAAAGATATAGAAAGAATTGTATGAAACTATGATGAAAGTGCTACAAGGAAAGGAGTTTTACAAAGAGACAAAAATATGGTGGCATGAAAAAGCACACCTGTGACAAATGTTGAAGGTAAATTTAATAAGTTGTGTTACAAACGAAGATGTAGAAAACCAATAGAGAAGCTGAAGAATAAAGGAGAAAGAAAAGTAGCAAGAAAATAAAAGTTACTTATAGAAGTAGACCGAATTACAAGTTCATGTATGAACTATGGAACCTAATGTAGATACCTAAGGAGAGCTACAACAAATGAAGAAGGTAAATTCAATGGAAGATGATCGAGATGAAGAACAAAGCAGGGGAGGACAATGGATTCTACAGAAATGTGGGATCTAGAAGACAATGATTGGAACACATCCGGAGATCGTGATTGTTTTTTACCAGAGTTCTGATGCAGACAAGAAATTGAAATTAAATTTTAATTGTTGATTAGCTCAAGGAGGGTCCAGTCAGGAATATTGTAATATTCTCTTGTAAAACAAGTCGAAATTCATAGAAAACATGGTGTAGGGGATATCTTAGTTGAATTTAAAATACACCATAAAAGGGATATTAGAGAGGATAATTAAGCTATGCTCAAGATATTGATTACTAAATTATTAGGACAAAAAGGTTTTAATAGAGTTTGTTGCAAAGTCATAAGAGTCGATTGTGAGAGATGGATAAGTTTATTGTAATTATAAAGTCATTTTAAGCTCGAAGGAAGGCAATAGCGATTAAAATTATGAAAATCAAATAAAAGAGGAGAGAGGCTAATTTAAACAAGAAACATGACAGATAGAGAGAGAGGTGAGATCCAGAGACAGAGAGGGTTATGTAGATAAAAGACCAGAGGAAATGCACACTGCCAAAGCGTAGTGTAAACAGTGTTTTCTTTATTCAGACCCCAGACATTTATTTAATTAATGAGGAAATTTAACTATCGTGACCGTGTGTTAGCTCTTTTACGGCTAAGTGATCTATAATCGAGATATTATGGTTAATGGGTGATAAACCATTGTGAACGAATTAAATTAATGGACAAGACTTTTCTCGCAGATAAGATTGAATGCTGGTAGAACTGTAGAATCTGCACCACAGAGAAAGGATGTGTGGAGAATAAAAAAACAAATCAGCTTAATTTCGATTCGTAGAAGTTATTACTGTAATGGCGTTCAGATCATTTTGAGACAACATGCAAGTGTATAGCAACAGATGATCATCGATCTAAGTGAAAACCAGTATGAGGAAAGCCTGTGAAGGAGGAAATAAGCTGAGGAGTGACTTAAATCACAGTATAAAGAAAAGAAATAAAAAATAGTGTGAAATGATTTAAGTAATAAAACCTCGAAGAAAACTTCCACAGCAGTGAATGGGACTTCTAATTAAACTTAAAATCATCTTGAAAATCGAATACCCAGATCTCAATGGCAGATTAAATTGGTGAAAGTGTCGAAGTGTGATAAGTTAAGATTTGTTGATGCCGTTAAATATCACATCGCACAATATGTTAATAATAGTTAACGTGGGAGTTAAAATTTGTAAGCATATGGAGAGGCAAGTTTTCTCTTATTTTCCAAAGTGTGACTAGAAAGAAGGTGGAAATGACATGAAATGTAATATTTACCCATTTGTATGAAGCCTAAAGTTGCGATATTTAGCGATGCGATCACATATCGCATATGATAAAAAGAGCCGAGAAGTGCGATATGTTATAATCGTCGACAGAAATGAAATTCTGTCGTATTTCGGAAACTCAGAGATTAGCGTATATATCAAAATCAATTTTTGGGAATGCGATATGGTTTAAAAGCCGTGATGCGATATACAGGACAGACCGCGCGTCGGCATATGCATTGGGTAATTTAAAGAAGTTGTAAGCGTTATAGTATGGAACCGAGAACCACTATTAAGCTTCCTCGTGCATATGATTAAAATGTTAATGTTTTAAGGAAATAATAAAGTGGGGTTCTATGTTAAAGAGTCTAAGAATAAAACTCATGGAAAAGTAGAGAAACCATGCGATGGATGAATAATTGCCAGCTACATCCATAATGTTAATGTGGGAAATTGTGCATTTATTTCGCAAACCTCGCCACATCATTTGGTATCAGAATATGAGATTTATGAAGATGTAGTTTTTTGGCCGCATCAACACCCTCCATCCTCCACCCTTAGGTTGTTATATTTCCGTTGTTACACCATTTTTGCAGTAACATCATAGGTATCCAATTCCTTAGATGTATCTTCGCACCTTTTAGTGGAAATTTTACGTTGATGATGATGATGATGATGATTCAACAAGAGCACGCAATGGCGCAGACCTCGGAAACAAGAAAAGAAAAAATAATCAAGGTGATCAAAATCTTTGTTTTTGTGATCAAAGAGAGGAAAGAAGTGCCGCAATATCGTTTACAGATGAGTTGGCTTAATAAGTAAAGAAGATTGGAAGTATGGAAATGTTGGGGAAGTTAGATATTGACGCAAGAGCTCGAGAGTTCATAAGAAAGCCTTTAATATTCCAATTTTCTTTGTATCACAAACATAGACAGCATCCATCGTTCCAAGGAATATTGGGAACAGATCACCACCTGCCTCAATTTCAAGGCTTTCATGAGAATTGCCCTTATCCTTAGGATGTCTATTATTTTTAGTGCTCATCAACAAAGAGTGTTAATTCTAGTTATCTATAGTGGGGTCGTATCACCTCTTATAATATCTCCCATCTTATCTTCCCTTTACCTCCCGCATTCTCATCGGCCCACTCTTTAGCTCTTTGAATTAAAACATAGATCGTGTAAAAGAAAGAAATGGAAACAAAGTTAAAGATTGGTGTTCAAACATAATTTTTTTGTTTTATTTTAAAAGAATTGCAAAAGTTGTTAAAAAAAGCGCTTATATATATTATCATTATTGATTATAAGGTTTGTATTTTTTTATTTTGTAAAATATTTTTTTCTCATTAATTGTAAAATAAAAAAAATAATATATTCATTTATTGAAAATTTGTATATAAATATTTTAGTCATAAGGTGAGAGTTAAAATTTATTTAAATAATTTAAAATGATATTTTTTTGTTTAAAAAAATTAATAGGAATAATATGACCAATTAATCTAACCATAAGGGGCTATAATTATGCTTTCATTTGTATTTGAGATGATTATTTATTATGATATTTAACTAAAAGTATATTTACGTTATTTTTTATTTTTATATTTACATTATTTTTAAATTATATGTTATATATTTGGAAATAAAACTACCTAATAAAAATTAAAATATTTTTTAACTTAGTTTCAATGATCACAATCAACAACGTTTTGAATATAGTTTCTAGTTTTGACAAAGGCGATCGTAACAAGGTTATTTATCATAATATTTAATCTATAATATATTAAATTATAATAATTTTATTTATATTATTTATTTATTTAATATAATAAATAATTTATAATACAATAAAATATTTTGTAATTGTATTTATATTATTATTTATTTATTATAATATTTAATTTATAATATAATATTTTTTTTTTAAATATTATTATAACAAGGATGATAATACACCTATTTATTGGACCTAAAGAAATAAATTATTTATGTTTTGTTTTAACTATAGGATTTGCCTAAAAAGTAAAAATTTTTCTTAGTGAGAGATTTTGACCTATTAAACTCTTCTCCTATAAAATCTTGAGCACTTATCTCCTCTCTTTTCAACATAAGCAGATTTTGAAGAGCTAAATTTAGATTTGAGAGCTTAACTCCCTTCTTTTTCTACTCATATAAACAAGATTTTAGATTCTTGAGCTTCTTATTGTATCGCGCATTCGTCTTAATATGTTAAATTTTCATTCTATAGTTAAAGTGATATATTTCATATGTTTTACCTATATTAAGAGATATTTTTTTGTAAATTTTATTCATATTAACTATCAAATTTCTAAACAAGCTATAATGTTGCCTAGTCAAATTTTGACCTATTAAGCTCGCCCTTCTATAATGACCCCCATCTTGCGCATTTATCTACTTTCTTTCATCATAGAAACAAGATTTTAAGAATCAAATTTAGATTCTTGAGTTCGTGACTTCATTAGGCCCACCTTCCTATAATGAGATTCTTGGGAGTGCTTATCTCCCGTCTCTTTTATCATAGAAACAAGATTTTAAAGAATTACCATTCTTGGGTTCGGATAAATTACTGGTCATCACTACCGATGAGTCGTGTTTGAATATTTTTTTCAATTGTCCAGTCAGATTCAAGACACCTGGGAAGAATTTGAATACTCAAAATTTTGAAATTTGACACTTGGTAACCAAGGATTTCCAAAATTTCCACCCTCTAATTCAATCAAAATCTAAAACACCGTTATCTTCATAGACAGTAGTTTAATTATTTATAAATAATCCACCCAACTTTGAAAATATTAATAAATTATAATATAAACCATAATTTTTATTAAAATATTAATAATTAATATGAATTTTAACAAATTAATAAAATTGTAATATTAACCAATTTGAAAAGTAGCATCATGATGAAAATTAAATAAGGTATTAAAAGTTAAGAAATAATGGTTTACAATTTCTAAAGGTAATATTATCAAGAACAATAATCACCTAATCCCCGCGGGTAAAAGAATATGAAATACACGGAGTCCAAGTGACTTTGAATACGAAACCAAGAGTCAAAATTATTGTACTATAAAATGTATATCATATGTATAATGGAAAATAATAAGTTTCACGCTTATCTTTCATTGTGTGTTTTGAGTCTTGTGTGCATTCTTCTTCATACACCATGTGTGTGCTCATGCTTATGTTTAACATGGTATCGTAGTGGGCGATCACGTCCTCGCTCCAACCTGAGTGCTTGGCCCAGTTAGTGTTCATGCATATCCGCAAAAATTGTTGGTTTTTTTTTTTACATAACGAAGTGTTTGTAGTGTACTTTTTTGCCACATTCCGTAAAGTGTATTTTGGGAGAAGGACAAAACATTCGCAATTTGTTTTAAGAAGAGCAACAATGATTTTGAAAACAGGGCACAAACACCGCCTATCCGGGTATTACTTGCAAATCGCTCGCTTCTCATTGCTTAAACAAAAAATAATAAAAGCAAAAAAATAAAAAACAATTTTTTTTTGTCGTTTTTGGCCTTTTCCGCCTTCCCCACCCGTTAACAAACTTATTCCCATTCTCCAACGCACACTCTCTAATCCACCCGACCTCATCACACTCTAGAACCCTTACGCTCCCTTTCAAATCCTCAGCAAGCATTTCACACTACCATGCCTACCTCTTCCCCACGCCATTATCGCAATGCACCGTACTCCAACGCTTCTTTCCCAACGAACGTCGCTCACCCTCACGCCCCTATCCACCTCATCGATTCATTCACCGCGCACGCTCAAACCGCGCTCACTAACCGTCCCTCTCACCGTTCGCAAACTCACTTCGACTTACGCAGCTCTCGTAGCCCCGCAAAACCTCCGGCTCGTCGCTCCCTCTCGTGCCTTTACGCTTAACACGCGATTTCAGCGATCCTCTCACTCACACCATCATCCTCTCGCTCACAGTCGCTCTCGACGTTGTGGCCACCAGACGTTTACCCACACCTTGCTTACCGACCGTTATTCTCTTCCTTTCATTTAGGCCACCTCGCTTTTTCCGAAACACGACGCTCGTCCCACTCTCAAACGCTCACGATCATTTGTCTCCGGTCACGCTCACATACACCCGTCTCCAATATTCAACACGTTACCGTTCCTACTCACGGCCGCTACCCCGGCCATGGCGACCTACGCTCGCTTTCCTTATCCGCTCTCGTACTGCAATACGCTCACTCTACGTCGCATTCAATCGCTCCATTCACACTCGCGTCCGGCTACATTCAACGCTACCCCTCGCTATTCGGCCGCGCTTCCCTCTAATTTTTTATAATTTTTTTAATAATTAATAATAAATTTCACTATGTTTCTCCCGCCCTCATTTTAAACTTTCTCCCAAATTTTTTTTTAAATTTCTTCATTTTATTCGATCCCTTGCCTCCTTAATAAATTTGTCTCATTTATATAATCTCATTCTTACAATTCCCCTTCATTTTCCATATCTAAATCAGTCTACCTTTCCTTTAATTCTAAATCTTTAAGTTTTAATAGGGATCAATTAACTTTCTTTAGAGTGAAAATAGATGGATTTAGGTTGGTATAATTTCTTCGCTCTCCAAATAGCCTATATTAGACCATGAGTCATCACCATGTCAACATCATAAATTTTATTTTTATTTTATTTTATTTTGACAAAGTGGAAAATGTTTAAACGTTTCATATTATTATTTTCATTAATCTATTTTTTTAATTCTAACTTTTATTTTTTAAATTTATTTTTATTTTAATTTGATTTAATGCATCATTCATTACATGACAAGATCACTCTTAATAATAGAGTGCCTAAATAATTTTGTAATATTATTAAAAAACTAGAATTTAAAATAAAATTGACTTTATTAAGAATCAAGTGAGATAAATTAATTTCAGACCTAGGTAGCTCATCATGGATAAGTATTGAGTGTTTTCAGCATATCGTGTTGATTTTCCACAAAATCAGTGAAAATTAACTCTTGATTTAGAACGAACGAACAGACAATCCATTTTTGTTTCTAAAATGAATTTCTGACGTGTAGACATGGATGACCAGCCTGAAACCTCTTCGAGACGGGATTACAGGAGAGTTCATAACTCACCTTGAAATTATAAGTTTGTTTTCCACCCAAAGTTTTAATTATGAACTCTCCATGACCCAGTACCCAAGGAGTTTGTCGCAGTGGTCAATCCATATCTACACTGCACCATTTTGCTTAATAAAACATTATTTGACTTTAAAAATTAAAATAAGATTTCAAAACTCAAAAATAATTAGAGAACACTACTCAAAATCAATTAATATTCCACAACTTCTTAACAAGTGGAAATATTATTAAACTTAATTATACCTCCAATAAATTCCTACAATGATTTTTAGACAAATTAAATCAGAAAACTTTTAAAAATCACATTAAAAAACAATCTCCCACAAATCATTTCAAAACTACTTTTTAATAAATACTAATATCAAATTAAAAATATATGTATTTTTACCTTCACTGGGGGACTGTGAATGTGGTCAGACTTATAATAACTTTGAAGCTCACCCATCCCAACAAAAGTGCATATATATATTTTTATTAATTAGTGGTCATGGAATGCGGGTCAGACTTATAAATAACTTTGAACACACCATCCAAACAGCATGTATTTGCCCCCCCCCTTTGGGTCCGCTGATCTTCCTCATGGCAAGCACAGCCTGACATCTAAGCGAAGATTGATTGCGAGGTTGGGAAAGAAGTTCGTTCTTTTTCGGTTTGCACCAGAGGATCAGGTATGTTTGAAGGAGAAATTAGATTCGCTTTACTGAATTTCTCTGAAAGAAACTTAAATGTTTAATATTCGTTTTGGGTAAAATTTTCCAATTTCAACATTTGCGATTCAATGAAGCTTCTTCTTAGAACGAAACCACAGATATAGAAAAGTCAGTCAGAATCATATCTGAAGAATATAGTTAACCATGCGTATTATAGAAAACAATGCTCAATGACAATTTCGAAGGTTCAGGAAAGCGTGTCGACATCCTGAACCTATAACAGAAAACAAAAGTGGTTTTTGGAGTCGTGTGATATCCGTGAGAGTAAAACTGTAAAACTGTTATAATCTGTATGTTATAATCTGCCGAGTCATAAGAATTGATGGTTTCATTTCTGGATCATGCAGGCTTCTCTATTTGTTTTGGTTCCTAGTATAGTTGTTTTATTGTATTTAGTTCAATAAAACGCCTATATTTAGGTGTTGAACCAAATACAATAAAACCACTTCTGGTATGATAAAAATGACATGTCTGACCGACGATGGCATGAAGGATATGGATATAGATATGAGCAAGTACAAGTACACCGCATGTCCTAAAAATTGCCACTGGTATATTCCGAGTTGTTGAATTATAATGAGAATTTTGAATTATCGCGATAGTAGAAATCTTGAATTAGTGTGTTATCAATAGCCATGAGATGCGATAAAGGAGTGCTTTTATAATAATTGATGGCATCTTTACAGACAAGGAGAGGTATTCAAAGGTGGGAGGAATTGTTACAATCAGAGAGAGCGCGGTAAAACCAAAAGTACAAGGTGAGTATGATAGTAAGTCGGACACCGACGATGTGGTGAGGAGCCGACTAGATGATCAAGAGAACAGTCAGTGCTGAAAGAAGGAAGCATTATCAAGACATACTCCACAGCAGCTACAGGAATTGAGTAGAGTAAGCTGTGAACCAGCCTTGTTTTTAATTTTTTGGGGTTGTATTCGATGAAGTTCATTTGTGTTTGTTGCGTACAGGTTTTTCGGTGCAACAAACACCCGCATCCGGACGTAGTAAAATCAACGTTCAATAACTTAGCAAAAGTTGAATCTTGCCGTGCCTTCCCAAATAAAGTTTTGCTTCAAAATCATCGCACATTGATTAAGGTATGCATTTTTTTTTAGGTTAAAGCACTCCTCTACACAAAGTCATCAAGCAATTATTTTTCTTTACGTTGTTCACCGTTGTATCCATACGCATCATTGTACTCTTGGATTAATGTTAGTCAAAGCTAGAGCATCATGATAACACAATCAAGGGGGACACGAAAGACTTCTAATGAAAACCGATTCCTTAAAGAAGCAATGACGAACAGCAGCTGTTACAATTGTGGAGGACCTGCGATTGTCAGCGAGATGCCTTTGGAAGAGCAACAACTGCGATTGACAATGTACGAACTGAGGTTTGTCTTCATCACCATTCAAACACAATTGAACTTTAAAATTTGGCGTTGGTGAGAATTTTTGAATGCAACTGTTGTGTATTTTTTGTTCGAAATGGTCGCGATATTCATTACAAATCTGGGTTAACTAAATCCTTTTTTATCTAGTTTCGAACCTTCATATGTTGTTTCAGGGCAATTGGGTTTGAAGCTGGCGCTCGTATTTTTTAACTTATATTTGTCGGATTTGTTATTTAGTCCTTTTTCTGTAGTAGTTATTTTGTTTTTCCAATAATGCGAAAACTCAGATTATGCATAACAAAACTTCCCAACTGGGTTTTAGATGACATTTTGGACTATTTTTTTATGGCCTTGTTTTGGGTTATTATGTGTCCATCTAGTTTTCAATGAGATTTGTAATACGAATTATGTTATTTACATTCAACAAATAGCATGCACACATTTATCAAATTCAACACTCGTACTTACTTTCGCTTTCACTTCATAATTAACATTAAACTAAAACATGACTCATGACCACAATAAACATGAGTGCTAGTTCATGTCTTAGTTAGCTTACAAACATCCAAGTTTCTTTGTAACTCAAACACATCTTTTGCTAAATTATTCTAATATATCAGCTAGTTGATCACTAGATTTACAAGGTTTTAAGTGAATCTTTCAATTTTCAAAGGTGTTTTCTAATAAAGTGATATCTAGTATCAATATGCTTTCTTTCAACAAAACACGCCATTCTTGGATAGTGAATACAAATGTTGCCACAATATATCGTTAATCTTTGTTTTCTTTGCTTGAGTCCATCCAATATTTTTCTTAACCATACCATTCGACATGTTACCGATATCATTGCCATTTTGGTTTCAACACATAGTGCCACAATGGGTTACTTCTTAGATGTCCAAGGAAATCACGACGTGAATGTTAGATGGAATACATAACCGAAGTGCTCTTTCTATCATCCAAACTACTTGCAAAATCACTATTCCGTGTACCACAATCAAATTTTTTTTCTCGTACTTACATGCACTATGCCACAATCTCTAGCTCCTATTGTGTATCTCAAAATTCTTTTTTCTTCACTCCACCATAAATTCTACAAATATGGAAATCAAACTTAATCCTTACATAATATCTAGTCTTGTTGTGAGATACACAGAGACCGCCAACCAATATTTTGAACAGAGTTAATTATTATCCATCCTTCATCATCCTTGCTTAATTTATACAAAGTTGCAATTGGTAGGTACATATTTGCAATTATCCATCCTCAATCTTTTCAATAAATTCTAGCATATTTATTTTGGAGAACAAAATTTTCTTTTTTTCTGCTATCAGATCAACTTCTATGCCAAGAAATAATTTCACATATTTATTCAGTCATTTCAAATTTTGTGATCATGGCTGTTTTAAATTCATACAACTCAAGGGCATTCATAAAAATCATGCGCTATCAATACATAAGCAAACAAAACTGTAATTTGTTTGCATGCTTGTTTACCTTTGTGTAAAGATAGGCTCAATGCTTCTTCTTTAAAATCTATTTTTGATCATGTAGATACCATTTTGTATACCATGTTGTAAGTGTTTATTGCTAATGAGAGTGTTTTCTTCAACTCCAAACTTTATCTTTTTACCTTCAACTTCAATCCGGAAGTTAATGACATAACTTCTCCTTCTAGATTTGGTATCACGGTTAGTTGCTGATTTAACATCCATTCCATATATTTTCTATTTGTTGTGAGATGTTGTGCTATAATCTCTTACAAGATTCAATCTAGCTACTTGAGAAAATGTTTTCAAAAGTATATTCTTGGTTGTTGTTAGAATCCTTTTGCTACATGTCTTGCTTTAAATCTTTCAATTTCACCTTTTCTCATTCAACCTATTGTACACCCAATTTACACCAATGAGGTTTTTATCCTTGAAAATTAACCAAATCCCATGTATCATTATTTTCAATAGCTTCATTTACTTCATCAATGGCTTGCACCCAATTTTCATCTCTCTAATTGTTTTTCAAAAAAAAAATGTTCAGACAATAATGCAACTGGAACCAACATTTAAATCATCAGCAAATATTTTTCAGACTTCTCATATTTCTTCATCTATTTCTTGATTCATCACCTCGGTTGGTCAGAGAATTCTTGTTTTTGTCTCCGCCTAAAAATCCATGTTGTTCTAGAAATATTAGAGTCCTTGCTAGTGCAACTTCTATTTGTTTGCTCTTTAATTCTTGTTGCTCCTTAATCTCACATCATCATTTTCCAAAAAATAATGGTGCTTTGTGCATCAACCGTTTTGTTCTGCGCTCTCATTCCATGAATTTTTTCTAGAACAACATTCTGCTAATTATGGTCTTATTGGTGATAGGGTTATATTATTGTAAGTTTATCGCTCACTATAACCAAGAATATGATTTTCACTTTTATCATCCAATTTTCTCTTATCCTAGGTATGCATAGGTTACATATCCAAAACTCGAGATGAGATACACAACATGCCAACTCCTAATTGTTGTTTCTTCTAGTGCTCTCTTCATCACACTTTTTGTAGGTGATTTGTTTATCACATAAACCATGCATGCAACTACTTCTATCAACACCATTAGACAAGTTCTTTCAACATGCTCCTCTTATGATCATTATTGTTCTTTATTTCTCCTTGATATACCATTTCATGGGTGTGTGTACCTCCTTAGTTGTAAATTGTCTTCCGATTCCATGTTGTTTACTCATGGAATTTCTTTGAATCATATTCTCCACTCACGTATCCGGACTCAACACTTTGATATTTTCATCACTTTGGTTCTTCATTAAGGATTGAACTTTTTGAACTTGGCAAAGTTTCAAAATTTGATTCAAGAAGTAAACCGAAAGTCTTTCTCAAGTATAGTCCCCCAATAAAATATAATGCAATAATTCTCCACCAATCAATCGTGTCCTCAGGTCCATACAAGTTTGTATGCATCAGCTCATAGGTTGTCTTGCTCTCGTATGCAACCTTTAAAAAAATTGCACGGTGTTCTTTAATGGGAGGTAATCCTCACCACATTCCTCTTTATCACAACAATATTAAATTAGAAAGACAAATGCTCAACCGAAAGTTCCATAAATAGTAATCATCGTAACATGCACCATAAAAGAAATAAGCCGATCACCGTAACTATAATTAGAGAAAGAGTTTGTTCTCGTCATCTCAAAATTTTCTATTAGCTACTTTGGGGTTTGTCATAATTAACACACGCTTATCCTTGAGAAACAATCCTATATCCCTTCTCAACAATTGACCAACACTTATCAAATTGTAAGCTGAGATTAGGAACATAATATACCTCTCGCATTGTCTTTGACTCTCTCTTGCTTAGTCATAGTGTTGACTACTCATTTTGCATCTCCATATCCATAGTCTTATCTTTGGCCCCCAAATTTACCTCTTCTGCCGTATTGATCTGCAACTTGCAATAAAAAATTCACATTTTTCATGTATGCTGCAACCACTGTTTAATAGCCACACATTATCATATGGTTCATGTATGGTTTGCAGATGTTTAGAAAACATGGATAATATTGTATGTACCAACATTAGCTTACTCGATTTCCTTAAACAACTATCTTCTTCCAGCAATCACGAGCATAGTAACCAAATTTATTGCAATAATAACATCTCGTCTTTGATTTTCAAACATTTGCTATTGTTGTTTCCGTTTTTGTTTCAAATTTCCATGCTTATGCACTTTGGGCTGTTGTCTTTGACTACCATATTCCTCATTTCTAATTTCACCGGATTCACTCATGACTCGACCCTCATGTAATAGAACCGATCCCGTCAACTCATCAACTGCCATTTTTTCCAAATCCTTGGCTTCTTTTATGACCTCACTACAACATCAAAATTGGTAGACAAAGATCAAATAATCTTCAGTCATTGTTTGATATTTACTTTCACCATAATTTTTTAACTGATTTATTTACAAACATGACTCGATTTCTCCATGAAATAATCGATGTTGTCTATCTCCTTCATATGCATTATTTCAAATCTTCCCAGATGCAATTTAACAATATTGACATTGGCTACCTTGATAAAGCTTCTGTCGCTGTACCCCCCCCCATGCTTCCTTCGATGGTCATATCACAATTTTGTCCCCCCAGAGACAACGCAGAGTTTAAGCAGAAAGACCAAAGGCTCAGGACATTCTATCACATAGCAAGGAGCTCAATATAGGTTAGTTGTCAATCCCAAAAGCTCTTCCCGCTATCTCTTGTAAAACAAGGAAATTAATTGAAATGGAACCAAACTTCGTAAACTAACACAAAGATAAGAATAATGTAGGAACAAGATGCAAAACTCCAACACAAAAGCACGTACAAGCAGAGACAACCCATCAAAAGAGGCCACCAAATAATATGCCAGAATCAAATATCGTAAAGTGGATGCAAAGAAGCAACATGAAGAAGACACAATAGCATTTGTACTCGTACACACAACAAAACCACATATGGGCTTATTCAACTAAGAACTCACATGACAAATGGCGTTTAAAAGCACTCCTCCTCAAGTAACTAATATAGCAGAAAATATGAATAAAATGAATATGGAAATAAAGAGCATGACTAGGCCTATTTAAAAGCGCTTTGACTAATCCAAGTATGGGCACCAACTAGGATGTAACTCTGCTTAACACTCTGGAGCTACCTGGGACTTAGAAATAAGGGGATACAAGAAGATAACAGTATGAAATGAGATATTATATTAACAACATAAGAAAAGATTACATACCTAGATACCAAAGACTGAATCATTACGCTATAACCTCTCAATCGAGACCTCACGGGCTCGAGCCTTCATACAAAAATTTACAGTGATGTATACAAAATCTCACCCAGACAGTTTGCTAACATAAATCGTAAACCTCACAATGTCTTTCTTTATGGTTTTTATAAAGAGAGAAAGCTTTAGAGAATGGGTAGGCTAGCCAATAAGTTTTCGATTTGACTCGAAATAGCAGGAAAGATGCTTGCCCATACTTCTTGATGTGGCCGTAGCAACAACGTATCGACAAGTGCCTCTCCTGCGGAGTAAATGCTCGAAGAGGACTTTCAGAGTATTTAATATGAGGAATAAATCATGAAACATTCGTACTTTTGCTCTATCTTCCTCGAATCTATTTCTAGATCTGTAGTGCTCAGGGCTGGTGCCTCGAATGTCCCGTGATATTTGTTATTGCTCCATTAATTTGGGTCATATCACCAACAACTACCTGTGCACCATCTTAAATTTTCCTGAGACTCAATCGAGCGCTCTTGGTCCTCGTAGAAGAAAAGGTGTACCACTCTTCATCGCGGCAAACCTCAAAACCATAAACCTATTAAGGAAAATCAAACAAAGGATGATGAACTTGGAGGGGCTTGCCGCAGAAATGAATTGGCATGACTGCTGTGGAGTGAATGCAAACATGGTGGCGGAGGTGAATAGAAAGATGACAAGAAAGGAGTAGCGGGTTAGCGAGGAGAAGAGTCGAAGTGAGGTTTTTAACTTAGAATCAAAACAACGTGTTAGTGTAATATATGACAGTGGAGAAAAATATAACATACGTACCATGACATGGACGGTTTGGGTTGGACTCACGGGAGTCACTGACTCATAGGGACCGTCCAACTCGCAGTGAGATCTACGTGCTACAAATGCATCGAGGCAATAACGATGGGCTTGGGACGCAATAGACATGGGTTAAAGTGCTTCACCGTGAGATCATCCATCGTTGCATGAAAGGCGCAGAACGCACGATGACGATTGATTCCGCTGCACATCCCTTGGCCGAAATTTAATGCGCCGGGAGAGTGATGCCTCGAGATAAAGCGCGGCATTCGAGGCACGACGTACCGTTTGAGCTGGAGGCTCCGGATCCGATCACCACTATTCCGTTACCCGACTCGACCGAACATTAACGTGCGAAATGGGGAGCGTCGTCCGTACAAAGACAACGTCAATTCCGTGTGGAATCGGGCCGGGTTTTTGAGGAAAACCGCTAGCTCTGGGTAAGTTGCAGGAATGGAACCACCGGTTTCAGCGAACGCGGGGACCACCACGAAACCAACCGTCCGTCGATTGGGATTCAACCCGACGGCTCCGCGCACGCGCCCGAAACTTTGGAACGGGCAGCCCTTTTCAACAAAGCCTGCCTTGCGCCCGAGTCATATGGGGACCAGAAACCAAGGGGCGAGCAAATGGGCGTCAGGGGCCCGTTGTTCTTAATCGTTACATTAGGACTTTGGGTAGTGTATTTTTGAGCTTGAAAAGAGGCAACGACATACGAATATGAGGTTTAGCCACATAATAATTTTGATGATTATAAGTAGGTCAAAAAAATTCAATGGAGGGGTTGACATGCACAACATCGTACCTATCCGGGGGAAATATGTTCATTATTGACATGTTTAGAAAACTACACCCTCGATCATTTCTTGTGGCTATCCTAGTTACTCATCAATCGAAATCTGTGAAAATGTATATACAAGATGGCACATTTAAAGTTGTTTTTCCCTAATCAAAATTGAAAACACAACGGAGTGAATTGCCTGCTGTGTTTTGCCGCATCACCCCGTAGGTTTAACATAGTCTGCGTTATTACCTTTTCACTTAAAATCTTAACAAGCCAAACCAAAGTGAATAAACTTTTAGCATGTTTTCCTCTTTTTCGGGCCTCCTGATATCCCATCTGAAACCAAACATCACCAATTTGAAATTTCTGCCATCTTTTGCATGACGGTCGTGATGTCATCTTCTCCGATATTCTCGCTCGTCCTTGATTCACTCCGTCTCGTGTTTCCTCTAATTACACACCGATTTATCCTTCCCATTGCTATCATCTGTTCTTCTCCCCCATTTTCCGTACGTAGTCCAGCACTCGCAAGCTAATTGCAGAAA
Organism: Pinus albicaulis; assembly: GCA_034641835.2. Lineage (NCBI taxonomy): Eukaryota > Viridiplantae > Streptophyta > Pinopsida > Pinales > Pinaceae > Pinus > Pinus albicaulis. The sequence goes on along the minus strand of CM076582.1, from coordinate 1,510,403,133 downwards.
CACAGCCTGGCCACCCACATACCACAACATATGAGATTTCTCAAATAAGCCTTCGCTAGTTACTCTATTCGCCTGCTGCTAAACTTCAATTCGGAATCCCAATTCTTTTGATTCTCATTAATTGTTTCTTCATGTCTTCATCATCTTTTTTTTTTGGAAGATTCTTCCAAGCGGCTCCTCATGGATAGTAAGATGTGGGAGTGATTTAATGCAATATTATACCTATCATGTAAATTTACAAATTTATCAGACTCGACAATTGTACTATTAGTTACAATTCTACCGGACAACCAAACTCGGGATATGATGTTCTCTTCCATGACTCGATGATTACAAGACCGTAGCATTTCTTTCCCTTTGAAAATGGCTTCCACCCATTTTTAAAGTAATCATGCGCCTGTTATTCATTTACAATGCTTACCGATGGGGGATGTATTTTCACCTATAAAACAATCACTGCTGAAAGCTTTGTTCATTTATACATCGGAATTAGTAAGATGGCAACTTTTTGTCTCTCAAAGAATTTTTGACATTTATCACATGCTCTAACCCAATTAAAAGGCCCCAAAATAACTTAGGCCAATAAAAACTAGCTCTTAGTATTTTATGAGTCATGGGTTTTCCACTGTAGAAATGTCCCCGCGTATTCTCTAGCTCACACGATATTTCTCCACTTACATTTTTCTTTGTGAGGCATAATAATAGCATACCGATGATCAACAATATAACCTCCACTATTACAACTATATGCTTTTGTGATTTTCAACTCTCAAAGCTCCGTATTGATTTATCATAGCCGGGTGACAGCTCTAGGTGTTAAAAGATACTCAATTATTTCTTTACCAAGGACTATATTTTATGTATCTTATGCGCACTTATTTCATGTCGTCTTTCTCCTTTCTCAAACTCTTCATTCGCCATCATGGACAAATTTATTCATAGAGCCCGATTTTTTGACTCGTACAAAATTTCAGCCAGTCTGTCCTTTAACCACCTTAGTGGGTCTTATGTCCGCATCATATTCTTTTATTTTTTGCAATCCACCTTCTCTTTTTTGCCTTCACTATCTCCTCGAACGAGAACATTCGACAATTACCGTAGGAACATATGTGAATGTGGACCAAAACATATGTTCTAAAGGCTTTCGAGGGACTTCCACTGTAAGTTCTTTCCTCAGTATAACTAATTCCTATCATGAAGTCATTCCACAAAAAGGCTATTGCTGCTCATATCCATCTTCATTTTTCCAACAAGACCCGCCCATCATGATGGTGAAGCAAATGAAAATATCATAAATGGCTTTGTATAATTAGGCTCAAACAAATATTGGTGAGAGCCGCAAATGCACAAGTCATCCCTTGTACCTACTTCTAGATTCCCCGAGACCATTTTACTCATTAGTCTTTTTAAGTATACTTCCTCGCTTATATGTCAATTATCTCGGCATAATTTGGAATAAATCTTCCTTTAAAATTGATTCGCCCTAGAAACACCGCACTTCTTATTCCTAGTAGTGAAATATTGTTTATAACTTCAACTCTTAGGGCCTATTTTCACACCATCTTTAGTTACAATGTGCCCTAAGAACTTTCCCTCATCTAACGCAAATGAAGATTTCTTGAGGATTGAGGGAAAGACCATACCTTCGTATTTTTCAAAGGTTTTCCATGTCGAATGTGTTCAGTATCATCATTTGAAAATACTAAGGATACTTTATCTGTATATACCACCAGAACATTTTCGCCCTCCAACAAAAGCTAGCACCATTAAACCCTTTAAAAAGTAGCTCCCACATTAATTAGACCAAATGGCATCTCCGGTACGATAAATGTACCTCATAGGTGTTGTAAATGCCTTTTCAGATCCTTCCTGGGAACAAACACACCGATTATAACCTTGGAAAAACCAACCCATTATTGACATTTTTTGAGGTTCTCACCACTTTCGTAGAAGGGTCTATCTTAGGCAATGGATAATTATTCTTTAAAGATGCTTTATTTAAGCCACCCACAACCTATTTCTCCATTTTTCTTTTGAACAAAGAACAAGGTTTTACCCATTTTATATCTCAATGGCACAATTATTTTGCCTCGTAGTTTTATTTTTTCAACAGAGAAGCAAGAAGATTGTCCTGTTCTAGCTTCTGCTATATGGTTTTGGTATCTTCTCATAGGAATTCTAAGTCGCATTATACGATGATTTGGGCTTTAGGTCTCCGATAGGACCATGCAATACATCTCGATGACCGAAATAATTTTGAATATTTTCTTTAGATTTTCCGGGACCTTCTTAGATAGCCTACAATTTTGGGATCAAGAGATAAGTACCTAGATTGTAATCTTCCATTTGATCTTCTTTTCTACCACTTTGTTTAAACACGTCTTTAAATATCATCTTGTTAAATAACCTTTCAGAGGCACCCCGACCTCTAGGCATAACATTTCTTTTCTTGTACCCGCAACACTTACTTCCTTCCATTTCATCTTCCCATTTGTTTCTCTCGTGTCATTTTCAGCTTCCTCTTCCCTCGTTGTCAACACCTACATTTGAAAACTCTAATTGCCTCTAATCTTTCATTTGTTCATCATTTCTCAAATACTCGCCAATGTTTGACATTATCCTGGGATTGATGGTCCGTATCGTACTTCAATTTCATACCTCAAGAGGATTTTAGGAGGACGAATGCTAGCGTTCACAAAGAAGAGAATATGCTATTTATTGTGCTCTTGGGATATGAAATGTATGTTAAATGCCGAGAAGAAATTCTCCACCATGTCCCATACCATTCCTCGTAGGTTTCGGATGCTTTTCGTTCATATTGATTTAAACTGTTCAATAACCAATTCAATTTTAACTTTTTAAATTCTTTATATTATTCTGTCGCTATGGGGCCCCACTAAAAATGCTTCATATTCAGCCATATTTATTAGTAGCCTCATATTCCAATTTAAAGGACAAAGGCACCCATTTTCCGTAGTAGTATTGAAATACGACTCCACCATTGCCTTCTCTTGAATTTTCCCCATCAAAATGTAGGTGTTCAGATTCCAGCCTTTTCCACCGCGCCTATCCTGACTTTAAAAAGATATTCATGCACATAATTTTGATCTTCAGCATAAAGGCGTATGTCTCCTTCTTTACTATATCCGGTGACCTTTTAAGAGTTATCACCTTAGTAACTACCTGACCAATTTAGTCTCTCTCGTATAACCTCCTTCTCCACCAAAAATCGGGATGGCAGTTAAGTGTTAACTAGCCACCCGACCACCAATTTTTGTACCAGACCTTGACAAGAAAGATGCCGGGGTCGGGATATTTGCCACCATAATGTTCCATGACTACACTTCTTTGGTCAGAATTTGAAGCAATTACCTACAAATGTTAAATCTTTAATCATCCCCAAGAATTTGACTCTTTTGGAATCAAATGAATAAAGGTCTTTATATGGGCGTGTGATTTGCGTCCTATGTTGTTCTAAGCGTTACGTATAGAGGTACAAGATTATGGGAAGCTCCCGTAAATCTAACATACAATTGTAAACAAAGAACAAGTGAATAATCAGACACATAAAAAGGAGGAATAGAAGGATAGCATTTCCTCAACATGGGGGCCAAAGACTACCATGGGTCTTTCTTCTGAAGGTTTAAACTATCCTGGCACAATTGATATTTCACAGGAGGGGACATAAAAGAAGTAACTTGAGATCGATACGTGTGTTGTTTTAGCAACACGTGTCAAGGGGATCCAGTCCTTAATTTTTTTCAAGTTCTTTTTGCAAACTAAAAGCAATAGGAGGGGGCTTTTCTATCACAACTTCTTTTGACTTTATTTTCGTACCTGAAAATTTAATTTTTGATACGCATTCATCATTAGGAGGACTGCGTTTGAAGAAGAAGAACGCCGTCATTAGTCATAAGGGAGTATTTAGAGTGACCTTACATTTTTCCGTGTTTCTTTGTTGTTATCTTTCTCGAGCAGCACTCTTCCGAGGGTGGCTCGTCTTCTTGATCTTGAGTCCGGTCCTTCCTTGGAAGATCCTAGATCATATGTTCTATTGAAGTGTGCTTCGTAAGGAAATCAACAAATTGTTTACAATAATGACCAATCGCTTCTTCTTCTTCTTTCTTGCAATGCATTCCATTTCATCATCGTTTGAGGTGCTGTACCTGAATCTTCTAGTTCATGGGCACACATTCTCAAAGGGAGTCGTCCGCTAAACCCCTTCCATGTGCACAAGGGATGTGGTACCTAATCTTGTCGCTCCTTTGCTTCCCTTGGCAAGATTTGGCAATGGTGGTCTTCACACCATTGTATCCCTCCGTTTGGGATGTCATAGGAACTACGGGGAGCCGATTTCAGCCTCCAACTCAAACGCCTGACCATCTTTCTTTAACCACAATACTTATTTCATCCATCTTATCTGTTGTCTCATTTCTCCCGATCAGAAGTGGAAACCGCTCCTGAAGTCGTTTCCGGCCGTTTCTGTACCTTCTGGCGACGGCAGTTTGTTTTCTACCAAGACACCGATCGAGCATCATTCAAGGTGGTAGGTTTTCTCCTTAGGGAGAAACCAAAATCTCGAGTCAAAGGTCGAAAATGAAAACAACTTTTACAAAGTAGTTTCGATGAGGCTTATATTCCACAGGAGATTTAGATATAACTTATTAAATCTCTTATTAAACTCCAACACCCTCATTATGTCTCTTTCAAGAGTATTGAATTTGAAGACACTATCCATGATCTTTTTTCTCCCCATTTGCACATATTCTCCATGTCATCCTGTGGCACTGAATTCGCTCTCAATGTCTTGAACTATCGTTTCACTCATCCAAAGATTGCACAAACAATTCAAGACCACATCCAAATGTTTCCGCATTTAAGCTTTTCGCAAAAGAGCCAGTAAAGGCCCCAAGATGTTTTACACTGAATTTCATTTTCTCCATTAAATCTAGGCAAAACTTCAAACAATTGTGTACACTTATCACACTTGGGTGTCATGGAGCGTATTTGTTCAACAGAAAAGTAGTGAACATTAGCCATTGGAGGAGGTGGGGGTTGTGCAAACACCCTGATGCACAAATGAAGCAAGCGATAGAGGAGGAAGTGAGTATGTATAACACTGGGAATAAATTCATACGTGTTTTCTGAGGTGTAGATGGAACAGTTCTACGGTTAACAACAAGCCATCACATTCTTTAACTTCTTCAACCTTCGTGTGGTGATGAGGTTTATATCCTGTTCTACTACTTCGGTGGGCTATCCTATAATATTCGGGATTTTCCCCGTGAGCCTTCTAGATTTTCCACCTGGATTTCTTATAGTTAGCATGGACATCTTCGTCAGAATATTCAGGACTTCTTACCATTATCTTTTCTTTCCAACTTCTTCATGAATAATATTCTCCGGGTCGATACGAGGATGTCTTGAATCGAGAGTGAACCTGACTCAAATGTAAAGCAAGATCACCAATAGGTTTATCAAATAAAGAATACAATGCCAAGGTGAGAGATAGTTATGTAACCTTCAACTCTTGCTCACCCCGATTAGGAGAGTGAATATGATTTGTCGGGGCCTACGTTGAAACTCGATATTCTCAAATCCTCCCCAAAGTAACGGTGCCAAAGATGTTGTCGACAATTTTGTCTCAGAGATAGTTCAGAGTTTCCACAGACTACACGTACAGGGACATCTTATCATAGCAAGGAGCTCAGTGAACAGTTTGGGTTGTCAATCCAAAAGTTTCTGCTATCTTCAGAAAACAAGGAAATTAATGGAATGTAGTTCACAACTTCTCCTAAGTTGACAAAGAGAATAATGTAGAACAAAGATATAAAACTCGAATACAAAAGCATTTAAGGAAGCAGAGACAAAATGACCCAGTAAAGAGGTCAAATTAAACATGCTGTTTAAATCGAATATCGTAAAGTGGACAAAGCATAAACATGAAGAAGATACTAGTTAGCATGATATCGATACCCGTACAACAACAAAACCACATGGGCTTATCCAATCTGGTAGAATACATACATGACAATGGCGTTTTGAAATCACCCCTCCTCAAGTAACCACATAGTAAAATATGGATGAAAATGAACATGGAATAGTATATCATGACTAGTACTATTTAAAGCACTTGACTAATCCAAGTATAAAAAGACCAACTAGGATGAACTTTACTTAAGACCAAGGAGCCACTCGCATTCTAGAACATGACACAAATATTTAAACAGTATGAAATGAGATATTATATTAACACATAAGAAAAGATTACATATTGTGGAATACCAAAGACCTAATCCTCATTATATGCTTATAACTCCTCTCACCGAGACCCTACGGGCTCGAGCCTTCATACAAAAATTCTACAAGATGTATACAAAGCCTTTCACTAAGTGTACTATTTTATATAGAAATCGGGAACCTTACAATGTCTTTCTTTCCTGTTTTTATGGTATGAGATAGAAATTTTCAAAGAATGGGGCAGGTAAAAACATTAAGTTGCTTGATTTGATCGAAATAGCGTAAAGATGCTCGCCTGTTACTGTCAGCATAGTCACAGTTGTCGAACGTATCTTTATTAATAAGCTTGCGGAGTAAATTCTTAGGGAGTAGATTTCTTCGGGAGACAGTAATATGAGGAATAAACTATGAATACCTTGCATTTCTTTTTCCTTCATCTTCCGGGAACCATTTTCAGATTCACATGCTCGAGGCTGGGTGCCCTCGTGAATGTCCTGATATTTTGTTATTGCTCCATTAATTTGGGTCATATCACAACAATCACCTCCACTAATATCTTAAATTTCTCCTTAGAGACCTGCCAATTCCCGAGGCGCTCTTGGTCCCTGTAGTATGGCATCAGCAATTTTTCTCCATCGCGGCAAACTCGCAAAACTACAAACGTGTTAAGAAAACCGTGATGTCAATCAAAGGAGGGGCCTACTTAAATGAATTCTGGCGGCAGCTGACTGGCGGGGAGTAAAAATATGCTGTGGTGGTGGAGAGGATTTAAAGATGAAGGAAGAAAAGGAGAAGTGATAATGGTAGAAAGAAAACAAGTGAGATTTTAATTTAGAATCCCAAAAACAACGTGTTAGTGTAATATATGCATGGTGAGAAATATGCTATGGGTGACACGCACGGTGACATGGACGGTTTGGTCAATTCCGGGTCAAATGGATTCAGACTGTCCAACTCATCCATGCTGCCCACGAGTAAACAGAATGTATTTATTAAACAGACATTTTGCTATGTTTTTTTCTTCCAGTGATTATCCAATCGTCTTTATTATGCTTAAGACCCACCATGATGATTGATTCCCGCCCCCAGACATTTGGGCCACTGACAAGTGAGAGCAGATCCGACGGCCACCACGTTTTCTGCCCTGCCGCTCCACCCCCCGATCGAACATTAACGTGCAAAATGGGACGAAGTCAGCCCCATAAAAGATACCGTCACTCATATGGAATTGCTATTTTTTGAGGAAAACGAACAAATAAAGTGAATGAAACCATCAAGCCGAGCGATACTTGAACACCACGAAACCAACTCCGCTCCATCGATTAGATTCATCGACGGCCCGCACGCGCTCAAACCTGAATATTAAAGCCCGGGCACCAAGTTCCCACCCAGTCATATGGGGAATGGAAACCTGGCAAGGAACAAGTGCTTAGGCCCGATATAATTTTATGTAATTACTTTTGAGTTGTGTTCTTTGGGTAGTGTATTTTTTTTTTAGCTAAAGAGGCAAATTTACATACGTAATATGAGGGCTTAGGCCATGATAACAGCGATGACGAAGTGAGTCAAAAAATTAATGGAGGGGAAGTGATATGCATAATAGAAGCCAAGTTTCCTATCATCTTTCTGGAAACACTTCTTGGTACACTTCTACCATACAGGCCATCGTTTGTATTCTATCTTTTTTCTTTTCTTCCATTGTTCCTTATCTACATTAATAGGAGTCGTTCTTTGCTTCATTCTCGTGTCTGCAAACCAAACTGATGATCTCAACAGATTATGTGCCTTTAACATGGTTTTATATTAATGGCTCAATATCATAATCCTTCCAGAAAGAACGAATTCTGTAATAGAAACCCTAGTATGTTGCTATCTTTTCCTAAAAAAGAGAAATCTTCTCATAAAACCATAAATTTCTCTCTTTTATGAAGAGTTTATTACCCATAAAAATCCTTAAACTCGAAATGTAAAATAATTAGCAGGCTTTTATAATAATATTTTATAAAAAATGTATACATAAAAACGTTTTATAATAAAATCTATTCTTAAAATCCATTTATATTAATGTTAAAAATATCAAACGACAAAATTTTAATAAATCCCCTTGAAAAGGTGAGACGTATTAGGTTTAATATAAAAAAGGAATGCACACCAAATTTAAGATTCTCTCCTTTTGAAACCACCTTTTGAGCTAAATATTTGTCACTGTGGGCATTTCGAAATTCTGAAACTTTATCACTCCAAAACCAATTAACGAATACAAAGTTTTGAACTTGGGCGTTTATTTGCATTAAAACGTGCAGATTTTCAATGTTGCTTTCATTTTATATAAAAATATCACCTTTTCACTTTGACTTTTTTTATTGGTTTCTTGGTTTCTGTTATTGGCTTCGTGAGGTTCTGGCGTATGTTGTGATTTTTCTCGCTCAATATCACTTGTTGGGAATCACATTGTCATTAGACTAAAACTGTATGTCAATCGTTCAATAACTTTTAGAGACAAAGATCCATCAGAGAAAGATCCAGACGAGACAACAATAAAAATCTTTCGTTGATCACATGCCACAATTTTTCTTATCTTTGTTTTTTTCCTTCGGTACACACAATACAGTCCATTCATTACACTGTGCCTGCCTACATATAACAAATTTATGAAAATCTACATATTATAAAAAATTATACATATATGTATGTGTGTGTGTGTGTGTGTGTGTGTGTGTGTGTGTGTGTGTGTGTGTGTGTGTGTCGAGACTTATATATAAATAACCAAAAGTTTTCAATAAAAATCTTGTTGTGGTGCTTTATAATCATAAAACATTAAACCTCAACTTCAAAGTTTAAATCTTTACAAAACATATTTTGCATTTAAGGGTTTTATAAAAACAGCTTAATCGCTATCTTATCCAAACTGGGCTCTATCAACGTGCAACCAAATGGTGCGAGCATTAATTTGTCGTCGTCACGATTACTACCGCGTACCTCAAAATTTTATCAAAACACTTTAAACTTACTCATCCATTGCACCCCGATGACATCGCCTGGTTTCTGCGATATGCATAGGATTGTCGATGGAATTGTGAATTGGAAATTATGGATCCATTTATCACATGGTTATGTGGGTTGCTATGAAAAGGCTATGGAGACGTGGTGATTGGACATGATTGGTCGCGTAAGATGTGATGAGTGGGGCCTTCCACTTTCAATGACACGCCATTCAAACTTAAATGAAATGGTGAAGACGATGGTTATGGTGTGTATTTAATGCAGCATGCACAGCTAAAAGAAAGTATTATGCTTATGAATGTGAATGGTTGTGTGGTAAATATCATAGAATTATTGCGAAACAAAATAAGCAAATTTTTTAACAAAAATGAACTTATGGGTGTTTGAAATACTGTCTTTAATGCACGATGGAGTGCACATAAAAATGAAGACTGTTGTTGTTTCAGTAGAATTTCATCAAAAATTGAATTCTTCCTCTCAGTAAGTTGCGCTTGGAATTAACATTTCCAACTCTCTCTCCCTTAATTTCAATCTCTTTTCACTTTCTTCCATACCCAAACATTTTCTTCAAGTAATTAAAACTCTTCTACCCAATGGTTTTGTCAATATATCAATGTCCACTTTTCAAATAGCCTTGAATGTTTCAAAACAATTTCCCTATTTTTCACCGATGTAGTGATACTTGGCAAAATGTGTTTTGTATTTTCTTTATGAAACACCTAATTCTTTGATAAAGTTTACATGACCTATTATCACAACAAATTACGCATTTACCCGCTCATGGGCATGTACCCTCAAATATTCTTTTCATCCACATCGCTTGGACATCTTGTCGTCAGAATCGCCACATACCGCTCGCTATTGACAAAGCCACAATTAATTGTTTCTTAGAAGCTTCATGAATGCTTCCTGATTCCATAGTGAAAGTGACATCTGTGAGGTGCTTTTTCTGTCATCTATACTGTATCCAATTCACTTGCCGCATATCTAGTCAATTCAAAATTTTCTTGTAAAGTGGTGTATAAAATTCCATACATCTTTGTTCCCCATCACATACCCCGTAATTATTTTTTCTACTTCTCGCTAAATGTGCTTCTGCCTTTCCACAAAATCCGGAAATCAAACTTACATCATACACAACATCCGGCTCAGTTGTATTGTTACCATATGAGGTCGATGAAGTCCAGTCGAATACAAACTTGGACTCACGGTCTCGTGTCGTTGTCTTCTTTGTCACTAATCCCATTTCAGAGGAGTAATTGTCGCTTTTGTAATCATGTATATTAAATCTTTTCCAAAACTTTCTTAACATAATTTTCTTGAGAACAAAATTTTATTTACATTTTTCTCTACTTCTATTCCTAAGAAGTATCTCAAAATCCCATATATCACCAAGCTTCTGCGTATTCACCTTCCTCGTTGGTTTAAAATTTCACCCAGGTAAGTATCATTACTCGTGAATATCACATCATCAATATACAAAAACAATCAACATCTTACCATATTTTTTCGATGTAGCAATGTATTCTTCCTTCACATTTCTCAAACCCATTTTCTAGTAGATAGGCACCATCTCTATTGTACCATGCTTCCAGTGCCGTGTTTCCATCCCATACAGCAGCTTTTCTTCAATTTTCACCTGTGCTTCCTTGGCCTTTCAGCTCAGAGGTTGTTTAGCATATACCTATTCCATCAATACTCCATTGTGTCTTCTAATTTCACATCCCTTTGGTAAACTTTTCCACTTGTGTTGTGTTGATATGACATCATCGCTCTTACTATTTCCATTTCTGTAACTTCCAGCAAAAGTTTTCATAGTCTCTTCTTTGTTGTTACCAGAGCCTTCGACAACAAGTCTGACCTTGTGCCTTTCAATCTTACCTTCAATATTGTTTTTATTTTATAAACCCATTTTACCTCGATAACTTCCTTGCCTTTTGGGACTTTCTAACTAATTCCTATGTTCATTTTTTCTGAATTAATCTTTCAGATTCAGTATCTATCCATTTCTTATATTTTATAGCTTCTTCAAAATGAATAGGGTTTTCACATGACAATATAGTGCAAATAAATAATTCATGCCTTCATTTTCTTCTCTTGCTCATAACTCATTCGTACTTCCGAATATGGTTCTCTTCTTTCACTCGTTGTGTCTTATGCCTGTAGAAGCACCGAAATCGTCTTTGGTGATGTGCTTGGAGAAGAATCGTAATCACTTATCGACAGTTCATCTGCCTTTCGGAGTCCCTTGATGTCCTTGTTATATTAGTGCTGCTAATGAGGGATGTCTTTAGCCATTTCTTCCTCATCTTCGTCATGAGACAAAATTTCACACCTACTTTATTTTCTCAATGCTTCCATCCCAAGCTTCTTCCTCAACAAATCGTACATCTCTCGTTTATCATAAAATTTCGTGATGCAATTATTATACAGCTTTGTATGCTCGGATTCTTCACCGTATCCAACAAATATGCACTTTCCCCCTTATTTTCCCACTTTTCCTTAGTTTATATTCTTTAAATAAAACCATGTTTTCTTCTTTTTTAAATGATTGTAACACCAAACATATTTATGTTGGTGATGATAGATTCCTTAGTGTTTTTGGATTTGGAACTATTCATATCTCATAATGGTCATTTTAATGATGTACTATGTGTTCCTACCCTACGTTAAACCTTTTCTCCGTTTACCTGATAACTTGCTCATACGTGAAGGGGAAATAGTGAGAATTCTCACCGCATGATGTTGTAACTGTGACCAAATATCCCAAACATATTTTAGCTATCGGCATTGTCGATGTATCCGACAAGGTTGTATAAGTTTGACAACTTTGGGTCATCATGTCTTCCCTCCATTTTTTGTCTCTCGACAATGATGAAGTGAGAAAAAACTTTATAAGGAGCGTATTTCAATACTTAAACTATCACTCGCTTTCAAACCTATGTAAGAAAATATGGAGATGGGTCTTCCTATGTGTATCTTGCCGAGATGGTGTTTGCTCCGTATGTGTACTTGAAAAACTTCAGGGATGGTTTTGATAAATGTGCCTCTTGAATGCTTCTGTTTCTTCGTAGCTCGCTGTGCATGGTGATTTCTATGTGTCCACTTCCATGTTGTCTCTTTATCTCACAAAGTGCTTCAACTTACGATTATTTTTTCTTTCAGACACACTTAAACATACTTTAAACTCAAGAGTGAAGTTTTAATATGTTCTTGGCCTTTTGTTATCTTTGTTGAGAAACAATCCGGACATCAAATTCTTAATAAGATCACACCATATGAGAATATGTTAAACAACAAATTTATCAAATTAATTTAAAGACAAAAACATTAGAATTGCAACATACGTTCCATATACTCCACAACAAATGGTGTAGCCTTTAACCAAGAATTGCAATTCTTAAAAGAAATTTATTAATTAGATGCTTCAACCTAAAGGACATGGTCTCCATTTTTGCAGTAGAAGCTATTAACGGGTAAAATTACATAGTTAATCACACTCCTACTAAGGTTTTAAAGAATATAACTTGTAAAGGGCTTGGAGCTCAACTGGAAATCTCAGCAAGCTTACCGTGTTTTTGGGTTAAACACAGGGCCCATATTCTAGAGCAAACATAAAGCCTAGAACTTGGAGAGGAAAATGCATTTTTATGATATTCTCAAGATGTCAAAGGACATATACTTTCAACCAAAATCTGCAAACATAATCATTAGAAGAGATGAAATTTGATGAAAATATATCGTTCTGCGAACCTAGTTCCTATGAGTGTGTCACTTTGGCACAAGCAGTCGATTCACATATGTGCCACCTCTCTCTCTCTTCTATTTTTAATAGCATTCCTTCTAGTTTAGATGATGAGGATGAAAATCCTCTCCAGCCTTCTTGAAATTGTTCCTTATACTCCACCGTTCCAAAATGGGTCCGCTCTACTTGGGATGCAAGAAAGCCCTAGTGGTGTGACCTTGGCCATCGACACGCACACGTTCTCGGCCCGAAAGAGCTTCTTCCTTATTGCTTTGGTCTCAAAAAAACTTGACATATAGAAACCTTGAAGAAGCTTCCGATCATCTAGATTGGGATTGTTATGAACGAAGAGTATCGTTCTTATTGGCAAACGACATTGGGACCGTTCTTCTTCTCCACAAAGAAACTTTGTCGTACGTGCATGTTTACAAAACCAAGTTTAGACCAAATGGAAAAGTGGACAGACATAAAGCTTGTCTTGTTGCTAAAGTATTTTCGTGGCCGGTGCCGCCTACTATACTAAAACCTTCTCTCGTTTCAAAATGAATTCCATCCGCCTTTGTTATTTCCCTTTGTCATCGCTTTAAATGGGAAGTACATCGATGACAAGTAACCGCTTTCTTACATGGATATTTGCATGAAAATTCCAGTGAATAACCTCCGTTTTCGACCACCCAGCCTTGTTTGTCACCTTAGGAAGTCTTCTAGGTCTTCAAACAAGCTCTTCCTTGCCCTGCATGCCAAAATGGATAGATTTCTATTAGATAATGGCTTTGTGTCATTCTCAAAACACTATCTACACCAAGAAAGTGTGAAGTCTTCTACCATCCTTGTTATTTATGTCGATGATTCATCTTCACCAGTGATCCACATATAAACCATGTGAAATCTATCTCAAAAGAATTTTGAATGACACTTAGGACACTTGACATTTCCTCGGTCTTCACGTGTTGCAACCAAGGAAGGCATTACCCCCTCTCACTCACATGCTCGTGATCTTCACACTTTCACATGGAACAATGTGGTGCCAAACCCTCTTTTCACCGGGAGTTAAGCTACCCACTTGTACCACTCCCCAGTTGACATCTATCGTCAACTTGTTATGAAATTATTTATTCAACCCACACCACCCGACCTTTTCCTTTGTCATTGGTCTTGTCGCTGGTTTACAAATTAAATCCTCATGAAAGTCACTAGAAGGTTAAAACAAAATACCACATATTTTATAAGTGCCTGGGTTTGGGATCATTATACATGAGCAACTTCATCATGATTGGTTTCCACCCAATTAATTGGGTCGTGACACGATGATCGAATTACCACAAGATATGTATTCACTGCTCCAACCTCCATGATTAGTCTGTGTTAAAACAAAGTGCTACTCATATTTTTCACAGTAAGTAGAGACGTGTAAGTGTTGAAGTCAACACAATTCATGTGTCTACCTCTTCAAGCGAATTGGCTCAGCCGCAGCATTCAACACGGTGTGAGCAATTTGAAAGCACCAACGGTAAGCCATTTCAGTTTACCAAGGTATGAATATACGAATTTACACATTTCATCGTAAAGTTTGCTCAAGAATGCAACATTGCCCAAATTCAACATCATAGTTATATTTTTACAAAGGTTTTGGCATAAGCGGAAGCATAAATCTTCATCTGTTGACGAAAGCGACAGAGAAGTTTTGTCGTTTACTTTTCTGTCAGGTTATTTGTAAAATTCTTCACCATTCCCACTTGTTTTGGTGATGTAGATATTTGATATTGTTGGTGATGAAGCGGCGCACGAAAATGCGAAAGCGTTTTCACGACAATGCGAAAAGCCATACCGTCGACACCAATTGGTGACATGGTGTTGTAGGATTTCCCAGGATTTGAAACGCGTTGATGCTGTGGACTCCCAGGTGGCCTTCGTAGCTGTGTCCTATGTCCTATGTCCTATGTCCTATTCTTTTGGACCTTCTGCCTTGTGCTTCAACTTCTGTTGATTTGATTTTGATTGATTGATTTTGGACTCTGTTTTTTTTTTTTTTTTTTTTTTTTTTTTTTTTTTTTTTTTTTGATTTTGATTTTGATTTTGATTTTGATTTTGATTTTGATTTTGATTTTGATTTTGATTTTAATATGATCAATCGACCAATCCCTCATTAGTCCACTATGGCTTTTGGAGGTAACTATAACAACCTGAGAAATCGAAATATCTAATTAGTAAAAAGAAACTAATATCAAACCACATACAATCATACTTCAATCCTCACCATCACTTAGCTGTAGTTTTTATAAATTTAAAAATGACAGCAATTAATATATCTAACTTGCAGAAGTAAACTAATATCAACCATACTAATTACTTTAATCCTCACCACCACCACCATGGGTTTATAACTAAAAATGTCATGAGCAATTTAATATATCTAACTTGAATAGTTAAACTAATATCAAACTACAACATTCGATACTTCAATCCTCACTATCACCTGCATATTTAGGAATAAAATGTCATATAATTTAATATATCTAACTGCTTATAGTTAAACTAATATCAAACACACACTCATACTTCAACTCTCACCATTAGTCCAATCATAAGCTGGAGGTAATTAATGATATGAGCAATTTAATATGTCTAAACATAATCATCAAACAACAGCAAGTGATCAAAATAAACAAAGCAACATCGAAATTAAACATGAACTAAGAAAAATAAATTAGCAGAATAATATTGATTCCATGTCATTAGTCAAAAAGATATGCAAATGCTCGCTCTTTGGTTTGTAATCTTCAAACAAGAACACCGTACTTACGAATATAAAACATGAAAAAAGATTATGGATAGAAGTAAAGTGTAAAGGTATGAAAAGATTATAAACAGACATATGAAGCATAAACACGTTGAAAGATGCAATGTAGAAACACATGAATGACTTATGGCACAAATGAGCTAGCAAATAAAAATACAACCATATAATAATGCACAAACCTCGGCCAGTAAGGGCTCCTCTCGCACTCACCCTTCAAATACGACCACGCTTGGAAACAAGAAATTGCTTACAGGCCAAAATGGCAAATGCCATATGCAGAGATGATATTAATATTGTGCGAAAATAATTACATTACAGCTATCTCGAGTTAAATGAGACGAACGAATATGCGTATGCAAACACATTACGAACAAAGGAAATATAATTCAATTTCAAAGTTTATTTATTAAACACGAAAACCATTACGTTCAGAGATCTAGACTTACCACGGAGGAGCAACTATGAAGAGTGGATGGGATTCGGCTTATGGAGCCGTGTACAGTGTTGATGTGTTCCCGTAAGTTAGAAACCAGTGTAAATCCTCACGTGATGAGAACAAGAACTCGTCACCGTGATTCTCATTGCTCACTTCCATTTGGCCACTCTCGTACGGGCGCCTCCTTAGGTGACCTTCTGTTTTGCTTACAGATACGATTCATGTCCACATCATTTCTCGACTTGCTCATGTGGCCTCGTTTTTTCCGAAGACACCGTAACATAGACTTTCACAAACACTTTAGTGAAAAGAAATTTCATGAAAGTGGCAAGATTCCGCAACGAAATGAGCAAAAATTCAATCAAAACACGACACAAAATATAGTTAAAAGCCATTTTAGATGTTATTTTTGCAATTAACATACAATGATATTGGTTAATCTTGGAAGGTTCAGAAATGAAAAGGTCACAGAACAGTGTATAGGAAAGATGCGTATTTGAGACTCAACATACCCCCACCGTGAAGGTGTTGCATGTCCTCATGCAAACCAAAGGCCCTGACATCCTTCTTCAGTTCATATGCTCTCGGCGCCCGAGTCAGCATCCAGCCCTCCTCCTCTTCCTTGGTGGCCGCTAACATTCTCGGGCTTCTTCGTCATTACTCAAATTTGTTGATATTAACCGTTGCCTCCGTTTAAACTTCCTACATTTCTTTCAACTTCGTTGTTCTTTCATATTCCCAGATGTAGCATGGTTACTGAAGTAATGATTTTTTTCCAATTTGCTTTGTTCCTTCAATGCTTCATTTTCATTTTTACCGTGTTTATTTAAAAGCTCTTAGCTCAAAGTATTCTCGTTTCGTTGATTGGACTAGATCATTTTGTACTATGTGAGGTCGAGTGGACGAAGCATCGGGACTCAGAAATGCTTTTTCTAAAGACTTATACATTCACATACTTTGCTGCTTGGGGTCTATATCAGGTGTCATTTTTGTCACTGCCCTCAAAATGCTGCAAGAGAGTTGTCTTCAAAATCGTCGAGAAGGGCCTACATCAACATCCTGTCGAGAATGGGATGGACTATTGTTCATGCTTCAGACCGAGAATTGGGCTGAATCCAGGTTCTACCTAATCGACCGAGAGTGATGATTTATAGTCGACCGGGGATTGTTCAAGTGTTTCTTCTCCCAAATCATTTAAAATGAGGAACCTTTCTGCTTATGCTTCGTAACTTCCCTTAAGCCCCGGAAACTTCTTCTCACACGCCATGGACCACTATTCGTTTTCGTGTTTTCTTCTTGGCTACAGGATAAACTGTTCTTGAAGATGAACCAATTTCCATAACACTTGATGATCTTCTTCTTCGAAGAAGGGCTTTGATGTATAGCCTCAATACTTTTTCTCTCTCTTTGATGTTATTGGATTTTTACCTTGAGTCTTTCTCTTCCTCTTTTTGATGCTTCTTCCACTAGTTCTTTCTCTAATTGTAGTAGGAGTACTTGAGAGTTTATATCATTTGTTATTTTTTTCTCCTACTCCTTCTGATGTAAAGTTACCTTTCCAGGAATTTCTTGAGGTTCTCAAAATAAATTTCAATCAAAAATTGTTCTATGTGTCCTTCTTCTCCTTTAACTCTTTTTCAATCAAAATTTGTACAAAGGACCATGGTATGGTATGATGTGTCTTACATCCCCCAAATGTTTCTGGAAATGTATCACAGACATCTTCTTCAAACTATTTAATAGAAAACATAAGATTGAGAGTTTGGATTATCTAGAAATTACTCAGAATCTGGGTATGGTACATACACACCCAAAACGCCTTTCGCTATGTGAGTGAATTTCTTGAACAATCACATATGAAAGTCTATTCTTCTTTCAAAGCATATTAGTCATGAATTCTTCTTTTAAAAATAGTTATGTCCATACTTTAAGTATGAATTACCTGTGCTCATCAGCCAATGCTTTGTTTTAAACCATCGTTCTCCCTCTTGAAGAAGTTCTGCAGATGCTATAGATGCCCATTCATCGTGAACTGTTGTCTGACCTTCGCTCCCCTGCTATTGAAAGACCTTGCAACGCTTTTAATACCCTCTTTATGGTGTGCCTAAACTTTGGATAAACCGTGTTACTACTTTGCCTTCTTCAATATATCCTCGACTTGCGATATCCTTCCATGAATTAGTCCTCCGGGTTCTCGCTCTCAACAATTTAATTTTAACTTTTCTTCGCTCTTTAAAAACTTGCCTACGGAGGAGGGGTTCAATGAAAGTAGTGATTACCGAATGAACGTAAATGAGCACGAAGGACCGTAGGAGAATGTAGAGTGGCACAGACCGAGCGTAACAAGAATGAAATGGAGAGAAGTGAATATAGAAGGGTTACATGAGTACGGCGGTGAAAATGCGTGCCTTGAGATTAATAAAACAATAGGAGGAATATAACACATCCGATGTTGTTTTAAAATTTGGTGGCTGCAAATAAATGTAAGCACGCGAACAATTCGCTATGGATTTTATGTGGCCGGGAAGAAGCCGTAGTCAAATCAACTACGTCTCATTGTCACAGAATATCGGAGTATGAGTGAAGATCGGAGGCTTAATTATGGGATCGTTTGAGAATGAACGCGGAGGATCAAGGCGTGAGATCGTGAAGGTTGCTGTACGCTGTCATAATCATTGCATAGTAATGGATGGGTTTTTCTAAGGGTTTAGAACTATATAAAAATGTGTTTTAAATGCCATTTGAAATGAATTTTTACTCTCATACCTTGGAATCTTTGCCATTTTTCCTGTTTCTTCAAATTAGTTGCTCCTCATTACAGAGCCCTGAATGCTCCATGTCTTCATTTTTGGTCTCAGTACCGCATTTTATTTCATGATTATGGAAACAACATCCGGCCGACATTCTTGAAAGTACCGCAGTGGTCATGTGAATCGTCGTAATGCGCGGAAATCGGTGTCGTTCATGGGAAAACAGTATGCTCACCGTGAAATCGACACAACTATTATTTGGGTGAATGAATGAAGGAATGACAAATGACTAAATGGAAATGGTCAAGAAAGAATTTTTTATTGGTGAAATGGAATGAAACAGACAAATGAAGTGAAATAGAACTAAAGTGGAGTGAAATGAAGTGAACAAGTGGAATGGAATGGAGGGTACTAAAACTTGTGAAACAAGAGAGATTTTTTTTTTTTGGAAAATATAGGGTGTCGTGTGTTCGATTTTCACCTGAATATTTTCCAGATAAGACAAAATTAACTTCATGATTGGTTTCCTTTGTGCTTATACACTTTTATTTTATTTTATTTTTTATTTTTATTTTTATTTTTACTTTTATTTTTTATTTTATTTTATTTTTATTTTATTTATTTATTTATTTTTTTTAATTTTTTTAATATTTATTTTTTTTTTTTAATTGAAAGAATAAAAAAGCTAGGTCGTGTGAGGGCACCGTACTGTACCGATTGCAGAATTTTCTTAAAACATTTTGACAAATTCCTCTTTTGAGAGCATGCAGATAAATCATAACTGTGGCCACTCACAATAAGAGGAGTTTGAAACCGCCTAATCATCTTGATTTCACCGCTCCATTACAAGATCTTGTCAACTTACACAGGTCTACTAATGAGTTCCAAATTTTCTCGAAAATTCCTTAACCTAAATCAAATAACACCAATCTCCTTCTTTAAAACTTTTCGATGTACTCTGTTATGCCATTTAGCCTTTTGATATTGAACTAGACTTTGTTTCAGAATGCCTCTTGTCTCGATCTCATCTAGTTTCCGTTCAACCTGCCCATTCTATGCTTTTGCTTTCCGATAGGTCTATCCCCAAATCGAATCGCTATCTTGGAAGGTCTTAATTTGGAACTGAATGGGGATATGATTTTCTCCCCATAAACAAGTTCAGGTGATAGAATGTCCCGCCAGATTTTCTCTGCTGTAGTTTCGTAGGGCCCAAGGCGGTCACAGCTTCTTCGCCAATCTCTTCTATGTAGACGAATGTTTTGTGATGATACTGTGTAGTCTTTGTTTGTAGACCGCCTGACCATTTGTCATGGAGCGGTGAGTAGATCTTTCCGTGTTTGATTTTTATTTTTTCATCAACTCTTCCACCAATTTGGATGAATTGTTTCGATCCTCTATTACAATTTCTTCGGAACACCAAAGTAGTAAAAATATTCTAATAAAATAGAAATAATGAATCAATTTTCAGTAGTTGATATTTGTTGTTTTGCTTCTACCCATTTATGTTGGTTAACCGCACAAACTATATACTTTTGTTTAAATGGTGGATTAACAGTCCAATGAAATCTAAAGCCCATTTTTCAAAGGGTTCAATGAGTACCTTGTTTGTACTACATTTCATTTGAAAGGCAGGTTTCCACTTTTTTGGCAATATGGTCACACCTTTACTCGTATTGCTTTAAGACCTTTGAAGATATGGGCCAATAATATCCCAGCAGATTTACAGGCCGTCCTTGTTCCAGGCACCACGATGGTTCATCATGAGTTTTAAAATATCGTGCATTTCTGTTCTCTCCCCGATACATCTTTCCGATCACAAGATCTCGCTCCGTTTTAAAATAACTCGTTAGAAATCCATGAATATTTTGAACTTCCCATTTACTGTTGTACTGAAATAAATGTAAAGGTGCCTAACCAAAATAGTTAGCAACATCGTACAACAAGGAGTCTTTAATAGTTACTCAGTATTCACTGGTGGAAACTTATCCCTCTACAGAGAATTCCTTAGTATTCTCAATCCCAGACAAGAAATCAACTAACGTATTTTGTTTTCCGGTCTATCCAATGGCGAGAAGGTTGAATTTTGTAAATTAAGAGCGATCTTTAATACCTGGCCAACAGTAACAAAGCTAATAAATATCTAATCGTTATAATGGTCAAGATGAATAAAAAGTTTCAGCTCGTTATATAATGTCTAAACTTATTAATCGCATGAACAACAAACAAAAACTCTTTTTCGAAACACAAGATAGTTTAACCTCCGTGGGAGCCTACCCCACCGGCATAAGGACACAACCAAATCTTTTTGACCGAACATGCCTTCCTAGAGCCGTATCTCGAAGCATCCGTAGAAATATGCAGAAGGGGAGTTTCAATTTACCCTCTCAAGACAGGTACTTCAGATATTTTAAGCTAAAAGTCAAAGGTCGTATTGACAATTCAGATCCATTTGACCCAATTGTAAGCAATTGAAGAGTGGAGATGCTATTTTAGTGAAGTTTTCATAAATCTTCTATAGTAATCGTTGTGCAGAAAACTTCTAACATCTTTGATAACGTAACAGTAACTTGGAGATGACTTCAACCCCTTGCATCTTATCAACCTTTTTTGGCCCCATCTCCCTAAATATGTATTTTTCTCCTGCACAATCCTTTATAAACATCATAAAGAATTTTTCGCGCTAATTTGAAAAGGTTTGTTTCTTTATATCTGGCATGTAACTTTTTTCCAAATCATCGCTCTTTCAAATGAATTAACAACCATAAAATTTCATCCGATATAAACTTCACAATTCGTGATTAGATCGAAATTTCAAGATCGCTTCTTTGGAATGTTGGTGTGCATTACATAACCCAAAAGGAAATTTTAGGAAAAATTTCATGGACAAGGCAATGTATTCATCTTGATCTTCATGTGTGCCGTCCAATTTGATTATACTACTTGTAAAACCATCCAAAATGAAAGTACTTTTTAGCTGTTGTCGCATTTAACACCGACCATATGGCAAAGTAGCATCCTTCAAAGTTGCTTGTTCAATTTAATTTGATCGCATATCTTCCGACACCATTTTTTAGCATTTATGTCCATGAGAAACCTACTCGCTATCTTCGATAAATGAACACAGCATTATAGTTTTTGAGTCATTTTCAGCTACATCAAGATTTTGATTCATCCTTTCTTCGAATGTTCCATTTTTGGTTCACCGTTTTTCCTCAACATAGACATATTGACGTGAAGTCTTAGACCTACCTTTCATGTCAGATACCCCATGCAATGCAAATAGAATATTTTTTAAAGATTTTGTTGTCTTTCTTGTTGTGACTTTTTCCAAATGTTTGTTGATATTCAATGCTTCTCGAAAATCAATAAGAACTACCAAATCTCCTTCAAGAGTGAAAGATACCTTGTCTTGATGATATTATTCGGCGTTTCCATTCTTAATCGAATCAGGTCACATTCCTAAGATGTCCAAAATTTTCTATTTGTTCGTAATTTAATTTATCCCTGATCACTTTGTAAATGGGCAAAGATAAAGAAAGAAATCTCATCATCAACCATTCATTGTCTCCACTTGATTGCTTTATAGATAAGACATACAATTGAATTTTCATTTAATTACCATTAGAAACGTACATTCCCATCTACAACTAATGAAAGCACCTGTACTTACACAGCCAAGGTCTTCCAAGATGTTGCTGGTGCCTTCCAGATTACTTCCTGGAGTCAAATCATAAAATCTACGGACATTCCCAAGAATCTAAGGAGACCCATAAATATCTTCTGCCACCATCCTGCTTGTCACTGATCTGTCCTAAAAGTTGCAGAAAGTAATAAAGTAAAAAGAAGGTTAGAAGTTTAGCTGTCCATAGTCCTGCTGATTTACAATGTTGATAGCAGCCTCAAGTCAATCAATGTGTTTAAACTTATCCTGCTTTATATGTGTCTTTGCTGTTCGGGACTTCCCAGACCATACTGCATGGTAATTTTTCCCACTCATTATTATCCTAATTTTCCTACCGTGTAGATTCTCTCCTTTGTGTCTTTTAGTTTCCTCCTCGGTCTTTTGAAACTCAAACTCCTTTTTATTGTTTTTTAAGTAGAATAGAATTCCTGCAAATTTTGTATTTCAGCATGAATCTTGATACAAACATTCTTCAATCTATCTAGAAAATCATAGTTAGGCAAATAAGATTTGTTTTTCCACCCCTTGCTCATCAGTAGTCTTTCAGGAAAATATAGGAGCTAAAGATTTTTGTGCCTTGCTCAACCATAGGAGTTAAAAGTAACTTTTCTTTTTCTTTTTTCAAATGTTTGAATTTCAAAGAGATGTTTCTAACCCTCATTGACTTTAAGAGAGTCCTCCTCAGTATCTTTGCTCTTGGAACACATATAGGAAGTGCCTTTTTCAAAACTCTACCGTATCCAGTTGGAAGACTGGCTGAGAGGAAACAATCATATAGGCAGGAAATTGTTGGGTTCCATCATGTGTTATCTTATGATTTTGGTTGTTAGGATTCTTATTGCATTATCGTAGGTGGAAGTTGATTTTGTCTTTTTGCTGCATACATGAGTTGATGATTTGGATTTTGTTGTAGCTGCTGTTGTTGTGAAAATGGAATGAAAGTTTTGGATTTGTAGTTTGAAGTTGCTAGCCTTATTGATTTTGAAAAGGACAAGGAGGATATTGATAAAATGGATAAATCACATGATTTCATGGCATCCCTTGTACCCATGGGTCGATATGGATTTTAATGTTGTATTTTGTTGGCCATGGCCAAGGATTCCAATTTGGTGGGGTTTGGGCGTATCCATAGGGTTGTTAAACCCTTGAGTTTGTTGTCTCGCTAAGGTCTTTGCAACAAAAACAAGAGAGATTCTATCGAATTTGGGTCTTCTTGAAAGACAAATTTCTGAGTCCAATTAAAATGAAAATCCTTGATCTCATGACTTTGTTAGAACACATATGTTTCTACAACTTTTGCATCCAAGTGGACATTCCTTAAATCATGTTTCTTCCACATTTCTGACAAAGATGCACACAGAGCATCTGCTTCGCTTTGTGCTTGTTTTGGATTTAAGGGTGTCTAGTTGTTCATTAAGGCTCCCTAAGATACGCCTTGGAATTCATCGAAGCATGCGCGCCCACCTTCGCCCGCCCATCGATCCAACAGCAGATTTGTTAGCTCCTAATAAGAGAAGGATCCCTAGGGCCCTTTTTCTCCCCCGTTTTAGATTTTCTCCTTCGAGAGACGGACACAGACAGCCTCGTTATGTCACGAAGTGAAGGAGAAATGTCTCCTTTCCCCATCATGTTTAAAATATCTATCCATTCATCTCTAATGGCTTTTAACATGAGGGCTTTCAAGGTCGATCATCTGTTGCTCATCTTTGCTTCTTTTCAAGTTGTATTGGAATCTTCGTTAAATCTTCCAAGTTTTCATCTTCTTTTGCACTTGAACACCTCATCTTTTTGTGATTGGTGTACACAATAGTCCAAGCATCTATCCAAAAATATTTGTTTCATATCATCATTCCAAGTCCCATTAGGACTGAGTAGCTAATCCTATGAACCATTTCTGTGCCAGCCTCTTCTTCTCAAAGTTAATGGCCGCTGAGGCTTTGAGTCTTCCACATAGTCATAGGTTCGGCACATGACTTCAAACTCAAATGTAATGTTTGCAGATCCCTACTTTCACAATCCACAGTTAGGGAGGACAAGATGTGCAGAGATATTTTTCATCACAGTTAGCTTCCTCATCATCCTAGGAATCCAAACAAGTTATCTCCTTCCTATTTCTTCCATTATTATCTTCACCATCGTTGTTCCATTGTTTCCTCCTCCCTTCACTTCACCTCTACCTCCAAATCCATCTATTATTTCCTCCGCCATGACACTTAGAGTCCCGAAAGTCCCTCTCGGTTCTTCATCGATGTGAGTATGAGAGAGAGTCTCTTTGTTTTCATGGGATTTATAGGTGGTATAGGAGAATCCTCTAATTCACCGTTCCTTGAATTCCAAAAATCTTAAGGCTAGGGGCAGATGGTGATTCTTGTCTATGCCTTCGTTAAGAAGATGGAGTTGTAAAACCAATCCCCCTTGGCTTTAGCTATAAAACCTTCCCCTAGAATCTTCTGTTTACATGTCATTTTTTTTATTTTTTAAAAGTTGTAGACTTTCTTTCTCGATCTTCCATGTCACACTAGGTGCAAACAATATACTTAAGAATTACTAAACCAATAACTCTCTTTCGATCCCGCATCGTCACTAGTGATATACATATCAAGAAGTTATCAAGTTTTCTCTCTTTTTATTATTTTGTTTTTTGTTTTGTTTTTCAAGAAATTGGCTACCTAGTTGTACCATATCGTTCAAAATGTCAGGTCAATTTAGTGTATCCTAAACTGTTATTAATTTATCAATCCTAGATTCGTAAGTCGATGAAGTGCGCGCACTATATGTAAAAAGAGGCCTATTTCTTATCTTTTTTGTCGCTTTTAGTTTTTTAATGGTATTTTGAAATTTAAAATAAAACAAGTATGGTTATGGTTATTCAAGGAAAATGATATCTTTATAATGATTTACCAACTTGGAAACTTCAGTGTTGGCACCGTAACATAATGACAAACCGTAAAGGAAATGAAAAACAAAGCCGTTAGGGGCCTAATAACAAAACAAAGAACTATTGAGCACAAAAATCAAACTATCCTTGTCGCCTGCCTAAACACAAAAAAACTATGCTTAAAAATCCAAGAATTGTAAGTAAATTCCAAATCAAATTATATCAACTTATATTTCGATCCTCGCTATTAGTCCAGCTATGCATTGATAAACAATATAAACAACTTGAGCAATCTGACATTCAATTTATGGAAAAGAAACTAATATCAACCACAATAATCATACTTCAACTTCTCTACACCATCACCTAAATTATGGCTTTATAAACCTAAAATGACATGAGCACCATTATATCTAATCTGCAGTAAAAGCAACCAATATCAAACTACATACCATACTTCAATCCCTCACCATCACCTGCACCGGTTTCTGAGGTAGTTTAGTAATATCATGAGCACCAATATATCTAACTTAAAGTAAATTAACAACTACACATTCATACTTCAATCCCTCACCATCACTCAAATGGCTTTTGGAGAACCAAAATGTCATGAGCAATTTAATATATCTAACTTGTAGAAAGCACCTAATATCAAACTACACTCATACTTCAATCCCTCACCATCAATCCAAATGGCTTTATAAATCTGAAATGACATGAGCAATTTAATATGTCTAAATCTAATTCCATCAAATAAATGTGCAGGATTGAAATAAACAAAGTTAGCATCAAATTAAACATGAACTAAGAAAAATAAATTGTTGTGCCATCAATATTATCCCATGTCATTAGTCAAAAGATATGTAAATGTCTAAGCTCATTTGTAATCCTAAACAAGAATACTGATCAGCTAATAAAACACACATTATATAGAAGTACGGGTACATGAAAGATTATAAATAGACATATAAATACCATGAAAGACAATAAACATGAACACTTATAATGAGCTTTGAAGAAAATAAAACAAGAACTATACAATAATGCACAAAACCCTGCTGGTATGTGGCCCACTGAAGCCTTGCCAGCCACCAAATACGAATTACGCTGAAACGTAGTCTTTATATATTAAAATGAAATACAATAAGAGAGATGATATTACGGCATGAAGGAAAATATAATTAATACAGTAGCTATCTCGGGAGGCCACGGAGACTAATCTAATATGCGTATAAACGCATTATTTACAACAAAGGAACATAATCAATTTCAAAGTTTATGTCATTTTGCAGAAACACGTAAAAACCAATACGGCAAGAAAGATTCAGAGATCACATTGTTGAGTGATAAACGAAGAAGAGTGTGGATGTTGGATTCAAGCAGTGAGCCGGTAAAAGGATGTGTTCCCCGTAAGTTAGAAACGGTCATGCAAATCACGATATAGCAGAGTCCTATCACCCGGGACTTACCAAGGACTTCACTTGGCCACCTTTGGACCGTTAGCCTTGTGGTGAATTTGTTTTGTTTTGACAGACACATCCATGTCCACATCGTTTCCGATTGCCTGGCGTGCTCGTTTTTTCCGAAGACACCGTAACATAGACTTTCACAAATGGTCATGGAATGCAAGATTCCGTAGCCAAATGAGCAAAAAATTTCAAATCAAATAGCGGGTACACAAACAGAGTTAAAAACCATTTTAGCGCTCTTTTTGCAATTAATATACAAATTATTGACAACTTGGGTTGTCTTTGGTGAATGTAGTGTCTATTTGGTGTATAGGAAAGACGCAAGACGAGGACTACCACCAAGGTATCCACACCTGGCCGTGGACTGCTCGTTCACGCCCGTGATGTGTGCTCCCACATTCTCTCCGCGCCTCGCACCACACTTAGTCGTCAGCCTTCTCGTAGTGCGTTCGCCCTCTCGACAGCTTGTCACCGTACGAGTGGTTTCACCTGCGATCCCCTTCTCTTAAAGCTGATCCACATCCTCGAGCCTGACCCTCAGGAACAAGGCTCCTCCTTCCCATGCAAAGCGCATCCCCAAGCGACCACCATGGCTTTTCTCATGAAATTCTGATATCTCCGCTCGTCAACAAGCCGTCCCTCGACCACCGAAAACACACACGATATTGTGGGTGTTTTTGCACCCAAATATCCCAACTCTCTCTCAGGCCATTTGTGTGCTCTTTCTTTTTCCCCGTGTCCTTCATCACATGAATGTAAACAAAAGAGTCAAAATCTTCGAAATGAGAAATCTTCGGGGGCTTTTACCGTAAAACACCTCTTCGGTGTGCACGATGCCAAGTACTCTATGAGGACAACGGTTTTAGTATAAACCGTGTTTAATGCCCCAACCCACAAGTGTGAAGTGCCCCCCGATCATGCAACATCGCCCGTGTAACACCCACAATCATTTCTTTTACTTTCCACATCCCGTCTCATTGTAACAGGAGGCGCTAGTGAGTTCTCTTTCAATTCTTTCTTGTTTGCAGGTTCGAATCGCCCGTAGATGTATTCACCATTATCGCTCTCCCTTAGAGTTTACCCTCTGCTTCCTCGACTCTTTTCTCAACCAGTGCCTTGAACTCGTCGTAACTTTGAGGAGCAAGTTCCCGCTCTTCTTGCATGAAGGAAGATCTCAAAGATTTACGAGAAAAGTCATAAAAAAAATCACATAATACATGTGTTTCGTTGTTGAAGTAAATCGAGAAAGGTCCACAGCATGTCTAAGGTAACCCTCAAGGATCGTCGTGGCATGACTACCTCTTCTCATGAAAAGTGGTCTTCACAAATTTTTCTCCAAAGCACATCCTTTGACCGGGTATCTAATCGTGCAAGTGTACCCTTGGGAAGCCCGGGTAGAAATCTGTCAAAATTTTCAAAGAATTATGGTGAAGATGGCCCAACTTCTCGTGCCACACCCGCCCTCATCGTGGCCCGCTCACCTTTCTTCTCGTTTCTTCCCGCTGTTGCCACCATTCACCCTCGCAATTGATAAAGTTGGTTCCAACTCGAACCCCCATCCTCCCCGGGTTGACCATTGTTTTAACGCGTATGTTTTCCCCGGTAGCACCAACATCATAACCCTCGTTCTCCAACATCGCCACAAAGATCGTATTCTTCTTCGTCGCTAGGAACAGCGCCATGAAACTTTTCAATATGAAAGGTTTACTAGACTCCCTCTCAAAGGAAATGGTCCCGATACCAAATGTGACCGTATCTACCATCATCGCCATCTCGATGTGCACTCCAAGATCCTTTTCATCCAAATCACTAAACAAATTGCTTCCTAAATACATAAAGACGCACCACCGTCAAGAAACCACCATCCCATCACACTTGAAACCATGAATAGAGAAAAAACTAGTTTCAAATCAGCAGGCTAGCGTCTGCAGCCTACAACCAGAGCCTCGCTATTTTTCTTCGTGGACAATTAGTGGCGAAATGTCCGTGTTGGTGACAACAGCACTTCACCTGGGACAAATCCCCGCTTTCGTCGGATCGGACGAAGAAGGATTTTTTTTCCTTTCCTTTTCTTACTTTGCGCTCAAAGCACAATTTTTCTTCATCTTTACTCCCTTTTTCAAATGAACATCCATCCCCCGGTACACCGCCTTATCTCCTCTTGCACAAGATCCGACCAAAGTAGCTCCCATCCCGGCGTCTGGCCTACCGATGGTAGAGTCCCCGTAGCCATGCCAACCCTTCGTGTCGGTGGAGAGCCAAGCTCACCAAGTCCTCTTCATCAACAAGAATCCCCACACTTCCTAGCTCATCCTTACTGGACAAACTTCGTGTATTTTGGTACTCGTCGCCTTTCTATTTTTATTTTTCCAGCTTGTTCTTTAAGTGCCAACTTCCTCTCGTCGCTTTCCGTTTGGAACAAGTCTATCAAAGATTTTTCACATTAAGAATGAGAATACCGTGAAGGCTGGAACTACGGTTCTTCACACCTTCCAACAACTGTTCCACACTTTGCTATTCTTTTGCCATGCGTCATGTGCGGCCGCACGGCGGTGTTTTGGAATACTTACCTGGTGAACTCCTAACCCATTATCCTCCAGCACCGCCTATATCCTATCCTTCCATGCTATAATCTTTAGGCTGCCATCATGGCATACTCAACGCAATCCACGAAAGACATTTCAATGAATGCTCACTTACACACTAAGAAAACATTGTTAACTAATTCTACCAAAGACAAAACCTCAACCACTAACACTGTAACCGCTCCAATGATCAACTGATACCATGTAGAAATTATATAGCTTATGTGTTATATGTCCAAGATTCTCTCCCGTATCCGCGTATTTTAACTTCATGCAAATACATAATTCATTCCACTCAATGATCACTTATGCGGAAATTAAATCAAGATTGTAATGCACACATGAAACAATAAAAATTCACACACACAACACAAATTGCTGAACAAAAGCCTGTTTAAAAAACCCCAACTATCTCAGATATGGCCATTGTCATAGAGATCATGTAAAAATCATACAAAGTTGAACAAGGTTGTTCTCAGACAATACAATCGCTACAATAATCTCAAGCCTGAATCTGCAAATCCATGCAATTTACCTGCCACCGTTAGCTCCCTCACTACGTAATCCCCAATGAAGAATGGATCTGAATGAGTTTTAACTCCCTCCAAGATTGAATTCGCAATCCTCAATGGCATCTCCAATGAATGTGGTGCAAAACAATGGTACTATGCAGTCACACTTGTTTCTTTTCACCTATCTTCTTATTGTCTCCACCGAATCGCCATGTAATCGTAGTTAATCGTATGTATTCTTCGTTTGAGATTAGGTTATTATTAGCTAATTAATTAACTACTGACCACACCACTTTCACTAGTGTATCAACCAGTTAGACTAGACACAACTACTAGCTGGGAACCTAGTTCAATCAGTTAAACTAAATACAACCCAACAACTACTTTACAACTCCACCAAACTCTGCTACGAGTTCTAACCGAAGTCCCTTGCGTAATACCTGAAATTTCTATGGGGAACAGCGCAGAATTTTCTTTGTCACCTGATATGCCATCTTGGGTACCCAAATTCAAGTGCTCCAAGTTATAATAAGATAATACAGTGCCAGAGTCCAAATATTATTAAGAGTTAATAATATTTTCACATTTCATTTTTTAGATTTGGCAATTCTAAAAATATATTTCGCTCAATATGTGTTCAAAAATAAAGGTTCATCTATTTTTCCACGGAATAAACTAATCCACAAATAGCATCCTTAAACTCATAGAATATGATCGAGATGTTCAAAAATAGACATAGTTCAAAAACATACTTTGCGCCAAAATAGCCTCCTAGGCCCACTTAGTGAAGACAAATAAGTTCTTTCACTAAGCTCATCATCTTGTTGAATTCCCAAAATAAATTTTGTTTTAACATAGTCACTGTATTAAATATTTGACTGTCACTCGTTGATCTTCAATAGGAAAAGTATAAAGGAAGGCTTGAGGGCCGCTGAGGACACACACGAGGAATCTTCGTATCGAATTATTTCGAAGGGACAGTGTTTTGGAGCAAAGATAAGATCTAAGCGATTCGAAACATGTGAGGGCGGTACAAATTATTAGTCATAGAGAGTTATTCTCGTACTCCAAGAGCACATAGCACATAGGCAAGCAAGAGACAAGAGATGGCCAGTGCAACCACCAGGAGATGTGATGTAGTCCCCCAAAGGGTGACACAGACCACCAGTGACCCATGACAATGCCCAAGAGGTCCTAGTGCCTGGCCGGGAGACTTGCTTTTTAGCCTGGTGGTAACGAAAATTTATTTTCAGAGAGCAGCACACGATTCGTATGAGGTGACGCAATACCAACCATCCCCACATAGGCCTACATTCATCGTACAGAAAGAACAATGTAGGTTGGGGCTTTTCCAAACACATCCTATCATCTGTGACCGATAGGTGATAATAACCTACTTGCTTTTTCTGTCAGTAATTCCCAGGTATTGGGTAGCTTAAAGGTATCCAAAGATTAGCCTTAAATTGTTTTTAATAACAAAACCCTCGTATCCGCGGTACCGATTTTTTCCGCAGCTGTTTTTGCAAGGACGTTTTGTCCAAAAACAAATGTGTCCTTTATGTTATTGCTCTACTCTTATTTTTCGTAACTCTGGACCAGATATTGGTGTAGGATGCAATGTACCATTAATGTTTTTGCAAATAATAAATTTGTTAATTGAAAAATACAAGTAGGCAATGTAAATCATTAACTCAAGAGGATTCCCGTTTATGATTCATAAATTTTCACATGTTATCAGTATAAATTGCGAAATCCCATGATATCAGCTATCAAATTTAAAGGACATAGGAAAATCTATTACAAGGAAAGCAATTATCCCGAGAGACAAGTTAATTAAACAGAAAGGTAGAGGAAGGTGAGGCAGTTTAAAATAAAGGCTCGTTAGAAGGCAGCCTCACACAATCAA
This sequence comes from Pinus albicaulis, assembly GCA_034641835.2. Classification (NCBI taxonomy): domain Eukaryota; kingdom Viridiplantae; phylum Streptophyta; class Pinopsida; order Pinales; family Pinaceae; genus Pinus; species Pinus albicaulis. The sequence goes on along the minus strand of CM076582.1, from coordinate 1,510,371,127 downwards.
TAGTGTCGTTGTAGCGTTTAAGGCAACACATTGATTGGGCCAACACATAGGCTATTGAGTCTCTATTTTTCTATTGTCAAGGAGGTGCAAGACAGCTTTCTATCCGGAATTGCTAGTGGGATGCTAATTTATCGTTTAACAAATGTGTTAGTGGGGCAAAGTTGAAAAAGTATAGGGAATCGTGCCCTCGAAGATCATCATGAAGAAATTAGCATCCAAATATTTAGCAAGAGAAGAGAGACTAGAGATAGTGCTTCAACATTTGTTCTCAAAAGGATTTCTGTCACACAAATCGAGATTCAGAGATACTGTTCCTTAGATATCCCAGTGCCAAAGAAACTCACATACTAGGTTGAGTTGGGGTAGTAGTGAAAGAGGGAGAAAGGAATTGCTCGACATTCAGCTTGGAGCGTAGTGGTGGCGGTTACAGGCTGAGGATCGAGACAGCGATGGAGCATCCAACTTTATCATCCCATGCCAGGGATCCCCGGGCAGCTTTTGGATGAACATCGCATCAAGGATTATGCCTCGAGAGTGGTTGTTCTAGTTGATTCTAATCCTCTCAAGAAGCACGAGGATGCTCACGCGAGAAGAGAAATGCATGATCATGGACAGAGTCAAAGATCATGTGATCCCACATATTGCCGAGAAGAAAACCCAAAATAAAGGGAAATGTGAGGCCTCGATCACATTGTACGAGGGATCTTCATGTTCAACGAAAGACAAAGGTTGAGGAGTACAAAGAGATTACCAGCCACATGCAAAAGGAAAAGGCCGATCCCTTCCTTATCAGATTTTATAAGATCAAAGATCATCTGAAGCCCATAGGGGCTACACCGTACGCTAGATTTATGGTCGACCGCCCAATGCAACAAGAACAAGACCAGTGTCATTCAAATAATTTAGGCAAGGTTACTCTTCCTAATTGGGAGGAGGCGGGGAAACTCTTGACAGAAGAGATCAAAATAAGGAACAAGGCGGGAAGACAAAAAACATGGGTTCAAATCAAGGAGGAGGAAGAGGAGGATGCGACCCCACATCAAAGGGACAACAAGGGCAACAAAGATGGAATAAAAAGGACCTTCGAAATTCAGACAAGCCTGTGACATGGGGATGGGGACATTTTTCCATGCAAGCCCTCTCAAGAAGAAGGGCAAAGAAGAGAACTCGGTGGGGACTTCAAAGGCTTTCTTCAGCATAGGAATGATGAGGAGGATGATGATTACCAGCACAGAGTGCTCAAGGCACCCCAGAGAAGAGTGGTGGCACTACCTAGATGTGTTGAGCTACAAAGAACGTGGCAGGATCCTTATACCCAAACTTCGGGATCAAGTATACTTAATTACGAGAGCCTCTTAATGATGTAGCATAATGAAAAGAGCTCGCTGGTAGCAAGGGATGATGAAGCGAAAATTAGGAGCTGAGCAATGTTTAATAACATAGTAGAGTGTTAAAAAGAATGCGATAAACATGAGTAAGATAAAACAACGCATTAGAATTAGAGGGCTGTCGACATATTAGTTATGAGAGGAAGCTTTATATCGAGGTTCATCCATACTAAATATTATGTCGTATTTGACGTAAATTTCAAATGCTTAACTTTAGCAATCGAGTTGCAACAGCAGTTATATAATAATGGCAGACCGTTATAAAACACATGCATCACATGAGAGGAGTCAAATGACAGATAAATAAAGAAAGAAGTAGTAGAGTCATGGGTGCCAAATATGTAACAACAACGATGATGAAAGTAGGCCAAGAATCAACAACGTAGAGGACCATGTCACACTGGCTGTGATGCTTCTGTGGAGAAGTATTGCTAGAGTTATCTTTCGCTAAGAGCCAGTGTTAATTTTTTTGGGTAGCATCTGACAGTTTCTAGCTTCCAAAATTTTATGGAGGGGCTAGAAAACATGAGACTGGAAGACCTAGCAATCGTTTGGAGAAATTCCGATCGGATAAGAATTTTATTTTAATAATTAATTATTTTTAATGGAGCCTTGGCGAAGCTAGGAAATTAAAATAATTAAAGTGAATTAATGTAAAATGTCGTGAGAAGCTTCTAAGTGACGAGGATCAATTATGTTTTAATATTAGTCGTTGATTAAATATTTGATCATGACCGTTTATCTCTCAATGGTGGAAAGCATAAAGGAAGGCTTGAGGGTCGCTGGAGGAAACACACGGAGAATCTTGAGACCGAATTCTTCCTCAACATGAGTGCTCGAACGGATATGAAGATCTAAATGATTCAAAAGACAGTGAGGGGAAAAGCAAATATTGGTTGGAGGATCTTCTCCAGCATCTTGGCAGAGTATAGAAAAGAGGAAGCAAGAGACAACAAAGGAAGGCAACGAGCGGCCACCATGATAGGTGATGGAGTCCCCAGAAGGGGTGACGCAGTGCCCACGCAGAATCCGTAGTGTTTCTAAGAGACAAGCAGAAGCTAGAGATCGTGTTTTTGAAATGAGGGTTGGAACTTGATTTTTCGAGAGAGCGCATCGATTAAGAAAGGAGGTGAAGAAGTCCTCATCCATCCCCAAACATGCCTATGCATCTACGGCCGCAGGGAGATGTTTGCTAGTTCAGATCTCGACTGGGCCAGACTTGTGGTGAGGTAAAACTCACTATATATATTTTTTTTCGTCGTAACTCGTGTATTATACACAAGGAACATCCAGAGATTGTACCGTAAACCGTTGTCGAATAATAAAAACCCTCGTATTTACGATCGGTTTTCCCGCATTGTTTATCCTGTGATGAACCAAAAAATAAGTGTGTCCTTTGTGTGATTGCTCTAATCTTTATTTTTCGCACTTGATACATTTGGTGTAGGCTACACTTTCATTTTGATTAATTTTTATGTAAACAATTTGTTAATTGTAAAAAATACAAGAAGGGCATTGCAAAAAATTAAGTTAATTGCAGTAGGATTTATGTTTGTTAGATTCCAGAATTGCAGACCGATGATGACGGGTGCCCATCAACGAAAGTGTTGTGTTGTGAAAATATTTGCGATGCCAGTGTCCCCAGAGACAAGGTACCTGCAGCGCAGAGGCGGATAAGGTGATGCAATTACAAAGGAAGGCTCACACAGAGCCCCACGCGAACCGCTAGGTGACGTCAGATGCAGTATAGCGTAGTGATTGTTGGGCCAACGCAAGGCTATTGAGTCTCATTTTGGTTGTCGTACGGAGGTGTAGTACAATTTATATCTCACTTGTTGTTGCGTGATGCTAATCGTAATAGTGTGCGTTCAGTGGGGTAGAAGCAAAGCAGAGGGAATCAGATAGAGCTTGTTCTTTAGAGAATTTCTAGCGCCAAAGAAACTAGATCCAAGTTTTTCCAAAGGGCATCAAAGAGGGAGAAAGAAACTCGTTCGACATTCACCTACAGCAGTTGGCCATGAATGGATTGAGGGACCAGACAAAGTTGATGGATCATCCAACTTTGTCATCCTGGAAGGCTAGGATCCTGTGTGCTGGATGGAACATCGCATCGAAGGATTATGCCTGGAGAGCTGCTATCGTTTTGTTTATGTTGATCCTCTCATGAAGTATGGAGGATGGGCTCAAGTTGTGCCACACATGACTGTTGATGGAGTCGAAGGATCATGTGATCCCACATATTTTTGAGAAGAACACAACAGCAATGTGAGGCCTGATCACATTGTACGAGGGATCTTCCATCCAATGGAAGATGTTGCTTGAGAGTTTCACCGAGATTGTTTCCGTATGCGAAGAATAACCAGCCACTTTATCGGGTCATTGCAAGGGATCCGAGATCAACCAGCCCATGTGGCCATACCGTATGCCTAATTTATGGTTAGGACTTCGACGCAATTCATTGGAAGACCCGAGAAACTTTTGTCTAAAGAATTTTGGCAATGCCTTCGTAGTTGGGAGGATATGGGCATTCTTTAATTGCAGAGATAAGAGATGGGGACCAAGGCGGAAGCACCAACAAGGGTTCAAAGTCAAGAAGGAGGAAGAGGAGATGCGGCTCATATCAAAGGGACGACAAGGGCATCGCAGGCGAAGGCACTTGAAAGTCATATTTTAAGATGTGGGAAAATGAAATTTTTTCCATGCAATGCTCCCTCCGAAGAATAAGGGCATGTGTAAGAGAAGCTTGATCATGTTACCCTAGCATGAAGCTTCATGAGGAGGATGGTGATGGATCTGCACATGAGTGCTCATGTACTTTAGAAGAGGTGGGGATGGCGTGGCCTAGGTTGGAGCCACAAGAGAGAACGTGTGTGAAGGATCCGAGGCACCCAACCTGGATCTACATACACCACGGAGCCCTTACTAACAATACAGTAACAACGAGAGTCAGCTTGCGCAAGGGATGATGAGCTAGAGTGGTAGAGCTAGAGTGCTAAAGTCCGGCGCGGGGAGTGTGGCAACAAGGTGGGAGGTATAGATTAGATACAACAACAACGCATTAGCATTAGTGGGTTAGCACGTATTAAAGCGTAGAGAAGTTTAACATTAAGGCATCTAGACTAACTAGCATCGTTAGGATTTAAGATGTCTTTAAGTTGCTTAACTCTCAACAACTAAGTTGAAGTGCATAAATTAACAAATATACAGCGTGTGTTGCATGATGCAACATATGGAGGGAGATGCGTAAATATGTAGCAGTGACAACTACAGTAGCCTACACTTCGTACGTATTGGGCGGGGCCAATGTAGTGGATGAGGGGAAGTACCCAGCATCAACTTCCGTAAAGGACCGAAGCAGCGGGATCGTGGTGATGCTTCCGGTGTAGGCGTTATTGCTAGAGCACATTCCTCACTAAGAGAGACAAGTGATTTTTTTGGCATCGGATGGCTCTAGCTCAGACCTTAGGAGTGGTCTAGAACGCATGAGATCTCCAAGACTCATAAATCGTTAGAGAAATTCCGCACGTAGTGCATTTTATTCAAATAATAATATTTTTAATGGATCCTGTTAAAATCCTGTGAAACAAACAACTAAAGTGAATTATTGTAAAATGTAAGATAAGCTTTCAAGTGATGAGGTGGACTGGGTAAGTTTGTTTAATTCATTGCTGATTAAACATTTGGATCAGCGACCGTTGATATCTCATTGGTGAAATGGCATGTTGGAAGGCTTGAAGGTCGCCTTGGAGACACACATGGAGTGAATCTTGGAGATCAAATTATTCTCACGATCAAAGGTTTTCTTTTCTGGACAAAGAGCAGATCTATGATTCGTGTTGAAGTGAGGGACAAAATTATTAGCTTGTTGGAGGATATTTCTCCGGGACCAAGAGTACAGCGAGAGCTATATATGAGACAACAAAGGAAATAACACAAATGCACTAAGAGAGGTGACATAGTCCCCGTAAGGTGACACAGGCCCATGTAGGGCCTGCGTGTGATTGCGATGTTTCCAAGAGACAAACAGTTTTTTGGAGATCGTGTTTTTGAGCATGGAGCGATGAACTTGATTTTCCTAGAGGCAAAGAATTATCTGTGAGGAGGAGGGTGACATGGGCCCTCATCCATACCCACTGAAGCCACGCATTCACTAAGTAGGAAGTGCAAGATGTGGAGCTGGGTTTCAATAGTTTAGATTCGGATCACCGGGACTTGCAGTGGTGAGGTAAAAGCTTCACCGTTGTCTATCGTAATTTTCCGTATTGACAGCCAACAACATCCTAAGATTGTACTCATAAAATTGTTGCCAGTCAATAAAAAACCCGCATCCTATCGTATCCGCTCTTACATTGGGTTTTTTTCTTGCATGCTTTAGTCCAAAAATAAGTGTGTCCTTTGTGTGATTGCCTTATCTTATTTTCATTTGATCCGTATATTTGTGCAGTCGCAATGTAGTTGCATTAATTTTTTTTTACAAATAAAATTTTAAATGAAAAATACAAGTAAAATGAAAAAAAATGAGTTAATTGCAATAGGGATTTTTGCTCTGTTAGATTCAGAAATTTTCACATCGTAACTTCTCGTACCACCGACCACAGATTGACAGCCGAAACCAAATATCTATTTTAGTCGATCACTGCTACCATATTCCCAATCATGAATGGGATATCATGGAATATCACAAGACTAAAAACTAAACAAGGATTCTCTAGAGGAAACCACTCTCAATCCTCAACCACAAAGCGTGATTCCACCTTCAATACGTACACATCACTAATAATAACTAGATTGGTCTCTACCCAAGTCGGCTCAGGGATCCAACATCCAGTAATCCCTACGAAAACCTTCGAGGGCTCAAGAGATTTTGTTCAACGGAATCTAGGGACCAACAATCGAACCCACCAAGGGATCTAGAGCGTCGTCCCAAACTTCAGGGCCCCAGGATCAGTAACTTCAAATCCCGTTGTTCCACATCGCTTCAGAGCATTTTGTTCAAACCCCCTCCACAAACCACAGAACTCGGGAACTCATTATAATAGGTGGAAAACCCACAACACCATGGCTAACGTAAAATGCAAGGCAAGGCTAAAACCAATGTCCTCTGGTGAAAATTCACATGCGCAATGACATCACATAATTCAGAAAATCACATCCACATACCATGTAGAAATCAAAAGAAAATCGCACACACAACCTCGTTACTCTTCCAAGCAATCCAACTGTGGAGATACCTATCCAACCTGTTTCATTGCACTTTCCTCGCTTTTCTCTTCTTTATCCAATCCAAGTGTAGCCCAAATGCTCTAAGATTGCTCCAAGTTTTCATAAAAGAGTATGAGAGAATGAAAGAGAGTTCAACCCAAACCATCAAAATGAAAGCAATTGATCATCAAGCATTTTTATTATTGATGCCTTTATTTTTCATTTTCATTTTTCCTCTAATTTCCTTAGCATGCAAATATGTGTCTTTCACCTTTCATTCTTATTTTCCTTTATTTTCATAAATAAAATTCCAATTAATGTCTCTTTTCTCTTGCCAATTTCCATAGCTATTAATTAATCATGCGTATACCTCATCACTATGTTTTTCTCCCCAACATTTGGCTTGGAAACGTGTCCCATGACCATAGTCTTATTTTTATTTACATAGAAATCAAACCAAAGGGATGTTACATTACAGTGGAACTATGATGTCGTACTCACTATATTATTTAATTAAATATTTTAGGTAGTGTCGGTAGAAGACATGGTTTTGTAAACAATTCTAGAACTACCAAGCATGGGAAACATGACCTTTGGCATATTGGGTTGAAGGGATAACTTCTAGGTAAGGAAAAATAGTGATTTATGGAGAAGGTAGAGGAAAATTTTTCTCACCCTCATTCAACAAAATATTTTATGCACCAAAAACTCCTTAAATGGGGAGTGTCTGATTTAAAAATGATTATATAATATTTACTGGCAAGTTTGGCACTTTATGGTGGAAAAATTGGAGGAATGGCTTGTGTGTCAGTTTAAAAATTGGGTTTCAAAACCATTTGGAGAATTGACATCAAATGAATTTTTTTAGGGTTATGATGTTGCATATGAAGCATAACCCCTTATGTTACTTTACATTGAGAAATTTCTACGGTTGTGGCATTTCTTTAACTGTGAGCTCATATGCAAAAGAAATTTCAATAGGTTAATTGACTTTGTTGACCACTTTGTATATGGATGCCATGTCATCCCACATTACCTGACATGTATGGCTAGCCATGGGGTGGAATTTCAAGAAGATTGTATAGGTCCAAAACCTTATCGCTAATTGAGGGTTGAGGATACAAAACTCCTAACCTCAAAATACCATTGAGATATGTCAATATAGATTAACATGGAGGAGTAAGGGTTACATTCTTTAGCATTTTATTTGTTCCATAGTTAAGTAGATCATCGTATGAATTTGACAAAACATGGGAGAAAATATTTCTTAGCAACTTATTCAAGCCACAAATGTTAAAGGAAACTCCACAAAGAAGTACCTTTCTTTGTCTATGTATTTCTAAAAATAAAGAAAAAGGATGAGCATAGGAATCACCCACCTTCTAGCTAGGTTTTTCCTATATTTGCCTCTACAACATATTTTGTGTCTACTTGTGTGGATGGTGTGTAGTTTTGATCACTCTTTCATTTTATTTCAATTTTTTCTACAAATTCAAGTAATAAGCTAGTAACAATTAACTGGGACTGGAGGAAATAAATTTGTATCTTAGTGGAGTATCCAAAGGAGACATACTTAGCACCAATATTCAAGGAGTATCCATGGTATTTTTTAGATCACTATTGATATATTACACTTACAGGTTTTTTCAACTATTAATGTTTCAACAAGTTGAGCTACATATGTGGCTTGAATTTATAAATACAGTCTTCATTTGTTTGCATGGGAACCAAATTAATGAGCATAAAACTGAAAAAACACTTGTATTTTTTTGATTTGGTACCTAGGGAATGGGGCATCAATAAAGTATGTTTAATCTTTCTACCAACCAAAATAGCCTTATGGAGTCAACATCACAATGGACAGAGTTTGTACAGTAGGCATTTTGTGATTAAATGAATAGCTCTTTGTATTTGTTAATATGTAACCAAATGGATGAGATCATTTTCTAGTTTGCAAAGGCAATGAGTTTTTGCACACACACACACACACACACACACACACGTACATATGCCCTTTGCAATAAATAGCCGAGAAGCATTAACTGTTGGGATTGCATCTACTATTGGATTTGGGAGGCTATAAAATCATTAAAAAATATCATTTAATACTAAAAAAAAGTGTTATTAGACATATTTTAGTTTTTCCATCATGCCACTTGTCACCGAGGGATTGATTAAAAATGACTTTCTATATGTGAAAAACACTAGACATCATCTTTATATGTTTAACATTTTTTTTTCACAAAAATTGCAATACGGGGATTTAGTTGATAGATGCGAGGTGTTATTTATAATGATTCCATTATATTTGATGCTTAATCATCTCCATTATTTTTAAATTTCACCTTAATATAGTTTTATCTTAGAATTTTGTCACACACTTACGCTAATACTTTGATTTCTACCAATAAAAAATTCACAAAGCATGCATTAAACTTAAACACATCCAATCTGATTTTATAAGCTGAAATTCACATGAACAACATAGATTACTAACAACTGACAAATTAACATTATATAACACATATTTGACATAAGGATTTTTGGGAAATCCTAATTTAAAAACCCCCAAGGGAAAACCAATGAGTGACATAGCCCTATTTCTTATCAAAGATTTATTACAACACAAATGAAAACAAACGAACAACTTATTCTCGAAAGTTCATGCTCATAATTCCTTAAGTAAGAGTGTTGTAGTTACTTGAAATTTGTGCCAACAACTCCTCGATTTCAAGGTCATTTGACAAACCTTCCTTCGTGCCAACTATGCTAAAAATTCATTCCAATCTCAACTCGTATGTCCCTTTTGAACTGTGGTCGTTCAAGCTCACATTTTTTAGGCCTAGATTTGCTCAAATTTTGTGCTCTACCCTCCTTAGAAATTCACATTTGCTGTATTAGCCTTTTGAATTTCTCCCCAGAAATCCATGAGACCTCAAAGTTCTACACTTGCTTGTAAATTCTGAAAATTATCTGCCCTTTGACTCAAATTTTGTGCTTGTCTATCAGCTTTGAAATTCATGCCAATAAAGTGTGCCCTTTTCTTCTTAGGAATGCATGTCCTCCTTGTTGTCCTAATTGTTGTGTAATACTATTCCTTTTGTTGAACTTCTCCCTTGCCTTTCTTTCTCCTCTATCCAAAATATTATGAAGAATAGTGTGCTCTTCACTCTCCCTTTCTCCTTTTATTTCTCATCAATGACTAAAATCCCTAACCCCGCATCAAAAATTAAGTCTCACCATCTCAAATCAATGGTCATTACTATTCTCACAATGGACCACTTAAATAACTTAAGTGACCCAAGCTTATAAAGTTACACCCATTTTACATCATTTTTTAGTCATTAAATATAAAAAGTTACACTTTCCAACTTATAAAATTACTTTATAAAGAAAAGTATAGAGAGTGAAATATTCTCATTGACTTCTACTTCTACAGTAACAGGAATCTGTACACCTCCCAAACTATAAAGTTAACACTTTTGAACAATTTCATTTTTATAAATAGCCACAAGTTTGTTAGCCAACCCGAGACTAATAGAATAACATATAATTCTAATAGAGAAATGCCACAGATGAACGTACTCTAACAAGTGGTCAGATGCAAAATATTGAACTTGGTTTCATGGCTCGACAATTTCGGGGGAATTTTCACTTGAATAACAGGGGAGTTTATGGCCTTGTTAACCACAAGCAAGCCCCCAGATGGCGATTTGAAGATTAACATGAACTAATGTTTGTTAGAAGATGATCACTAATTGAATCATGCTAATGGATTTGAATCTGTTATAAATTTCAGCTCTGGGATTTGGACTTAGGCTTGAGGCTCTAATTCGGATATGGCTCGTGGTCACTAGCACATGCTTAGCTTAAAAACTAGAACCTTGACTTTCAATCACTTATATCATTCCCCCCTCCCCCTCTCAGATATAAAGTGAGAATATGAATATCTTTCTTATTAACGTTTGCATGAATGTAAAGACATCAAAAGCTATGATTCTTCATGAGGCCAACTTGATGAGGGTATTAACTTCACTAAAATGCACCCATTTATAATTGAATACAAACAACTAGGTCAGAGTCTTCCACAAAGCTATTAACATCCATTTACTGAAATCAGATCACTGGATTCCTTCCATGATACTTCAAGTGTGAGCATTTCTCCTTACATTCTTCGTGGTTGCATAAAGACCAGCAAATTGATCTATTCTATCTATCTCGTGTGCTGGCACCCCCATTCTTTAGTCTATAAACCAAATCTGGGTGCAGTTCAAATAATGACCAGATGTGGATTGGATTTTCATAAGATTTTGGAAAGGTGACAAGGTCACAGTTGTTTCTCATGGTTATGAAGATGGATTTACAGTACATCTAAATAATTAAATATGGGTTTCCTAAATGCATAACATGGGTAAAAGTGGAAGGAATATCAAATAGTTTATTTAACCAACATACTATCATTTATGTCTCCTTCCTTGTTAACAAACACCCAACGTTTCTTCATTAGGCTTGAGCCTTTTAAGAGATGTACATAATAATTAAAGTTATCTAGTCTGCAAATTTAATATCCTCTTTCTTAAACCAAATAGAGACACATTTTCAAAAACCTAGTGGCATTGTGATCAACACCGCTAACCACCATAACTCTTCGATTGAAAGAATGTATTATTGCTCTCAATGAGCCACCCAATTTGATGACTTATGCTTTTGGTGCCTTCTCATCTAAAAGTTCTTAAAACACAAGTTGGAAAGAATCAATGTAATTCAAAGAGAACCCAAAAGAAAATGAATACAGATGAAGTGTTTTATTGGTTCAACTAGCAATTGAAATGGTACCTACCTATTTTCACTTTGCCAAGGGTTGAGTAATTAAACTTAGTTTGCTGACACCAAGCAGGCATTGCAATACATGATGCACCATGTGTTGATTTGCTATGTTGGGTCGATCTTGTCTTGAAAATGAAATGAAGAGTTAATCCGAAATGGTTTTGCCTAGCCGGGATGTAACAATGGTGAGACGAAAACATAAGTACGCATTGACCCAATTTCCGACTCCACATGAAAATACTTGGAGTATTAGCCACACTTAGGGAATGAGAATGGGAAGCCCAACAAATACACACATGTTAGGAATGGATATTACTGTTGCTACCATGTTTTGTATTCACCTTAAGTCACATTCAAACAAGACCTGTCACCATTACGTCAAAATTCTCACTACTCCCATCTTAACCTCAATATTTCGCTCAATGGCCCTAAAAGAAAGTATTCACGCCGATCTACCATTGTCATCAAGAACATGAGAAAGGATACACAATAAGTATCTATATAGTATACAGAGTGGACAAAGGAGAATGAAAAGTTGAAAACAACCCAACAAGTTTTAAAGAAGAGAATAGATTTTTATTTGATGTATAAAATGTACATGCATGAGCAAAAAAGACAGAGAAAGAAATGAAAAAACAAGAGAAAGGCAAGCATATATGTACATGAGTTTCCCATATTCTCGTAAGCTGGTGTGAGAATGTCAAAGAATAATGTAGATGCAAAAAAATAGGAAAGGGATGAAGGAATGTCATACCTGAAAGTGGGGTATACATACTTTGAGAACACTGTATCCTATCATCCGAACATACAAACTGAAATATAAGTATATAATTCATTTTATTACTTAATGATACACACACAATATTTTATGACCTTCTTGGTTTTACCTTCTGAAGAGTATGTTGAACTTCATGAATCTTCACATTATCTTGAGACTCTCATGTTTCTTCATGAGAATAATACATTTACCATAAACCCCAAGGATTATAGTTTGCAACACATATCACATCCCTAGAGTGTATTTTCTTGTATTTGTTGAGAACACACCTCATGTTTATTTCTCAATCATATATTGATGACCCATCCCATCTTGGGTGACATTTTCAACTAGTTAGTCATTGACCACCATTTCATTAACATTTGGAATTCTCACCTCACATTACTAGTATACCATTCACATAATTAACCACCATTCATCACCCCACATGGAGACCATGCAATGGGGAGCCCTTCACAACACTTCTCTTATCTCAACAAGTAAGACCGTGTAGTTCCATTCGTGTTTTATACATTTAACCCATATTTCTTTTCATTCATTCAACAAGTGTGCATACAATTTTCAAAAGAAAACTTCTCCACCATCCATTGTTTTCCCCATTTTCCTTTTGGTGGTCCATTTTAGCCACCTTGGCTGGAGAATTTAAAGTCATAGTTTCTGCCTACTTGTACCAAACAAATCATCATTCATGTTTTCATTTTCAGTCTCACTGTGATTCATTACCACCCATATGCTTAGGAATATTAGACTTCAGCACAAAACATCAATCCTTCAAGTCTCATTTTTGGTTGTCTTCCTAACCCATATTCTCGCTCTATCCCATTATGCTTTAGTTGTTCATTCTTTGCCCAATTATCAATTATTCTCCACCTAAAAGGAGTCCATGATTTACTTTGTATTATTTACCTCTCCCCCTCCATCATAAATAACAACCACCCCATCATCGTTTGGTATATATCCCAATTACATTTTAATTTCCAAGGGTCCTCTTTTGTTGGTCATCATGTCTTTCCTTATTGTTGACCTTAGCCTGCTAAAATCCATGAATAAGAAATACATTGTTTTAATTATCCTTCCAATGGATAAATATGCAGATGGAAATGCAAAAGATAACCATCATTTCTCTTGATTCTATCGCCCTCATGTTGGACTCAACACCTATTCATAAGTATGGTGTTACCTTAAGACATTTGTACTAGTTCTAGTTTTGGGCACTGGAAACTTGAGGGACTCATCAACTATTAGTTTGAACATTATTGGCCTATGAATGATCTTGGGATGTTCTCCAACCATACTACTTTTCAATTACAATTTCTTTGAGGGTGTTTTAAGAGGCTTCTACTGCAAATAACCACTATCTATTTAGGCATCTTGAAATAAAAATGTTCAACATATTAATCATCCTTATTGATCATGATCACAAACATACAGATATGCTCATCTCATTATATATTATAAATAACTTTTTTAAGGATGCATGTTTATTGGTGGTCCTTCTTCATCCCCTGTGATGTACTTCTCTCTTTACATTCTTTCTCTACTAAGCCAACATCATTCAAGAAATACACAAATGAAAACTATGTAGGCATTTTAAGTTATATATCACACACCACAATATCATAAAATAGTTATTACCCCAAAATTGCTCACATATTTTTGGAATAGATCACTAAAAATGTCATTTAACCACTAATAAAGGAACATTTATTAAAATTAACTGAACAACCTAATAAGTAATTGATTTCTTTTTTATAGGTATTCTTCTGGAACTATGCAAGTCAATATACAATTTCTAGGACTAAAAGGATTGTTCTTTGTTAGCCTGCACATGATCCATATAATGTGACATTTAATTGAACTATGTGGTGAGAAATCACAAATATAATTAAATAAGAAAGAACTAAGTTCAAACATGCTACTAGGGAGCTAATTACAAGTCCTTATGTTCCATGCCTTCATCATGTGTCTTCTGAAACATGGAAGCTCAAATGAACTCTGAAAACACTACACTATTAACCAACATCCAAAAAGATTGAAGAAAGCCTATAGCACATGATCCATAGACAATCATTTGGATAAGACAAGATATGTTGCCTGTAACCACATGTATATATCTCCAATTCTTAAACCATCGCATGCATACTACTTTTACACACCATCATTGAAAAAGCTGTGGAATTCTTGTTTGGGGGAGAGAGAATAGTAAAATGAGATCATGTATGAACTTCTATGTGATTGAATAGTTGCTCTCTAACTGCAAAAAATCTTCTTGTATCATTTGTAGGTTATCATGCTTTCCTACTTCATTGTAAACAAATATTTTCTTCCATTTTGCTTTGTTTTAACATTCTGTTTGTTTACTTGTATATGCTAGTTCCTTCATATTTTGGGTTCTACAAGTTATGTTTCTGTACTGTGTCTTTAAAATATCTAACAATTTTTGTAATGTTGTGTGATGAAACTACCCTGGTAACGGTGGAATTCATTCAATCATTTAATTAATTCTCTCCTATAGAGTATAAGGTTAATTTGAATAATGAAAGGAATGTTTAAATGATTTATAAGTAACCAAGTTGTTTTATTGATATTATTTTATAATTAAAGGAAAATGATAGAACTTTAATCATATATATGATTTTTATTTCATATAAACAAGTTGAAACATAATGTTTTAAAAGATATCCTCAAGAGATGGTATTAACGAGTTCCAAATAAATACAATTATTACATATGTTGTTGCTATAAAATTTCTTTACATGCATTCGTATATTATACAAAACAGTAGATCATCATTAAAATTTATTTATGCTTGCAGATGACATGAAGAGGCAATGTCAAATTCATGTCAACCAAATAAAACTTTCCAAAAGAACTAAAGATAATACACCACGAAAAATAATGGAGACATATATGGGCACAAGATAGTATTTCAAGTGATGAAAGGTGATGAACGAAACTGGAGGTTACAATTATAATTTTTCTCTGAAAAATAAAAAGTTGATAATATTCAATTAGATGACAATACGCAGGAATAGCTTCAATAATTATTATTAACATTTGATTACAGGACCTTTCATTATCCTATTGTGTGACAAAGGGTTCCTATTTCTATTAAAAAAATGAATTTATTATTTTAATATTGTTTACCACCAAATGTTATGTTTATTATCAAACATATTACGATTATATTAATAACAACAAAGGTGTAATTAGTTATATATTTTTTTATGATACAAATATTAATGTAATAATCATATCCAAATACAATGACAAAATATAAAACAAACATTATATTACTAAAAGTATCAACGATGATTAATCGACATTTTGCTAAAAGAAAGGTCAGTACTTCTTTCATACTTACATTAAAAATTAACACAACAACATATCATTGAATTAAATGGTACGTTTTGCATATGTTGAAAAATTATATGATTATTAAAAATACCTGCTTTAAAAGGAATCAGTACGAGCTTGTCAATTTTTTTTATTTTTCTTTAATTAAACCCACGTTTACTTCATCGAACTCAACTTCCGTGTATACACGCGATATCCTTAAGAAAACTCAAGGAGTGTCCGTAGGATCTTATTATCCATTTAATTATTTACTTTCAGACTGAATGATCATTCATTCACGTATGTTTAGTAAGCAAGAAGGCTACAATAATAATAATAAACCATCACACAAACAAATACACATGAACAACGCGTATTTAAGGTGGAAACCCAATTCGGAGAAAACCACCGCCGTCAGCTATCTCTCCGTCTTCAATATTTATTATAAAGAAACTTACAATTTTTTACCCGGCGCACCATACCAAGACACAAAGACTCGTTCTCAAAATAAGGCTATAACCTTCTCTCATTCTCCATCACTACCCAATGTAGCCCCAACTTCCATCTCGCTACTGCACCATCCCCGAAAGGGGAGCCACTACTCGCTTTCCTCATTTACCACCCTCTCCTAGAAGGAGCCACCGCTTGCCACCAGCCTTCTCCCCGGAAGGGAGCCAGCCACTGCTTCTGCCACTACCGTTAAATCGGAAGTAGTTTTTGCCTACCCCCCCGCTCGTTCACCAGCTCTCCTTAGCGTGTTTGCTCCCTGTCATTTACCATCAATGCCCGGGGAAGGGAGCCACAACCCCCCACCTAAGGCTTCGACCCTCAAACACCACCAGGACCACGTTTCATCAATTTTCGCGCCTGGATCCAACAACTTCCACACAACATACCTTGTAGGCCACTTTTCATCATATTTTCAGACTAGACCTAAATTCCCACACATTTAAGCTCAACATACATCAAAATCAACTTATAAATTCCCATCAATTCATTTATTGAATCATCAATCAATCAACTAAAAATTGATCTTTAATCAACATAACTTGTGTGAGTATAATTATGTTCAAAAACCTGGATCTTGTTTGGTTAATGTTTATAGACATTAAAGAAATAACAAACAAATTTATATTTTCATTCACACATCAAGAAACCTTGATTTAGTATACGTTTTTGCTTCACCTAACTCCTAAGATATGCTGTCATACAAGAGGACAAACTCTTTGCAGATCTGCAAATTATTTAGAACTAATCCCCATTTCATACGTACTTTTGTCGTGTCAACTCACAGACATATATTATGTCACTTGAGAGATGAATATGTACAGATCTTAATTTTCGTAACCATGCAAATTTTTCTTGTATCAGACAATTTAGATCTCACCTTTATCAAATAAATATTCGCCGTATCACAAACATCTAAACATTCCACAAAGCCGTATCTAGAAAATACAGTCATTTGCATCCGTATATCCTCTTCATCATTTACAAAACATTATTAATTCAGATCAACTGGCTTTAATCGTTACCTATTCCATGCGTACATACTTCGTAGTGGAATATTCATTAAAACCCACCTATGTACACTCTTACCATGATCTTTCTCCTCTTACAGATTTATTTTGTTTACTACTACAGAGTCAAAACCACTCAACCGTCGATGGTATTCCTAGATTCGGATCAAATTAGATAATCCAATGGCTTAACACTGTAAATAACAATGCGCTGTCCCCTGTTTTAAATTTAGAGTACAAATAGCACACGCTTACTTCTGTACGTACTTACGCATACATGCGCTACTTGTCACATAGTTCCATGTATGTTTGTGATGATATCTTGACTCATCATTACCTGCACTCATCGAATTTTTCTTTGTTACTTCCGAGATACTCAGAGATACATCAGATTACCATAGATTTCATTAAAAATAGGTTGCTATCCAAAGACAACTCATCAAGTCATCACTGAAGACAACCTTCATCAAGTAGTTGCCATCGTTACAAACACATTGCATCATATTGCCAACAATCTCCTTTGGACTTGATGTATAATTCATGATGGTGTTTGACAATTTGACATCACCATTATTCAAACACCATGATAACTTCCTTACACCAAGGGCAAAGGGTGATCAAAACCAAATGTTTTTTTCTTTAAACAAGAGCTCGTAGATCTGATGTGCATCGAAGTTGGGTCAGCATGCTCCCCTTTGGAGTTCACGCCCATTCAAACACATTGTACCAAGCATATGACCTATGATCCTTCTCCTATCACCAAGGACCATAATTACATCAATGATCCAACCATGGATTTACATATGTGACTCATACCCAAATCAAGTGGGTTTACACATTTTTTGACCAACTACCCAACCAAGTGTTTACTTAATTGAAGTGTCCTGCATAATTCAATATCACAATTACCATAGGTTCCAATACAACCTTTTTCTATCACCATGTTATTAATTTTTATAACTAATACCAAAATAACTCAAGAGAGATCATACTTTAACCATCAGCACAATAATGCATTACTTCCTGCAAGGCTACTGTTCTCCAATCGTGCTTCCGTTCATGAGTCACCACCCATGACAAAGATGCTGCTTCAACTAACTCTGCCAAGGACATATGCGTGCTTTATTCATGAAACCAAGATAGTATGAATCACCACACTGTGTGCCTCCATTTTCTCCTTGATTTATACACTGTACCGTCTTTCTTATTGTCACATTAGATGCACTAGAAATAAACACACCAGAATTACCAAACCAACCATGGGAATCACTATATATTTTCTCATTATTACATCGTCCCTATAATGTATCTCACCACTCGCAATGCCATTAATATATGTTTTAGAAGCGGACATCGTTAGGATTATTATCCTTCACGTTTAACGTCTCCCTCTTTTTCCGCCTTTGTCGGTGAAACCTTCACTGTGGTATTTAAATTATCCAATTTCGCATCTATTCATCCTCCGCATCTTTCTACATGTTCATACTTCAGTTACAAGCATAACATCTTTGTGTGACCAAAAAGTAAGAATAGGACTCATAATGTGTTTATTTTCTTTCTATTGCAATCAATGCCGAGCATTCAAACTTAACAAGTAAAAGCAATATCCCTTAAAGTAAACTTGGAGTAATTTTCTTGCAGAATCCGTTTGTTCAGTGGACTCAGAAATAATTTTTCCGCAATTGGCTTCAATGCCCATAATTACATATTTTAAAGTAACTAAATATTATTGATCAAAAGAGAGAACTAATTATGCTTCTGCAGACAGAGGAATGATTTCTTTTGTCTAAGATTGTTTCTGCTGACCTTGTTTTTCTTTAACACTCTGTGTTTTGCATTGATATCTGAAATATTTAAAATTGTGAACTAGATTCTCTTAAAAGTTTCATGAAAACCAAGAACAAATTTAACAGATGAGACTTTGACCACAAGAATATTGTCCTAATCCATACTATCTTGGAAACCCTCAAGAGTTTATCTTTTCTTCTAATTTACCTTAAAATGAAGCTAATTTCAACTTCCACATATTTAAGTATTGCTTTCATACTTTTCTTCACCTCTTCTTCCTCTACCATTTTAATTCTTAAAATCTCTTTTCTCAACCCATTTTTGTCTTTCAAAATTTTGTAAAAAGTTCTTTTCACCTCTTCTTCTTTATTTGATTTTTCTTGGGATTCAACAGAGAGATGATTTCTCTGTTTTCAAGTCTTTTCACTTGATTGTTACTTTATCCCAGTTTTGATACATTTCTATCTATCCATTCACTTAGAGACTATATCTTTGTAGATAGATTCCTTCTTTTTGTGTGTAAAATTGATTCTGAACATTAACTTGGATTTTGCTTTCAGACCAACATCACAGCTACTATCAATTTCACTATCTTCACCATTGCTTGCATATGGAAGTGAACTCATACAAGAATAAGGATTACTACCTTTTTGGTATCATCTTCATTTTTCTCACGTACACAATTTCTCGACATTTCATTCTTGAGTAGCCTTCTTTTTTGCTTCCTTCCCATTTGATGAATCTTCAACAACAAGCTCTTCTGTATGACCAAGTTTGATACCATTTTGCTGGAAAATACCCTAGAGAGTGCTGTGTGGGGTTGAATCGTATTTAGAGTTTAATCAAAACTTTTTACTTTTATTTCTCTCTTAAACCATACGCTACTTTATTATCCAACCCGTATATACATGCGTATATCCTTTTAAGAAAACTCGTATATGTCCGCAGATCTTATTATGCATTTAATTCTTTACTTAGATCATTGCATCATTCATTCATTATATACTATAAAAGCAAAGGCGTGCAATAATAACATAATAAACCATCACACATAAGAAACACATGAACACCTGTGAGCGTGTGGAAAACCAATTAGGAGAAAACAAATGCTGTCACTGTCAAGACATTAGCTGAAAAAAGAAAATCTCTGACACCTCAGCATAGCAAGACTCACTAGTACGTAGGCACCCACCTGTAAGGCCTGCAACCTTTCTTTGTTCTCTGCCTACCACTGGGCGAGCCACAACCCCCCCATCTGCCACGCCTTTCCTGGGGGCGGTCACCACCGTCCCCCGCCCTCGCCACGAACTCTCCTCCCGGAAGGAGCGTCACTTCCCCTCGCTCTCGCTAACAAAATTTTCCGGAAGGGCGCTCACCCCCCCGCTCTCGCTACCGCCCACAAATCGGAAGCGGGAGCCACTACCCCCCCCCCCGCTCGCTTACCAGCCTTTCTCTCGCAAGCCGAGCCATTATCCCCCCGTTCGCTATCGGGGCCCTCTCCCCATGAGCCACTACCCCCCGTTCATTTTACCAAACACATCGAAGGGAGCCATAACGCCTTGCATCAAGGCTTCGACCCTCGCACCACCGTGACCATGTTTCCATCACCGTACCGATCCATCAACTTCCACAACATACCTTGTAGGCTACCATCGTATTTTTCGATCGACCCACCCACACATTTAAGCTCAACATACATCAAACCTAAACTTATAACCCCATCAACTATTCATTTAATCATCAAAACAATCAACAACTTGATCTTTAATCAACATAACCAACAACATAATCAACATTCAAACAACCCGCATTCGTTTGAATACATCATCGATAGATACCCGTGGAACATCAAAACAACACTTAATATTTTATTCTGCCACCGTTATAACTTAGATTCCATACGCGCTTTCGCTTTCACCGACCCGTATATATGTACACAGCAGACAAACGCGATAAATTCGCAAATCTTATTTTAAATCGACCTTGATTTCGATACGCGTTTACGAAACGAACTCAGACATACGTTTTCGTTGAGATGAACATGCATATAGATCTTCGTAACTTTTAGAACTATGCGTGCCTCTTCGAACAGTATAACCCGTATCTCACCCTTTACTTTCCGAAGAAAGATTCGCTAGATCATGTATTCAAACATTCCACAAATGTATTCAGAAAATACATAGTCATTTCTATCTAATCCCTCTTCATCATTTCTTCATAGGTGCATTATTAATCATATATCAATCAATAAAATGTTACCCATTCCATGTATATACTTCGTAGTGAAGGTCGGTATTAAAACTCAAACCTATGCACACTCTTGCACTATGATCTCTTTCTCCTTATACTTAGCCTGGTCAATACCATGAGTCAAAACCACTCAACCGCCGATGGTATTCTGATCAGATCAAATAGATAATCCGTCATCACTATAAATACCACGGCCGCGTTCTTCCCCGGTTTTATAAATTTAGAGCGCAACAGGTCATACTGAAGGTATGTAATTTTACGCATACATACGTCATTTCTTCACATAAACCCGCATATGTTTTTGTGACATATCTTATTCATCATTACTCTGCACCATCGGAATTTATTTCTTTGTTGTTTCTGATTTGTTCTATAGATACATCAGATTTACATCATTAACAAATAGGTTTCTATCCAAAGACAAACTCAATGCCACCAAGTCACTTCTATCAAGGACAACTTCATCATAGAAGCATACCAAGGACAAATAGACATTTTGCATCATATTGTCAACAATCTCCCCTTTGGACTTGATATAATTCATGATGGTGTTTGATACCCATCACTATTATTCAACACTTAGATACTTCTCACCCTTTGACATCAAGGGCCAAGGGCGGATCAAACCAAAACAAAGGTTTTTCTTTCTTGTAGAATAAGAGCTCAGAGATCCTATGTGCACCGTGGGTTACTAAGGCCTCCCCGAGTTCACGTTGAATCTTCAAACATATTTTTCAATGAAGTACATGACTCTATGACCTTTCCTATCACCAAGGACTCATACTATATCAATGATCCTAAACGAAGTACCATATGTGACTCAAGGCTCAACCAAGTGCTCACAAATTTGAAGAAGTCTCTTACATGATCGAATATACATCACATCATAGGTCTCAAATATAACCCTTTTCATCAAATTACAAATATGACTTTTTATAACCAATACCAAAAAGGCCTCCCCAAGAGAGATCATATTTCGTAACCATCATAATGCCAACAATGTATCATTTCTAACAAGGTTAATTTCCTTATAATCGTGTTTCGTCTTGAGTCACTGTATCGTTTTTCGGTCGAAAACACACGCTTCTGTTTCAACATAACCGTGTATATGCGGATTTGTTCCATGAAACCCACAGGAAAAGGAACACCAAATTTCCACAGCTCATTTTCTCCCCGACTATACATTTTGTAAAATTTTGCTTATTGTCACATTAGACGTAATCATGAAATAACAAACAAACACAAACTTAACGCACTAAACCAACCAGGAATCACCACATATTGTTTCGGTAGTTAATATACTAATGACCTCAATAATGTATCTCACATCACCTCACACTATTATGAGAAGTAAAAGTTTAGGCCAAGACCCAGAGGACGTGATGTATCCTCTTATGTTTTAATTTGTCCTCCTTCCTTTCCACTGCTTGAAATTTCCTTATCGTGTACGTGAAATTATCCAATTTCGTATCTATCTATCCGTATCTTTTTCTACATGTCCATACCTTGTTACAAGCATAACATCTTAAAGGACAAAAAGTAAGCATAGGGATCATAATGTGTTTTTCTATTCTTTCTTCTATTTTGCAATCACCCTAATACCCAAATTGCACGACAGAAAAAATAATATCCCTAAAGAAACCCTATGCACTTTCTGCAGAACTGTTTGTTTCAGGACCAAATAATCAGCTTCACCATTTAAATATTTGTTAATATGAGTATTTGTACATTCATTGATTTACCATCATGAGATATATCCAATAATTGATGTTTCCATAGTTAGGATGGAATGATTTTTTTTGATATTCAACATTGGCCTGACCTTTTTGGTTTTTCTAACACTCTGCCTTGTACTCATATCCTTTGAATCTTTAGCACTTTCTTTAGAACCAGATCTCTTAACAATTTCCAATAAAACCAAGACCAATATTTGTTTAAGGATCTTCATCACTAAGAATACGGTCCGTAATCTTTAGTACTAGCTTTGAAACCCTAAGAGCCATCTTTATTCTTAATTTACCTTTTTAAAATGTTTACCTAAATTTCAATCTTTACAGTCATTTACACTTTCTTTTCCGACCTCTCTTTCTCCTTTTCTACTTGATCATTCAATTTAAAATATCTTTTCGAACCCATTTTCTGTTCTTCAAAAGTTTATAAAAGTCTTTGTTCTCTTATTTGATTTTTTCCGTATCCTATTGACATAGACGTATTTCTATCAAAGTATTTCACTTATCACATTTATCCCAGCCTTTTTACATTTCTATCAATCCATTCATTCTATATTCATATCTCTTATAGACAAATCTTTCTTTTTTAAATTGATCTTCATTTATTAATTCTGATATTTGTTTGCAAATGCATACCATTTCTTTCACTATCATTTTCACTTATCTTCACTATTGCTCGTATAAGGAAGCGGAATCACAAGAACACAATAGTCACCTTTACATCATCTTCATTTCCTTTCCGCCGTACACGATTTCTCTGATATTCTCTTTTCCTTGAGTAGCTTTTCACTTCTTCCGTAGCGTATCTCCACAATCAAGCTCCTTCAAGGACCACGCTGATAGCAACTGTTGGAAAAAAGCACCTAGAGGGGGGTGACTAGTAGCTTACTAAACTGAAAACTTTTTAATTTTTCTCTTAAAACCATATGCTACTTTACTCAATCCAACCGTGTATACACGTGAGACCCTTAAGAAAAACTTGCGTATGTTCGCAGATCTTATTACTTAATTTTAATGGACGTACAATTGTCTGTCCATCAAACAATGAGGTTATGTATGAAGCAAGTGCAGATGGTCAATGTAACAAACCATCACATATAAGTAGAAACAATAATTAACCACCATTACAGTGGAAACCCAATTCGTAAGAAAACCACTACTTACTGTCATTTTGTTTCTGTCATTTATTATAAATAAAACTTTCACACTTTTTGCATCAAGGGTGATCATACTTAAATATCGTTATAAAATTAATTGCGATGATGCAACCTTCTCTCATTCTCTAGCCACTACTCGAAGGGGAGCCCAACCCCCCGATCTCGCTATTAGCCCTATGTCAGCCTCTGCCTGCTACCACCGAAGGAGATACTACCTCTCGCTCTCGTTTACCAAATTTTCCGGAAGGGAGCCAACACTCACGTCTTCATTTACCGGGGCCCACAACCCAGCGGGAGTTACTCCTCGCTCTCGCTACCACCCTTCTCCTAGAAGGAGCCACTACCCCGCCCGCCGCCACCCTCCTGAAGGGAGCCACTACCCCCGTTCGCTATCACTACCACCCGAAGGAGTTGCAACCCTCTCGCGACCGCCTGCTCCCGCACCACTGCGGACCCACCTTGGATTAATTCTTCACATCGATCCGAAGTGAAATGCACACAACATACCTTGTAGGCCACTTTTCATCAGATTTTCTTAATTTGGACCCACTCCACACATATTTAAGTTTCTAACATACATAAAAATGAAACTTATAACCCCATCAATTCATTCATTGAACACCAACCAATCAAATTAAACAACTTGATCCTTAATCAACATAACCACAGAATATGAATGTTACTCCAACAACTCTAGATCTGTTTAATACATCATTGATGTAATGTAAAATAGCAAACAGATCAATATAGACATTATTCTGTTACACTTCAAAGAAACCTTTTCAGATTCATTACTGCGTTTGTTTACCCAAACCTTCGGTATATATGCGCTTGCTGCGAGACAAACTCATGAGCAGATTCACAAACGCAAGCCAGAACTAACCTTGATTTCTATATGCGTTTTTGTTGAACAACTCATAGCACGCACTTTTGTTGAGATGAACATGCGTAGTAGATCCGTAACTTTTTAGAATTATAAATTTCTTCGCAATGTGGCAACTCTATCTCACCATTTAGCAATATTCGCTACATCACATCTAAATATTCCATAAATATCTAGAAAATACATAGTTACCAGATCTAGAGATCCCTCTTCATCATTTTTCATAGGTGTATTATTAATTCGTAATTTCAATCAACAATCCGTTACCTATCTATATATGTACTTCTGGGAGCAATATTCATTAAAACCGTGATCATGTTTCACTTCGTACTATGATCTTTCTTATAAGATTTAGCCTTTACGAATACCATACGAAACCACTCAACCGCCGATGGTATTTCGGACGTATCAAACAGATAATCCATCGTCATCGTGGGCCAAACGCTATGGTCAGTCCCCTGCTTAAGGGCCTGAGCGTAAATAGGCATGCCTACTTGTTATCGTATTTTTACGCGTACACACACTACCACAATATAAACCCGCGTATGCTTTGTAATATATTCTATTCATCATTACCTGCACTTATTAAACTTTATTTGTTATACTTCAAGATGATTGCAGATACAATGGAGCTCATAACGACTATTAACAAATAGGTTGTTATCCAAAGACAACCTACTTGCCGCTTCTATCAAGAATTTTATAAAATAATAAGCAATGGCGTATAAACACAGCTGTGCATCATAATGAAGGTCAATGATTTATACATATTTACATACACTTCTATGGAAAGAAAATATAACTAAAAAATTGGTGCCTTTAAAGACATCAAATGCAACACTTTCTTCTTCAACATATTAATACCGCTTGTCATTATCAATGACAATTTGTTATACACATTGCTTTTGCATATGAAATACATACTAGTATTGATATCATATACAATATACCAATGCATATCATAAAATGTAGTGCATTAGTGCATGCTATTGATGCAAATTTCTTATCGTTTTCTTAATATATAAAATACACAAGCGACATTAATATATGTAGTATGTATCAAACACTTAGTGCTAGTATTTATAGCACCAAAGTGCAATTAAGAATTATTGCTAATAGGTCATAAAAATATAAGCAATTAAGCCAATTTATTTCTATCATTTAGAAGCACCATATGAAAATAAAGATCGCTTCAGAACCTTTTGGCCACTTAAATTTTTTATTTATAGCGTAAAAAAGGATATTAAAACCTAATATGGAGTTATGTTGAGATTTTTTTAAAGAATGTAATAATTAAAAACCTAATATAAAGTGTTTTTCCTTATAGTGAGTAGTGTTGTTGTAGCAATCCTTTTGTTATTAGCCTAAATTTTAATAACCATCGCTTCAACATTGTTGTAATGTCATTAGAACCACATACTTCCTAAAATCAACCCTAAACAAAAAAAAAGGTAGACTTAACAAAAAATAACCTTTTTTTTAAAGATAAATTTTAAAGACAAAATCATTTGTTTCGAACCTTGATTTTAAAATATTATTATTACAACTAAAATTGACATCAACCCTTTATCATATGAATATTTATCTATAGTATTTTGAAACCAAGTCTTAAAAGAAAAACATTACTCGAAATGAATTAAGAAAAGAAAGGATGAGAAAAAAATAAAATTAAATAAAATTAAAAGGAGAGAGAGACTATTGTTTTTTCAAAATCAATTAGAAATTAAAACCTGTGTAGGCCTCTCCATTTTGACATGATATTTACCCCATTCTCCATCAATATCATATCCTTCCTTGAATTTTGCCTATATTACCCTAGATTTCTATGCCTTTAAGCTTAAAACCATTCAAATGTGTTATATGTGGAGGTAATTGTTGATTATTTCATTCCATTTCCCAAACTTTATATTAGCAAATTTTTAAACCAACCTTTGCTAATAATGAATTGTTTAGTTTTAAATTCTGGCACCTTCCACATATCCTGGTACTGAACTGCATGGTTGGCGTATATGCCCACCCAAATGAAAACAATCAAGGGTTTTGGGAAGATCAAGGGAATGTATATGTCTATTGGTTCATACCCAAGTTTCTTTCTGTAAGCATGAGATCCAAGTAAATCATGGTAAAAGTTCTCATAACATGCCATTAAACAATATTTTCTCTGCGTACCATAATGTTTCTAGTTGCATTCTAGTTTTTCTAGATGATCGTAAAAGACCGTAGAGGGCCGATCCGATTTATTTTTATCTAATTCGATACTCTGCTTGGCGGGAACACAGAACTGAAAGTTAATCCTTCCCCACTAATCCTTCCATATTTGTACTCGTTTTGTAACATAAAATTAAGGGAAAATAAATGATAATGAATAGGTTTACAGCAATAGTATGTCGAGATGTTGAAGAAACACTTAAACCACTTGTGTGAGTTATTGTGATGTATGTATATGTATAGATGTACGATATCGTGTTAGGTCCCCATGTTACCATGTATAGTCCCTTATTGTTGCTAGTGTAACTCTCATTGTTATTAGCTGTGTTCTTTGTAACTCCATTTTGTTATTATTGTGCCCTTAAATTATTATTGTTAGGTCAATTCAGATTACATCGTGGCCCACTAGGATTACAGGACATGGCCCTGGACTCTCACATATAGAAAGAGAGTGTTTTGTAAATTGTATCATCCAAGAATTGTTCATTTATGTAATGTATCAGTAGGTTTCCCCCTCGAAGTGGCTGGTATTTTGCATGGGCGTTGACATTCTTCGAGCTTTTGAGTCAAGTTATGTCGTTTATTTGGGTATTTTAGCTTTGGATTCTAGTTTCTACTGCTCAAATATGTCATCGTGTATTTTTTCATAAATGTTTTTTTCACGAAGCTTTAGAAGCTGAAATTTTTAGGGTGCGAAGTCGAACCCAGGAACATTCTTCAAAAAAATTCCGCAGTTTGTTCGCAATATTTTCGTAGATATGATCTCAGGAAAACAGTCTTTTTCAAAGCCCTAAATGTGCAATCGTGGCATTTGCGCCATGTTTCCTTTCACGAAGGTTCATAATCTGAATTTGTTAGGTGCGAAGCTGGAAATCCCTTATGTAAACGAAGGCAAAATTTCCAGATCTTGTTCGCAACATTTTCGTGATATGATCTTGTAACGTAGTGCTTTTTTAGGCCCGAATTTCATCCGAAAGAGGTGACCGGGAAATAGTTTATAAATCTCTCTCTCGAGCATCGTGATTGGAGTGCCGGAAAAAGTAATGCAAGATCGACTTTAGTTTTCACAGCCACTTCGTATCCGATGATGAAAACAAAGAACAGCGTGTGTCGTACAAGCTCGCTCTACCGAAACAAAACGGCAAAAATTGGGTCATTGTGGGAGATTGGACACACCGTCCTGTTAATCCAAATTAGATAAGACCTTGTGGAATTGAAAAGAAGTTTTGAGGGATACTGTTGGTATTGGAATTTAAGATAATAAGATTTTCAATCAAGGTATATAACTCAATTTCAATATCGAGCTCTCAAAGCAAGTAAAAGGTGTATTTTTTTTTCTTAAATTGCATAAGTCTTGTTTTAAGAAATCAAGTTGAATTGATTCCAAGGGAATATTGTGGAATATATATCAACATGGGATTCTAAATGGCCCCTAAAAAGAATTCAACACCCATTAAGCCTTTAGAAGGCTCTACTATGACCATGTAAGACGAAGAATGCAATAAGACATATCAAAATTACAAGAGCAAGTGTAACAAAATTACTCTTCGGTAAAGTATCAACAAAAATGAACAAAGTTTAAAGAGGCGCGTGGAAACTAAGATGGATGGTTTGGCAGTGTGGAAGCTAAGATGATGAAAAGAAGTGGGCATGAAGTAAGATGGATGGACATGAAGTCAAGATCGATGAAAAAATGAAATAGACAACATGGAGAAAACATGAAGAAGGACTAAAAGTGGACATCGAAGGTTTGGCAAAGTTGATACAAGAAATGTTTCCTTAATGGTGAAAAGACAGAGAGGAAATCTCCATGATGAGAACAAATAAATGTTAATCATGATTTCACAAACTTCCACTGTTGAGGAAGAACCACCATATTCAAAAATGGATATGAGGAAGTTTGATGGAAAGGATCCTCAGAATAACATGGATACCACAGATGGAGCAATATTTTTGATTCTCCATAATGTGCAAAACACACAAAAGGTATGCATTGGTAAATTCTACATTTCTAGAACAAAAACACATTTGTATGGTATCGATGGCTTTGTTTCCGTAAAAAAACTGTCAATGCACACTTTACGAGGAAATGATAGCACATTATGAGGATACAAAAGAGCAAATAATTTCTTACCAATTGATAAATCTCAGCCAAAAGGGTTTAAAAGACATCGTAGGACTTCCAAAATTGAACAGAAGGGCAATCGATATTCCGAGGAACACATGATTGATCTCTTCGATGAACTTTAAATGATAAACATACAACATGGAAGTTCAACATATGGAACCCGATTCATCGGAGAAGGCATTCAAAGCTATGAAAAGTTGAATGTAAAATAAAGCGACAAGGAAGCTCACTACCTAATTCTGAAGAACAATGCAAGTTATGCCTAGATTTCAACAACTCAAGGTTACACCACAAAAATTGGAAGAAAAATAGCAAAAAAAGGAAGCCACACAATAGGATAAATAAATAGAATGCTATTTATATGTTAGAGAAGAAATTATTTTAGCAGATTTCTAAAGAGGAAGAAGAAAATGAACAAGAAGATATATAATAATTCTATCCCACTTCTAGAGGGGCAAGAAATAAATCGACTACACTGCGAACAAAACAAGGAATTACCATCAAAACTCTCAAGATACAAGGACAAATCAAGAAGAAAAAGGTAATATGTTGATTGATTCCAGGTAAAATTTATACACCCTTATCTATTGTAAGGTAGCAAAGGAATTAAATTGTTTCATACCCGCACTGTACTGTCAAGTGATGTGGTTGGGTAAATGGAGGGAACTATAAATTGCTCGGAAAATGCCATAATATCAAGCCAACCATGGGGGAATACAGACACTAGTCCAATGCTTTCCATTGTTATGGAGGTGCTCACAACAGAGTATTGTATTACAATCTTTGGGGATGGTAGCTTTAATTTTGGGAAGAACGTTTTGAATTTTTTTTTTTTCTAAGGAAAGGGTCAAATTACTGGGTATCAAGGGAAGCTGGATGGATAATAACCCAATGTCATGAAAAGTCAAAACAGAAAAACGAGGCATCATTGCAACAATTATGGTCACTAGAAGTTCAAGATCAAATCATCTATTTCTCACAGAGCCCTCCAATAAGTCTGGACAATCATTCCAAGGTGTTTGAAACCCCAAAGTGATTCTCACCTATTCGTGATCAAGAACATGCTTGGTCTATTTGATTCCATGTTCCTCCAAACATCGTGCCTTATAGATATCCTTACTTCCAAAAGATGGTAAATTGAACGGGAGTGATTGCAATAAATGTTAGAGGCGTATAATTCAACCCTAGTCAAAGTTCTTTCTCTCGCTCCCGTAGTATTGGTACACAAGAAGGATGGATCATGGTGAATGTGTCCAGATTATAGGAAGCTCGCCTAAGCTCACCATTAAAGACAAATTGGCATTCTGATTGATGAATTATTACTAATTACATGGAGCAATTTATTTTACCAAGTTGGATCTTCGTTAAGGATAGTCATCAAATTAGAATGACCAAGATATTCCAAAAACAACATTTCGAACTCATGAGGGTCATTATGAATTTTTGGTCATGCCTTTTGCCTTACCAATGCACCTTCTATACTCTCATGATTGATGAATTCCATTTTCAAACCCTTCCTTAGAAAATTTGTGTTAGTATTTTTATTTACATACTAATCTATAGTAGGTCTTTGAAGGATCATAGTTGAACATGTTGATGGGGAAAGCTCAACCATCAGCAGGAGAAACAATTATATGCAAAAAAACATCCAAATGTTTTTCGAGTACAAGAGGTGGAATATCCGGGGTCATATTGTATCTCACGAGGTGTTAAAGCTTGACCTTAAAAATTATGCTTACTAAGTGAATGGAAAGTCCCCACAACTAAAGCAAATAAGTAGGATTTCTCAAGTTAACAGTATTACTAAAAGTTTGCTAAGAATTATGGGAGAACAGGTGCTGTTCTAAAATAGTTTGATGAAGAAATATGCATTTTCATGACCTCGAAGCCAACTAAGGCCTTTGAACATCTTAAAAGAGGCAATGTCGAAGTACCGCCTTATCTATGCCGTAACTACAAACATTTATTGTGGAATGTGATGCTCAGAAATGGAATTGTGTGCTTTATGCAGAATAAGACCTATTGATTTTTGAACACCAACCAAAGGAAAGTATTTAGATAAACCTATTTATGAGAATATGAAATTTGAGCAATACTTCAGATGCACTAAAGAAATGGCGAACTTACCTTAATGGGAAGACATCAAGGTAAAAACCGATCATGATAGTTTCAAACACTTTTTGACAAAGACTATCTTCGCAATATACAAAAATGGTCACAAAGATACAATATGACTTTGAAATAATATACAAAATGAAAGCTTAATGTTGTTGTTGCGTATGCACTTCAAGAAAGAATGAAGAGGTGCAAGCATTGCTTTGTGCTATCTCCTATTATCCAAATCCGTACTGGATAACCCAAGCAAGAGATGAATGGGGTACAGCAAGATGAATGTGGAAGAAGGGGAAAAGTTGCAGAAGATCCTAGTACATCTGACACATTTAGTTGGAAAAAATGATTCCTTATGGTACAAATATCGCTATATTTTTGTAAGAATTCCCAACTAAAACAAAAGATTCTTTTGGAATTGCACACTTCTCCTTTAGGAGGACACTCTTGATTTTTAAAAAAAACTTACCAAAAGTGAAGAAAGATTTTTTTGGGATGGCCTTAACCAGATATTCAAAAGTTTGTATGAATGTTCAATGAACAACAAGAATAAAGTGGAAAATAATGCAGACCTGTGATTTCATAACCTTTATCCATTCCAAGTCAACGCTGAGGAGATTTCAATGGATTTTATCACATGCAAGCCATCGGCTCAAGGAAAGAGTGTCATCATGGTGGTAGCTTGATAGAATTACCAAGTATGGCCACTTTGTGCATTATCTCATCCATTTAAAGAAAAAGTAAGGCTTAAGTACTACATTTATGGACAGAATTCAAAAAAGCCACATGGAAGCCCAAGGGCTGTCAGAGCTAAGGTAGATCCCATTTCATCGGAAATTTTTGGAGAGTTATTTTCTTGTTTGGCACTAATTAGCTCATAGCTCATCTTATCATCCTCAATATGATGGTCAAACCTAGGAGGTTAAATAAAATGTTTAGAAGATATCTTCGTTGTTTTGTATCCTATAAACAAACACAATGGGTCAAGTGGCTACTGGCCGAATGGTGGTATAACACTTCCTTCATACTGTACAAAATGACCCCATTTATGGCATTTTATGGATACTTCATCCACCATCCATCACATCATATTTAAGGGAAAATTAGAAGGTTCAAGGCAAGATCATACCTGAGTACCGCAAAGAAGTTCTCCAACCTCAAAGGATAAACTCAAATTTCAATAAAACCTAATGAAACAACAAAGTGTATCAACATCATAGCGAGACAGTTTTGATGTAGGAGATTGGGTATTTTTACTACGGCAACCATACAAACAAATGTCCCCTGCCAAGCTAAGAAGGATAATAAAATTATTGCCAAAGTACTATGTCCTTATGTTGCAAAAGATTGGTACTATGGTATACAATTGAGCTCTTCTTCTTTCTTGCGAGCACATCCAGCTTTTCCATGTTTCATGCTTAAAGAAGGTTATAGGGTGAAAATATTCCAGTTCAAACAATATTTCTAGAACTTCAAGGAGGAAAATCATATTGGAACTCGAAGTTGCCACGGAAACAAGAACTCACAACTACGAATCGTATCAATTTATATATCTCATCAAGTGAAGAACTTACCCATCAAGATTCTACAGAGGATGAGAATTTTATGCGAAGTACCCGCAGCTACTCAAGTATTGAGGACAACCATTTTTGAAGGAGAGGGCATGTTAGGTCCCCATGTTACTAGTATAGTTCCTTATTGTTATTATTGTACCCTTGTAACCCCATTTTGTTATTATCATGCCTTTAAATTATTATTGTTAGGCTTCAAGCTTAGGATTACATTGTGGCCCACTAGGATTACATTATGGCTCCCATGGACTCCATATAGAAAGGAGGTTTTTGTAAATTGTATCATCCAAGAATTGTTCATTTATGTAATGTACTGAGGTTGCCCCCCTCGACATGGCTTATTTCTGCTGGGCGTTGACATTCCTTTCTTCTTATTTTTGGAGTCAAGTTATGTCAACATATCAACAGAATTCCCATTATACATTTTTATAATATAAATATGAGTTTCTTTGATTAATGGTATTGTTATAATTGCTTTTCATTCGTAAGTAAATAGTTTGTCGTATTTACCTGAAGGTACCAACTCGGAATGCTGCTAAGATACTCGTATTTTTACTTTAGTTGAGTTGTAGTTTCACATACTTTCCATTTTCTGTTTTTAAATCATTCTATTATAATAATTGACTCATTACAGTTCATTTGATCAACTTTGTCAGTTTTAGTTGCATTTCAAATAGTCACTTTCATAGTTTTTTAAATCATTCTATTATAAATAAATTTAATTTCATTACGTCTACTTTCCGATCGCTACTTTCAGTTTAGTTGTAGTTCCAAGTTAGGTTTCATTTTCAATAGTTGACCATTTATAGTTCATTTGATCGCTATAATAGTTTTGTACCATAACTCTGGAATATTTACTTCTTTTGTTTTTGAGAAATGTATCACAAGTTTTCACCTTCATGATATGTTGTTCCTTTCATTATCTTTTTTGTGCCCTTGTGAATAGCACGAATTAGGTTGTTATAATTCTATTACGATCTAGATTAATCGCTCTTTTTACTAGTACAAGAAGAAGGCGAAGAGAAACTATACCTTGTGCCCTTTGTGAGATCAGGTCCACAAAGAATAATAGTGAATTTTATTGTGTTCTTCAATTTATTACACCATGTTTCATTTGATTACAAGCGTTGCTTAGAATTATCTAGCATTCAACCAACCTCTCTTTTGATGACAAGAACACTTAAATTCATTAACTGAATAGAGGACTAACTGACGGTATTTTGAAAATCAATATGTTCCTTCAAGCATTTTTAGTTTCTTTCATGCATATATAGCTTGAAAATTGGTTAACTAGCATAAAAATATCTTGAATCCTAGTTGTACCGGGTATCAATTTTGTGAATGTGTAAGTTTGTTAAGATTTCTTCTTTGAAGTAGTTTTCTTTGATTTGAATATATCATAGAGTGGTTATTTTTTTTTCAACAGTGAATAAGCGGAAGCTAGACCATGGGACAGCAGGTAATCAAAGGAAAGAATGGTAAAATTTTGTTGGAATTTTGTCTAAGTATGGAAAAACCACACAATATATTATCACATCACAAAGAATGATGAACACCACGTGAATTGTGTGGTATCAGAATATTATGCAATGTGAGACAAAAGACAGAAGGACTATGCAACAAAAACAAAAAAAAATACTCTGCCTAAGCAATTAGTTACAAACTCATTGAACCGTTGTTATATCCTTTCATAAAAGTTAGCTTGTTAATCTTTATCCGTTACGTGCAAATCCATGTCGTTAAAGGTAAATTTGTTTAGGAGGTTTCAATCGCTAAGTTGTAACAAGCGATATTTATTATCGTTATTGATAAGTTAATATGTCCACATGAGTAGCGTAAAGATTGTCATTCTTTCCATGAAGGATGATTTGTAATTTTAATTGTAAGAGAGTGGGAAGAGAGATTAAGGAGAAAGAGAGGATGGATATGTGGAGAAAGAATGTATTGACGAAAGAACAAATATGTAGTATGTCGAAGATGAAGGATCTACATGTTGTTGTGTAATGATATCTTGTTATGGATGAATAAAATTTGAATTGGATGGTCCCTCCTAAATATTGTTATTTGCATCTATGTCTCTACATGAACTAACAATGAATGTTGAACAAATGCTTTTGATTTAGCATGCATGTATACCGAAGTTATTTGACATAGTATATCTTACTGTATTTAATGATGGGTATTTTATCACAATTAGTTATATCTACCTGCTATTTTTTTAACAAGAATAATGTAAGGAACAGTTCCAAGTTAGATAATTCTGAGATCCCTTTTTCAAAACCCTTCAAAGGTTATTGCAATCCATCATGATGTCTTAGTAGAGACCTAACCTTCTCAAGGGTGTTGCATATGTTGTTTCCATGGGTTTTTTTTGTATCCCAATTTTCAAACTCTTGTCACCTTGCTGCTCTCCAACAAATAATTTCCATTGCTCTAGACTCTGGTTTTAAAGGAGGGGGGATGTGGAGAGAAACGAAAGAAGAGATAGACAATGTTAAGCAAGAATAAATGGCAAAGTTTGTAGTTAGTAGAAATCAAAGAATCAACAATAATAATGGTATGTTGAGATTTTTCTGTTCTAATAAAATAGGAAAATTCGAAGGATATACAAAATTAGGAATTAGCTTCCAGATTAGTGTCTTTCGCTTGTTGGGATGAATAATGCATCTCAAATTTGAGTTGAGATGGCTTCAAGAGGTCATAGATTTTCCCCGCTATATGTCATGTATCCACACGTTTGCTTTGGAGAGTGTGTGTGTGTGAATTATGTAATTTCTGTTGAATTAATAAGATTGCCAATGCCCTGCTATGTGACGTAGCCTCCAGAGGTCGGGTGAACCACGGTAAAATCACCCCGTGTTCTCTTTTTGTGCATGATTTATTTGTCGCGTATTTCAATTACCATTGCAGCATGATCTCCAAACAATGGTACTGCAGCGTACAAGGAGTGCGTTGAATTGCTCGGTGTCGTCGAGCGCTCGTTTACAAAGACAGACCCGTGATGCACAGCGAAAGGCCGCATCCGTGTCGTTAAACTATCGTATCCACAGAAAAGGGCGGAGGCCGGTTGTATGAAATGCGCAGAGGCGACATTTGCAACGTGCTTATAAAGTTAAATGCCGTGAGTCCACTCGAAAAGCGGCGTAAATATTTAGCCGTGAGTCGGCCGAGACGAACGCCCGTTCACGTGAAGTGTTTCCGTACGAAATTGCTTGAATGCCGAGAGGTATGAGCTCCGGTCGCCCATCGATCGTGGACCGAGCTCGTTTCAATGCGTCAAATGTTGATTGGCGTGATACGCTTTGAAACAAACAAAACGTGAGCGTTTGCTTTTATTAAAATCGTTTTTGATATTGGAGCATTTTGTAATGTTATGCCTTTTTTGTTTTTTTAATCGTATTTATCGAACGCCCAACAATTGGTACCGAAGCGAGTTCGTTAAATCGATTTGCGGCGTTCTAATCGATTAAATTTGGGCCACATCGTGGTTTGAAGTGTGAGCTTAAGATGGATTTAGTTTTATTATAATCACTGAATATTAATTTCATTGGCACATGGTAAATCGATATTTACCTTGGACGATTTGAAATGAGTCGATGGGTTTTAAATAGTGCAATGAAATTATAATCGCTTTGAAGTTTTGTAAATGGTTACATATAAAAAGCTAAAAGTCGATTTGGAGTTTTTTTAAAAAGGAGTCAATATATGGTATGTGATTTTATTAAAAAGTCTTTTTTATAATGTTTCAAAATGTAAAATGCCGAGACTTGTTTTTTAAGTGAAAGGCCTTTTTTTAAGGTGAAGGGTGGTATTTAAAAAAATTGCTTGGCTTACATATGTACTTTGAAGTGGTATTTTTTGAAGTGAAGTCAGTATGGTATTTTTTAAGCAAGTCATTAAAAAAAAAAAGGGCATATGCTATTAAAGGAAGTGAAAGGCACTTTAAAGGAAGGCAAAAGGTCAAGGATTAATTTTTTAAAAGGCAAAGAGAGTACCGTGTGAAGGTAAGGGCAATTTTTTTTTTTTAAAAAGGCATTTTTTAAATAAGTAGTATTCTTTATTTGAAAATTGGCTCGAGATTATCAGCTATGGTTGGAACAAGATGCATAAAATCAAAATGCCTCATATTTTAATTGAGAAATTCAATGGCAAGAACTCGAGATTCAAGTTTTCAAGATGGCCGAGCAAGCTGTTCAACAAGGCGTACAAAAGCAATCGTTGGGGAGGACAAAAGGCCTTCTTCCATGACCAGATATTGAACAAGCTGAGCTGGATGCGTACGCAGCTCCCGAGCGCAATTCGGTTATGCCCGGCGATGACATTCGTTCAAATATTGTGTCGCAGAAGACCACCGCAGTGCTCGTATTAAAGCCTTCTTAAAGCTTCCACATGACGGTGCAAGTCTCGACAAACTGATTCTCCCGAAGCCACAGCCTATACAATGGCGATGAAGGAAGGCACCCCACATCCACCATCCCACGTTTTCAAACAGTATTCTCCTGTCATACAATTACAAAGTCTAGATGTAAAACTTGACCCGCAGTGACAAGGCAATAACCCTACTGGGTACATCGTCGAATCGTGACCGTTTTGTTTATTCGATGCTTCCCACAATGTTTTTCTTCCTTGAGTCGAAGACGATGGTCAGAGCTGTTGGTTCTGGCGATAATGAGAACAAGCTGAACGTTAACACTTTACGCATCAAAGAGGCAATGATGGCGGAGGCCGCCGGGGAAGAAAGACGCCCGGGCGCGGTCGCATTCCACGCGGCCCAGCAAGAAGAGCAAGGCCAGGCGGCCGTTTTGTGGGCAACTGGGCACTTTGGGCAGACTGGCCGGGAAGAGACAAAGGTGCCCGTAGAAGAGGCGAGGACTCTTCGGCGCAGAAGAAGGAGGCAAATGCGACAGACATTGTGTTCGCATCTCCTGTCTGTGCATGAACGACGAAGTGTTGTCTGTTAATATGTCAAATCATGATCAACATTGGTCATAGTATCTTCCTGCATCAAACCACATGCAAATACCATAGAGAATGGTTTAAGACATATAGATCAATTAATGATGGAGTCGTGTACATGGGTAATGATGTTTACCTGAAGACAGTGATAGAAGTACAAGAACGCAAATGTTTGATGGCACAACTAAATTGTTAATGTATGTGAGACATGTTCTGCATTTAAGAAAAAAATCGACCACTGGAGCACTTGACACAAAATGGTAGGATATAAAACTCGTAATTCAAGGTGGAGCGTGAAAATCTATAAAGGTATTTTACTAGTAATGAAAGCTAAGAAAGCAGGGAAATCTATTTCAATTAGAAGGAAGAAATCATGGTCGTATCATGTGTCTACAATGTCCTAACATGACAAGAAGTTCCATTCACCATGGCATCAAATAATAAATGCATATGAGCGAAAGAGGTTAAAGATTTTGGCTGATCGTAAGTCATTTCCTAATCTAAAAGTCCGAGTTAGATTGTAAGCATTGTCTCTGTTTACAAACAAAGTAAACAAAAATTTAAAACAGTAAACATGTCAGTAAAGGGGATAGCTTGATTATATTCATCTGGGGATGTTTGGGGTCCAACCCCACAAATGGCCATATAAGGGTCGTCATATTTAAAATGCTCATTTATTAATTTTCTAGGAAGGTGTGGTCACATGACAGAAAAGAAGTCCGATGTTTTTACAAGCTGAAACGCTTTAGAGCGTTGTAGAAAAAACAACACCCCCCTGCAGAACAACAAAGTGTTTAAGAACCCATAATGGTGGTATTTACTTCCCAAGGAGTTTAATAGCCACGCAAGGATGCGGTGGATCGTAGAGACATAAGACCATGGTTTATACCTCAAGAAATGGAGTTGCTGAACGATGAACAGGACTCTTCTAGAGAGAGCACAGAGTATGTGCTGGTAACGCTGTTTGGTGTATGAGCGGGAGGAGTTGTGAAACAAATGAGGCGAGAGACAAATCCCATCTTCCATCGACGGCTACAGACCGTAAAATTCCGTGAAGAGGTATGGAAAGGACACCTTGTGACGAACAAACCCGTAGACAGTGTTCGTTGTGATGCATATGTTTCAGTGCCTAAACATCGGGCCGAACCAAGCGAGATCCCAAAACTAAAAGGTAAGACCTTTATGGCATGTAGTTAAAAAACAAAGGGATATAGATTAGGGATTCTACTACCCGCAAAATCATCATCAACGAGATGTAAAGTTTAATGAATCCTTGCATGTTAGATGCAATATAGTAGATTAAAACAGATGATGTATTTGATTTTTCAACATATCTGCATTGACAAGACTTAACGATAGTCATGATGACCATAGTTCTTGGTACTAATAATGAACAAAGCCTGCATCACGAACAAAGTTCAGTGCTTAGATCATGGTCAAAGTCTCGTATACCCATCGACAAGAAGTTCTTGTTGCAGAAGCCACCAATGAGAAGCACTGAAACAACTTAAGGAGTTCGTACAAGAACTGGCCCCATCAAACGATAGTTGCATGATGATTATGTTACTTCAACAGACGATCACAATGACAATGAACCTCCTTTGCACATTGTGGAAGAAATAAAGGTCTGAATAGTGACAAGTGGATAGCAAACATGAAGGACGAAATGATGGCCTTATAAGAAAATGGCACGGGATCTAGTTGTGCTTCCGAAACATTACAAACTGGGTAAATGGCTTTCCATGTAACCGTGTAATGATACTAGCGATGACAAAGCGCGATCGAAGTCATAAAGGGTTTTCTCGTAAAGTCGCATTGACTTTCATGAGATTTTTTCATCAAATGGTTAAAATAGTTTCAATTTAATTAGTTAGCTTTAGTTGCTTTGTTTGATTTAGAGTTACGCAACTAGATGTTACAAGACCCATTTCTACATGGGAGATCATTAGGAAATATATATGGAACAACCCGGAAGGCTTGTTCAAACATCGGCAATGAGAAATTTCCATTCCAGTGCTCAAGAAGTCGTCATTATATGGTCAAAGGGGCCGCCTGGTAGTGGTATAAGAAGTTTGATTCTTTCATAAAGTGAGTCGTAAATATGTTAGAAGTGAATATGATCATTGTGTGTATTTCCAAGCAATTGAAAATGGCATGTTCATTAGTCTTAGTGTTGATAAACATTTATATGCTTTTAGCAAGCAAAAGCATTGATGAAATCAATAAAACAGCGAATCAGACAGTAAGGACATTTGACATGGAGATCTAGGAGCAAAGAAGACGTATTTTTGGGCATGGACACTTTTATGAGTATGTAAGCTGTGGGCTACTGCGAATATAAGTACAGTTGGAGAAGATACTTTTGAGGTTTGCATGAATAATGTGCCTCCGTGTTGCACCTTTCTGCTCTCATTTTCTTCGTGTTTATGTCCTAATACAGATGAAGAAAAGGATTATATGTCTCTTAATCTACATGCCAACGTAGGGTGAGGACGTTTGATGTATGCGATGGTTTGTATCGACCGTAGAAGCCTTACATGCAAGTCAGTTGTCGTTATATGATGGCAAATCCGGTGAAAGAACACCCGTCGCCATGAAATGGGTGCTTCGCATTTGAGAGGCAGGCACAGTTATCGTATTACTTACAAATATTGGAAGAGTAGCAACTTGTTTGTTGACATGTTGATCTGGGACAGCAGAGATTTGATAAGAGAAGGTCGTACTCTGCAGCACGTTCTTCATTTTACAGTGGAGTTACCACTGGATGTCAGTTGCTTAACATTGTTGCTTATCCACTACCGAAGTGAATACACGTCGCTTCTCATGTTTATAAAGAGGCGGTTTAAGTTGAAAGGTTTGTTGGTGAATGGTAGGTTGGGCAGGTGGACAAACACTGTGTTATTGTGATAGTCAAAGTGCAAATACATTTGCTGAAGAATCGCGCCCATCATATTAAGTCAAAGTAATAATTCCAATTAAGCACTACTTTAAAGACAAAGCACATCGAAAGTGAGCCCCCCGTGTTGGTGGCATACAAAGGAAAACCAAAAGGTATACGTTCACTGAAACCGCCTTGTTGGAGAAGCCGCGTTGGTGTTTGGCTTTCCATTGCGAAGATAAAAATGTCAGCTGTCATGGCACTGTGCTAATTGTTGTCAAGGTGAGATTGCTGAGATTTTTCTCGTTCTAACAAAGGAGAAAAATTCAAAAGAGGGCACAAAATTAGGAGAATTAGGCCCCTAGATTAGTTCCTGGGCTAGTTGGGAGGGAGTTAATGCATCCTAAATTTGAGTTGGAGAGGATTTATGAGGCTTAGATTCTCCCCGCTATGGCAATGGTATCCAGCACGTTTGTTTTGCAGGTGTGAATTATGTAACTTCCGTTTGAACGAATAAGATTGCCAATGCCTCCGTTGTGTGGACGAGCCTTATGTCATGAACCATTTGGGCAATCAATCGTGTCTTCTTGTGCATGATTTATTCAACACAGATTTAATTGCTCACGTGCATGATCTCCAACAGAAGTGGTCACAGAGGTATTTTTATATTATTGAATTTTATGAAAAATATTTCACTGAGTTTTCTATTATTTTGTGGGATTGGTTGCAAAGACATGAAGAGCAATGAGTAAGATGGAAACAAAATTTGATTAGGAGGTTAAATCTCATGAAGAACAAGGTATCCAAGACTGTTAATTTTTGGTTAGACAATGTTCTAGGGGGATATGTTGTTGAATTCACAGTGGAGGCTACCCAATCCTATAGTGCAACAAAAAGAGAATTTTTCTGGGGACCATGTGGATGATCAAAAGTCATTATCTACATGGATCAAGATGTTGCCCTGTCACAAGGGTGTCATGTTGTTGTAATCTGATGAAATAAGAGAGTAAAATTTTGCGCAATGTGGTGAGATGAGGGGTTTGTTAGAAATTAATTAATGGAGATATGAAACACATAAAATATTGAGGAAACACAAATACAAAAATGCATAAAACAAGAGAGACACATATATACGTTGTTCAACCAATTTGGGATACATCCATGGAGAAACAAATAGTCCTTCCTTTTATATTATCTAGAAAAATGAGAGATATAACCTACAACAGATCCATTGTAATTTCCTCTTTGCTCTCACACTGTTTCCTCTCTCTTTCTCACTCAAAATAATAATATACAACCACAATACAATTCCCTCATATAAATCGAGGGTTTCATTCTAGGGAAAATAACTCTAAATTAACATAACTTGTATTGTCATATCATCCGCTTAATGAATGATCTTGAACCCTCATTGTTAGGCCTCTATTTTTTCATAATTAATACATCATTTTCCCTCATGTTGTTACCTAGTTCTCATAGTTATTGTCGTCATTTTGAACATTCTTGGGCTAATTCTCTTAAGCATAAACATGTAGAGGTAAATTAATAATTTTCCTTTGTTTTAGAGTATTTATATAATATCATTACTCATTATCGATGTTTTCTCCTTTTCTATGCGGCATGATCTTTCAATTTTAATCTTGTACCGCGATCGTGCACTCTTAGGCATTTCCGCACTTAGAGAAGATCGTGCATGTTGTCTTCAAAATTTTGCACATATTTGGCATGTCAAGGTTCTCATGAAAACATATGGAATTGCAAACAAACAATTGGTCAACTAAATTCTACATGAAATACATTTCTGCCTGTACTAGTCTGCCTACACTAAGGAGAAATCAATTTGGGGCTTTAATAAATCGACACACTTTCAGGGAAAAATGAAGAAGAATTTTGTCCAAAATAATGTTTTAAACCCTCCACATGAGATGGAATGCACTTCAAGTCACATGTGTGGATTTATAGAAGCAAAATCAACAAATCTTCTTAAAATTTGCACTGTTTTCAAACCACCAACTTTCACCTCGATTTTTGTGCAAATAAAAGTGAATATAAAAATTATGGCTTAATGGGTTTTTTCCTAGTATATAAAATTATCTAGTAAACAAACCGTTTCTCAAAATGCTAATTGTGCACTAAGATCTTGATTTTTTTAATTAGATAATGGTTGAACCAGATTTGAAAAATTGTTGTGATTAGATTGATCATCTTGTTTGTAATGGATTGGCTTGTCTAAAGCCAAATTTGTATTGTAAAAATTTATTAACTAAGCCATGGCTTTGAGGAACAAGGAAACATTATTGGGGATATACTACTGGAACAAGTTTGTTGGTTTAGATCGAGAGGAAACCCACTACTGTTCACTGGAATATGTTCTCTCTCCACATGATGTAAGAGACTGAATTTTTTTTTTAATAAAAGACTACATGCCGAGTTCTTTATTTTCATTCTCTGTGTGATTTATTGACTTTGTAATTTGATTTTTTCTCAAGAGGCAACGAGCTGGTTGGGAGGTCCCCCAACCCATCTCATTGACCTCTCTCGATGCCCTCATTTTTATCTGTTTATTTGTTTGAATAGGATTTACATCTACTTTCATTTTCTGGTGGTGTGCTTACTTCCAAATCTAGTGGTTATTTCCTGTCTATGGCTTTCTAAAGATAAATCCTTAATTTTGTACTCATATCTAGAGAAAATATATATATTAATTGCAAGATAAATTATAGCTGTAAAGAGATTAAACAAATCTCTTGCATGGAGAAGAAGTAATCTGAATTATGTACCAATATTTTAAGACTTCAATTTCAAGATATTCTACTAATTGCCAGCACAAAGTGCCTTGGATCTATTGTATCAAATCATATTACAAATCACCTTAAAACAATTAAAATACAAAATTTGTTGATAACATGAGTTGTACTAAGAACTGGGCTTGTTGACTGAATAAAAAAAAAATCTTAAAACTTGGTAAATTGTTGGTTTCCTGTATGTGTTTCCATGGGTCAAAGATCAAGAGTATTACTATTGAAAAAAAAAAAAACATATCAATTCTAATGTAAATTTTTGATCTCTATTTTTGACAAGGACCTAATCCATGGCTTTTGCAAATCACTCAAAAAAAAGCATACACTTGTCAGTGCATTAAGTGTTGGAAGAAGTTATAATAAGGTCATGTTATAAGTTGCTTTGATCATTTTATGAAACTGAAGTGTGTGCAGTGCAAACATCACACTGAGTGCAAGCATATTGAGTGGAAACAAACTGTGTTAAAACATAACATAGAGATTCATTGTTTGCATATCTTTGTTTCGTGTTGCATTTGGGATTCACTATCTAAATTTATTTTATATTATTCTCAATTAAAGTTTTTCAATTTATTCATGTTAATGTGAGAGTAGTTATTGTGATTTATGACTAATGAAAGAGTTTGACAATAGTGTGTATGTTATTTTTTGTTTGCACGTAGTAATTCATTTTGTAACTAAATGGGATTATGCATATCAGTACTTTTTTAGATCACTTGCTTGATAGAGTTTTAGGATTGATCTGGTTTTGTGTGAGGAGTTGTTTCCATTTGTTTTCTGCACTTTGATTGGTTTGTATGATAGAATAAAGAAAAAAGATAAATAGGAAAATTTGATGTTTGAGCAATATTTTGGGTCGTGGAGTTAATATTCAGGCTTCAGATTCGATTTGATATTTAAATTTTTAATAGGAAGGGTTTTATTTTCAATTATAAAAAATTAGGGTTTGTTGTCCAAATTAATCAATAACTAGGGTTTGTTCTTTGATTGTCAGTAATTAGGGTTTTTCTCTTTTATTGCTAATAATTAGGGTTTTATTTCAAATGCTGGTGAATTGTAGTAGTGTTTGCAATAATTAGGGTTTCATATCTAATGATTTTTTGAGTGCAGGATTAGAATAGTGGTTTGGCCAGTATGTGTGACCGATTTCTGCGCAAATTAGGGTTTTATTTTGCAGGTTTCTAAAGTCTCTCTTTGAAAATTTCAGTGCTGCATCTCGAAGTCCACAAACCCGATATTGAAAATTAAATGTTGGTCCATTAATATACCATATACTACACCCAACATTTTGGCATCATTACTGGGCAGGCGCTTAGGGGATTGACCTTGGTGACCTGTTGCATTTGGTTTGCTTTTTCACCCAGTTTTTCTTGCAAGTTTTTTTTTACTTTCCTGCACATTTGTTTTCATTTTTAGGGTGTTGTAATAA
The DNA here is from genome assembly GCA_034641835.2 of Pinus albicaulis. NCBI lineage: Eukaryota > Viridiplantae > Streptophyta > Pinopsida > Pinales > Pinaceae > Pinus > Pinus albicaulis. The sequence goes on along the minus strand of CM076582.1, from coordinate 1,510,326,191 downwards.
CCCCCCTATATATATACTAATCCATATGCTGATAGGATACACCAACGATCTTTTTTAGAATAAAAAATGGTATTTCAAGACATTTTTCAATGAGGAGTTTGAGGCTAATATCAGTCATCAAATGTACCTATTTCACTAACTGGTTGGCAGGAACATTAAAAAACGGAGTATCAAATTAGTACATGGAGAACCTATTCTATGTTGGGAAAAAATGACACACATCATTACTTTTGTTTTCCCTATCAAAGGTCCAGGAGGTGTGGTACAAACACACAATATTCCCTCATATTCTCTACCAAAATTTCAAAGTTTGGAAAACAAAGACCCATATACATTCTTATTTGAGTTTGAAATACTTTGTAGAGGATATGGTTATTGTACTAATGCTCAAAGCATGTGTTTCCCCTTAGTCTTAAAGGAGCAACTCTCTGATGGTTCATGAGACTTGGAGGGAACTGCATTCAAAGATGGGAAGATATGAAGAATGTATTCTTGGAGAAGTACCAAGACTACTGCTAGGCTAATGAAGATATTTTTGGAATGATACAAGGGGAAGATGAAAGTCTGGAGGACTATGTGGAGCGATTTAGATACAACCTTCAAAAATCAAAACATAATTTTTTTGGAAAAAGAGACGTTGAAAACACTCCTACTCAAAGGAATCAAAGATGAATTTTTATAACCTTTAAATATGATAGGAGTAGGTTAATTTTTCACTTGCTATATGATGATGTTTGTGAATTATTCATTAGGTATTCAAGATGAATCTCCAATATCGGTAAGAGTTCTCGAGAACTTTCTTCTCAGTTTTTGGAATTTGCTACAAAAATAGGAGTTACAAAAGCTTCTCTAAATTTACAATTGGATAATTTGCAGGAAGAGTAGAGGAAGTGTAAGGACGATCACTCGATAAATTATTTCCCATAACTACTAGGGTTTCAACAAGTATTTAAGGAATCAAGTAGGGAAATAAATTGACTGCCAAGTATAATTCAAAACTTGTCATCATTTAATACTTGGAATGATATTTATTGTCCCCAATAGGTTCCTCAATAGATCTATAACCCTAAAAATTCATGGAAAAGTGACAACCCTCCTTCGATTTGATACCCCACATTATGGCCACGGTGGCCCTCTCCCTCAAGCCAGATATTCCCGCAACCTCAAGGATGGTTTGGAGCCACCTATCTAGGGAAATTCCCCATGCAAACTCCATTACCTGAGCCACAACAATTGCGATTCCCATCCAATGCACCACCATGTTATCCTTCTCTATGGTCCCAACCATTTGTGCAACCAAATCTTAATTCCAACAATCAAGTTGCACATCAATTTAAAGCACCTATTTTTCCTACTCACTCCCATATTGAATGTAATGATATATATTTTAGCCCCTATTACCACACATCATGTACCTTGGGAAGAAAATTCAATCCATAAATCATTAGAGGAGAAATCTATGATTGGAACTTATTCGAAAACTGTTGTTGAAGCTTACCAAGAAGAAGACCCTAAAATTTACATTAACCATCATTTTCAATCTGAAGAGAGCAAACATCAAGTTGTGGAGGACTTGTACAATTTGGAGAACCATGAATATGTGGGCCCTATTGAAGCCTGGTTCCAAACAATTGTTAGCACACCCCATTCCCTCATCATTTGAAAACTATTGGTACCATATCAGTTAATGAAGTTGGTTTCTCATACTTTGGTATGTGTTAAAGTCTACTTTTAAAACCGAAGTGTGAGTATATTTAGCATTTTGTTATGCACATGGTTACACTGGAAGTACTCGTACACATGAATATGATCTTCCTTTATTTAAATTAGGGTACGGTAGTATTAAAACAATAAATAAATATGCCATATGAAAATAAAATAGTTACAACAACACTCTTGAAATGGAAATTCCCTAAGGCACAACTATTGAAATTTCCATTATTATGCACTCTTGTGGCGAGTCTTGTCAGAAGAAATTAATTCTTAATTTCTCATTATTTTGTAAAGTGACATTGATCATTGATTGGGTGGTTATTATTCATATTGTTTGGTCATCCATGGAGTCACTCAAGGGGATTTGTCATTGTTATTCTTAATACTTTCTATTCATAAGACAAAAACCTAACCATGGCCTAGTCATTCTAACAAGATGTTATCCAAGAAATATTTTCAAGTTTCTATTTGAAGGTATTGTTTAAAAAACTCCTATTGCGGACCACTCCTATAAAACCCGAATGAGATCTCATGAGAACCCTAGCATGTGTTGGGTGTGGTACCTGATTATCATCCTAATTTAGAGGTCTTTGTTTCAGCCAAATGCATACCCCAGGAAGACTGTACACCCCTCCATCTAGACCATTCATTAGGTGGATGATATGATGGTAGAAGTTGTGTTTAATTTAGGGTTTTTTTCGCTAGAAGGAAACCTCTCGGTTCACATGAGGGAATTTTATTGCGGGTGTGTGTTGAGTGTGTATTCTAAGAGAGAAAGAGAAAGGGGGACTGTGTGAGAAAGAAGAGGATATTACAATGGATATGTTGTAGGTTGTGTCTCTTCATTTTGTCGGATAACAGAAAGGAAGGAATGGTTGTTTCTTCGTGGATGTAACCCACGTTGGGTGTACCACATATATCTATGTCTCTCTTATTTTATATGTTTTCTGTGTTTGCATTTCTGCACATTTTTATGTGTTTCATTACTTTGTAATATATAATTTTCTAACAACTGGTATTAGAACCGAAGGTATATTTGGCTGATAAACTCACAGTAAAGAAGGGTTCCTAGTTCAAGTGGGATAAGTGTCGAAAGATGGTAGGTTTAAGGTTGTGAAATTTAACGACCAAAAATACCCGCTATGGAAGACGCAGATGGAATGTTATATATGTCAGAAAGATCTATACCTACCATTGAGCGGAAAAAGAAAAAATTCGTCTAGAATGAAAGACGTAGAATGGGAGATTCTTGATAGAAAGGCACTTGGAACAATACGACTGTGCCTCGCAGCATCTGTAGCCTTTAATATTTCGAAGGAAGCGACAATAGAGGGTTTAATGATGACATTGGCCAAACTATATGAAAAACCATCTGCCTCAAATAAGGTATTTCTTATGAAACATTTATTTAATATGAAAATGTCAGAAGGTGGATCTTGTACTGACCATTTAAATGAATTTGATATGGTTACCAGTCAGTTAAGTTCTGTAGGGTTACATTTTGATGATGAAGTTAGGGCTCTATTATTTTTATGTTCATTGCCAGAAATTTGGAATGGTTTAGTTATGGCCATTAGTAACTCTGTCTCTGGATCTAGTACTTTAAAGTTTGATGATATTATTGGTGCCATCCTTAGGGAGGAAATGCGACGAAAAAGCTCTGGCGAGACATCAGGTTAATGCTTTGAGTGAAGAGATCAGGGGAAGAAAAATGGAAAGAGGAAAGAGCCCAGTATATCGCAGTAAGTCAAGGAAAGGAAGATCTAATTCCAAATCAAGGATAGTGTGCTGGAAATGCAGGAAGAAAGGACACCTGAAGAAATAATGTAAGTCTTAGAACGGAAAAGAAGGAGACACACAGCAAAAAAACAATCATGAAGTGAATGTGACAGATGATGTGTTGCAAGGTGATTTGATTCTTTCTTTAGAAAATGTTATTAATTCTTGGGTGGTAGATTCAGGGGCCTCATTCCATGCCACACCTAATAAGAAACATTTTCATGACTATGTTCAAGGAGATTTTGGGCAGGTTTGTTTGGGTGATGATAAACCTTGTAAAATCGTTAGAATGGGTAAAGTTCTTGTAAAACAACAGAATGTAAACAAATGGTTATTAAAGGAGGTAAGGCATGTTCCAGACTTGAAGAAAAATCTGATTTCAAAAAGGTAGTTAGGCGGTGAAGGTTGTGTGACAACTTTTACAGATAAAACATGGAAGGTCACTAAAGGAGCCCTCGTAATAGAAAAAGGAGAAAAGGTTGGTACATTGTATTTATGCAATGGTATTTATAATTGTGTTAATGCTTTAAACTACGTAGGAGCAGATGCATCATTATGGCATCATAGGCTCGGACACATGAGTGAGAAAGGGATGAAGATTCTTCACTCAAGAAATTTGTTGTCAGGCTTGAAGAATATTGATTTGGATTTCTATGAGAATTGTGTTTATGGAAAAAAGAAGAGAGTCAGGTTTCTTAGAGTTGGGAAAGAAAAGAAAAGCGAGAAATTAGACCTGCTCAAGTATCATCTCTCGGTGGGTCTCGTTATTTTGTTACTTTTATTGACGATGCAACTAGAAAAATTTGGATTTATTATATTTGAAAGAAATCTAATGTATTTGATACTTTCAAGAAATGGAAAGCTTGGTTAAGATTGAGACAGGAAATAAGTTGAAGTGTCTCAGATCAGAAAATGGAGGTGAATATTGCAACAAAGAGTTTGATAGTTACTGTTGAGAGCATGGAATTTGCAGAGAGAAGATAGTTCTAAGAACACCATAGGAAAATGGTGTGTCAGAAATTATGAACAAGACAATCATGGAGCGTGCAAGGTGCATGAGATTACATGCGGGGTTGCCTTTAAAATTTTGGGTAGATGCTCTAGATAATGTAGTTTATTTAATAAACATAGGGCCTTCAAGTTCCTTGGATGGTGGCATTCCAGAGGAGGCATGGACATGTAAAAAGGTAAACTACTCTTTTTTTAAAGCCTTTTGGTTGTGAGGCCTTTGTCCATATTAATAAAGAAAATAAAACAAATCTTGAGGAAAAATCAAAGAAATGTACCTTTATTGGATATGGTGTTAATGATTTTGGTTATCGCTTATATGATTATGAAGATCACAAAATAATTAGGAGTAGAGATGTAATATTCAATGAAAAGTTCTTATATAAGGATCAGATGCAGGAAAAGAAACAAGATAAAGAAAAACACGAATACACAATGCTTGATGAGATCATAGAAAAAGTAAAGGTGCTTGAAAATAATAATAATCAACAACCACAACAACAACAACCGCAACAATCACAACAACAGAAATAGGCACCTCAAACACCTGAAAGTGGTGTCAGAAGATCTACCAAGATAAGTAGACCCCTTGAACGATACTCTCCTTCATTATATTATGTATTGTTGACTGATTCTGGTGAACCAAAATGTTATGAAGAAGAAATGCAGGTAGAAACCAGGAAGAAGTGGGAGGTAGCAATGAAAGAAGATATGGAATCCTTGGTACATAACCAGACTTGGGACTTAGTTAGGTTGCCTGCAGGTAAAACAACATTGTAGAATAAAGGTTTACATGTTGAAGGAAGAAGATGGAGGAAAACAAAGGTACAAATCTAGAATTGTGGTGAAGGGGTTTGCACAGAAGAAATGTATTGTCTTTGATGAAATATCTTCTCCTGTTATTAAAATGACTTCAATCAGAACTATTTTAATTATTATAACAACAGAAGATTTGCATCTTGAAAAATTAGATGTTAAGACAAACTTTCTCCATGGAGATTTGGAGGAAGAGATCTATATGCAGCAACCACAAGGGTATGGGGTCAAAGGGAAGGAAAAATTAGTGTGCAAGTTGAAGAAGAGCTTGTATGGCTTAAAACAGTCTCCGAGGCCATGGTATCTAAAATTTGACAGGTTTATGTCTGAACAAGGTTATACTAGATGTCACTCTGATCATTGTGTTTATATGAAAAATAAAAATGATGGCAATTATATTATATTGTTATTGTATGTAGATGAAATTCTTGTTGCAAGGTCTACCATGCAGGAAATTAATATGCTCAAAGGAAAATTGGCAAATTCATTTGCAATGAAGGATTTGGGAGTTTCAAAACAAATCCTTGGTATGAGAATAACTAGAGACAGGAAAAATTACAAATTAACATTGTCTTAGAATGAGTACATACAAAAGGTGTTGCAAATATTTAATATGCGGAATGAAAAATTAGTTAGTACAAATTTGGCTAGCCATTTCAAACTTAGTAAGGAGATGTGCCCCAAGACCCAAGAAGAAATGGATTATATGTCTAAAGTTCCATATGCATCAACAATTGGAAGCTTAATGTATAGAATGGTCTGCACAAGGCTTGATATTGCACATGCAGTGGGAGTTGTAAGCAGGTACATGAACAATCCAGGAAAAGAACATTGGATGGCAATGAAATGGATTCTCAGATATTTGAGAGGTATCACAAATAAAGCGTTATCCTTTGGTGGTTCAAACATTTCTCTACATGGATATGTTGATGTAGATATGGCAGGTGATAGAGATAACATGAGGAACACTACAGGGTATGTATTTACTATAGATGGAACATTTGTTAGTTGGGTTTTAAAATGCAAAGTTTTGTTGCATTTTCAACAATGGATGCAGAATATGTTGCTACTACAAAGGCTAATAAAAAAATGATTTGGTTACAGAGGTTTATGGATGAATTGGGTAAGAAGAAGTAGATGGGCAGGTTATACAGTGACATCTAGAGTGCCAATGCATCTTGCAAAGAACTCAACATTTCATTCCAAGACTAAACACATACAACTCAAGTACCATTTCATATGGTCAGTGTTGGAAGATGGGAAGATAGAAAAGGTACACACTAGTCAGAATCCTGTAGACATGTTAACAAAAGTTGTAAATAGGGAGAAACTAAGGTTATGGTTAGTTTAAATTGGTCTTCAAGTATGATGATGAAGATGAGAAACAACCAGGTCCAAAGTGGAGTCATTGTCCAACAAATGAAGCAGCGATGGAGTTGCTACAATCAGTTTCCAAGTGGGAGATTGTTGGGTGTGGAGCCTCATTATCATCCTAAAATAGAGGTCTTTGTTTCAGCTAGATGTATACCCCAGCAAGACTGTACACCCCTCAACAGGGGGGGGGGGGGGGGGGGTGTCCAGGGGCCAGCGATCCTCTGGCATGGGTTTAGGGGCAACGCCCCCAAAGCTAAAAACATATGTAAATTTTCATTGTAAAATATTTTAACTTCTTAGTCAATCTGGGCCGTTCATTAGGCGGATGATATGACAGTAGAAGTTATGTTTAATTTGTGGTTATTTCCCCTAGAAGGAAACCTCTCAGTTCACATGAGGGAATTGTATTGCGGCTATGTGTTAAGTTTGTATTCTGAGCGAGAAAGAGAAAGGGGGACTGTGTGAGAGAGTAGAGGATATTACAACAGATCTGTTGTAGGTTGTGTCTCTTCATTTTGATGGATAATAGAAAGGAAGGGCTGGCTGTTTATCCATGGATGTAGCCCAAGTTGAGTGAACCACATATATCTGTGTCTCTCTTGTTTTATATGTTTTCTGTGTTTGTATTTTCACATATTTTTATGTGTTCCATTGCTATGTACTATGTAATTTTCTAACAACATGATTAACTTGAGGAATCTTTTAGTCATTATCTGAGACGCTTGCTTTTAAGGCAACAAGACCAACCAGTGGAGATTATTCATTAAATACTTTTCACGCCATCATGTGCTCTTAAGGAGCCTATTTTCCTCCTCACCTATTAAGTAACCTATTTTAGGTTAATCATAATAATTTTTTTTTAACATAAAAGGATTAATTGAGTGATAGGAGGTCTCATTACGAGCCGACCTACCATGATCACGAGTCCTGATGAAAATGAAATTACCACTACTGGTCACCAAGCAGGGTAACAAATTTCAATTGAAAAGATGGAAGACAAGAGGTCTCATCACAGACTAACTTGTTCATTCTTGTTAGTTCTTGTGAATGGAACTGTCATTAGTTGGTTACCAAGCCAGGACAACGACCTTCAGTTAATTTCTAAATAAATGTAAATTATTTCGATTGAATTTGAATCTATATCTAATAGATGGGACATAGGCATTTCATTGGGTTAAAAGACAGGGCATGTCGAGGCTATAGATGCCTACTGGTAGCAGGGCTATGCCTGTGGTATTAAAGTTAATTTTACACTATGGTTTACTTGGTCGTATTTGTATTTCCTTGGAAATCATTATTATATCTCTTTGAGAATGGATTTAATATCCTTCTGGTATTATGCTTTTTAGTTCTATATTTTGGAACAAACATGTTTTCATGAAAGTGGGACCCTTAGTGCAGGTGATTTACTTTGCATGAAAAAGAGGAGCTTCAACTATATGATCGGATAATGGTAAGATGGTCACCCTGGGAAGGTATTACTTTGTTATCTTTATTCTTCCATATTTCCATATATGTTGAATGCCATGGATTTGAAATTATGTCACTTTTATTTTTCATGAGGATATTGAGGTGAAGAACTACTGATTAGGGTTTCCCTTGAGATGATTTCAGGAAATTTTGATTGTTGGCTATTTCATGATAACACTATCTTTACAGTGACAACATTATTAACATTCCTTTGGTAGCCCTGGCATTAAGTAATCTTCTGAAAATAATAAAGGCCAGTCTTGGCATCATTGAATCTCTAGTCACATGTCTTTCTTATTAATGAAAATGAATTTGACATCATATGACACTTACCTACATGCTCTTCTTAATTAGCCCTATAGTTTAAGTCAACGCAACATGACTAATAAATAAACCCTATCCATTTAGTTTTGATTTATTTTGGTCTCTGCTAGAGGTTTTTCTTTCACGAGGACATGCAAGATGATCGACATGGGGGGATGTCAGGCCTCAATTTTTTCATAATTAATACATCTTTTTTCCTCATGTTGTTACCTAGTTCTCATAGTTATTGCCATTATTTTTCACATTATTGGGTTAATTATCTTAAACATAAACACGAAGAGGTAAATTAATAAGTTTCCTTTGTTTTAGAGTATTTATATAATATCATTACCCATTATGGATGTTTTCTGCTTTTCTTTGCAGCATGATCTTTCAATTTTAATCTTGTACCATGATCATGCACTCTTGAGGATTTCCGCACTAAGAAAAGATCGTGCATGTTGTCTTCAACATTTTGCACATATTTGACATGTCAAGGTTCTAGGGAAAACATATGGAGTTGAAAACAAACAATTGGTCAACTAAATTCTACATGAACAACAATCAATTTGGGGCTTTGATAGATCAACACACTTTTGGGGAAAACTGTTTTTGTCCAAAATAATGTTTTAACACCTCCACATTAGTTGGAATGCACCCAGGTAACATGTGTGGATTTCTAGAGGAAAAATCAACAAATCTACTTGAAATTCACATTGTTTTCAAACCACCAACTTTCACCTCGATTTTCATATAGATGGAGGAGAATCTCAAAATTATGGATTAATGGGTTTTTCTCGGTATAGAAAATGATCTAAAACCCAATCTGTTTTCAAAATTTCTTAATGGTTAGGAAGATACATGAGGTTCCTTGAGGAAGTTTTATAAAAAAATCGGTTTCGACAGAATTCTAGGATCATGCCCAAAATGCAAATTGTGCACCAAGATCTTGATTTTTCTAATTGGATGATGGTTGAACCTGATTTCCATTGATGGAAAATTATTGTGATTAGGTTGATCATATTGTTTGTAATGGACTGGCTTGTCTAGAACCAAATTTGTATTGTAAAAATTAAAAAAACCAAGCCATGTCTTTGAGGAAGAAGGGAACATTATTGGGGATATACAAATGGAGCAAGTTTGTTGGTTTAGATCTAGAGGTAGCCCACTACTGGGCACTGGAATATGCTCTATCTCTACATGATGTAAGATACTGAACAATTTTTTTAATAAAATACTACATGTCACGTTCTTTATTTTCATTCTTTGTGTGGTTTATTTACTTTGTAATTCGATTTTTGTTCAAGAGGCAATGAGTTGGCTGGGAGGCCCCCCCAACCCAGATTTTTTTCCTCTCTCGCTGCCCTAATTTTTCTCCATATATTTGTTCAAATAGGATTTAGATCTCCTTTCGTTTTCTGGTGGTGTGCTTACTTTCGTATCTAATGGTTATTTCCTGTCTCTAGCTTTCTAAAGATAAATCCTCCATTTTACACTCATATCTAGAGTAGAAATATATATATATATATATTTTCTAAATAAAACTGATCTATTAACAAGTGCGTAAAATTACAATATGACCAAGGTCAAAAACATCTGCCTTGGGGAGGGCAGATCTTACAGGAAGAAACAGATAAAGAGACCGCCCATTGACAGGGGGACCGGCCTTGTAGAGAAGACGAAGACCCACCCAGGGGTTCAACACCATAAACATACTAAATATGCAGAGTGTATACAACACGAACCAGGGATGAGCCAAAAATCCACTTAACCGACTGAACATAGACAAACTCTAATGAATGGGCCAAAAAGAAGAGGAAGATCACATTGGACAGACTATTCATCGGGAGGAACTTCCACGATGCGGCACCATCCAAACGCTTGCATATCCCTTGCCAGAGCTTCTTCAGAAACCGAGGGCCTTTGTTCCGCAGGCTCTATCAGCTCTTTAGGAACGCTGTGAGCAGGAGCATTCGGGGGTTGAAATGGCGCGTTGTCAGCCCCCCTCTGAAGATTCGAACCATGAGCAGTTTTCTGAGCGAGGCCAGTTGGATGAGAATTGGACTCCCCCGGCTGGGCCTCCTCCTGAAAAATGACAGAGAAAAGAACAAAAATTCTTGGATGGTTCAGGGCGCTGTCAAAAGTGAAACGCGTGCTACCAGTGGTGGGCGGAGGCACTGAGGCTGAAGGAAAGAAGCGCCCTCTCCCACTGTGGGTACGTGGATAATGACCTGCACTCATGCCGCTGGATCGAGAAGGCTCATCGGACAAGTGGCTGGAAGACGCCCTGGGAGGGAGACCCCTGGTTCTGCCCCTACTGCTCCTTATTCTATGGCGCAACCGAGGCATGGAGGAAGCAAACGTGGGCAAGGTGGCAGTCGACCTTGAACAAGACTCCAAGAGAGCTTCCCAATCGACAATAGACACTGCTACCAGGAAGCGAAGGGCTGCATGGACAGGATAATCGACAGCAGACACTGTGAGAACAGAGTGAAAGTGCAACGGAACAGATTGGATGAGCGAAACCTCACAGCAATGGGGGCAATGCGACAGAACTTTAGCAGAGAACGCCTCGCCTCCCTGCTCTTTAACCTCTCCATTCTTACTACGATAAACCTGCCTCATAATTGCCTCATTGATGAAAGATGTAGACTCCAGCATGCCAAAGCATGCGAAGGCGAAAATCAGAGTAGAAACCATGTTGTGAACTCACAACTTCCCATTAGCCATGCCTTTGAGCTCTGCGATGAGTAAATGCAAAGATCTGGCAAGCAATGGCGCGATATGATCCTCGTCCTGGGTGGGCAGGTGTCGATCCACCTTTCCGAGCCCCTGTCCCATCACCATTATCTCCTTACTGAACACCCGCATCCGGGAAGAGTAGAAATATATATTAATTGAAAGATAAATTATAATTGTTGTGGTAGTGTATTTGGATCAAGGGTGTAGGAAATACACTTCTTTAGCAAGATGGTTGCTACTTGCACAAGGTCACAGAGAAAAATGATTTCCTATTATTAGTGGAACAGATTTGACACAATGTAAACTAATTTTGAGGGAAAACTAAGCATACATCACTAAAAACAAATAAAAACAGAAGATACAAAATACAAAAGCTCGACAGAGTAAACAACCTACTAACACAAGTGGATATTTCTCCCTTTATTAGGTGGTGGTGGTAAAAAGTATACAATGCTAAACACTTGAAGAGGGTCCTTTGAGCTAAGGAGCTCAAATACCCAAAACAAGGAGGTCTCCTTCCCTCGAGTTCCTGCAAGCATCTCTTCCCTCTCTCAAAGGATGGTAGATCAAGATAAAGTGGTGAACCTCTCTTTTTTGGACTGAGATGTTGGTTGGACAACATATTAGTCCTTCCAATCCCTCTACTGCTGGACTATGCAATTTGGTTTGTTATGAAGAAATTTGGCCAGCATAACAATGTGTCTCCAATTATTTTTCCAAAGGACAGATTATATAGACATTTTTTGAATTCCCTCCTCTTATCTTGGCCCAATATGGTTAGTGACACAAGATTGGAGGAGGGATTCCTTTGTGGGCTACATTTACTCCTCAAGGTGGCTCAAATCTGGGTGTCCTTGACAGTACTGGGTGGATAATCATCTTAACCAAGAGTGTCAAGTGGTCCCGGATGGTGACATTTCGCCATCTTCAGGACCGCTCGGCTATAGAAGGAATAGGCATGATGTGTGCAAAATTCCTTTGATGCAGGCGCGTTGTCATTTAATTTTCCTTCTAAACCTTAGGAAAAATAAAATTTTAGCCTGCTCTAATGTATTTCTTCTTTGAAAATATTCATCTGTACGTTATGATTGACATTTTTAATGTCTTTTTCCTGTATGATTGTCCAGTGTTAACAATTTCCCCTTAACGTATGAGGTCTAGGAAGAACTATATAACCGAAATACATTATTTGATATTTTTGAGAGAGAGAGAGAGAGGGTAACTTGCTTTGGAGTTGAGTTTGGAGACCCCTTGTATTAAGTAAAAAAGACACCATGCTCGGTTGGAAACTTGTAAGAGATAGAATGAATAAAATATTTCTACGAGGCGGGCATGTCCCATGCTCATGATGTTTTGACTAGTTAAGCTTATCAGACATATAGTGGTTCTGTTTATGTCACTTGTGGTAGTGACCTGTTGCAGGTTGATGACGACGGTTGCTGATGCCCTCGAGGGAATTTTTCTTTGAAAGAAGGTTGAATGTGGTTCCCACATGCATAATCTTGGTATGGCATTTTTTTTTAGAACGAGTGCTCATTATATGCATGGGTCTTAGACTGTTGGGGAGCTTCTCGTGAAAGCATTTCTCAAAGAGATGCTTATCAAGTCACGGGTCTTCTATGGATTCTGACAGAGTGAAACAGTTATTAAGTACGATACCATCTTGACATGAAAGTTTATTTTGAAGTCGAATGTCAAGGGGGTCAATGACATCAATGGGCAATGATGATTTCCATAGTGCCATTCGGGGATGCCCTTATTGAGGTGAGGAGTCATCCAAGGTACTACCTCCTTCTTGGAAAAATGGTTGTTGTAGTCGATAAGAAAGAAAAACCAACCGATCAAAATGAGTACTGGTGCAAGGGACCAGGGTTTCTGATGTGGTAGGGCATGATGTGATGGGTTAACTAGGCATGACGATGAGAAATTGCTATAAATGATGATGGTAGTTAAGTGGCCTGAGGTCGAAGCTGTAAATGCAAGTGGCAACAACCATAACAATTTCTGATGAGGAAATCCCTGGAGTCGGTAGGACATACAGGGTGGGTGTATGGTTGCTATGGGTGTCATGGTTGGGTGTGGTAAAAGAATGCGCATATCCGACCAAGGGTGATTAAGGACTACTACCATGTGAGAAATATAAATGGATGGGTGGGAGTGCTCTCCTAACAAAAATCTGTGTACACTTGCTAAAATAATATAACATGGGTTTGGATGTACAAGCACGGAGACAGGTGCCCCTATAAACATGAATAATCCTTCACTATGGTGTGAGGAGTGTGTTTTGCTGAGGGTGGGGGTCCCATTGGTTGGTCTCGGTGTGGCGTTGATGAGGTAGATTAAAAATTTCACAGATGGGCTATGCTGATGGGGGTGTGATAGGCCAAATGTGAAACACGGTGGTGTGTTTTTTCTGATCTTCTTGTGAGAATGGTGGCCTAGGAAAGGGGTTTTAACATGACATGGGTAAAACTTGACTTGATGTATGATGGATCAATGAACATGAAGTGCTTCCCGGGCTTGAGGTTTTATGGCCATGGCTTCAGACCTTTGGTGTATGGTTTACATGAGTGATGGATTCCATGGAGGGTGAGGTTCTATTGACCTGACAGGGTGCTTATCATGTGTACGGTGGGGTGATGATAAACATAATCAGGTGAATGAAACATATAGTCTATTTCTTTGAATAAATTATGTCAGGATATGCAAAGCTTCTTGGGGAGCATATCATGCTGGGGGTAGAATGATACCTACTCTTGTACCTTTGTTGGCAAGGACATATGGTGATTTAGTATGTTTGTAATCCCTGCAACTAGTACCCCAGTAAAAATCATATTTTTTCATATAAATATATTTAAAATAATTCGAATGTAATGAAATAAGAGAGGGCACACTTGAACTGAAGTATGGTGGATGTTGTGCCTGAAAGTGACTTATTCTGAGGTCTGGTTTTATGGGGCCTGGTTTGAACATGATGAAGTGTTATCCACTGTGTTTCTCATGGTTTTGCGATTGGGTATTCTGATCTCTAGTTATGGTCTATTGAAAAATGAGAAAAGGGTGATATATGGGCCAATATGATTCATTTTCAAATCATTTGTGTCTTTTGAGGGTTTGAGGTCAGAGCCAAGCTCCTATCTCAAGCTTCTTTTGCCATTTGGTCAACCTGAGTACATGGGATTCATGTTGTCAGTGTCAGGTAGGACCTTAAATGTCCCACTTTTTATTTTTGTCATTTTCTAGAGTGGGGGGTCCTTACAAATATGGATTTGTATGGATTTTATAACCATTTTAAGGTAGGACTGCGCGGGCATTCAAGGATGACATGCGCAGTCCTCGTGCAAAAGGTAATTTTTGTGCGAGACCCTCGCAGTTGGGGAAAAATTATGCGCGATGAACCGCACTCCTATATCTGCTACAGGCACATGGTCATCGTGCCTAGGTTTTTTATAGGTGTGGGGAGGGTCAGTTTTTTAAATTTTTTTATATTTTTTGGTAAAAAAAGATTTTTGGTGTTTTTTCTGATGGCAGGATGTTGTGGTGGGAGAGGGAATGGCCTGATCTCCGTGCGACAATGGCCTAAAACCCTCATGCTCGGCAAATCCTAGATCGATATGTTTTGCTGAAGTTTTTAGAGAACAACATACTGAGGTCTTAGGATGGGTTCTTGCGCTACCTAGTCTGATGCTGGGACATGAGACGACGTGTTATGGTCTTGCGTCTCAGAGATGTCATGATCCTTCTAGAGACCGATGTCTATTTTGTGACAGGTCTTTTGCCTAAGGGGGAGGCCCTTCCTTATCCACTCCCTCTTGGGGCAGTGAACATCCATCACTAGGCCGAGGAGGAGGAGCACTGTGGTCCTAACCTGATCACCTGAGGCTATATCCATGTGAGCTCTATTATGGATTTGGCTGAGAGAGATGCCTTGGAGATGATAGTTTTCCTATTTGGGTCGATGACGATCCATCGAGTGTCGGGTCCGCAACTTGCGATTTTGCGCTGGCTCTAGGTCGATCACTTTTTTTATTGGGCTCGCTACATCTATCAGGGCACGGTCACTCAACTGGCCAAGGCCCAGAGGGGTGATATTAATACCTTCGCTTATGCGAGCATCCTCTGTAGCATTATGTACAAGAGGTTTGTGATGCTACGACCCTTTGTGGCAGTGCCCCTGGGTCCTCCGAGGGATCCTCAGATGCGTCAGTAGGCACCTGTGATGCCCCGTGGTGGTGGAGGGGAGGCAAGCCAATACTGGGACGCGATGGTCAAGGCATGGTTCAAGTCGAAATTGCAGGTGTTTCTCGAGTTCCTGTATTCGAGGATGGATTTTCGGGGGGATTCGGATATGGGTCTCCCTGTGGGAAATGCATGGGGTCTAGTAGGTATGACCTTTGTTGTTTTCTGCATTTTGAGGATTTTTATTGTGTATAGATCTATATGTATTTGATGGTGACTCTGATATTTTTTTTTGTTTTATCTTGCAGATGTGGGTTTAGAAGCGAATCCTATTGCTCGTTTGGTAGGTCAACAACTGAGGAGGAGGGACCTGCTTGGGGCGGTTCAGGCCCAGATTGGGGGAAAGAGTGGTGCAAGAGGTCCCTCAAGCGAGGGTAGAAGCACTGCAGCTACCAGTGGGGATGCTGCTCTTCTTGCACATGGTGAGTCAGCCAAGGCATGGGTGGTGGGGATCAAGGAGTTGTTGGCTGCTGTTGACATTAGAGTGATGGCAGCAGAGGCTCGGGCTGAGACTATTGATGCTCGTGCTGCAGGCCGAGTCGATTCACGGATTCGGTTGGAGAGGTTGACTTGAGGCATGCCGACCAAGGGTTTTGATGACCTGGATGACGTATGGCTAGAGATGGTGATGGCCTGGGAGAGGGCGCATCGCCAGAATTTTCCTAGAGCGGCACTCACTATTGTGGCTGCTTGTCCTATACTGGCACCGAGTACTCATGTGGGTCCAAAGGACTCACCAAGCGGGGCTCAACCCTAGAAATTTTGTATGGTCAGGGAAAGCACCCATTATGAGGATGCTTCCATGTATTGATGACATGTATATTTTTGATTGACATGATGGTCTGTGGCCTATTTTGTATAATAGGACACATATTTTTTAATGTATATATGTGATATGTATATTTTTTGTGGCTCTTATGATGTGTCTATGGTTGTTATTATTTTGTTTATGTTTTCATATGTTTATGATGGGTGTTATGTACCTATGATGGATGTTTTATGCTTTATGACTTTGCTTTTTATGGATGATGGTTTATACGAGATGCATTCCAGTCTAGGATATGGTTAGCTATGCGATCGACTGTCTGATTTTGATTTCTTGGTATATGTGTAAATTTAATGTGATCAAAGTGATGAATCAATCATTGTGCATGCAAGTATTTCCTAAATAGTGTAAATCATGTACTTGAAAATCTTGGTTTAACTGTGATACCACTAATTGGGAATCAAGAAAGACATGTAGATGGCGAATTCCCTCATTGGAGGAATTTCTCAAAATCCCAATGAATGCATCATATTCTTCTTGATTATTGGTAGTTGATTCGAAACATACTCCGTTGGTGAGGATTGGTGACTGGTTAGGAGAGTATATGGCCCAGGCTACTGCTGCTAGATTTTGTGACCATCGAGAGGCTCCATCAGTGAACCCAAAATAATGGATGGGGGGATGATCCATTTGTGACACAAGATACATTTTTTAGAACAAGCCCATGATGATTGTGATCATCTCAAAAATTTATGTTACATTCATTTTATATCTAAGGCTGAGACTTCCTGCCCTATGGGTGGAATTTTTTGAGGTAGAGCCCATTGAAGGGGTTAGCTAGGCATGTACCATCAGGCTCAAACAGAATGCATGCTCCTTTGAGGAGGCAGTTTTTGATAATGTAAGGACCCTTGCATAATGTTTCGAACTTCCTGGGTCCTAAGGCTTATTTTGCAATGTCGTAGTGGAGGACTAGCTCCCCCTCTGAAAATGAGCAAGGGGTGATGTTGCAGTCGAAAGATTCTTTTACCCTTTTCTTGTGAGCCTCATTATGTTGGAGAGACTCTTGTTGACTTTCGTCAAAGATATCTAACTGTACCAACCGTTGCTCTAAAGTTTGGGGATCATCGAGGAGTTCGATAGCTGCGTTTAAGTTGGGGATTTCACATTCAATGGGAAGCACAACCTCCACTCCGTATACCAATAGGAAATGTGTGAATTGTGTTGAAGATTTAACTATTGTGCGATATGGCCATAAGGCTGAAAATACCATATGGTTCTAGTTAGTTTTATGGTTGTTGACCATACGTTGTAACATCATTTTGAGTACTTTGTTAAAAACTTCTACCTAACCATTGGAATGGGGGTAGTATGGTGACGCAAACTTGTGCGTAAATCCTAGAAGATGGGATAGCTCCTGGAATATTTCATTCTTGAAATGATTTCCATGGTCGGAGACTAACTCCTTAGGTACACCTAATCATGCGATGACATGGTTGAAGAGAAAATGAGCAGTGGTTTCTGTCGTGTTTTCATATGAGGCATGGCTTCTTCCCACTTGGTGAAATAGCCGACGGATAGAATAATGTATTTGTGGTTGCCAGATGACGTAGGGTTGCAAGTCATAAAGTTGATTCCCCATTTACAAAAGGGACGTGTTACAATGACCGGGTGTAGAGGAGCAGAAGGTGCTCTTGCCTTGTGGGTGAAGTGTTGGCATCACTAACACCTTTTTACTGCTTGAATGCAAACGTGGAATAAGGTAGGCCAAGAATAACTGGCCTTCAAGACTTTTTGTGTCGTGGCTAGCAAGCCCCACTATGGAAATCATTGAAGGTTTGTTAATATTGTTCGTGTGTGAGGTATCGACGTAAAATTGTGTCAACGCCTCTTCAGTAAGGACGTCTCCCATGAGGAGGTACCGAGGGGGTTGGTGGCGTATGCGCCTTTGGTCGTCATAGGCGAGCTGTGGTTTGAACTTTTGGGTTCGTAAGAATATAAGGATGTCACCATACCAAGGGTCCTCGATTGTCACTAAGAATATATGTTCATTTGGTATGAGTCATTAACTGGGAATCATTGAGTCAGACTTGGAAGTTCAGTGATGAAATGAGCTAGGATTAATGCTTTTTTTCTCTTGGGGGAGCTGAACTGCAAGTCAAATTCCTGTAGTATGACTATCCATTGAGTGTACTTATGATTCATCATACGTCTGGTTAGAAAATATCTCATGTGGTTGATAGTTTCTATGACTATTGTAGTCCTTAGGATGATGTAATGCCAAAGTTTTTGTACTGCATGTACTAGGGCTAGGGAAATTTTTTCTTCCGGTTCATATTTTAAAGTAGTGCTAGATAGGTTCTTGCTGACGTAATAGATTACATGCTCTTTATTATTTTTTTTGTCTTAGACTAACACCCCATCTATGGCAGTTTCTGATGTAGATAGATATAAGGTGTAGTCTTTGTCGTAATTGGGTGGGATGATCAAGGGGGTTGAAGACAAGGTGTCTTTTAGTTCCTCAAACGACTTTTGAGCCTGATCATCCCATTTGAATGTAATTTCTTGATGGAGTAGGCATAGGAAGCCTTGCGCGTAAGTGGCACAGTCGTAAGAAGTTGGCTTTCCCCTGCAGGCTTTAAAGTTGCTTGAGAGTTTTAGGTGGTGGTACTTCTTTTATTGCTTGGACCTTGAGGGGTTCAACTCTGATCCCTTGTTGGGATACGATGAATCCTAACAGTCTACCTGCATTAATGCAGAAGACACAAGTCTTAAGGGGGTTCAATCATAGGTTGTAGTGTTGTCACCCTTGGAATACCAACCGTAAGTCATCCAGATGGTCACCTCATTTCTTGGATCGTACTGTGAGGTCATCCAAGTAAGCTAAGATGAGGTGAGCCAGATCGTGGAAGATATAATTAATGGCCCACTGGAAGGTGGCTCCAACGCTTAAAAGGCATAACTTGATATGTGAATGTTTGTAGGGGGTAGTGAACGCAGTATTGTAACGATCCGTATGCCGGATTTGAATTTGATTGTACCTTGAGAATCCATCCATGAAATACAAGGCCTCGTGACTGACACAAACATCAAAGACTTGGTTTATGAAAGGGGTAGGGTAGTTGTCATTGGGACAAGATTTATTTATATCTCAAAAATTGGTGCAGACACACTTGAGGGGGTTCAAGCATAGGTTGTAGTGTTGGCACCGTTGGAATACCAACCGTAAGTCATCTAGATGGTCACCTCGTTTCTTGGATCGTATTGTGAGGTCATCCAAGTAAGCTAAGATGACGTGAGCCAAATTGTGGAAGATATAATTCATGGCCTGCTGGAAGGTGGCTCTAGTGTTTTTAAGACCAAAAGGCATAACTTGATATGTGAATGTGCCCCAGGGGGTAGTGAACACATTCTTGTACCGATCCGTATGTCGGATTTGAATTTGATTGTACCGTGAGAATCCATCCATGAAGGACATGGCCTCGTGACCGACACAAACATCAATGACTTGGTTGATGAAAGGGGTAGGGTAGTTGTCGTTGGGACAAGATTTATTTATATCTTGAAAATTTGTGCAAACTCTAATGGTGCCCTGGTTTTTCATGATGGGTACAGGGTTGAAAACCCACGATGTGTAGGTGATTGGATAAATTAACCCTTCTTTATGAATCTTGTTTATCTCTTGTTTGATTTCTTATGCTTTGGATGGGTGTAATTGACGTCACTTTTGGCGGACTAGTGATATGTCAAGCTAGGTGTCGGGGCTTAGCCCTAGAATTTCTGAATAATCCCATGTGAGTACATCCATGTACTCTTGTAATAAATCTGTATAAGTGACTACCTCATCTGGGGAGCATGCTGCCCCTAGCGACATTTCTTCGGTTTTGCCTGGTTTTCTTTAGATATTCACCTTAATGTTTGGCGAAATATTCAACATATTCCCTTCTTCAAATGCATCGAGTGTTGGGATAGGGTTTTTGAACCAATCTAGCTTCCCAGATGGAAGGAAGTCTTTGGATTCAATGACGTATATATCCTGGGTTTTCAGGCTGCTAGGCACAGACATTTTTTCTTCCAGAAAAAATGAGCGGTGATGCATTGAGTCCCACAGACAATCTGGTTTTGTCATGGCCTCTAAAATATCTTCATTAGAGTGCAACAATATGTCTAAGGGGGAATTGGTGTTTGCGAGGCCATGAGGAATTGGTTTGGCCTAATAGTGCTAGTCGACAAACATGAATATGATTCTGTGGTTGATGCCGTGGAACCAGATGAGGTTGACAGGGTGCAGACGAGTTGGGTTTGCACTGTCGAAGGTAATACTATCGTTGTGATAGTTGTAGCGGTCTCGACACCAAGGAAAGATGAGCAGACTGCATGAGTCATGGTTCCCATGCATGATGAGATGAATCGTATATGGTGTCGTGTGTCGTCAACATTACATGGTGGACGAATTTCCGTCATGGTTGTTTCTTTCTTAGCGAGAGAAAATTCATGCTATTTTAGTGGTGTACTAAGGATACACGCACTTCTCTTTACTTTAAGATTGTGTTGAATGCAGAGGTGCCAAAAAAATTTCAGCATGGGGGCACATCTTTTTTTCATGGTTATGGCTCGTGCAAATTGTGCATGGAGTAAAGGTACCTAACGAGTAGATGGTGTGAGAACCAACACTACTATCCACGCCAGATGTGGATGCTTGGAGATGGTTGGGAATTGGTGCATTTTTGTGCTTTTTCCACCTCCGAGCCTTTAGTCTTGTGTGGTGTGGCTCCTTTGGGGAGTCCTGACTCAATGCTACTCTTGCCACTCATAAAATTGGGAGGTATTCACAATTCATAGTGTGGTGAAATTGTGAGCATATCCTACAGTAGCAACGTGTGATATTCTCTTGATTAGAGAGACGGATATGTGGCATGGTTGTGACCATGCGAAGATTGTCGGTGAGTTTCTTGAGTTCCTAACATTGATTGACCATGTGGTCCTTTCTATCGCATGGAGCACATGTTTTTCTTGGTTGGTTTCGTTCCCAACTAAGATGATTGGTCACCTTAGCTTTCCTAGGTTTTTGGTGATGATGGAGGGAAGACCCCATTGCACCTAGATCCCTAGGTTTGAAACCGATTACATCTTGATATTTGGTGACCATTGAGCGTATGACATCTAACATAGGTCGAAATTAGGGAATGTAAGGACAATTTTGAGCGTGATGGTTGTGATGGAAAATAAGACAAGACTATTGCTCTTTGTTTTTCCACTCCCTTTGGACCACCGGAGTGATAGGGTACCATTTTCAAAATGATAATAAATTTGGGAACTGAGCGATCAAATGTTTGTGTTCGTCACATAGTGTGCAGGTTGGGATTGGGCGTGGAGGGTGGTTGGGGGCAGTAATATGCCCCCTTGTTGGCCATTTTTATTCTGATATGAAGAGGATGGGATTGGTTACCTCATTCTCTTGGGTTGTCGAACTTTCTACTGAGTCTGAATTCGATCCGTCTTTTGCAGCAAGATGGGTTATGGCCTCGCGTAAACAATTTAATGTCGAACGAAAACGGGGGATGTGGGGACAATGATGTACTGGGTGGTTATCTAAACACACCTAGCAAGAATAATGGACTACTGATAGGCTGTTGTAGTACACCGTGTTTACCGAGTACCATATTTGAAACAACTTTGGAGCTGCACAATCAACATCATAGTGATCTCATTCATCACAGAGTGCATAGAGATGGACAGGAGCCTAAGGATGGTTATGGGGGATAGGTGGTCATTTAGGTGACCTTCTCTCTTTTGACATATATAATATGGTCGTTTTTACTTCTGTCCTTTGAGTTGTAGTGTTGCTTATGGATTCTGTGTCTGAATCAGCTAAGTCAGGGTTTTCAACGATGAAGTGTCACATGAAATCCAACACAGATTGGAATCAACAGATGTGGGGACAATGGTGCACATGGTGGCTGCTTCGAAAAATATGACACGTATGTCGTCTGTGCCAAATTAAGTTGATTTGGGAAACTTTCGAGATTTGATACCAATGGTTAAACACCCTTAACTTGGGGCACTATGTGATTAAGTGATCAGGCTTGTCACATAGTGCGCAAAATGGGAAATGTGGTGTGGCCTCTGTTTTTCATCTCTGTGCCGTTGGGGAGACTATATACGAGAAAGATGTAGGTTCATCTCATACGTACAATATGGTTTTGGGTTCACCCTTGTCTATTTGCATGGATGGTGTTGAGGGGTTCTCCTGGTAAGATTGTTCTAGGGCTTGCAAGGCATCCCTATATCGCGACATCTCCAGAAAATGATGGGTATAATTCCCATAATGGTCGCATATGGCACACACATGATTTGTGCGTGATGTTTTCCCTTGTTTTTTCGTGGCCTGTTCCTTTTTATTGGAATTCAAGGTCACGTAATTTATTTTGGTGTGTAAAAGGGGCTTTAATTCCTCTAACTCCGGGAAAATATTAGTAGGATGACCTATGACATCGCACAATGCACAAGGTTGTAATGCCCTAGGTAACTTGGGGGTTTCAACTTTTCTCTCTTTTTTGTTATTCTTCTTGGCTGTGCTAGCTCGTGCCACTATATGTGTCTCTTTAAATACTATGACCTCTTATGGGGCAATAGGGGTTATTCTGGTAGAGGTAATTCCTGGGCTTTCCAACATGGATGGAGGGACAAAATACCATACGGGTATTGAAAAATCCATATTTGGCAATATCATAGTTGCCATGAATTTTTTTGATATAAAACCAGGCGGGGGATACAAAAATGGTGTCGACAAAATCACGTATGGTAGGAATGTTGTACCAATGGCTTCAACATCCGTACTGCTAGTTTTTGTGTCTAGGCTAGTTTTGGTGTTTGATGAGAGCATCATGCACATCGGTTCCCCCGTTATTTTTGAGACTTCCTCTGGGATAATAGGGGGATCTCCTAGGAATGACCCTAGGATGGATGATGGTTTGAATTTTCCTGGGCTGAATTCTGTATAATTTGTGAGTGGTTCTGTGGTTTTGTCTACATATGGTAGCACGACATCGAGAGTGGTCATGGGTTTCTTGTCGTATTATGTGAGCTAATCGATGGTGATGATATGATCATCATGGGGGAAACATCATTACCCTAAAGACGAAGGATGTGATTGCAGTCATGGCGTACATATAACTCCTCCCGACTTATGTGTCTAAGACTTCAATGTCTATAGGAACTGTCTTACCAGCCAGGTTTACTGAGACATTTTGATATAGACCGACGGGGGTTGACGAGCACTAACTAATAAAACTATCCAAAGCACTGTGTGATTTGGATTGTACAATCACAAGTGTTAAGAATAACTAATAAAACTATGGAGGATATTGGTGTTCACTGTCACTCTCTTGAAAAATTAACACTAGATTTTGAGTTTGTTAATGATGCTGGATTGCTGGTAATAGCTCAGGGTTGCACTGATTCAAATTATTTGCACTTACAGCGTGTAAATTTCATAGATAAAACCTTAAAAGCTATGATTAATCACATATTATTTGTGGAAGATCATATTTCCACATGCATTTAAAAATTGAGCAAGCATACTGATGCAAATGAAAAGTCGAAGTTCAGAAAATGCATATACTCTCAGGACAGTGAATTTCGATTTCTTATTATGGGAAAATGGAGAAACATTTCAAAAATCCGCAACATGGGTTTTTTGCAGAATATGCCCAATTGACTCTCTTGCGAGAATTGTTAAAAAATTCAAAGCGGTTTAAGAGATTTTGTTAGTTCTTCAAAGGTGATTATTTCTAGAAACGTCATGCAAAACTGGGTTTGATACATTCTATGGGAATTCAATTTGCATAATGTGAATTTCCTTCTCAGATGATATTTAAATAAAACTCAATACATTTTAGATTGTAATTTGAGTGCATGCAATCACAAAGAATCATTGGAGAGCTGGATGAATAAGATTTTGTTTTTTTTCAATGGAAGATTTGGTGGGTATAAGCGTATATGTAGGAGATAATGACAATCTCAGGAATGGGAAGCAAACACATATAATATGAAAGTAGTCTGCCTCAGAAAAAAAAATTATCGTTCAACATAAATCAATGACTTGGATCATCCGACCCAGATCCTATGGTTTTGCGGAATCACAAACTGCTCGAAACTAATGTGAGAGAGTGCTCCCGCATAGTGGTTTGACCTGAACCACTATTCATAGATCGACGACTATAATGTAATGTGGCATCACTCACCCCTTTTTCAGAAACTGCTACAGGTGCTCCCGTAGGTGGTTTATGGTTTTGGGGAAAATTGTGTGCCGTCAAAACAATGGAGCTCACGCGCCATTTATGTTCAATATATCTATTGTCGTACATTTAATATTTGATGTATTAAGAGTCCAATTAAATGCCAACATTCAAATGTGTAAAGCATGTAGAAATTGGATGGCCAACCTGTCTGAAAATACATTAGTAGCCAATACATCTGCAACAAACATGTCATCAACAATCCCAAAGACTTAATTTCATGATGTTTATTTTTATCTCTTTTATTTTATCTTTCTTATTGTAAAGAGGATGCCTTTTCCCTCGAATTGTAATTAAAGTAGTTGTTAAAACAAGAAGTAGTTTAGAAAGTTTTGAGAAGTTTGAGCAGTTACAAACTGATTTCAATATGTATTTAAGGGAAATCACAATAGAGAAGAGGGTTCCATGTTTTGGACCTCTGGAGGACTGCAGTTTTGTACTGAATTTTCTGAGAATTAATGAAAGAAGATCAATTTTCTTGCACTTGTTGATGTTGATGCTTTTTTCCAGTTTCATCATGTGTTTATCCTTCTGTGAATGAAGTGAAGTAATGTAGTTGTAGGTTTCTTTTTACAATTTGTAAGTAAGAGTTAAATTTCCTTAATGTGCGTTCCTTCACTCCAAATATTTTCTCTCTATAAATTTCTTTCTAAGATTTAAGGTGATAGATTATGTTCTACAACATATCATTTTAAGTTTCCATTCCATTTTCTTCCTTCAATTTCAAGTAATATCAGTAGATAATGGCATTGTGAAATCTTTCATTATATCGGATCATTGAGGGTTATAAATAATTAATTTCCAAAGGTGCTTAACAAAGACCATCTGATTTCTTAAATTTGTGACAAATATTTAAAAATGTCTTGAGCACGGATTCCTTATCACAACCAAGGGATTGTTTCTTGAGATACAACATGAGCTACTATTTGGCTCCTGGTTTTTATTTCGGTTGGGGTTGCCCCCAGACTGAGATCGCGAGGGGAATTGTTGATTACTGCCCCCTTGTCCAGAGTCTCCCTTTTTCTTGTTCCTAGGCTTCTTTTTTGCAGCGTTTGGAGGATTATTGTTGTTATCCTGGTCATAAGACTACCGTTGTTGAGCCCAAGATGGTTGCACTAGGTTCACCAGTGCATTGTTTTGTGTTGGTGGTGGATTTTGTGCAGGAAAAGGGGGGTATAGGTTCCCTTGTCTTTGATTGGTGTAAGATTTCCAAGGAGCCTCTCTTGTATCAACATTCTTAGCTGAGTACTGGTTCCCCTGCGAGGGAGGGTATGATCCTCCCTGTTGTTGATGATATGATATTACCCTATTTGTCATATTCTGCAAAGGTGTAGATTGACTTTGATGGTAGTCAGGTTGCGATGCGTTCTGAGTAGAATTGTACGAGTATATTGGGTACTGGTTACTATTGCTTAGGTGACCTTGGGTACTGGTATTCGATGCGCTTGGTAACTCTCTATAATTTTTCAGGCATAGGGGCATTTTGCATGACATTGTAAATATATCCTAATTGGGTGTATATGAGTTCAAGCTGTTGGGCCTTGCTAATGGCGTCCTCCTCGGAGGTGGGTTTCTACGTTGCTGCGTCTTTTGAAATCTCAGTTGTGAGGGTTTTCATAAAAAAGTCCAATAGTACTCTATCGTCGAGTTTGGATTTACACAAACTAAGATGTTGCCGCCATTCATGGAGATGGTATGATATATGGATGACTGGTGTTTGTATAAAATGTGTCAGCAGTTCCATTCCCAAATCATGATGGGTGGGGAGTTGAAAATAGGTGAGGAACGTGGTAGCCAGGGCACTAAAGGTTCCATGAGAAGCAAAAGGTTTCTCAACATACCATTTCTCCATAGGCGTTGTTAGGGTGCGTTGAAAAAGTCTTAGTCTAATGGTATCATCAATGATACTATTGGACGAACACCATAGGTGGAAAGTCATGATATGATTTCCTAGGTCTTCTGCTTGCTTTCATTCGAATTTTGTTATATTCAAAGGTAGTTTCGTGGGAATGGGAGGCCAATTAAGGACATGAGAAATGGTGTCATCAGATAACTTCATTAGATCTATAAGATTAAGTGATGATAAGAAGGGTAATTGTGTATTGACTGCCATTGTACACTGTGCAAAAACATGTATTTGAATGTGATGTTTTAGGCGAGGTGCCTAGGGAATATGACCCTGTGGCCTGCCCTGATGGATGTTTTTTTGATTCCCCAAAGGGGTAGCGCTCCTCTTCCCTCTAGGGGTTGTAGGAGGGGTTGAGTGTGGTGATGCTGCTGGGGTTTCCACTGGTGTGGTGTTGGGTGACCCTTAGGGGTTTCCAATCACAGATGCCCCGATAAAGGACGAACCAATAATGGTGGCAACATTTCGTCCTCGGTGCCTAAATGGTGGGAGACTTGCAACTCTAAAGTGGAGAGGTCCAAGAAATGCCTAGATCGACGGGGTCCCGTTGGGTCTATTATGGCGTTGAATAGCTTAATCATGGTGATATTTTTGGTTTGTAAGAGGAAGGAAGATTTATACCAAAGCAAATATGATCCCATTCATAAAACAAAGAGAAAAAATAAGAGGTAATTTTGTCTTTAATTTAAAGATATGTGATCAATCAAGCAAAAAATGTGGTTTTGTTTGTTTTATGTATGATACTCAAAAGCCTATATAGACCTACTCATCCTTACACTCTCAATGTGATTGGGCCTTGCGAAGATATCTCCTAGTGGGTACTGGGGCTCATGTCCCGAAAGAACTGACGATGCCTTCTAGTAGCCGAAAAATCAACCAAGCTAATGGTATGAAGATCAATTGCTACCTGCATAGTCACTTATAGGGAAGGATGCCCTAGTGTTGGCCACTAAAGTATCGTTGTCCCACGTGAGCATTCGAGTCTTGAGATTATTGGTAATCAGCTACCAGTACCGATCACTATATGGGTCAGGTAGCCCCAAAATGTAGCACACGCATTGGACCTAAGCTTAACCCTCTCTGAAACGGGTCTCTGGTAACGCTCGGGTATTCGTTCCGTGGGCGGATACGTGGATTTGAAGCTCCCTAAAAAGTCAACATCTATGTCTCAATATGTATTATGACCATGATGGATTATTTTATGCCTACTCCAGATGGTCTTAACCTGGACTATAATTTCTTCTGTGGCCCTTGTGGGGAGAATTTAGTGAGTTCGGTTAATGATTATTTTTAGAGAGTCTCAATTTTTCTTAGCGTGTGCTTTGGTGAAGTAATTGTAACGAGAGGATAAACGTCCCAACACACTAGGTGTCTTTTGGTCCAATGCTTACCGATGCTTCGTGTGTGCTTTGGATTGTATAATCACAAGTGTTATGAGAGGCAGATATGTGTTGATCTTTTAAAATCCTTTTCTAATTACCCTATGTGTGATTTTTCCTTGCAAAAATTTAAAAATGATGTGCAAATTATGGGCCGCTTACACATTCCCTAGTTAGACTATATTTGCACTATAGGGAGATGGAAGATTGTCTTAGGAAAGCGTTCATGTACATACCCAGGCTCACTGTAAGGGGCAAGGGTGCCAGAGATTAATTTATTTATTTTTTGACAGTTTGGTCACAATCCCAATTCCTAACACAAAATTGAACTAATCTAATGCAAAATTTGAAAAAACTTGAATTAGCTAAAGATATGTGGATATATGGTCCACTTACTTTTATGCTAATTACACTATGTGTTTTGTATATTTTATCATCAAATAATTTGTTTGGACAACATATGTGGATTCAAGGTCACTTAATTTTTCCTACTTAAACTATATATAATTTTAAAAAATAAATAACTAAAATTAAAACTACCTAGTTGCTAAGCTAAATTATAGCAAGTAAGAGTCCTAATCAGTCATGAAATACAAGAATACAGTGATGGAAATTTTTTTATGGGTTTCCAAGCACTTTACAACTGAAAAAATGGCCAAAAATTGGCTTGCTAGCCTACCACGTGGGTTATCTTCCCACAGGTGCGAAGTGCGCGTTTGTTGGAGAAAAAGTGCGTTGTGGGGAAAAATGAAGAAAAAAGCTTCCTCTGTTGTGAAAAACTTTTCGTTGAGTGGGATTGGAGATTCTAAGAAGATTTAAGGGTGATTTGCAACAAACTGAGCAGGAAGAAGGACCTGCATCAACAACCATTAACTCAAAAATAAATAATCCAGTGGAGTCGCCATTCTTGTGGTAGTGTATTTGGCGCAAGGGTGTACGAAATAAACTTCTTTAGCAAGCTGGATGCTACCTACACAAGGTCACAGAGAAAAAATATTGCCTAATGTTAGTGGAACAAATTCAACACAATGTAAACTAAGTTTGAGGGAAAAATAAGCATACAACACGAAAAACAATGCAAAATACAAGATACAAAATAGAAAAGTTTGGCAGAGAAAATAGCCTAATAACACAAGTGGAGATTCCTTCCTTTATTAGGTGCTGGTGGTAAAAAAGATACAATTATAAACACTTGAAGAGGTTCCTTTGAGATATGGAGCTCAAATACCTAAAACAAGGAGGTCTCCTTTGCTCAAGTTCCTACAAGTGTCTCTTCCCTCTCTCAAAGGATGGTGGATCAAGATCAAGTGGTGAACCTATCTCTCTTAGACTGAGATGTTGGTTGGCCAACATATGAGTCCTTCCAATCCCTCTGTTGTTGAACTATGCAAGCTGGTTTTCTATGAAGAAATTTGGCCATCATAACATTATGTCTCCAAATCTTCTTCCAAAGGCTGGATTATATAGACATTTTTTGAATTCCCTCCTTTTCTCTCGGCCCAAGATGGTTAGTGACACAAGAGTGAGGATGGATTCCTTTGTGGGTTGCATTTACTCCTCAAGATGGCTCAAATCTGGCTGTCGTTGACAGTACTAGGCGGAGAATCATCTTAACCAAGCGTGTCAAGTGCTCCCGGATGGTGACATTTCACCATCTTTAGGACTGCACAACTAACGAAGGAATAACAATGATGTGTGAAAAATTCATTTGATGCAGGCGTGTTGTCATTTAATTTTCCTTCTGAACCTTAGGAAAAATCAAATTTTAGCTTGCTCTAATGTATTTCTTCTTTGAAAATCTTCATATGTACCTTATGCTTGACATTTTTAATGTCTTTTTCCTATACGATTTTCTAGTTTTAACAACTGTAAAGAGCTGCAACAAATCTCTTGCATGGAGAACAAGTGATCTGAATTATGTCCCAATATTTTAAGACTTCAATTTCTAGATATTCTACTAATTTCCAGTGCAGAGACCCTTGGATCTATTATATCTAATCATAATAAAAATCACCTTAAAAAAATTAAAATCCAGAATATGTTGATAATATACTAAGAACTGGGGTTGTTGACTGAATATAAACAAAAACTTCAAACCTGGTAAATTGTTGGTTTCCTGTATGTGTTTCCATGGGTAAAAAAATCAGGAGTATTACTGTTGAAAAAAAACACATATCAGTTCTAATGTAATTTTGTGACCTCTATTTTTGTCAGGGACCTAATTCATGACTTTCAGAAATCACTAGAAAACAAGGTATATATTTGTCAGTGCATGAAGCATTGGAAGAAGTTGTAATAAGGTCAGGTCATAAGTTTATTTGATAATTTTATGAAACTGCAATATGGGCAGTGCAGGCATCGCACTGAGTGCATGCAACCTATTGAGTGCAAGCAGATTGCGCTAAAAAAAAAACATAGAAATTCATTATTTGAAAATCTTTGTTTAGTGTTGCATTTTGGATTCAATATCTAAATTTATTTTATTTTATTCCTAGTTAATATTTTTAAATTTATTCATGTTAATGTGAGAGTAGTTATTGTGATTTATGACTAATGAAAGAGATTGACAGGAATGTGTGCATGTGAATTTTTGTTTGCATGCAATAATTTGTTTTCAACTAAATGGGCTTATGCATATCAATACTCTATTATATCACTTGCTTGATAGAGTTTGAGGATTGATTTGGTTCTGTGTGAGGAGTTGTTTCCATTTTATTTCCGCACTTTGATTGGTTTGCATGATATAATAAAGAACAAAGATAGATAAATGAATTTGATGTTTGAGCAATATTTTGAGTCATGGAGTTAATGTTCAGGTTTCATATTCATTTTGATATATAAATTTTTAATAGGAAGGGTTTTCTTTTCAATTATCAATAATTGGGATTTATTGTCCAAATCAATCGAGAACTAGGGTTTTTTCTTTGATTTCTAGTAATTAGGGTTTTTCTCTTTTATTGCTAATAATTAGGGTTTGATTTCAAATACTAGTGAATTGTAGTAGTGTTTTCAATCATTAGGGTTTCATATCTAATGATGCTTTGAGTACATGATTAGAATAGAGGTTTGGCTAGTGCAAGAAATCAAGGTGTGAGTGGTTTTTGGGCAAATTAGGGTTTTGTTTTGCAGGTTACTAAAGTTTATCTCTGAAATTTATAGTGTCGCGTCTCGAAGTCCATAGAACCCAGATTGATAATTAAATGTTGGTCCATTAATATACCATATAATACACCCAGAACTCGTCAGGGGGGCTCATAAAATTTTGATCGCCCCCCTTGGACCCCCCTTATGATGATCATATGGGTGATGTCGTTGTCCTGTTAGGAACATGGATCCAACGCGTCTGAAACAAAAACCTCTGAACAATCAGGAACATAATCAGGCTCCACACACAGAAGGCTTGATTGGAGGATGGATAAATTCGAGGAAGGTATAAGGGATGTAGTAAGGTGTGAAGAAGGAGAGTTGGAACTACTTAGAAGTTGGTTTTTTGGAGTGAAAATCAATAAATATGCAAAGTAAGATGTTTGAAACATAATATTTGGCATGTTTTTGGCAAGAACGAGATTTACAAAGGGAGTAGAGGTCTCCCAATAAACATTGAGGAGACAATGGTCCAAAAATTTCCAATATGGTAGATATGTGTGTGTTATCATAGAGGAGGAGTGTGACAAGGAACATAGATAGTTTATTGTGAATGGAACCAAGTATTTGCAACATTCTAGTGTAGTGTAGAGACCTATGTCAGAGCCTATTGTTGACTAAAAACCTCAGAAGAATTTGCTACACAGATTTAGAGGAGGCATAATAGTTGGTAGGAATATAGAGAAGGAAGGGAATCATAGAGTGGTGCATATAAGAGAGGAGAGGAAGACTTGCACCAGGAGTGGAGTCTCCCATGGGGATGACCCTCCACGCCAGAAAGAGGAAGGAGTGACAATGATGAAGGAGAAGTTACCGAAGCAAGTAGTTAGATGATCAACGAAGAAGGAAATGAGGAGGAAGAACATCAACTCAACAAGGAAAATTAAATGCATCATGGTTTCCAAGTTTGAGCCATCCACTAGGTTGAACGCATCATCATGTACACATTTTACAGAAAATAAGAAAACTTTCAATTGATTACTAGTTTGTCACAATCACCAAAGTCAGTGCATACAAGGCAGTTCAAAAATGTTGTAGTTAGTGGAAGCAATAGTAGTAGGGAGGAAGAAGAGTTTAAACGAGAAGAGCTAAGAAGGTCACTAGGAGGATCAACAAAGGGTACAATCACCATCGAAGGAGAAAGTGAGTTTTTGATCATGAAGCCCAATGTGACAACCGATGGCTACTGTTGACACCACATTGAGGCTATGATTCTTTTATGGAATTGTGAAAAAGGATCTAGAGAAATATTGGTTCATATTTGAGTTGGTCTGGAAGGTGAAGCAAGTTACATATGATCGAACCAAAATACACAGTTGGAGACAACCTTCTAGGATCGTTCACTAACATGGTAATTGACATATAAGGTCATTATGCTTCCTAGAAAACCGATGGATTCAACAGACATCAAGTAGGTGTTATTGAAGGAGTTTCAAAATCTTAAGTTAGAGTTGTAGTTCATTACTGAGTTAAAGGAGATTAAGAAGAATGCTGGTGAGTTTGTATGATACTTTGATTAATGGTTTACAGTACTAATGGACAAATTAAACTTTCAAATTCCCGACACACAACATCGGGAGTGGTTCATTGTCGGGTTGGTGCCACACATAAAGATTCGTTTAAATAAACAAAAGGATAATATCCTAGCTTGAAGCTTTATAGATAGCCATGAGGCTAGAAGATATGTTGATGAGAGAAAAAATTAATGAGGGCATGACAGAATTATAGTCACAATTGGTTTGTGTTAACCCTGCAATTTCAAGATCTAGAAAAAGTGAAGGAGAAGTAAAAGGAAGTGTGGTGCACCATCTGCAAGAAGGAGGGTCATCAACGGAATGAATGTCCCAAATTAACATAGTGTATGGGTATAGGGAAGAAAAATATAGTTTCCAAAGGAAGAGGACTGTAATGTGAGATCGATTGGGTTTGGGGTCATTTTCCTACTACATGCCCCATGATGCAGAAGTATAAAACATCGACGTGGAACCCTTTCTGTGACTTTTGCAATTTCATTGGACATGATGTCCATACATGTCAGGAACTAAAGTTAATCATGAGATAACATTTAATGCATTATGGATAAGAGAATAAAAAGGGGATGATGGTGGCACATAGAATTATCATCCAAGGAACTAAAACCCACCAGTCAGAGGACCGGGCCCTCCTAGTAGAGGGCAATGCCTGCCAGGAATAGGATGTGGAGGTTATGGGTGTAGTACAAGACCTACCATATTATATAATTGTGGAAAAAATTGACACCTTGCCCAAGATTTATAGAATCGTTGTGTTAAGTGTACATACTCCAGGTAAATGGATTATAGTACAAAGGGTTTTCGATAGAAGGTAGCCAAGTGGTAGGATAAACAGGGGCCTAATGTGCACATGGTGACAATATAAGCTCGATGAGATTTCCATAGGATGTGCGTAAACACCACAGGTAGGAAAAGAACGGAGATGGATGGCATAAATTAGACAGAGCAGTGCCACCCATGGGTACATAATGTTGCCTAGTCCCCTCCGAAATTTGATCTGGTTAAGGAGAAGCCAAAATTTCTTACATTGGAAAGATTTTCCCAATCACCCACCCAGGAATCGTGTTGTTGATTGGATAAGGGAGAAGGTTCCAGAGGATGAGAGGGTGCACCGTTTCATACATACATTAGAATCTATACCCCTAATTGGTATGCACAATTTTAACTGCGACAAGGTACAACAAAATGGGAGAGCATGGCAGCGATTTTAAAGGTGAAATTTCAATTTGAGTCTGAAGACCCTTTGGTATACGGATCAATGTAGAAATGAAGGAAAATACATTTTGCACTTGAGCCGAGCATTGTGCCAAAGGAGATATCTCTTCTCATTACATAAGCACTGTCATAATACAAGGAGATTAGTAGAATGTTATAATGTTGCAAAGGAAGTATAAGATGACAAGGACCCACTGAATGTACATGTTCAAGAGTTTGAAGGAGAATGAGTGGTGCTGGGACTATGACAATATTCTACTACACCTGACTATGGAAAACCTGTCCGAACCTACAAGGTGAACATTGGTACAAAGGAGAATCTAAAGCTTGAGGTAATTGGAGACAATGAGGGTGAGGAGATTTTTGGACATATTTCTAATCTGTTGTGCAAGTATTAAGAATTTTTCCAAGATGAAGTGCATAAATTATGATTTGGGGAAAATGAAGATTTCGCTGAACCCTGATACAAAACCAATGAAGTAGATGGCATATCGTTTGAATCCCATTTATAAAAGAAGGTCTAGGAGGAGCACAAGAGAAATTTGAAGTGGATATAATTGAACCTGTAAAGGAGTCAGAATGGATTAGCCCTATGGTAATTAAAAATAAGAAGTGTAACAACCCCTTGTTTTGTGGGATTTATGATTGCTGACAAAAGTATCTCCCCTAGGTTCTATGGACAACCTAGAACAATAGAGAGACAAGGAACCCAATGCTTTCCTTAAATTAAATAGATGATGGAATGAATCCTACCTAGAATTTGTTGCACACTTTGTTCCTTCTTCAGCTTGAATGCTCCAATTTCAGCTCCGATTGCCAAAATTAGAACCTGCATAGTCAAATAAAATAAGCCAAGAAAGTACAAGATCTATGAAATATCATCTAAGTACTCTATTAAATAGATAAACATGGTATTGAAATAAGTGAAATAATGAAAATCACATATAGGAAAACAAAGAAATCTTTGCATTAATATAAATGGAAGGAGATTAGAACCACAAATAGGTGTTGATCTTGTAGAAGAGATCCTCCAAGTTGTTAACTTGTCCTTTCCTTGTCACAATATGCTCCTCCAATCACCCTAAATGCAAGGTATTTTAACCTCTCACCTCAACAACATAAGGGTAGAATCACTCTCTAAAATCCAACCATTAACCTCTTGTATATGCCATATGTTATATATATAGTGGAATGGGGTAAGTTGGGAGTTCTTATCTAATTACCAATCTAAGGTTTTAGATCCACCTTTAATGGGAGGATGGGATCAAAGGATAATGAATGGAAACTCCAAATAAGGATGAGATAGGATACGAATGTTTAATCCAAGGTAAATTGTTGTAACAAATTCTAGAAGCTTCTGGAAGATGGAGCTTTCGAAAATTCTCTTTTTTTTCCCAAATTTCTAGAACCAGCGTAGGTGAAAAGGGGATAAGCTTGTAGGTAATCAACACTAGCCACAATGATGAAACTTGTAGGTGAACATTGTCTAGAGGAAGGCCAGGGAACATTGGTGATAAAAATGGCTCAGATAAGGTGTTTTAAGGCATAAATTCTGGGAAATGAAGGAGGTTCACTTAGGGATTTTTGTAATGATGTTGACAAGGGGGAATAGGATATTGATTGATCCCATTAGGAGGCCTAATGACTAGATATGACAAAATGGCCTATAACAGAATTCCCCCTAAAGCGCAAAGTCGTAAATGATGGCTGACGACTGAAGTGTTTTATATTGTGACAATTGGGTTCAAGAACAACTGACAAGCTTCATCTGTTACAATACATGACATCTCTTTAATGAGGTAGGCATACCCATAATCAAGGCAAAAGCAAACATAACATGTATAGTGATAAAAAATACACGTCCACATATGCAACTGATGGACCCATGGATGGACAACTATCTGTATGATCACAACCATTATACATTGTGATCTTTGTATAACTTCTAAAATTGTAGCCCAGATGGATGAAACTAGATCTAGGGTCTTATATCTCGTTCACACACCCAACCAATCTACAATTCTAACCATGTGAATCAATGAGTTGAGGCTAAACATGGTAGACACCATCTGATTATCGGCCGATGATGTAAACCATTGACAGACGTGAGATAAACCATCGATGATGTTAATGAATCTCAAGATACTATTGTACAATATGCATGGTTCGAGTAAATGAGCTAATTTTGAACAAAACACAAAATATTTCGGTTGAAGGCCATTGATATAAACCTATCGCTGAGAGCAAGGAAAATTTCCATTGATGTATGCAAGCACCAAGGTACCAAAAGGGGTGTTTCTAAGTCAACTTCCTAGATGATGTGCTGATGTCGACAGGAAGCGACCTGTCGCAGGAGGGCCTTGATGTATCCCCATCAACGACACAAAACAAGTATCATGAGTGAGACATAATTATGATGATATAGAACTAGAATGAAGGCTTAAGAGTATTACAATAGATATCAACTAAAGTGACTTCTCTTGAACAAATAATGACATTGAATGGAGTTGGAAGCATTGACCCAAAATCAATATTGAGGCTTCAAAAAGTTATGATGAACTGAATGGCAAGTAGATTACCCAACCTAACAACCACAGAGATGAAGTGGAAGAGTGTCTTATTCAAGAGCGACTCGCTGCCATTAGAAAAATTAAGTTCCCTATTTTACCAATTTTCCAAACCATACTGGTCAGTACCTCTTTATTTTTTAATAAGCTTGAGGAGGATAACATATGCTTTATCTGTAAGTTCATCCTTCAGATGAATCCCTATGAGTATTTTTAACGAACCCTGAGAAGGAGTGGTTAATCCTTGTCATGTTCGACAAGTCCATCACTATTTTATTTTGTAACGAGTCCAGTAAAGGTAAAAGTATACATCTTTTTCATGTTTAGAGAGTTTGAAAAAGAGGTGAAAAATAAAACTCCAAATGTCCCTTTTCGTATATAGTCTCTTGTAATATCCCAAAATGGTAAAGACAGGAATATAGAACATAAACTGGAAAATGCAATGATACATCAATACATAAAAATGAGAGCAGATCATATAGCCATAATTATATTAAACATTATAGGAGCAAATGTATATGTGATCTTGAGGAAAAGGACACTCAAGTTAGGAAAAACAAGCCTCTAGAGACCCAGTACATAAATTATTAGGAACAATTACTATAGAAGAATACTGGAGGCTAACACAACACAATTTCTACTAGGGTTTATTGTTTCTATAAATGTAAACACATGTATCTGCTGATGTGGTGCTTAGAAAATGCTAGAATTAGAGATCTAGGCTCTCTAGCACTATTCCAAGACAACCCAGAAAGGGTTTCTGGAAATACTCAAAATGCAGAATATGCAAAATGTGGCCCTAGGGCTGAATAACGCTCTACAACTGGAATAATGGTGGGAGGTGGCTGAACTGATATGGCAATGGCTGATATCCCTCCTCACAAAATTTTCGAATGAAGGGCTGCTCCCCTCACTGGAAACCAAGGTCAAGAACTTGGGTAATTGAACTCCCACTGCAACTGCACTGCAAAATAACACAGTTTCTGGGAGAGACTGTGCTGTAGGGGAATGCTTCTACTTGGCCTGATTCCGGATGGTGGAATAAATCTCTAAGAACTTCCTTAATAGCCTCCCAGATGAAGGGATGCTCCCTTCACTGGAAAACAAGCTCATAAATTGGGTCTATCAACCCTCCACTGTTGCTGCCCTGCAAAACGACACAATCCTGAAGGAGACTGCGTTGTGAATTATGGTTGAAGTTTTGCCTAAAGCTAGATAGTGGAAATGATTCTCAATGAACCTCTCTTAAGTAGGCACTCGAATTCCCCCAAGGATGAGGGTGGGATTTCCGCTCGAAAACACCCTTGTGCTAAATAGCACAACAGACTTGGCTAAATCACTAAAGCGTGCAAAAATTCATAAAAGACCAATACAATATCATATTCAAAATGCCTTCTATGGTTGCAATCCTCTTCCTTATATGTTTGGTGAGCTTCCTCACCCTAGGTCCCACTCATTAAAGAAGCTACTCTCATGCATACACTCCTCCTCTATACTGCGTTGTCCTCCATTAACTCTCCACTCCCTCCATGACAACATTGTTGATTTGGTCAACCATGAACCTATCCACATGCTTTAGCCCCTGTTCATACCTAAAGGTGCTTTATTCAGCTGAAATAATGATCCACATTCACATGAGAAGTGGTTTTATTCCTACTAAAGAGATTTATGGGTCTCTCTACCCACTTATTCACCTATCTTATTATCAAAAACAAAAATTAATATTCCAACTAGCTGAATGCTAATTAGGAATATTACATCTCTCGAGTACGAAAAGGTAGAAAAAAAACACTCAAGAGAACATCTTAGACTAAGGTATTCCTTTTTCATAAATAGTCCATCTTAGTTTGGATTAAAAGGGTTAAACTTATACTGAGGGGATTCCTTTTCATTTACTTTAACGAGTTCGAAAAGACAAGTAATCGACAATATTTTCATCTTTTGGGAGTCTGAAAAAGCTAAAAGAGGATTCCTCCCGGAGGATCGAGTGGTATAAAGGGTAGCAACTAGTTCTAGTCATGATGGAACTGCTCAAAACATGGGAAGGTAAATAGGCTGGCTAATAAGACCATGGCATCACAGTGGTTCCTCAGGAAAGGGTAAAAACCAAGGGAAAACATATGATAGGCCAAGAAGATGGTGACGATGGAATGAGAAAACCAAGGCTCATATTGAAGAAGTAGGTTGATAAAAATCAAAATCATGAGGGATAAAATGGGAATGGTTTCATTTTTATAGAAGCTTGAAACATGGGAAACTATGCTTGAAATTGGTTTCATTTTTACACAAACTTGAAACATAGAAAAACTATGCTTGGAATAAGCTTGCATGCACCCATCATAGTGACTCAATTCGAGGTACATGCCCCCCAAGCTTCATTTAATTCATTGAATGGTTGCTAATAGGTGGATGGAATGAAAGTTCGTTGACGAGATCAAGTGAAAGACTCGACTGGGAATTTATGAGATCTAATCAAATACTCGAATTAGAAGGGGATCTATTTCATTTTTTAATAAGATTGACATATGAAAATAACTATGCTCATGGGACCTTGTTTCATTTTTTAATGAGATTGACACAAGAAAAGGTATTGTGCTCGAAAAACCATGTTTCAGTTTTTAGGGAGATTGACACAAGAAAAGAACTTTGCTCCATGTAATATTCCCAATTTTCCACAAGATAATTGGAATATTAGAGTTCTTAATTTTCATACTTAATTAAGTAAATAAGAGGGTGGAGGGACCCATTAACCCCATAGATGAATAAAATCCACTTTTTATGTGTGTTTGTGGATATTTCAGATCTAGATCTACATTATGGAGTAGTGGAGCAACTTCTTAAATGAAGGAAGAGTGGAGATCATTGATCTTTAATGCAAAATCATGAGGATCTTGGAGGAGGTCAACTAAGATCATAGTGCACTCAAAGTAAGATCATAAAGCACTTATGATGAGATAGTGGAGGAAGTGGTGCATCTAATGCACACATGATGGAGAGAGTGGGAATTAAATGTAGAACATAATGGAGATCATGGAGAGATAACACAGTCTTCATGGAGGCTAGTGGCCACATGTACAATGAAGTTATGAGGTGGGTCAGGGCTATGGAAGGCTCATAATCTATATAATATAGATGAGGGCACAATAGAAGGAAGGATTTAGATTATTATTTATGATCTGTTTAGATATAGATTTTTCATGTGACATTTCTATGCACGCTTATGCTGTTTAGCTAAGTCTGCAGTGCTATTTAGCACAGGGTGTTCCCGAGCGGGAATCCCACCCTTACCCATGGGGGAATTAGAGTGCCTACTATGGGAAGGTTTTTATTGAGCTCCATTCATCATCAGGAATTGGTGCCAAATTCAGCCACACTCATATGCACTTCCAGCTACAGTAATAACGCAATTCCTGCTTAAGGGTTTGAGATGTGGTGGTTGTTTCTAACATTTCAGCTAGGAAACCGGTGGAGGATTCATCCTTTTACCTTGTGCTTCATTTTCAGCCTTTCAGGAGTAGCATATCTATATCTGGCATTCAGGACATTGTATTATACCTCCATGCAGCAACAGTCCCCTTAAGGATTGCGCAGTCTAGTCCTGTAGATCCAAAGGAGGAAGGAGTTTTCCAGTATTCCAGTTGCAAATACTGTGAGGGACCATCCCCTCACTTTGCATTCACTGTTCCACCATTGTTGAGCTGATTTTCCATATTTAGCAGTAGGCTAGAGAGCCTCCCTCCTTGACAACACAATTTTCTTCAACTGTTGAGTATTCAACAACAACATTCAGTGGAGGAGATTGGGGGAGCTAGATCTTTAGCTTTTAGCTTAAGGATCTAGTGAAGGGATCAACCCTTCTTGCATTGAGATGATTGTATAAAATTGCAGCCATCTATTCTTCATTTTATACAGCAGATCTGCATACCTAGCAATATATATGTGCAGGCCCTAAGAGGGTGATTTTCCTAGATTCACATATCTAGAAATCCCTTTCTGGGTTATCTTGGGTATCCATCATAGAGCCCAGATCTAAAGTTTCATCATCATCAAAGCTCCAGAACTGCCGAGATATACATTTTATATTTTTCCGGCAGTTGCAGTCCCAACAGTTGCAGCAGGGACAACGCAGTTTTCCTTCCAACAATCCAGCAGTTACACAGTCCCTATTGTGGGATCCTTTCAGGGTCATTCAAGGCCATCCCTTTGGCTTGAGTGTCTCATATATTGAGCACTGTTTTATTGTTTATCCACCTCCCATATAATAAAATTTCTCAGATATTCTATACATTTTGATGGTGTCTTTAGATTAATTGTTTACTTTGCTACAGTTCATCTATTATGTTTTAGTATTACTGAATTCTCCGTTTTGGGATATTACAGTGGTATCAGAGCATGATATTTGGATAATCTTGTGGGAACTTCATCTTTTGCATCAAAAGAATAAGAAGATAGTAAAGATCTATCATGAAGGAGGATTGCAGTTTTTCCACTCTTCTCTTTAGATCTATGCAAGATCTCTCCAAGGAGGTCAATCAAATGAAGAGAGAAAGGCAAAGGAAGTATCCAAGAATATTTCAAGAAGAGGAAGGTCCAAGCACTTCCTATCAGCATGAGAAGCAACCAGAGAAGCAAAGAGCTTCACATCATTCTACTAGATCCACTTTCTTTGATAAGAGAGGGGAATGGTGTAAATATGAAGGAGAATTGGGGTATGAGACCCTATGTAAATATCTGTCCGAGTACAAAGCACAACCTAGAGCTCTCAAGGAGAATCTAAATCTCCAACAGTTCTTGCAACTCAAAGAGGAGAGAAGATCCCGAAGCAGCAATAGAAGGAAGAGGCATAGATTCTTCTTACCTACATTTGATGGATCTTCCACAAGCACATTAAGGGCTTGGAGGGAAGAGTTAGCTACATTATTTCTGCAATATCCTGTAGCAGAAAGAGAGGTTGTGGAGATTGCAGCACTGCACCTAGAAGGTGAAGCAAGAGATTGGTGGTTATGTCATTTGTCACACATGAGAGTGTCTGTTTATGCAGATTTTATTCTAAGACTGAAGAAGAATTTTGGTATAAATAAACCAGAGACATCTCACATAGAGACATCTCCCATCATTTAGGAGATAGTACATGAAGAGCCCAAGGAAAATTTCCTCATTATCACTCAGGAGGAGGAGCCTTTACCACCACCACCAGTTGCAGATGTGGTTACATCAGGAGGAGGATCACTTGCATATTTGCAATATGGTCATGAGTTCTTAAAATTTGGAGCCCCATACATGAATCATGAGATGCATGAGGAGGAGGAAGATACCAGCGTTAGTACAGTTGAAGAGATGAATCCATCATCATTACCATTATTTGGAGAGACCATTGCACCAGTTGGAGGGACTCTTGTAGATGTGCAAGATGTTCCATAGATTCATCTTATCCAAGGTTTTCACATACTTTCATCTCATATTATTTCAGTACCTTGCTGATTTGGAGCAGCAAATTATCATTGCACAAATGACCCTTGATTTGATCAAGGATAAGATGTATTTCTATCCCAGTTTTTCATAGTTGAGCTACACCCAAAACTTTGTGTTGGAGTGTGGAGCTGCAGAAGATGGGAGGAGCACATTCCTATTCAGTACAGTGCCAGACTATGAGTTTAGCATTGTATGTGTCCATGAGATAACAAATGTATCACCATGCAGATCCACAACACTGTCACTTAGCAACAATGATGAGAAGAGGGCCCCATTATTCTTGGAGCATTCTGAAGGTATCTTCACTCATGAAGCATTGGAGGGGAAGATGATAGATGGTAGACATATTGTGATGGAGAGAAATTTCCATTGTCAAGATGAATTTTCCTTGATGAGCATCTCACAGCTCAAAGAGGGATCTCTACCTACATCATGTATGGAGCCTTATGTGTTTCAATGGGCCATTGATGAGAGGATCTCATGGAGAGACCTCAATGGAGGTGCACTTCAACATTTCATGGAGTGAAAAGCTATTCAAATGGAGGATGTTGGTATTGTACATTGGGAGGATACCAAGATTGAGCTTGGCATGATTCATCATCCACATTGGGATGAATGGATCCGGATGAGGAGCAGGAGGCTTCCTACCTTCTTGCAGATCTATGATATCGTGCAACAAGAAGCATGGTTGCACTGGTTGCTTTTGGGTGAGTATGGATACTACCCAACATCTCACATTTCTAGGATCCATGCCATGTATATCACTGATGACATGCAGCAGCAGGGAGGCATGGTTGCGCTGGTTTTTTATGAGAGAGTTTGGACATCTCATGTTGTATCTTATGTCCATGTATTTTCTCTTGTTTGGGATATGTATAATGTCTTTTCATGTACTTCTATTTGGGATATATCTTACGTTCATGTATGTACTTAGGTTTGGGACATTGCATAACTCTCAGATGATGTGGCATAAGGGAACTTATTTGTATTGTTTTGATGATACATTCCACATGTCCATTAGTATGTTGTTGCTCCATGACTTACATCACGATTATTTAAGGAGGCAAAAAGAATCCTTCTTGTTGTTGGGTATGTGTTATATTCTTTCCATGGCTAGTCACACGTGGAGGGGCAAAAGCCCACCCTGTACATTGCATCGGGCGTAGCAGGGGGGGGGTAGCCCCCCTTGTTCGTGGTCTGGGGCAGTGCCCCAATAAATTTTTTTGGACCCTATTTTTCGATGGGCGAACCCGCCCATGGTTTTGTGCATGGGTTTGCACATGGTTTTGGGGCATGATGGTTTTTGGCCCATGTTATTTTGTAGATCCGATCAAGGGAACTATGGTTATGTTCTAATCCAGGGTTAATGGATTGGGGTTTATGTATGCTTCGGCATGTATATATGTGTTGTAACACTGAAAGGAATATAATGAAAAATCAAGCTGGTCGTCCTGATTTGGGATCCAGGGGGAAATCTATGTGTATATTTGTTTTATGTTTTATGCTCTCGCTATTGTTTATTTTTTGTTTTTAAGATTCGTTTGCAGATAATTTCTCTACAGGGTTAAAACCTACATTTGGTATCAGAGTTGTTTCAGCTTCAAGGGGATGCCTTTGCTGCTGAGGGGTTTTTTCTCGGGCCTGTGGTAGACCCTGTTTAGTGGGAGATCTGCAGGATGGATTCTTGCGGT
The DNA here is from genome assembly GCA_034641835.2 of Pinus albicaulis. Lineage (NCBI taxonomy): Eukaryota > Viridiplantae > Streptophyta > Pinopsida > Pinales > Pinaceae > Pinus > Pinus albicaulis. The sequence goes on along the minus strand of CM076582.1, from coordinate 1,510,282,775 downwards.
GAAAGAAGATGGTGAGCAGTGGAACGATAGAGATTGATAAATTTAATGGTCAGAGTTTGAGTTGTGGAAGCTCAAGATGGAGGATCTGCTGGTGGATAAATACCAGTGGATCGTGGTAGATCCAGGTAATAAACCAACGACAATGTCAGATGAAGACGGGAAAAAGTTGGATCGGAAGGCGAACAACACAATACGGTTGTGTGTCTCAGATTCGATGTTGTTGAATGTATTTGGGGAAGTTATGGCAAAGAATTTGTGGGACAAACTTGGGACTTTGTACCAATCTAAGTCTTTGGTGAATAAATTTTTCCTATGGAAAAAGCTGTATAACCTGAGGATGAAGCATGGAGACTCGGTGACAGAGCATCTGAACGCCTTCAATACTATGGTAAGTCAGCTGTCATCTGTTGATATTAAAATCTTAGATGAAGATAAGTGCATCAGTTTTTTGTGTTCTCTACCAGACTCATGGGACAATCTGGTTATTGCAATATGTAGCAATACAAATACCTTGAATTTTGATGACATTGTCTAAGCCTTGCTGACGGAGGAAATGAGATGGATAAATATGGAGGGTCAGAATGGATATGCCTTATCTATACAAGGAAGGTCCCAGAAAAAAAACAAGAATAAGGTTTCGAGTGGGAGATCTAAATCTAGAGGGAGTTCTAAATCTCCTAGAAAGTTTGTAAAGGTGTGCTGGAAATGTGGAAAGGAAGGGCACTAAAAAAAGGACTGTGGATCTAAAGCTCTTGAGAAAGGAAAGGGATCTGATGATGCTCCTTCTGCAGAGGCAAAAACCACCTCGGATGAAGGTGGGGATGTGCATTTGGCTTCTTCTTCAAATACACATGTAGATCACGAGTCATGGTTGATTGACTCAGGTGCATCCTTTCACTTCATGCCCCATAGGGAGTGGTTATGCGAGTATGAGAAATATGATGACGGTGTTGTCTTCTTAGGTGATGATAGGAAGGCCAGAATCATCGGACGTGGAAAAGTCAAGCTTAAGCTGCAAGGTGGAAGGATTAGAACACTTCTTGGTGTTCTGCACATTCCTGCATTTTCCAGAAATCTGATTTCTGTAAGCAAGATGGATGATGTAGGTGTAAAAACAATGTTCGAGAAATATACCTGTAAGATGGTTCGGGGAGAACTGGTATTAATGCAGGGAGTTTGGATTGGAACTTTGTACAAGCTTTAGGGTAGCATTATTATTGATGGGTGTAACAATTCTATGGTTCTTGAAAGTGGAGCGGAAAGCCTAACGGTCTTTGGAGAAAAGACCATGCTATGGCATCAAAGGCTTGGACATATTGGAGAGAAGGACCTTCGGATACTACATGGAAATGGTATGGTAGAAAGTATGTCTAATAGCTCTCTGGATTTTGATTTATATGAACATTGTGTATATGGGAAGCAGAATCAGGTGAGTTTTCCTTCTGGTGCTAAGAGGGCGAACAAGATATTAGAGCTTGTGCATAGTGATGTGTTTGGACCTGTGTCGGTTCCATCACTAAGTAAGTCTATGTTCTATGTTTCATTTATAGATGAATTCTCAAGGAATACATGAATATATTTCTTGAGGAAGAAATCTGAATTCTTTGACAGATTTGAATAATTTAAAGCTCTGGTGGAAAACCAGACAGAGAAGAAGATAAAGGTGCTGAGGACAGATAATGGTGGGGAGTTCTACAAGAAGGAATTTTAAGAGTTCTGTAAGAAGTGTGGTATAGCACGACAGAAGACTACTCCATACACACCTCAGAAAAATGGAGTTGCATAAAGAATGAACAGAACGTTGATGGAAAAGGCAAGAAGCATGCTCAGTGGTACCGGGTTAGGACAATAATTCTAGGCAGAGGCAGTAGAGACTGCATGTTACTTGGTTAACATATCACCTTCATCAGCGTTGGAGGATAAGACTCCACATGAGGTATGGACTAGAAAGAAACCCTCTCTTTCCCATCTAAGGGTATTTGGATGTGATGCATATGTACATGTTCCAAAGGAGAAAATGACAAAGTTGGATAATAAATTTGAAAGGTGCATCTTTATTGGGTATAAGGATGGTTTAAAGGGTTACAAGCTTTGGAACCAAAAACAAGGAAGGTTATGTACAACTGAGATATGGTGTTTAGAGAGGTGAAAGATGTTGTTAAACATGAAGTCCTACCAAAGGAACCTGAGAAGATAGAGTTTGAGCTAAAGGAGGATGGATCAGACTCTACAACAAAATAAGACTCAGAAGAGGAAGAGCCACAAACTCTAGCTGTGAGAAGATCAATTCGGGAAAGAAGACAACCAGAAAGGTATAGTCCATCTAATTTTTATTCAAATTTTGTTTTAACTAAAACTAATGATGATCCCAGAACCTTCAGGGAGGAATTTGATTCAAAGGATGGAAAACTCTGGAAGGAAGCCATGGTTGATGAAATGGTATCCTTGCATAAAAATGAGGCTTGGGATCTGGTGGAGTTGCTGGCTGGAAGGAAGCCCATCGAGAGAAAATGGGTGTTTAAGAAGAAGATGAATGTAGAAGGAAAGGTGGAGAAATACAAAGCTCAATTGGTAGAAAAAGGTTATTCCCAGGTTCTGGGAATTGATTTTGGTGACATTTTTTCTCCTGTTGCCAAAGTTACTTCTATTAGATTACTTTTATCTGTTGCTGTTGCATTTGATTTTGAGGTAGAACAGATGGATGTGAAGACAACATTTCTTCATGTGGATCTGGAATAGGAGATCTACATGAAAAAACCTAAATTCTTTATGGTTAAGGGGAAGAAAGAACTGGTATGCAAGTTAAAGAAGTCTCTGTATGGGTTAAGATAGTCACCAAGGATGTGGTATCAGAAATTTGATACCTATATATGGGGACTTGGCTTCACCAGAAGCAAGGAGGATCACTGTGTTTATTTTAAATTAATTGGTGACCGTGTTATTTATTTGGTCTTGTATGTGGATGATATGTTGTTGATTGGAAATTACAAAGAAATTATCCAAGATTTGAATACCCAATTGTTCTCCAAATTCGACATGAAGGATCTTGGTGCTGCAAATTATATTTTGGGCATGGAAATTAAGAGAGATCGGGCAAAGAGGAAGCTCTGGTTAAACCAGAGGAAGTATGTCGAGACTATATTGAAGAGGTTCAATATGCAGGATAGTAAACCGGTGAATGTTCCTATTCCTGTAGGTGTAAAGTTGTCTGCTGAACAGTGTCCTAAGACACAAAAAGAAGAGGAGGATATGTCACGTGTTCCATATGCAAGTGCAGTGGGTAGCCTGATGTATGCAATGGTATGTACTAGACCAGACATTGCACATGCAGTGGGAGTATTGAGAAGGTTTATTTCAAACCCATGGAAGGAGCATTGGACAACAGTGAAGCGGGTTTTCAGATATTTGTGTGGCACTAGTGATTATGGCTTATGCTACTGGGGAAGACCGAGATTGGACAGATTTTTGGACATCCGTGGTTTTGTTGATGCAGACTAGGCTGGAGATCTGGGCCAAATGAGATCTACTAGTGGGTATGTGTTTAGCCTATTTGGAGGTGCAGTCAGTTGGATGAGTAAAAGACAGTCTGCAGTGGCTCTTTCAACTACAGAGGCAGAATACATGGCAGCCACTCATGCAAGCAAGGAAGTAGTTTGGTTGCAGACGTTTTGTTCAAGTATGGGGTTGGTGCAGAAAGCTATAAGGATAGACTATGATATCCAAAGTGCAATTTTCTTGGCTAAGAACCTTGCTTATCATTCAAAGACAAAGCACATTGATGTTCAATATCACTTTGTGAGAGATATGGTTGAGGCTAAAAGGGTGTTGCTGGTAAAGGTGGACACTTTGAAGAATGTTGTAGATGCATTGACGAAGTCTGTGAGCACTTAGAAGTTCTCTTGGTGTAGAGAGACAATGGGTGTTGCAGAGCTGGGCTAATGACTAAGCTCTCCTATGGCCCCCTGCGGAAAGACAACTACAAGTGGGAGAATGTTGGGTATGTGTTATATTCTTTCCACGACCCTATTTTTCGGTGGGCGGATCCATCCATGGTTTTGTGCATGGGTTTGCACATGGGTTTGGGGCATGATGGTTTTCGGCTCTTGGTATTTTTTAGATCCGGTCAAGGGAAATATGGTTATGTTATAATCCAGGGTTAATGGATTGGGGTTTACGTATGCTTCGGCATGTATATATATGCGTTGTAACACTAAAAGGAATATAATGAAAAATCAAGTTGGTCGTCCCGATTTGGGGTCCAGGGGAAAATCTCTGTGTTTATATGTTTTATGTTTTATGCTCTCGCTATTATTTATTTTTTGTTTTTAAGATTTGTTTGCAGATAATTTATGTATAGGGTTAAAACCTACAGTTGCTTTGGTTTCTATTGGGAGAGCATGGGCTGATTTTACCCCATACATTGCATGATATTGATGGAAGATGGAAATAGGAGGCCTTACATCGTTGGATTCGGTTGGGGGATTATGTTCTTGTACTTGGTATAATGATGATGTGATGGGGAAAAAATATACCTTACTACAGTGGCTTCTCTTGAGAGAATATAGCCACTACATTTGGTACAATGATTATGTGGTGTGGCAACAAGAGGCATTGATGTGGTGGATTCTTTTGAGAGAGTATGACTCTCACTTTTATATTGATGCTGATTTGGCATGGCAACAAGAAGCATTGCTTCGGTGGCTTCTATTGAGAGGTGTGGCTCTCTTACTTTTTTTCATGAGGATCTAGCATGGCAGTAGAAGGCTTTGCTGCGGTGGTTGTTATTGGGAGAATATGGTTTGATATTGTTCATGTTCATCCATATGTCTCTACTTCTTGTTTTTCACTACGTTGATGTTATGTTTGGATCCTACATGGCCAATAGGGCTAATGATGAGAGCATTGATAGATGCAATCCACTCTATGTATCATGGGTTGGAGAGATATTTCATGAGTTGGGGATTTCCTCTTTGGGAAGGAACCACTTCATTTCATGTATCTCATGTATAGAGGATATCTTTGGACATCATATGGTTGCCACTTGGAGATTCATTGATGAGGAAGGGTATCTAACTTTTCAGTTGGAGGCCATTCTAGACAGTCTAGAGAGGCAAATTTGGAGCTGGGCATGCATGACACATTGTGACAAATAGGGAGGTCTTCCATATGAGGATGCCATTTGGAGGGAGGATTTTTACTGTAGCACCCACTTTTGCAGTTGCTTGAGGACAAGCAACATTTTGGCGAGGAGCATTGTAATATTCCCAATTTTCCACAAGATAATTAGAATATTAGAGTTCTTAATTTTCATATTTAATTAAGTAAATAAGAGGGTGGAGGGACCCACAAACCCCATAGATGAATAAAATCCACTTTTGATGTGTGTATGTGGATATTTTAGATATATATAGACATTATGGAGTAGTGGAGCATCTTCTTAAATGAAGGAAGAGTGGAGATCATGGATCTTTAATGAAAAATCATGAGGATCTTGGAGGAGGTCAACTGAGATCATAGTGCATTCAAAGTAAGATCATAAAGCACTTATGATGAGATAGTGGAGGAATTGGCACATCTAATGCACACATGATGGAGAGAGTGGTAATTAAATGTAGAACATGATGGAGATAATGGAGAAACAGCATAGTCTTCATGGAGGCTAGTGGCCACATGTACAACATAGTTATGAGGTGGGCCAGGGATATGGAAGGCTCATAACCTATATAATAGAGATGAGGGCACAATAGAAGGAAAGATTTAGATTATTATTTCTGATATTTTTAGATCTATATTTGTTAGGTGACATTTCTATGCACAGTTATGCTGTTTAGCTAAGTCTGCAGTGTTGTTTAGCACAAGGTGTTCCCGAGCAGGAATCCCACCCTTACCCATGGGGGAATTTGAGTGCCTACTATGGAAAGGTTTCTATTGAGCTCCATTCATAATCAAGCATTGGTTCCACATCTAGCCACACTCATATGCACTTCCAACTATAGGAATAACGCAATTCCTACTCAAGTGTTTGAGAGGTGGTGGTTGTTTCTAGCATTTCAGCTAGGAAACCGGTGGAGGATTCATCCTCTCAACTTGTGCTTCATGTTAAACCTTTCAGGAGTAGCTGATCTATATCTGGCATTCAGAACATTGTATTATACCTCCATGCAGTAGCATTCCCCTTAAGGATTGCACCGTCCAGTCCTGTAGATCCAAAGGAGGAAGGAAGTTTCCATTATTTCAGTTGGAAATCCTATGAGGGACCATCTCCTCAATTTTCATTCACTGTTCCACCGTTTTTGAGCTGATTTTCCATATTTATCATTAGGCTAGAGATCCTCCCTCCTTGATAGCGCAATTTTCTTCAACTATTGATTATTCAGCAACAACATTCAGTGGAGGAGATTGGAGGAGCTAGATATTGAGCTTTTAGCTTAAGGATATAGTGAAGGGATCAACCCTTATTGCATTAAGATGATTGTATAACATTTTAGCCATCTATTCTTTAGTTCATGTAGCAAATCTGCATACCCAACAGTATATATGTGAAAACCTTAAGAGGGTGATTTTCCTAGATTCACAGATCTGGAAATCCATTTCTGGGTTATCTTGGGTATCCATCATAGAGCCCAGATCTAAAGTTTCAAAATCATCAGAGCTCCAGAACTACATAGATATACATTTTATATTTTTTCGGCAATTGTAGTCCTAGTAGTTGTAGCAGGGACAACGTAGTTTTCCTTCCAGCAGTCCAGTAGTTACACAATCCCTCTTGTGGGATCCTTTCAGGGTCATTCTAGGCCATCTCTTTGGCTTGAGTGTCTCATATTTTGAGCACTTTTTTATTGTTTATCCACCTCCCATATAATAAAATGGCTCATTTATTCTGTACATTTTGATGGTGTCTTTAGATTAATTGTTTACTTTGTTGTAGTTCCTCTATTGTGTTTTAGTATTACTGCATTCTCCCTTTTGGGATATTACACTCCGAAAGACTTGTTTCATTTTTTAAGGAGCTTGACACAAGAAAAATAACTTTTCTTTGAAAACCTTGATCATGGCCCATAAGAGGCCATAACTTCCAAGAGGTTCTCATCAGATGGGAGAACAATGATTTGGAAGGGATACATATAAAGGGATCTAATGGAAATATCAGGCTCCAATGCCCTCAATACATGATGCACTACATCACCTACTATATCATCAGTAGATACGAGCATGGAACAGGTTGCCACATAATTAACCTATGGCGAGGGAGATACCACTTGCATATAAGGACCATTAAGGGAAGCTAATTGATTGGGAGTTGAATTAGGACCAATGAATAAAAGATGATCAATGGTCATGATTCTTCCTTTATGTGGGAAACACATCACACGAAAGAGAGAAGAGACAAGAGCTCCCATGACATACACATAGTCACTCCCAACGAGTAAATTAATGTCCAAAGGGCCTGTTATCACTTGACAAGGACAGGCTGGGTTGAGTCAACCTCCAACCAAACATAAGTATTTCAAACCAACTTTTAACTAGAAATTAGCCCTTCCAGTCTAAGAGGGCTCTCTCAAAACAATTATACAATTCTCTGTATAAACTTAAAATTTTAGATGGCTAACTCTGTTTGTATGTATGATTTTGTAGGTGAAAGAGAGTGTGATGACTTCCACCATTGGGCATGGAGTTAGTTAAGATAAAAATCAATTACAACAATACTGCTTTATGGATGTTGGGGCATTTTTGGCTTCTAAATGGTGTAAAATAAAACATTTACAGCTAAACACAACAAATTGAAGGAAATTGGAGCAATATGACATGAATTCCAGGTGATCAATTAAGCCATGAAACTAATAACAATAAAGAAAGCATGAATATATAATATAAATCCAAAACTGAATCTCAGGTGGAAAATAGAGTATTGTTGCAAATGTATATTAACTGGAGAAAAATTTACAAATATGTCCCTCTCACATTATCAATCAACCCCTTCAGAGTAAAAAAAATACACATATATAGAGAGAGATACCCATTACAAAATCTTCCACCCGGGCTAGATTCGATCAACAAATAAGAGATATAATCTTACTTGATTTCTAAAACATGTGAGTTTTGTAGGGATTTTTCTGGTTTAACAAAATTTGAATACAAATAAGATTTTTCTATCATTTATGAGCTCAACAAAATTCTGTTGGTGAAGCTTATCGAATCCAACCAATTGATGAATGTCTTGGACTGCTGAATGTGCTCTTGCCACATGGATGCTGACCCGGTTGACTTACTGACATGTCTTCCTGAAAAATAAGAGTCCTTTGATTGATGATGTGGAAACTCCTGTGACCTATAGCCCATCTAGTTTCCTTGTTGTCCAATGCCCAACCAAAACTGTATAATGCAGAGAAACATAGTTTGACAGTTTCCTAGCAAAAATTGGTAGAAAATTATAGAAAACACCTTTATATTACCTATCTGACCTTTCTGCAAGTTTTGAAGTATTCATTGATGTTTTTTAGCTAAAATCATGCCATTATAACTCCCTTTGTTTATATTTTCACTTGCTTTCTCCTCCATGAAAAGCTACAACAATTCCATAGAAAATATTCAACTTAACTATGGGGAGTTGCTAAGAAACTATGAAATTTATGAGTTTTTTATTTTTTATGATTTCTTCAGCATCCTTGTCAGTGCTTATAGCTTTTCTAACCCCATATATTTATTAAATTATTAGTTAAACATAGTATTTGCAAAAATTAGGAACCTACCATACTCAAGGAGTGCTTGTTGCTTCAGCTAAGAAAAGACACATTTCTATAATGTCTTGTGGTGTGCCTACTTTACCAACTAGATGCCACTTATGATATTCATCTCTCAATGTTGCTTCACCTGCAGGGTCAATGTTTATCCAACTGGGCAACACAACATTCACACTGCAATATGAAAATTATGATTCTCCATTTTCTGCATCTTCATGTTTAAGTGATTGAAATGCAATTTCCACACACCGACCTTTGTCATTGAAAGCAGGTCTCCTAGAATTTCCAACATTTATATCAGCATCAATATGGACTCCAAGAAGCTTGGTGGCTCCATGGACATATGAAAGAACTTCAATGCATAATACAACTCCACTAGTCACAGAGATTGTGTCACCATAAATTGGATAACCTACGACAGTGACAACATCCTACAAAGTGGGCAGCACTCCAAATTGCATTGGATATACTCCTTCCCAAAACTCATCATCACTCACAGTTAGCATCACAATATCACATTCAATTCCAATCGCAAGCACAGTAGCTAAGTGATTTGTATATGATCCTCATTTCTTGAGCTTCACTTGTGTATGATGCTCTACCGAATGGGCATTTGTGAGCACTCTGCGTCCATCGATAATAAACCCACTTCTATTTGAGCTAAATTTATGCTTGCGCTGCCATGGAAGTAAAAAATTTGGTTCTATATGAACACAGAAAACTTTGATTACTACATTCATGAACGAATAACCCTTGACATCATTGGCCATTGAATCCGCATTTGCATTTTGTCAACGATCATCGGTGTCCAGGTCTCGGCTTCTGCTAACAGATCAATGGAATTCTGCTCTTTCGCTCTTAACTTAGTGCATTTTGTGGAAACCTATGAGCTCATCTTGACAATTGGGAGTTCAACGTGCTCACTCAGGAAACTCAATAACTCATCAGTCAAGGGTTCGGTAATAATAAACCATCCCTTCAGAAACTGATGGAAAAAGAACTAAAGCATAGATCACAAGCCTGGGAGCTAAACAGTGACTGATACTGCTCACTACAGTCTTAGATCATCTCTCACAACAAACTATCAAATGCAGATAAATAGATCAGCAAAGGAAATAAAGGATTAAACCACAATTCTGAAATGGAACAGCAACTCTAAAATGGAACAGCAAGTGAATACTAAGTCCCGCGGGTTATAATCAAACTCAATCTATACACTCTTTGCAATCAAGGAACATTCTATCATTCTAAAGGCGAATTGCACAAATCATATTAATGGAACAACAATAACGATTAATGAATTATGGAACAATACTGATTCAGTAGAAACGCACACAACACAAATGTTAATATAACAGCTCTGTAACATAAGAGTAAGGATATGCGATTAACTCTTGAAAGGAATAATAACGCAATGCGGAGTTAACACACAAGTCTAGCTGTAGAAACTTCAATGATTCAAACTTGAACAGAGCATGTAATATGAACTTGTAAAGCATATCAAATAATCGAATAGTAATAATAAACAAACCACACAGAAACGAAGCTGTAATGGTACAGAAGCAAGTGTCCTTCGGGGCCGGGCCCTTAGTCTCCAAGGATGCACCGCTTTAGGTTAACGCAGACGCGAAGATGGAATAATCACCAGGCTTTCATTAATACATTGATCAAAAATACATCGAACCAGTTCTCAACAAAGCTTAATAACCAAATCTGATGTTTTTACAGAAGATTACATAAAACGTATCTTATCTCGCCATTCTAAACTAACAGTGCTGTCTCTTTTTATAAGGACGATGGCGGAGATGTCCAAGCAGATAGATAAATAAAGCAGCGATCCCTCAGGATCTTCGATCCTGAGGGATTCGCCAAACAGTTAACTCTTCATCCTGTCTTTGCTATTGCGCTGAGCTGGTGTCCTCTCCTTCTTGCCCGAGCCGATTCACCTTGATCTTGTTTCCCTATGTTTGCGTTCGGTTCTCATCCAGAGGGACAGCAATTATCTCCACTTCGTTCTTATCTTTAGAGCGGCAACTCTTCGTTTTCTTCTTTCCCTGTATAGAAAATAACCATTATCAGAGGCTAAGTTATACACATCGATTCTCACATGTTTTGTGATAGTTTCTTATGACTTTCCAAATCCATGATACAAAAGGTTCACAAATTGTATTAAAAAGTTATTAAAGTAATCAGCAAAATCATACCTTTTCAGTACTCCACACACCCCCCTGCTTACCTTGTTTCATGTCCTCATGAAAACATTGTAGTTGACATGTAATGCAGTGAGAGAGTATGCTGGAGAAGGAGTTTCATGCGGAGGCCTACAACCATGTTGAGTGATTAAATAATCAAAGAACTGACCTGCTTGCCCCTCAGGCATGTCATACAGGGCCTGGTATCCATGTGCAGGATGCCAAATACTTGGAGCGCGAAATCTACACCCTAACCAAGATGACCCTGCTTTCAGAAGGCTCTGGCCATAGAAATTCAAACGGTCAGCGGCTAACTCAAAGTTCTCATATTTAAATGGTTCTCTGAGCTGGATGTGTGGATCAGAGATTCGATATCGAAATTTGGCTGCATTAATGGCCAAGTCTTTGATGGAAAAGAAATACTCTAAAACCTCTTGAATGAGTGCCTCATGCATAGGCCCTAATGTTACAATGACACCTGGAGTCCTTATGTGGTTTATATGAGCTGTCCATAACTGTACTGGGTTCCTAGGCTCAGCCCTAACTCTTAAATCTAGACCATTTTCTTGACTCCGGAAGGTATCATAGGCTTTCAGCCACTTAATCTGATTAGCCCCGAATGAAATGAATGCTTGGAATTGAATATCACCAATGGAGGGACCAGGGTTCAATTCAGTCTCCTGACTTAGCACAAGGTCGTGTAAATAAAGTTCACACAACAATCTCTGGACTTTCACTCCATAATGTTTACAACAGTCGATAAAATCATTGACATTGTTGATCTGTATAGGAGTGCCTGCCTTAACAGCTTTTATTTGTAATTGTAAATATCGTTCTAATAGAAACAGAGCATAGTTTTTAGCAGGAGCCCTACATGCTAAAACATTATTATATAAAGAACACAAGTCATTCATCTGTTTGATAGTAAATATCTAGTTTATAAGTTACCTGTGTGACTTCCTCTTGTTCCTTCATCCATCCTTCAAAAACCTGTCTTTTAGATTGACTGACATTCCTTAGTTGCTGCTGCAACTCTTCATATTTTTCTAGGGGAACCGTTTGCTCTTTAAGTTGCTCCATTTCTTGCCGTGCTTGTTTCACCATCTTGTACAAGGTTTTTGTCTTTGGATCTTTCCTCCATGCATCAGTGGAGGCCGGGAGTTTTACATGAACCTTTTTGTTACGCTGTTTGGAGTTCAGGACCCTGATTACCCCTGAGGGTGGTGCCTCCGTCTGAATTTCCTTATCATCCTTTTCTGTCTTAATCGGAACGGCAGCTGGATCCTCAGAGTCTTGGAAAACAGGCTGTTTGTTGGTCCTCTTTTTCCTCTTTACCTTCTGGTTCTTTTTCAAAATCCTAATTTGTTGCCTGAGCTGGGTTATCGTGTTTAACAGTTTAGTCCGTTCCTTCCTCAACTTCTTGATTTCCATTGATTCCTTTGAAGGAACGGCAGTCTGTCGATGGTGGACTAGATCATGACCAGTTGCTAACTCTTCCTCCTGGGGTTCTTCCTCACTGCTCTGCTCCGGCTGTTCTGGTGTATGCACCTCAACTGGTTCTGATTCTTCCTCCTGGGGTTCTTCCTCTAGACTTTCCTCTTGTGACATGGGAACAGATTGTTTCCGTTCGGTATTTTCTTCCTCTTCATCATGCATAGGCATGTTCTCTTCTTGAAATTGGTCGTGGGGATTCTTTGAGCTAGAAGGTTGCCCGTATTTACTCGTATTGGCTAGGATGGCGGCCAAGTCATCTTCTCTTAGTAGGTCTTGTAATGGACTATTCTCCTGCTGTCCCCTTTCTTCCTCCTGTTCAGTTTCTGCTTCTTTTTCTGTTCCCGAAGGTTCGGGTACTTCTTCTTCGGGTTGCTCATCTTCAATTATTACTGGTTGGCTGGTGCTTCCCTGAAGCTGTTCCGGCCTTCCCCTTATTCGAGCGAACCGGGCTGACTTCCTGGGTTTATTTATGCTTCCTCTCATCTGAGCTAACCGAGCTGATTTCCTGGGTTCCTCTGGTTGCTCGGGTGAATCAACTACATGCTTTCGCTTTGCGTGTTCTTGGTGTGTCTCTGGTTGTTGTGATGTACTAGCAACATTTTCTCTGCGTTTTGCCGGTTGTTCTGGTGGGTTTATAGAATGTCTACGTTTTGGGGATGGTTCTGTCGATCCCCCTTCAATCAGTGTAATGAGTCTTTCCCAGCTGCTCTGCTGCTGGGTAAGACTATAACTAACAACAAGTCGGATTAACCCGTGGTGACTAACAATTGCCTCTACGTGCTGTGCCCTTTTCATACTTTGTGCAGCATCATGCAATAACGAGTTTAAGAGTGCCGGTAAATTCACAGAGCATTTTTGTTTTAGAACAGCCAAAAGTTTAAGGTGTCGTGGTCTTACCACGTCTTTTTTTCCTTCGCAAGTAATGTAGCTCTGTACTATTCTTGCTAGCTCTGTCCAGGGTTCGCCTAGGGTCGCTGGCAGAATTCCCTTCCCTTTGATTGTCAAATGCTGGCCTTCATCCTGGAAGATGTCGATGACCTTCTGTAATCGTTCTTTCTTGAATGTCCATACCGGTCCATTAGCTGGTAGTCCTGAGACTTCTGCAATTATGGCATCAGTGACCGCTATTCGTTTTCCTCTTACCATGGAGTAGTTATCTTGTAAATTCTGCAAGAACTCCATTGCTACTGTCTCATTACCCTCTTGTAAGCGATTGAAATAGTTTAACCATCCCGCTCTTTCCAGGATTTCTCGGGCGGCAGCAGAGATCGTTAGCTGTTGAGGCTCACTACGAATTGCCTTTCCCCCCATGATTCCGCTGTGATTTCTAAATGGAACAGCAAAAAAAACGTTTTCGGTTTGAAACACAGAGAGCAAGGTTTCGCAAAAGAAAACACAGAGTATGCAATAGTGCAGCAAAAACAACTTGTGCGAAAAAATAAAAATAAAAATATGCCATGCCGTGAAACCATGCCAAATCGTCGTGAACCAGATTTTCCGAATGATGAATCGACACGTAATACAGGGAATGATGAGGTTAACCTCCCCCCCCCTCAGTGTGATAGGCTGTCCCAGCCGGCAAATAATGGAGCGGCACCCAGTCTGTAATCAAGTCAGAAAGGAACAGCATGTGAATTTATGCCATGTTGAGAGAGGACAACAGATTACCGAAATCGAGGTGGAGGATGGATCGCGTGTTATGATTTGAGGCTGCTGTGTTATGATTTGAGGCTAATGGATAGGCATGTATCGTACTCGCCAATCTTAAGCGGTCATGGTCACCTCCGTTGCCATGATTGGTAATGATAAATGTTCATGCGGTGTATAAATCAGGAAATAACATATAATTAGTGCCTAGGATATGAAAACAAAAGAGTGTTAATATCTTACCTATTGGTGTAAGCAAGGTGACTTCGATACCATTAACATTACTCTGCTGCCAATAGGTGTCCATAACCTTGGCAGAGTTGTTTTTTCACCCCCGGAACCATGATCCTGTGTGTATACTTAGGACTGTTATTATGTCAGAATGTAGACCATTATGCTGGCTTGGTGACCAGTTAACCATAATGCCATTCACGAGGAAAGAGCGAAACGTGGGCAGGCCGGCTCTTAATGAGACCTCCTGTTCCAAGGTTTGTTTATTTTGACACACCTTTTGGACCATATCCCTGGTGTGGTGGCCAGAATGGGAATGCCACTTCACTTCCATCCTCATGATCATGGTAGGCTGGCTCTCGATGAGACCCCCTATCCTGCATTTGACATTTGACATGCTTTTTTCTTTTTCCTTATTTATACACAAAGGGTGGTTCAGCACTCCTTAAGAGTAGGAATGGTAGAAGAAGTCTTATTATCTCAATAGGAAGATTTAAACTCTTTGCCCTTATTCCCAAATATTAATAAAAAGATTTTTAAGGGAATCAGCATGATAAAGATAACCAATCAGGGCAAAATTAGTAAAACCATGTCACAAAAGGTAAGAAATAAGTATGTCCTTCCATCTGTCCTCTTGTTAATGCAGAGCCTTATAGATATAGTGATTTATGATTTGCAGATTTTCGGTATGCTGTGTTTCTATATTTCATCGCACAAATACATAGCTGAAGCTTGAAGACTAGAAAGAAGACGGGAAAAAGCATCCTCAATTTAAATCAGCAAAGAGATCAAAAGTATGCAGATGGTGTTCCGTTGAAAAAGCAACAACGATGGATAATAGAAAAAGGAACAAAACTGCAAATGCCGTTCCTTTTGGGAAAAGGAACGGCAATCATACTAAACACTCAATATGCCATTCCGTTGAAAAAGTCAACACGGAAATAAAAGAACGTTGTTTCTTTGAAGGTAAAGGAACAATGGTAACCAAAAAGGAACAGCGATAGACGTAACAATATCGTTCTTCTGAAAAAGGAACATCAGAGATCCGAATGCTGTTCCTTTAGAAAAGGAACAGCAGAACAAGCAAAACCAAAATAAAAAAACATACATATGCTATTAGAAGAGCAAAAATCAAACTTTGTGGAAGAAAAAGGAACAGCAAAATGACAAAAATTTATTCAAATCAAACTTATGTACAAGAATCACTCAAAAAAAAAAACTTTATGTACAATTTGCAAAAAGAAATAGACCCTTAATGAATTACAGGTGAGGAAGATTTCTCTTCTTCTCCTAAGATCTCCAGATCAGTATCTCGGTGTATCTGCTGGCAGAAGGATTCCCGAGTAAGTGGTTTACGGTAGAGACGGACTCGGTGGCCATTTACCTTGAATGCATATCCAGAACCGTCAATAGTGATTAGAGTAAGAGTTCCATTGTCATGTAACTTCTGGATTTCGTATGGTCCCAACCATCGAGTCTGAAGTTTTCCAGGGAAGTCCTGAAACCGAGAATCGTATAACAAAGCCCAGTCTCCCTCGTGGAAGACTTTGTTCTTAATGAGCGCATCATGCCATTTGGCTCGCTGCTGTTGAATTAATGTTGTATTCTGTAGTGCAGAGAGCCGAATTTCGTCTAATTCATTGATCTGCTGTAGTCGATTGAGTTGTGCCTCCGTTAAGTCTAGGCCAACTTCCTGTGCTGTACGCAGTGTTTGGATTTCGAATTCTATGGGAAAAATAGGTTGTTTTCCAAACACTAGTTGATAAGGTGAGTAACCAGTGGTGATCCTCCATGTGGTTCGATAGGCCCGGAGTGCTTCAGGTAGTCGGGTAGCCCAGTCACGCCTATGTGATGCAATAGTTTTCGTTAGGATTGATTCTATTATCTTATTGCTACTTTCTACCTGCCCATTCGCCTGTGGGTGATATGGAGTAGTGATCTTATGCTAGACATGATAATTGTTAAGTGTTGCAGCTAATTTATGCCCAAAAAATTGTGGTCCTCCATCTGTAATTATTTCCCTAGGAAGGCCATAACGAACAAATAGAAGGAACAGGAACTGTATGACAGAGTCCTCTGTGGCTCTTGGCAATGCTTCTGCCTCAACCCATTTGGTGACATATTCCGTTGCCACCAAAATATATGTTTTCTGATTTGATGAAGGGTTGATGGGTCCAACGAAATCCAGAGCCCACCGCTCAAATGGTTCGATGACTAACTGTGGTTTCAGAGGCATCTCATCAGCTTGACCAGGTCGTCCTGCTCGCTGGCAACTGTCACAGGCTTGGACAAACTTCTTTGCATCTTTGAAGATCGTAGGCCAGTAATATCCTGTCTGCAATACTTTATGTCCAGTCCTACGCTCAGCGAAGTGCCCCCCACATGGTCCATCGTGACAGGCTTTGAGGATGTCAAAGATTTCATCCTCTCTAACACATCGCCTGATATGCATGTCTGCTCCTGTGTGAAACAAATAACCTCCAATCCACGAAAATCGAGAACTTTTCTGAATAATCTGCTTACGCTCATTAGGAGTTAAATGTTTTGGTAATTTACCCACTGCAAGGTAATTGGCAACATCAGCATACCAGGGCGTTTGAACAGCAACAGCAAACAGGTGTTCATCCGGAAATTGATCTTCCACTGCTGCTGCATCGCTTGATTTTGGTATCCTTGAAAGAAAATCGGCTACAGGGTTTTCTTTGCCAAGACGGTCCTTGATTGTGATATCGAATTCCTGCAATAAGATTAACCATCGAGTTACTCTGGCATTTTTGACAGGCTTATTTGCTAAATATTTTATGGCAGAATGATCTGTATACAAGATAACAGGGTAGCCTGTGATATAATGTCTAAATTTATTGACAACATGTATTACAGCTAGAAATTCTTTTTCAGTAACAGTGTAATTCAATTCAGCAGGGGATAAATTTTTGCTGATGTAATATATAGCATATGGTTTTTTATCCTCTTCCTGCCCAAGGACTGCACCAATGGCTGTATCTGAGGCATCAGATGATATCTGGAATGGTAGGTCCTAGTTTGGTCCTCGAAGGACTGGGGCTGTGGATACAAGCTTCTTTAGATCCTCGAAAGCATGGTCACATTTGTCTGTCCAAAGGAAATCAACGTTACCAGTCAGTGCATATAAAGGAGCAGCAATGTGTGAATAATGCTCTATAAATCGTCTATAATAACCTGAAAATCCAAGAAAACTGCGTACCTCTGTTTGAGTAGTAGGAGTGGGAATAAGCAAAAGCATTTGGATTTTGGCCGGGTCTACCTGAATGCCGGCTGCTGAGACATAGTGTCCTAGGATAAGTCCTTCAGTCATCATCAAAAAACATTTTTCATTGCTTAGGCAAAGCCTAGTAACAATGCAACGTTGTAGGACTTTCTCTAGGGTGTCTAGAGCTGGATCGAAGTCATCTCCGTATGGTGTAAAGTCATCCATGTAAACCTCAAGTCCATCATTGATTAAATCTGCAAAAATACTAAGGATAGCCCTCTGAAATGTGGCAAGAGCATTACATAAGCCAAAAGGTAAAACTCGATAGGCAAATGTTCCCCAAGGGCAAGTAAAGGTAGTTTTATCCTGGTCTTCAGGGGCAATCTGAATCTGATTGTATCCACTGAAGCCATCCAGGAAAGAAAAGAACTTCTTCCCTGCTAAAGTGTCCAATACTAGATCTATGAAAGGAAGAGGAAAATGATCTTTTTGTGTTGCCTTGTTAAGTTCTCTATAATCCACACAAATTCTCCATTTCCCATTCTTTTTTGGTACCACCACAAGTGGAGAGACCCATTTACTATCAGAGATAGGGTAGATAAAATTCACATCTAAAAGTTTTTGAAGTTCAGTTTTTACAACATCTTTTAGATGGGGATTAAGTCTCCTTTGCGGCTGACGCACAGGTCCGGCATCTTTTTCTATGTAAATGTGGTGGGTACATAACTGGGGATCGATTCCTTTCATATCAGGGTAGTCCCATGAAAATGCTTCTTGATATTTTGTTAACAGATGGATGAGCTTTGTTTCTTGTTCCGGTGTGAGATTAGCATTGATGTTTAAAGTTTTCCCCGGTGCAATTTCCACAGTTTTACTATTTGCAACAGAAGTGACATGTATTATTTGATCATGAATATCTTTCAGGGGATCTTCTTCTAATTCATTATCAAATGCTGCTTTTATCATGTGACATTGTGTGCGAGGTTCAGTTTGAGAAATGAAATTATTAATGGCATCGTCTTCTGTTTGATCTTTGAAATCGAGTGCCTCTTGTATAGTTAATGGAGATCTAATGTTATCAATAAGATATGATACAGGGTGCTTATTCGTTTTAATCATTGTGACACTTGGCTGTGCTGGAGGATATAGAACTAAATTTTTGCTATTTGGTCCTCTGGTTATGGTCATATTTCCCTGCCGACAGCCAATGTAGGCATCGGCAGTAGCGAGCCAAGGTCTACCTAAAATTAGCGGGTGTCCATCAAGTCGGGTTTTTGGATTAATTATCAGAAAATCGGTTGGATACTCCCAGGATTCTACAGAGACCATGACATCATGTAGAGTACCCTCTGGTCTAACCACAGATCGGTCAGCCAATTCTAACAGAGTGGAGGTGGGTTCTACAGATGTAATGCCGAGCTTTTGGCAAGTTGTGGTTGTTAAAATATTAATTGCAGCCCCTAAATCAACTAAGGCATTAGGCAGGGTCTAGCCATAAATTTGAACAGTTATAATTGGGTTCCCGGGGTCTTCATATTTAAGGGGTGTTTCTCTTCCCGACAATAGGTCAGATAAGGTGCCGACTACTTGGACTCTTGGATTGTTTGTTATATTCCTCCTCGGTTTCTTTATGCATAATTCTTTTATGGTTTTGGCGTATATGGGAATGTCTTGAATGGCTTGGAGGAATGGAATTTTTATGTACAAGTTTTGTAATTCTCCCAGAATGTCGAAGTCAAGATATTGTATGGATCGAGGTATGGCTAATCGTTCTGGGAACGGGGGAGAGGATGTGGTTGCTTGATTATGAGTTTGTTGCTTATTTACATCCTCTTGTTGTGACTGATGTTCTCTGGGTAACTGATCTTCAATATGAACTGCTTTATCTCCCTCAGTTTCAATTATACGTCCAGATCTTAACTGAAGATCATTGCACTCCCTCAGGTCGGGTCCTAGTTCTGGTGATTCTATGATTTGAATAGATTGGACCTGCCTGTTGTTTGGATTGGGATCGGGTTGGGCTGGGAGTTGCGGTCTCAGGTTAGATTGGGGATTTTGTTGTAAAGCTGGCAAAGTAGGTTGAGGGAGCGGAATAGTTCCAGCTGGGTGGTACATTGGTCTTTGCCAGCTTGTCTGCCAGGGTGAACTTTGTGAAGTAGAGGGAGTCCATTGTGAAGGATATGGGCCATTTTGCCAATATGGTGGTGTAAGGGAAATTTGGCCAACCAGTTTGGCTTGTTTGATTCAGCCATGGATTTGGAGAAGGAAATGATTGTGGTGACCAGTTTGTAAATGGGGTTTGAGATTGATTTTGCCACATACCATACTGTTGAGCATTATACTGTGGGTTTTTAAAGAAAGAGGTTGGGTCCGGAAACATACCAGGTTGTCTTGGCTGCCACGGGCGGCGCTGGTTGATTGAATTCACCGATTCTGGTTCTTCTTCTGCTTCCTTATATACCGCTTTCAATCCAGGAAGTGAGGGGCAGCTCTCCGTAAGGTGATCTTTTGTACAGATGGCGCATGTTTGGGCTTTATCTAATGGACACTCCTTGTGGCTGTGTTTTTTTCTGCATCGGGGGCAGAAGATTGCCATATTATGTTCTGCCTCCAGTTGCTTCTGTTTAGCCTGCACAATATCAAGTTGTGTAGTTAGTGTCCCCATAATATCAGTTTTAAAATTCTCTAATAAATTTCCAATTTCTGCACGTGTTACTCCTTCTGCTGATACTTTGTTATCTCTTGCAAACCGATCATATTCTGTCGGTTTTATTCTTGTGCTGCCTCTCGAACTCCCGATACATAAGTCAAGGATGTCAGTAAAATTCTCTTGATAAATATCCCCTTTGCCCATAATGTTTAATGTTTCAATCCATTGTTCCTTCATACCCCTCATTAATGCAGTTTTTAACACATTATCAGGTAAAGGTAGCGATGCATAAGGAGATCTTTGTAGATTATACTGAAAACGTTCCACATACTCCTCTAATGTTTCATTTGGTCTGGCTGTCATTTGAAATATTTCGTCTTTTAATTCTCTAGACCTACAATAATCCTGATATTTCTTAAGAAGGATTCTTTCATTTGATCCCAATTGTTGATAACCCCGCCACCTAGCCCCATAAACCATCTTAAAGCAGCCCCTTTCAATGTAGAGGGAAATAATTTCAATTTTTGGGGATCGGTGGTGTAATCATACCCCCGACATAACACATCGAATTCAAATAGGAATGCATCCGGATCTTCTGATGTGAGTCCGTGAAATGTGGGGATATGCTAAAGAGGGATAGCTTTCATGGGTGCATTTGCTGCAGAATCCACTATAGGATATTGTAATGTAGAGGTTTGAGTGTTTGGCTGGTTTTGAGCGTTTGGTTGGTTTTGAGCCATGGGATCGAATATATGCCAGTAACCTTCGGGGATATCTAGGAGGGTATTCCTAGGTTGGGTGGGAACGGTTTTGACAGGGATCTTTTTAATAGCGCTTCCTTTATCTGGAATAATGGGAATACCAGGTGTTTGAGGAGATTGAATCTCTTCAACAATGACTTTCGCGGCACTTCCTTTATCTGGGCTATCTAATGGCTGATTTGTTTCAAGAGGAGATTTTGGTTCCTTGATTTCCCCTGTTTCTCCTTCTCCTTCACAAAAGTTGCTAGAGTTCCCTTCCTGCAATAATTCCGGAGTGGAATTTTCAACTTCTTGAAAGTCCTGCTCCTCAGTTTGACTATGCACCTCAGCACAGGCTACAGATGGTGATCCTGTGGCCTGAAGGGAACTAGTAGGCGGTTTGGAAGTGTTTTTCTTGAAGCCTACCGATGGCTGAGACTCTGTTTTCTTATAGATTTCGTCTATGAAGGTCGTTCGGCCAAGGGTCACCGGCCCCTTAGCTTTTTCAGGTTTGGATGGGGGTTTGATATTCTTTTCTGGTCTTTTCTGCTTAGTCATGCACTCAAAAATAAACTACAAACTTCTATTCAAACAAGCAACAACAAATCTGTTAGGAAAGCGGATAATGAGCAGGTCTTTTACATGCTCTGCACGTAGGTTCTTACCTTCCGTTTTTAGGATCCAACTCCTCCCTAGCAGGCTTGTACACTACTCTGAAAAAAAAAAACAAATGGCTACACTCTTTCCCCGGCAACGGCGCCAAAATGTAGAGCTATAAAAAGGGTCTCTTTCACCTCTAATTACCTCACATTAATTGTCAACCCGAGAGCGTTTTGTCATTACAAAGAGTGACTCAATCCGAGGCTCATTCGTCAGAGTAATGCTAGTAGTACAGTGCTTAAGAAATACAAGAGTAAACGGATGCTTAACTGAAATCAAATTACTTTAAAGAAATAAATCACACACTCAGGAAACTCAATAACTCATCAGTCAAGGGTTCGGGAATAATAAACCATCCCTTCAGAAACTGATGGAAAAAGAACTAAAGCATAGATCACAAGCCTGGGAGCTAAACAGTGACTGATACTGCTCACTACAGTCTTAGATCATCTCTCACAGCAAACCATCAAATGCAGATAAATAGAACAACAAAGGAAATAAAGGATTAAACCACAATTCTGAAATGGAACAGCAACTCTAAAATGGAACAGCAAGTGAATACTAAGTCCCGCAGGTTATAATCAAACTCAATCTATACACTCTTTGCAATCAAGGAACATTCTATCATTCTAAAGGCGAATTACACAAATCATATTAATGGAACAGCAATAACGATTAATGAATTATGGAACAATACGGATTCAGTAGAAACGCACACAACACAAATGTTAATATAACAGCTCTGTAACATAACAGTAAGGATATGCGATTAACTCTTGAAAGGAATAATAACGCAATGCGGAGTTAACACACAAGTCTAGCTGTAGAAACTTCAATGATTCAAACTTGAACAGAGCATGTAATATGAACTTGTAAAGCATATCAAATAATCGAATAGTAATAATAAACAAACCACACAGAAACGAAGCTATAATGGTACAGAAGCAAGTGTCCTTCGGGGCCGGGCCCTTAGCCTCCAAGGATGCACCGCTTTAGGTTAACGCAGACGCGAAGATGGAATAATCACCAGGCTTTCATTAATACATTGATCAAAAATACATCGAACCAGTTCTCAACAAAGCTTAATAACCAAATCGGATGTTCTACAAAAGATTACATAAAACGTATCTTATCTCCCCCCTTCTTAAACTAACAGTGCTGTCTCTTTTTATAAGGACGATGGCGGAGATGTCCAAGCAGCTAGATAAATAAAGCAGCGATCCCTCAGGATCTTCGATCCTGAGGGATTCGCCAAACAGTTAACTTCATCCTGTCTTTGCTATTGCGCTGAGCTGGTGTCCTCCTTCGACCGAGCCGATTCACTCGGTTCTGTTTCCCTATGTTTCATGCTCGGTTCTCATCCGCAGGGACAAAGAAATATTCTCCACTTCGGTCTTATCTTTAGAGCTAGCAACTCTTCGTTTTCTCTTTCCCCGTAGCAGAAATAACCATTATCGTTATTAAGTTATACACATCGATTCTCACATGTTTTGTGATAGTTTCTTATGACTTTCCAAATCCATGATACAAAAGGTTCACAAATTGTATTAAAAAGTTATTAAAGTAATCAGCAAAATCATACCTTTTCAGTACTCCACACTAGGGTTCAGTTTTGGCGCTTTTTATTTTTGCAGTGAGGAAATATCCCACATTCACCAAGGAAAATAGTTACTTGGTGTTTATATACACCATAATATAATACTTAGGTCGATGATTCAAGAACTTGTGCTCTTCCCCTTGCAAAATCTTGATAGCTTAGTGCTTAGGTGTAGGGATCTCAATCTTGAAAGTTGGTCTTGTGTTGTGGTGCTTCGGTGCTTGGCCTTCGGGTTGTAGTTGACTTGGATATTTTCCCAAGAGCCAATATTTTTTATAAAATAACAGAAGTTGTAGATATTATACAATATGCATGTATATCTTGGATTCAACCGATCTAACAATCTGCTAAAGTTAAATACTAAGTCGCTTATACAAATATTTTCAGAATTAAAAACAAAATCGCCAATCACATGAACATGAAGAAAGATCAATCACACACAACACATATAATTTCCTAGGGAAAGCTTATAGCTAAAAACCCCACTATCTTCTATTGTATATTATATCATGGATCATGAAACAATTACATACAAAAATATTCTGGAAAGAGTCCTCATCACATCAGCTAATTGTCTCACATTGTCATACAAAAATTGGCAAATCCCTTAGCCAATTTACTATCTCCAGACAACTTGCCTTCACTGTGCAATCCCTACTGAAAGAAATCCTTGAATTGATGCCTTCTTGCCTGCCTTGACTGCACAAGTATCATGGGCACATCCAATGTGTGTGTGCTTGCATGTGTGCAAGCAGATAATGTCACAACTGATAATTTACTTCCCTTTCACCTAGAACTCAACTGGGTCTCCACTAGATCTGACATGCATGCAGTTAATAATAGTAAATCTTCAGTTGCATGTGAGATCACTACATGTGAATTAATTAATATTTAATTCACTTGATCTCTCACTAGTGTATCTTCAGTTACAACTAGCACAACCGATTTTAACTCACTTAACTGAGTTAAACTGTTTACAAATTGCTCAAACTCATGCACCACTGCACTTCCAACTCTGTTACAACTAAAATCACTCAGTTACAACTAGAATTATTTTGCATGTCCCACCAACCAAGCTCTAACTCGAAATTCACTTAACTAACTGATTTTCCACTTTAGTTAAATATTTCAAGTCCACATTGAGAATATATTGTAGTTTAATGTCCATCTAAATTAAGGGATAATAAAAATAGACATGCACCTAAAAATAACTTGTGGGCCCCACCCTAGTGTAGGTGCTTAATTTTCACTAGGATCATGGGTGCCAAAAAAATTTATTGTTGAATCTCAACGCTCCCTCTCAACAAGAAAGGTATTATCCTTCACCCCGATCCTATCTCTATGGTATTCAAATTTTCTCCTGGTGAGCGCCTTCATCAGAATATCTGCATCCTGATCTTCCATGGGAATGTACTGAAGCAACATGATTCTCCTCTGCACACAATCTCTAAGATGATGGTACCGGATATCTATATGCTTGGACCTATCATGAAACACAAGATTAATCGAGAGTTTAATGCAACTATGATTGTCACAATGAACCACGTTTGGATACATCTGCAAACCAAACAAAGCAACCAAGATATTTCTCATCCAGATAGCCTCACATTCAGCTTAACTTGATGCCATGTATTCCACTTTTGCTGAACTGAGTGCCACGGATCTCTACTTCCTGATGTACCAAGAAATAGTTGTAGATCCAATGCTAAAGATCCCCTCTGATGTGCTCTTTCTGTCTGATGGAATTCCAACCCAATCCACATTCGTGAAGCCATGCAACTTCACTCCATCCGTCTATCTGTACCATAAACCATACTCTGATGTGCCCCTCATGTATCTTAGGACATGCTTCCTCGCCTTCCAAAAGAGCTTGGTAGGCTTAACCATAGCTTGACTCAACTATTTAACCGCATAGAAAATGTCTGGTCTCGTGTTCACTAGATACATTAGCGAACCCACTAACTGTCGATAGACAGTAGCATCCACTACCTCTCTAGAAGTATTATCCTCTTTCCTCCGGTTTCCTGAAAGAGGAGTATCCATGGGTTTGCAGTTCTCCATATTAAACTTACCCAGTATCTCATTTGCATACTTGCCTTGAGACACAAAACGTTCACCATCCCGCTGCCATATTTCCAATCCAAGGAAATAATGAAGGAGGCCCATATCCTTCATTTCGAACTCCCTTGCAAGATCCTCCTTGCATGAGTGTATCAGTTGCTCATCACTAGTCAAAATTAAATCATCAACATAAATAACAATGATCAATAGTGTAGAAATTATACAACAAGCATGTATATCTTGGATTCACCCGATCTAACAATGTACTAAAGTTAAATATTGAATCACTTCTACAAATATTTTGCGGAATTAAAAACACAATCGCCAATCACATGAAGCAAAGAAGAATATATCAAAACCACAACACCACATATTCTTGGGGAAATCTTACTGCTCAAAACCCCTCCATCATATATTGTATATTCCACAAGGAATCATGAAACAATTAAATATAACTCTTCTCACAAGAATCCTCTTGTATTCAGCTAATTGTCTCACACTGTCTCGGATAATGATTGGGCCACTAGTCAGCCAAATTTCTGCCTCACAACAAGAACTACAACTCTGTTACAACTACAATAACTCTGTTACAACTAGAATTACTCTGCATGTCCCACCAACCAACCTCTAACTCGAAATTCACTTAGCTAACTGATTTTTCCACTTCAGTTAACTATTTCAAGTCCACATTGAGAATAGATTACAATTTAATGTCCATCTAAATTAAGAGATAATAAAATTAGAAATGCACCTAAAAATAATCTGTGTGGGCCCCACCCTAGTGTAAGTGCTTAATGTCACTAGGATCATGGGTGCTGAATGTTGTTTCTGGATGCCAATTTCATTGTTTCTTGTTGCAAACTTCAACACTCCCTCTCAACAAGAAAGGAATGTCCTTGCATGCGACATGCAACTCCATGCATGCGACATGCAACCCTTGCATGTGAAATGAAACTCCATGCATGCGACATGAAACCCCATGCATGCGACATACAACCCTTGCATGTGACATGCAACTCCATGCAAATCATGCATGTAACACTTCACTAGTGTTTCTAGCACATGAAACTCTTGCATGCAACACTTTGCTAGTGTTTATAGCACATGCAACCTTTGCATGCAACACTTCCGAAACTGAATAGCCTCCAAACAACTGAATAAGTATAATGCATCTGTCATCAAAGTCTTCTGACTTGTTGGTACCTACTGCACATGTCTAATGGATCCTCTACATTGTTGACATTTGCATCCATGCGCTCTGCACTTGCTGCAAACTCTGATCTGCGCTCCAGTATCTGACATTGTCACTTTGATTTCATGTCATCCCGACATCTAACTACATCAATCTAAGTGATTTTGCTACTGTTTTACTATGGGATCCTTGTAGCTAGGTCCAATTCATGAGACCCACACAATCTTAATGAATCCTACCAAATTTTTTTTCTTGGGATTAATCGTGCATGTCGCCCCACCTCATACCTGGCGGTATAGTTGCATGCACTCCCTTTTCCCATTTGGCTCAAAATTTCTCTGCATGAGTGGTTGCTCCCACTCCATGATCCTCCGCATGTGGCTACTCCACATCTTGAGGTTCATTCTCACCTACATACAAATCCAGCTCTCTCTCAAGGGTCAATTGCATGGATTTCTCACACTTCCCCATGGTTGGAAGCTCTGTAGAAATCACATCTACATCAAGTATATAGAGATTCTTCACACGAATCCCAATATTCGTGACTTGCTTTGTGGCTTTATGCCGAAGGAAGGTGTTACCTTCACTAAAGACCACATCATAGCCTTTACCTTCCAACATTGCAACTAAAATTAAATTTTTCGTTAAGCCTGGTACATGCATTACATCTTTTAAAAAAAATGGTTTACTTGAATTTCTCTGGAAAGCAAAAGTACCAATCCCAGTAGTGCTATACCTTTTTTCATCACTCATTTCGAAATTCATCTAGAGGTCCTTCTCCTCCAAGCTACTGAACATTTCTCTGTCTCCCGTCATCTGGAAAGATGCACCACTATCCAAGTACCACATCGAACTCATTTCACTTGATACCATGCATGCAATAAGTGAGAAGTAAAGCTCAAATTGCGAGGCCAAAGCCTCTCCAGCTTCAGATCCAGGAACCTTTTTTTCTTCTTCTTTTATGGGAAGTTTGTGGCAAAATGTCCGTGCTCGTGACAGTGAAAACACTTCACTTTGGACATGTCGTGCTCCTTGCCTTCACTAGTCTCAGAATAGGATTTCTTTCCTTTTCCTTTCTTCACCTTGGCAGCCAAAGCACTATCTTCTTCTTCATCTTCCTTAGATGAAGATCCATCTATGGTGTTCTATCTGAACTCTTCCTGCACCAAATCCGACGATAGTCGTTCCCAATTTGGAAATTTTTCCCATCCATTGACAAAGTCTTCATAACTGTGCCAACTATTAGGAAGTCCTAGGAGAGCCAAGCTCACTAGATCATCATCAACAACAGTAATTCCTACACTCCCAAGCTCATCCCAACATTAGAATTTTTTTTTAATTATATCAGAATAGTGTCGCCCTTTTCCATTTTAATCTTCCTGAGTTTATCCTTGAGCGCCAATTTCCTATGGTCATTACTTCTCTGAAATAGATACATCAAAGCCTTCCACATCACATATGGAGTTTCTTTTCCATGGAGGCTTGAGACAATGTGGTCTCGTACTCCCTCCAATAGGATCCTCCTCTCCCTTGCCACTTTCTTTTTCCATGCATCAAGATTTGCATCATCTGCAGCATCTGGATTAGGAACATATTTTTCAATGAATTCCTTCAAGCCATTCTTCGAGTAATGCCTCCATACTGTCTCTCCAAGAAATATAGTTAGAGCTGCCCTGTAGTGCATACTCCAATCTCAAGCCATTGAAAGCCATTTCGATCTTGAATCAGCTGTAGCACCAAGAAAGTCTTTCTGCAAATTCGAATTCTATCTAGTCACAAACTCAGCTCCTACTTCAATTATGAAATTATACAATATGCATGTATATATTGGATTCACCCGATCTAACAATGTACTAAAGTCAAATACTGAATTGCTTCTACAAATATTTTACAAAATTAAAAACACAATCTCCAATCACATGAAGCAAAGAAGAATAGATCAAAACCACAACACCAGATATCCCTGGGGAAAGCTTACTACTCAAAACCCCTCTATCATATATTGTATATTCCACAAGGAATCATGAAACAATTACATACAATTCTTCTCACAATAATCCTCCTGTATTCAGCTAATTGTCTTACACTGTCTCAGATGAAATTGGGCCAATACTCAGCCAATTTTCTACCTCCAGACAGCCTGCCTTGCTCACGCAGTTCCTGATGAATGTGATCCTTAATCACAAATAATTTCAGCCTTCCTAAAATTCACTGAGTATCATGGGAATCCTGTGGTGTTTTAACTACACCTGGGTAGCTTTCTAATATCACAATTGATAGTTACACTTCCCTTTCACCTAGTCTCAACTGGGTCACCACTGGATTTGACATGCATGCAGCTAATATTAGTAAAACTTAAGTTGCATGTGATATCACTACATGTGAATTAATTAATATTTAATTCACTTGATCTCTCACTACTTGTATCTTCAGTTACAACTAGCACAACTGAGTTTAACTCACTTAACTGAGTTAAACTATTTACAACTTGCACAAACTCATGCACCACTGGCGCTTCGAACTCTGTTACAACTAGAATCACTCTTTTACAACTAGAATTACTCTGCATGTCCCACCAACCAACATCTAACTCAAAATTCACTTAGCTAGCTAATTTTTCCACTTCAGTTAAATATTTCAAGTCCACATTAAGAATAGGTTACAGTTTAATGTCCATCTAAATTAAGAGATAATAAAAATAGACATGCACCTAAAAATAGCCTCTGTGGGCCCCACCCTAGTGTAGGTGGTTAATGTCACTAGGATCATGGGTTCCGAATGTTATTTCCGGATGCCATTTCACTGTTTCTTGTTGAAAAATTCAACAAATAGCTTACCCTCAACTACAATCTGGCACAGGTTTGCACCTGCTTCACTTTTGGTGAAGCTCAGTCCGGTGAAATAGTTGTCTATCTGAGTGTACCAAGCACGGGGTGCTTGCTTCAACCCATACAATGCTCTTTTGAGCCTGCACACATGCGACTCGTTGTTGAAGATCTCAAAACCTTCAGGATGATCTATGTACACCTCTTCCTCAATGACCCCATTGAGAAACACCATTTTCACATCCATCTGATGAATGCGCCAGCCCATTTGCGTTGAGAGTGAAAGGATGATCCTAATGGAAGAGTACCTTGCGACAGGTGCAAAGGTATCATCATAATCTATCCCCTCGATCTGTGAGAAGCCCCGGGACACAAATATGGCCTTGTATTTATCCACACTCCCATTAGTAGCTTGCTTTACCTTGTAGATCCATCTCGAACCTACCACTGATTTATCAACCGGTCTTGGGACAATTTCCCATGCACTATTTTTGACAATGGAGTTATACTCCTCCACCATTAAATCAACCCAAGTAGGCTATTGAATTGCTTCCTGAAAGGAAGATGGTTCAGTCACAATAAATTTGATCATGAGAGCCATATATCCAGTAAATATTTCAGGAGACTATCTCTGTCTGCGATGTGAAGTATGGGCTCCTACATTCTGTGCAACATCAAGTCTCAGCCTATCAGCTTTGATGGTGCGCCTTCTGCCATTTCTTATGGATGGCTCTGCATGAGTGGCTTCCTCCACTCCATGAACCTCCTCATGTTGCTGATCCACATATTGAGACTCATATTTGGAAACCAACACTTCCTCCTCTGCATGCAAGTCCAGCTCCCTCTCAAGTGACAACCTCATGGCTTTCTCCTCATCAAATTTTATATCCCGTTGCACAATAGTCATTCTGTTGTTTGGAAAATACACACAATAATTATGGGGTGTTTCTGTGTACCACACAAAAATCCCAACTTCAACAGTCTGTTCCAGCTTCTTCCTGGCATCCTTGGTCACATGCACATAAACAAATGAGCCAAAAATACTAAAGTATGAAACATCCAGTTTCTTACTAGTGAAAACTTCTTCAGGTGTACTCATGCCAGGTACTCTATGAGGACAAGAGTTTTGTACATAAACAATAGTGTTGCATTCTTCCGGCCATAAATGCATTGGTAGGCCCTGATCATGAAACATTGCTCATGCTACACCCACGATCGTTATGTTCTTCCTCTCCGTGACCCCATTCTGTTGTGGGTTATGAGGCGCTATGAGTTCTCTTCAAATTCCTTCTTTGCTGCAGAAGTTCTTGAATTTGTTAGAGATGTATTCTCCACCATTATCACTCTTAAGAGCCTTCACTTGCTTCCTCGACACTTTCTCCACCAATGCCTTAAACTCACAGAACTTAGAGAATGTTTGATATTTATTATACATGAAGAAGATCCAACATTTACGAGAAAAGTCATCAACAAAAATTACATTGTACTTATGTTTTGCTGTTGAAGCAACCGAGAATGGTCCACACACATCTGTGTGAACTCTCTCAAGGATCCCCGAAGCTCGGTTCTCTTTCTCATGAAAGGTGGACTTTATATACTTCCCCATGGTGCCACCCTTGTACTGATCTAACTGAGCAAGTGTTCCCATTGGAAGTCCAATAGCTATTTGTTACATGACTTTCAAGGCTCCATGATGAAGATGGCCCAATCGCTTGCGCCATAATTAGCCCTCATCCTAGCTCACCATTTTTTCTGCCTTTCCCATCATGACAGCGTAGCCATCTACCTCTAGATTTTAGAGATTCTTAACTTGAATCCCTATCCTCTTGGCTTGACCTATTTTTTTATGTCTCAGGAAACCTTTTCCATCACTAAAAACAACGTCATAGCCTCTGTCCTCCAACATTGCGACTGAAACCAATTTTTTCTTCAGACCTGGAACATGCATTACATATTTTAATTGAAATGGTTTACTTGAATCCCTCTAAAAGGTAATGGTACCAATCCTGGTAGCATTGTACCATCCGGCATCGTCCATCTCAATATGCATCTGGAGATCTTTCTCCTCCAAGTCACTGAAAAGTTCCTTATCTCCCGTCATGTGAAAGGAAGTGCCACTAAACAAATACCACACCGATCCCAATGCAATTGACACCATGCATGAAATCAAGGAGAAGTCAAGCTCAAATTGCGAGGCAAGGGCCTCACCAACTATAGATCCAGAAACCTTCTTTTTCTTCTTCTTTTGTGGACAGTTAGTAGAAAAATTCCCATGTTCGTGACAGTGAAAACACTTCACCTTGGCCATGTCCTGCTTCTTGCCTTTAGACTCAGATTTAGAATGGAATTTATTCCCCTTCTTCACCTTCGCAGCCAAAGCACAATCCTCTTCATCATCATGCTTTAATGAAGATCCATCTCTGGTGCTTTGCCTAAATTTGTCCTGCACCAGATCCGACCACAGTCGTTCCCAATCCAAATTTTTTCCCGTCCATTGACAAAGTCTTCATAACTGTGCCAAATATTAGGAAGTCTTAGGAGAGCCAAACTCACCAAATCATAATTAATGATTTTTATTCCCACACTCCCCAGTTCATCCCAACATTGGAAAAAATTTGTGAGATTCTTTGGAATGGTGTCTCCCTTTTCCATCTTGATCTTCCCGAGTTTATCTTTGAGCGCAAATTTCATATGGTCGTTGTTGTTGTGGAATAGATCCTTATAAGCCTTCCACATAGCATATGGTGTGGCTTTCCCATGGAGGCTTGAGAAAATGTGGTCTCGTACTTCCTCCAACAGGATCCTCCTCATCTTTTCCACTTTATTTTTCCATGAATCAAGATTGGTAACATCTGTCACAACGGGTTTAGGAACATCATTTTCAATGAATTCCTTCAAGCCATTGTCTTTGAGCACTACCTCCATCCTATCCTTCCAATAAATGTAGTTTGAGCTTCCCTCGAGTGCATACTCTAACCTCAAGCCATTGAAATCCATTTTGATCTTGATCTTGAATCAGCTGTAGCACCAAGAAAGTCTTTCTGAAAATTCAAATTCTATCCAGTCACAAACTCAGCTCCTGCTTCACTTCTGAAATTTTTTGTGCTCTGATACCATGTATAAATTATACAATATGCATGTATATCTTGGATTCACCCGATCTAACAATTTTCTAAAGTTAAATACTGAATCGATTCTACAAATATTTGCGGAATTAAAAACACAATCGCCAATCACATGAACACGAAGAAAGATCAATCACACACAACACAAATAATTTCCTGGGGAAAGCTTGCAACTAAAAACCCCACTATCTTCTATTGTATATATATCATGGATCATGAAACAATTACATGCAAAACTCTTTTGGAAATAGCCCTCAGTACATCAACTAATTGTCTCACACTGTCATACAAAAATTGGAAAATCCCTTAGCCAATTTACTGTCTATAGACAACCCACCTTCATTGCGTAATCCCTGTTGAAATCAATCCATGAATTGATTCCTTCTTGCCTCGATTTATTTCGCAAGTATCATGGGCACATCCAATGTGTGTGTGCTTGCATGTGTGCAAGCGGATAATGTGACAACTGATAGTTTACTTCCCTTTCACCTAGAACTCAACTGGGTCTCCACTAGCTCTAACATGCATGTAGTTAATAATAGTAAATCTTCAATTGCATGTGAGATCACTACATGTAAATTAATTAATATTTAATTCACTTGAACTCTCACTAGTGTATCTTCAGTTACAATTAGCACAACCGAGTTTAATTCACTTAACTGAGTTAAACTATTTACAAATTGCACAAACTCATGCACCACTGCACTTCCAACTCTGTTACAACTAGAATCACTCAGTTACAACTAGAATTATTCTGCATGTCCCACCAACCAACCTATAACTCGAAATTTTCCTAGCTAATTGATTTGCCACTTCAGTTAACTATTTCAAGTCCACTTTGAGAATATATTACAGTTTAATGTACATCTAAATTAATGGATAATAAAATTAGACATGCACCTAAAAATAGAGTGTGGGCCCCACCCTAGTGTAGGTGCTTAATTTTCACTAGGATCATGGGTGCCAAAAAAATTTATTGTTGCATCTCAACATAGGTAACCTATGTTATTAACCTGAGCTTGGAAATATTGGCTTTAATAACCAAATCCATTTTTTTTTTTTCCAGGATTATAAGTTTTTTTACCCAAAGCCATTCTTTTGTCCTTTCACTAAATGATCACCAATCCTGACAATTATTTTCCTTAAATTTGACATATAACGACCCTTTTAAACCAATTTTAGCCAAAATAGAACTTTCGCATCGAAAATTCATTCTTTTACATTTTTAGCACTGCGAAATTTTTCAAAAACTTCCGTAGCACAACTTATCGATTTTGCATTGTTGCTGCTGCAAGAGTTCTTGGTGAAAAATGTATGAGGTGATAAAATTGGCTCCAAATGGGGATGTTGTCCCCCTTGTGTGGAAGAAAAAAAATCGTAGACCAAATTCCTATTCATTAGGTTGTTCCCAACCTCTTGTCATATTCTTCAACCTGCATTCGACCCTTGACGTTCTCTTGAAGCAAAAACATTGTACAAACCGAAACTTGCAACTACAATCATCAAAATAAATGTTGAAAGAGATGCTTTCCCTACAAGCTTATTTATGTACATACCGATCCTACTCTAATACATTGAAACTAAATGTTCGATTCAAGAAATATGAAAATTCCAGTATAGCTAGTCAAAGAGATGATCCAACACTTAGGCTTCATGAATTTGCTTGAAAAAAATCAGAAGTGGATCATCTATTGGCAACTTAGAATGAAAATTAAATCCATGCTCCATAAAAAACATAAGAATTGTCTTGACTGATGACTGCAATAGACTTAACATTGGATCTTGGAAACTATGAAAAATGATCTCTTTTGATGAAAGCAACAAATCAACAAAAGGATCCTTGAAAACACTAAAAAGTATCTTGTCCTGATGATTTAATGGATAATATTAATTCATAATTGCAGGTTGTCCCTCTTTTATACCTTCATTTTCAAGATCATTCTCAAGACATGACTTTGATTTTTCATGAAAATCTTCAATTGGAGCAACCATATCAAGTGTTACATGGATGTTTAAAATTGACTTTTCATGCATTGCAACGGGAACTTAATGTATATCATCATGCACAAACAATTTTTTTTGATCATTTAAATCCATAGCAAGACATTTTGGGACAGCTACTTGTGGATCAAAATTTTTCTTATTATTCTCTATAAGTGATCCTCATGACAACCGTCAAGCAGACTAAGAGAATCAACCCCCTCCTCATGATGAAAAGAAACATGATTCACATAACCTTCTCCTTTCTCCTCACCATTTTCATGTTGCTCAACATTCAAATCTTTGTTCTCAATATGCTCATAAATTTTTTCATATGCTCAGGGATTATCATTAATTTCTTGGGTACAATATTCTTGAAACAGAGGTTCAGAAAATGAACAAATGAAGAGCCATGGAACTGACCATCTTAATGTTCCTCTTTATCACCTAAAGGTTTGCAAGGCTGCTTCAAATTTTCACAAATTTCATGGGATATAACTTGGCTGTCAAAGTGTTGATCTATTTATTCTTCAAGGAAAGAAGACACATATACTTGTTGAAAACCTTCTGGATTATCATGACAACTAACCTGATAAGAGAATGCATAAAGTGCCTCTAACATATCCTCATCTAAGCACTCTCCATTATCACCAAGAATTTTAAGATATATAATAAAAACCTCACAAAAATCACAACAGTCTTGTAATAGTGATAAATAAGAATGGGATTTCTCATAATGTTCAGAGAATTTCCTATGGAAGTATTTAAGAGAGAACGAGCTTCCAAGCTGCAACCCTTCATACCATGTTCTAGCTTCATCCTCTAGGTGGCCATAAACATTTTCATGAAAAATTCCTCAGGAAACTTAACTCGAAACTTATGTAAATGCATATGGATTCTAACCAAATGCAGAGCAACATTATCTTTATTTTCATCTTTAAATACTGGAAGATAAGTTTACCAATCAACGCCAGGCATAGGATTTGGAAATCCAGGGATGTGAGACTGATTCATAAGGGCATACCTGAAATTCCTTCTTGTAATTGAACTCATCTTTAAAACAATCAAGTCACCAAAAAATTATTCAAGCTACTGGTCTTTGAAGAATGGAGTCGCCATGAAAACTATGAACTTTTGGATTCTTCGAGACTGGAGTCACCAGGTGAAAGATGCAAAGCCTATTAATGTCAAACTGCTATTCACCATCAACAATCAGATCTTATCTTTGTCATACTTATTCGGGGAAGATAAATATTGTGCTCTCGACATACAAACCAAAATGTTATCACTTGGAAAGGACAGGCTAGGTTGAGTCAACTTGCAACCAAGAATAACTATTTCAAACCAACTTTTAACTAGAATTTAGCCCTTCCGGTCTAAGAGAGCTCTTTCAAAAATAATTGTAAATTTCTCTGTATAAACTCAAAATTTCAAATAGCTAACTTTATTTCTATTTGTGATTTTGCAGGTGAAAGAGAGTGTGATGATTGCCACCATTGGGCATGGAGTAAGTTAAGAGAAAATTTAATTACAAAAACACTGATTTATGGAAGCTGAGGCATTTTTGGCTTCTAAATAGTGTAAAATAAAACAGTTACAGCTAAACACAACAAATTGAAGGAAATTGGAGAAATATGACATGAATTCCAAGTAATCAATTAAGCCATGAAACTAATAAGAATAATGAAATAATGAAGATGTAACATAAAGCCAAAATTAAATCTCAGGTGGAAAATAGAGTATTGCTGCAAATGTATATTAATTGGAGAAAAATTTACAAAGGTGGTCCTCTCACATTATTAATCAACCCCTTCAAAGTAAAAAAACTACACATATATAGAGAGAGATCCCCATTACAAAATCTTCCACCTGATTTAGATTCGATCAACAACTAAGAGACCTAATCTTATTTGAATTCTAAAACATGTGATTTTTGTAGGGATTTTTCTATTTTAACAAAATTTGAATACAAATAGGAGTCTTCTATCATTTATGAGCTCAAAAAATTTTTGTTGGTGAAGCTTACTGAATCCAACCAATTGTTGAATGTGATGGACTATTGAATGTGCTCTTGCCACGTGGATGTTGACCTTGTTGACTTGCTAACATGTACTCCTGAAAATAAGAGTCCTTTGCTTGATGACGTGGACACTCCTATGACCTATAGCCCATCTAGTTTCCTTGTTGTCTGATGCCCTATCAAAACTATATAATGTAGAGAAACAATGTTTGATAGTTTCGTAGCAAAAATTGGTAGAAAATTACAAAAAACACCTTTATGCTACCTATTTGACCTTTTTGCAAGTTATGAAGTCTTCATCGATGTTTTTTAGATAAAATTAGGCCATTATAACTCCTTTAGATGAGATTTTCATTTGCTTTCTCCTCCATGAAAAGCTACAACAATTCCGTAGCAAATATTCAGTGTAACTATGGGGAGTTGCTACAAAACTGTGAAATTTTTGAGTTTTTGATTTTTCATGATTTCTTCAGCTTCCTTGTCAGTAATTATAGCCTGTATAACCCCTTATATTGCTTAAATTATTAGGTAAACATAGTATAGGAAAAAATGAGTAACCTACCATACTCAAGGAGTGCTTGTTGGTTCAGCCAAGAAAAGACACATTTATGCAATGTCTTGGGGTGCGACTACTCTACAAAATGGATGCCACTTATGATCTTCATCTCTCAATGCTGCTTCACCTACAGGGTTAGTGTTTATCCAATAGGGAAACACAACATGCACATTGCAATACACAAATAAGGATTCTCCATTTTTTGCTTCTTCATGTTTAAGTTATTGAAATGAAATTCCCACACACCCACCTTTTCCATTGAAAGCGGGTCTCCCATAATTTCCAACATTTATAACAGCATCAATATGGACTCTAAGAAGCTAGTGGCTCCATGAACATATGAAAGAACTTCAATGCGTGATACAACTCCACTAGTCACGAAGATTGTGTCACCTCCAATTGGATAACCTACGACAGTGACAACATCCTAAAAAGTGGGCAGCTCTCCAAATTGCACTGGAGATACTCCTTCCAAAAACTCATCATTGCTCATAGGCATCGCAATATCACATTTAGTGCCAATCGCAAGCAAAGTAGCTAAGTGCTTTGTATCTGATCCTCACTTATTGAGCTTCACTTGTGTATGATGCTCTACCGAATGGGAATTTGTGAGCACTTTGCATCCATCAATAATAAAACCACTTCTATTTGAGATAAATTGATGCTTGCACTACCATGGAAGCTAAAATTTTGGTTCTTTAAGAACACATAAAACTTTTATTACTGCATTCATGAACGGAGAACCCTTGACATCATTGGCCATTGAATCTGCATTAGAATTCTGTCAACGATCATCAGTGTCCAGGTCTTGGCTTTTTCTAATATCTCAATGGAATTATGATCTTTGGTGATTAGCTTAGTGCATTTAGTGGACACCTGTGAGCTCATATTGACACTTTTTCTTAGTGCATTTAGTGGACACCTGTGAGCTCAGATTGACACTTTGGATTTCAGCGTGCTAGGGTTCAGTTTTGGAGCTTTTTATTTTTGTAGTGAGGAAATATCCCACATTCACCGAGGAAAAGAGTTACTTGGTGTTTATATACACCATAATATATGTATTAGGTCGATGATTCAAGCACTTGTGCTCTTCCGCTTGCAAACTCTTGATAGTTCAGTGTTTGGGTGTAGGGCTATTGGTCTTATGTGATGGTGCTTCAGTGCTTAGCCTTCGGGCTTGTAGTTTCCTTGTAGATTGGCCTGAGAGCCATTATTTTTTATAAAATAATACAAGTAACCTTTGTTATTATCCTGAGCTTGGAAATATTGGCTTTAATAGCCAAATTTTATTTTATTTGCTAGGATTATAAATTTTTTTACCCAAAGCCATTCTTTTGTCCTTTCACTAAATGATCACCAATCCTAACAATTATTTTCCTTAACTTTGATAGAGAATGACCCTTTTAAACCAATTTTAGCCAAAATGGAACTTTCACAGTGAAAATGCATTCTTTTACATTATTAGCACTGCGAAATTTAAAAAAAAAAATTGTAGCGCAACTTATCGATTTTGCATTTCTGCCACTACAATATTTCTTGATGTGAAACATATGAGGTGCTAACAGGTCCTTGGAGAACCATCACATCGATATAGACAAATTTTCAATGTAGGAAACTTAGGAAGGATCCATAATGGTTGATTGGTTCCTCCATTGAAACCCAACATATTTTGTGTAACAGGAACAAGCTACGGAGAACCGAAAGCTTTCCAAGAAGTTGAGGAAAAAATACTAACAAACTCACATTCGCCTATGATTGTGCTAAGTACGAACACATTATAAGCCTGTACTATGATATGGAAGGGCATGTATGGAGGAAGAAGATATCCTCCCAGTCGACTCTAATCAAAGGAAGTGACCAAACTACTTGGAGGGGTTACCATAGAAATGAGAGAATTGTCCCCTTTTTTCTTAGGAACAGGAGGATTCCCCCTAGTGTCATTGGAATGGGAGGATTTCCCCCAAGTTCATTGGAAAATAAGGAAACAAGAAGAAATTGAGGAGTATCAATTTCACTCTCTTTGGGAAATGTACAATCAACTCAAGGTGGAATTGAGTCAACGATTTTCTCAACCAATGGTTTTTTAGGAACAAACTCGTGGATTTCACGTTCAGAGAGAGTAGAATTGATTAGATTCAAACTCTAATCAATCACTTCATCAATTATTGGAGGATTGGGAGAAAGCTTCCGATAACCAGTTGGAAGACGAGGCTGAGAAGCTGTAAGGTTATCCAACACTCTTGAGGCTTCATCCAAATAAGGAAAAAGGTGAATAGTATGATTCCCTTCACATAACCTACAGGGAAATTTGACTTTACCCTTTCTCCCATGGACCTTACTATCACTAGTTGAGGGTTTATCACCAGCATGATCTCTAGATGCTGATGACAAAGACCAATGTGAGCCTATGGAACACACTTATAATATCTTGGGAATACTAGGAGAATCTCTTAGAAGTTGGTCACCATTACAAATATTACAAGGGAATGTATCTTTGCAAGGCTGATTGGAATATTTTTCAACACTAGTTGCATTGTTAGCAATGGTTGCTTGGTTTCCCCCTGCTTATTTTGCTTCTTATTTTGTGTTCTCTTTTTCTTCTTCTTAGCTTCCTGGTTACTGGAATCAAGACTTTCACCAGGTGACGAAGAAGAAAGGGATGAAGAAACAACAAGTGAATAGGACAAAGGGCCAACATTAGGATCAACTTGAGGTTGATACTGTTCAAGTGGAGGAGAACTCGGTTGAGAAGTAGTTTGGAAATTTAGAACCACAATGGTCGAAAACAACCAAACTAGAAAACCAATGGTAAATCCAGGAAGGGAAAACGTTGCCATATAAGGAGCACCAATATTTCCAAAAGGATTCTCGTTAGAGGGTTTTCCTTTATTGGTAGAATCGGGAAATGTTTCCTTTAGTCTCAACCTAAGATCCACTAAGGAGTTGTTCCACATGGAGAATGTTATTCCACGGTCAATTAATTGATTTTAGAAATTAAAGACACAACATTAAAACAAAGAGGGGTAACTAGGAAAAAGGGTTTTCCAAGAAACCATGAACTGCAATATACACCTTGGCGAACCAAAGAATTAACTTACAAAAACCAATCTCCCCGAATGTTGTGTTCGGTGTATAACCGTATACAAGGCGACAGACTCGGTTACCTATGGATGGATAGAAACCTATAGGGGACTCCCAAAATATACTCGACGGTACGTGGGATTACAGTCTGTAGTAGCTATGTCTAATGCATATCCATTCAATGAGAGAATTAATTTATACTTATCATACGTGGAGCACCATCCGATATACCCGAAGGTACGTGGAGAACGATCCAATACACTTATGCATGTGGAACAAGATATCAACCCTAGATTGTAACATTGACAAAAAATGATAGCTCCTACGTTTAAAGACACCATAACACGTCTCTGACCTAGACCTCTATATGTATCGTTAAGTTTCAAATGCTCCTTAGGTTAATTAAGATGAATTTTAGAGTTGATCTTGAATTATGTTTCGATTTCCAGGCTAAAAACTCGATGTCACCTAAACACTCCTATGATGCAACTAACATGGAAAAAATATTTTTTTTCATTTTCGATGAAAGCTATCTAGTGTATAGAAGAGGTGCAAACATGATGCAACAATCAAATTTGCAAAAAAATAGAGCTTCGTAACTAAATATTTCAATTTCACTATTCCAATTCAATTCAAAGCATTAAAATATGCCAATCCATGCAATGCAATATATGCACGATTCCCCTGAAAACTATGCAAATGCAATCTATGCACAATTTCCTTTCCTTCTGTGAAAATGATAATTCTAACTATGCAAATGTGATCTATGCAAGATAATTCTTCAAAACAAACACAAGAGGATTTCATTGAAATCAAGCATTATCATAGATTTCATGAATAGAGGACTCAAACTAAAATTAGGTGAAAATTTCAAAAATCAAAAGAGATGTCACTCAAAGGAGATTAAAACTCATCCAAATTCAACAAAAATGAAAGAAAAAATATGCAATTTCACACTAGGGATTTCCAATTTCACACACAAAACCCTAGATGCAAGTGCAATTTTTTTTTCTTTTCAACAAAATTGATTTTAGATATGAAGACAAATAAGATGCAAATGTTTAATCACTTATTCAAATGCACTTTTCAAAATGAGGACTAGAACAAAAATTCATCCAAGCGATCAATGAAAAAACGAAATCAGTTTGCAAGTGACCAAATGATAAGAACAAAGAAAAATCAAAACCAATTCTTACCCAAGGGAATCAAACACAAATGCAAACCAAATGGAGGCTTAAGGGAGACCACAAGATACTCAAGACTCAGGGAAGGTCATCTGGAAGTGGGCTGATCGAACATCCACTTAGAAATAGAGGAAAATTTTGTGCAAAAATAAGGATCAATGCTGGTGTAGAAGAGGAACCAATGCTCTGCAACGCTAGTGAGGTGTTGTTTGGTCAATTTAGTGTGTCCTAAATTGCTACATTAATTTATCAATTCGGGATTCGTAAGCTGATGAAGTGTGGCGCACTATATGTGCAAGATAACCTATCTCTTAATTTTTGTCGTTTTTGGATTTTTATGAAATTCTAAAAGACAAGTATGGAAACAAATATTCAAGACAATGATGTCCTTCTAATGATTTTCAAAACTTCAAAAGAATTTTAAAACACACAATGACAAAATTAATTCTTCAAAGAAAATGAAATTGCATCACTATTCTAGTCAAACAACAGTGAACTACTGATCATGAAACTCATTATCCTTGCTGTTGTCCAAATACAAAAGAAACTATGCTTAAAGAAATCCAAGAATTGCAACAAAGTAAATCTAAATCAAATTACATCAACTTATATTCTGATCCCTCGCCATTAGTCCAACTATGGATTTTGGAGGTAACCATAAACAACTTGAGCAACCTGATATCTAATTTGCAGAAAAAGAAACTAATATTAAACTACACACTCATACTTCAATCCCTCACCATTAGTCCAAATATGGCTTTCAGAGGTAACTGAAAATGACATGAGCAATTTAATATTTCTAACTTGCAGAAAGTAAACTAATATCAAACTACACACTCATAATTCAATCCCTCACCATTAGTCCAGCTATGGCTTTCGGAGGTAACTGAAAATGACATGAGCAATTTAATATTTCTAACTTGTAGAAAGT
Source organism: Pinus albicaulis (assembly GCA_034641835.2). Taxonomy (NCBI): domain Eukaryota; kingdom Viridiplantae; phylum Streptophyta; class Pinopsida; order Pinales; family Pinaceae; genus Pinus; species Pinus albicaulis. The sequence continues at coordinate 1,510,240,639 of CM076582.1, read as the reverse complement.
AAACTAATATCAAACTACACACTCATACTTCAATCCCTCACCATTAGTCCAGCTATGGTTTTCGGAGGTAACTGAAAATGACATGAGAAATTTAATATATCTAACTTGCAGAAAGTAAACTAATATCAAACTACACACTCATACTTCAATCCCTCACCATTATTCCAGCTATGGTTTTCGGAGGTAACTGAAAATGACATGAGCAATTTAATATATCTAAATCTAACTACTGAAGCAAATGTGCAAGACTGAAATAAACAAACAGTGTTGGAATTAAACAAAAACTAAGAAAAGTAAATTAGCAGAAGGACAATATTGATTCCATGTCATTAGTCATTATAAAAAGATGTGCAAGTGCCCGGGCTGCCTATTGTAATCTGAAACAAGAACACTGATCATTTAACCACAACATAAAACATGAAAGATTATGGACAGAAGTAAAATGTAAAGCATAAAAGATTATGAACAGAGATGAAGCATAAATACCATGAAAGATGTAATGTATAAACACGTGAATGACTTATGGCACAATGAACTTAAAGAAATAAAACAAGAAACTATACAGTAATGCACAAAACCTTAGCGTGTGCAGGGGCCCTCTGCACCAGCCTTGGGCAACAGCCTTCAAATACGAATTACGCTTGGAAACAGAGTCTTCTTATATATTAAAATGCAGTCATAACAAAGAAATGATATTACGGCACAGTGGCAACGCAATTACATTACAGAGCTATATGGAGGCTAACTATTATGCGTATGAAAACACGTTATTTATAACAAAGGTGATATAACTAATTCCCTAAAGTTTGTGCTGATAGAGACACGTGAACCATCACGTCCAGAGATCCAGCATCATGGCCACGGTGAGGAGTAAATCTATGAAGAGTGGATGTTGGATTCGGCTTATGGAGCCGTGTACAGGTGTTGATGTGTCTTCCGTAAATTAGAAACGGTCATACAAATATTCACGTGATGAGAAACAGAGTCCTGTCACCGTGGGACTCTATGGTTGACTTCCACTTGGCCACCTTTGACCACAGCCTCCTTAGGTGAATTTGCCCGAGCCAATAGGACACGATCCATGTCCACATCATTTCTGACTTGCCCATGTGGCTCGAATTGCCTGAAGACACCTGCAACATAGACTTTCACAAAATGGTTGCGAAAAGTTGCAGCAGCTACGGAAAGTGGCAAGATTCCGCAGCTAAATGAGAAAAAATCTAAATCAAACAGCAGACACAAAACATAGTTAAAAACCATTTTAGATGCTCTTTTACAATTAATATGCAATGATATTGACGACTTAGAAGGTTTAGGTGAATGAAAAAGGTCTAGAAAGGTATATAGGAAAGATGCAGATTTGAGACTCAACATACCCCCACTGTGAAGGTGTTGCATGTCCTCATGCAACCAAAATTTTGATAATCCTTTTTCAATTCATATGCCTTGACACTTCAGCCAGTACATCCAGTCCTCTCCTCCTCTTCCTTGGTGCTTGTGGGCGAGAAGTCAGGTCTCGCGGACAAGACCCAGGTTCAAGAGTTGTGGCCAACAAAGTGGTCCGGTGTAGTCTAGGAACACGCCGGCATTTTCACCCTGCTCAGGAGAGCAGTGCGTCTCACCCGAGGCGTGCCGCAACCACATGCAAAAGGGGATGAGATCAATGGAAAGGGACGAATCCGCAACTAAAGAAAGACGGTGCATCCATTCATGTACAAAGTTATATGCGCAAGATCACTTAATAAGCATTCAGACATTCATAAATAAAATTTTAAACCAGCATAAACGCATTACATGCACATGAACATCTTATTGAGATAGCAACCTTCCATTATATTAATCTCTTGGCCCAATACATGATTACATGGCAATCTTCCTGTTAGCTCACAAAGTTGATACAGATGCATCTCAGAACAGAAAGGTAGAATAGAGAAGATAAGAAACCATATGAAGCACATGCATGAATCCTCCGCAGCTGCTCTGCGCGTCCTTCCTTGTCTCTGGCCTCGCGACCTCTTCGGTATGCATTCAACTCTCAACATTCAACCACCTTTTCAGCCGGGTGACTGTTATTTATTCACCCGCTCTCGCGACTATCGGCTCCTCTGCGTCTTCACTTCGGCTTCTCTCAACTTCTCTTCTGATGTCTGGGTGTTCCACTTTCTGTTTTCTGCTGTGTTTCCTTCATCTGCACTTATCTCCGTTCTATCTCCAGCTATCGAGTGCTTCCGCGCCACCTTGATAGCTCCGCAACTCCTGGTAGTTGCGGCGCGGTCGCGGTTGCCATGTGTATTTATTCCGCAACTCAAAAAGGGTCAAAACTCAAAATGTCTTGGCCATGATGTCAAAACTAAACAAAAACAAGGGCCCCAACAGGCCCCGACCACAATTCCTTGACTCGTCCGCGAGTAAATCACAAATAACAGTTTCTATTTCCATTGCCCCGCTGGCACCCGTACTCTGCTCTGTTGTGCCTTCACCCTGCGCCCTTTCCTGCTGTGCTCCGCCACTTGGTTGTTCAAACAAGGGCCCCAACTCCGGGACCCGGCGGAGTGCTGTGTCTCTAAGATCTGTGAAGGCCGCCACTGCTTGCTGCCATTCCTGCATAAGCAGGTCGGCTTCTTGAGAGATTCGGTTAGCGACGGCTTCGTCTATGGGCGTCGGGGCAGCCCCGAACAGTGTGGCGAGCTGGGCTTCGGCCTTGGCATCCAGCTGGTGCATAGCGTCAACATGGGTGCGAAGGGGCGGACGAATCTCCCGGATGACGTGTTTGGCCACTGCTGATTCGGCCTCAGTCTGTTGCATGTGGAGTTCCAGCTCGTCCGACTGGGGTGTAGAGCTGATCTAACCTTGCTGGGTCCGTGGTCGCCTGAATGTCGCGGGAGATTTGTTGCAGCTGGGCAGCGATGGGCTGCGTCTTGACAGTTAACGCGAGTGAGCACTCCTGCAAACTGTACAGAAGGGCAGAAGCCGCGGCTGCAGTGGAATGGAGAGTTGCTTGTAGACTGACTGCCTGCGTCTGTTTGGCAGTCACCTATCCTGAATGGTCACTGGGTGGATCTGGAAGGGTAGGTCGTGCGGCTAACGCCGCTTGGAGTTCCTGGTTCTCCCTGCAAACAGTAGTGAAAACTTCCCTGAGATGGTGAGCCTGTAAAGCTATATTGTCCTCCTTTATACGAGCAGGGAGTGGGGCATAGTGAGCCCTTGCAGCTGGCCATACGCTGGACAGCGCCTGAATAACAATGTTGGCCTGCTCCTGGAGGTTGGTCTTCTCCCGCAGCAACTGATTGCGCTGTTCAGTAAGCGCCGTGATCTGATTCCGCTGCTCGGTGCACCGCCGCTGTAGCTCTGTGTGAATCTGCTCGGCCTTGAGGGCCGCCCGCTGAATGAGAAGGTACAGTTGTGCTGGACTCCATTGTTCCGTATTGGTCGTGCTGGGTGTGCCCTGCTCCGGCACCCTCTCCTGCGAAGGTTGGTTGCTGGCCACTGGTCGGCTGGAAGTTTCTGGAGGATGGACCGGCGTCTGCTGCTGTACTGAAGTGGCCATCTCGGACTCCGGCCGGTCTTGCTGCGTGGTCTGCTCTGGAGGAGGGGCAGCCGAATCAGCCCCCCCATTCGTGAACCTGGTAGATATAGTTTCCTGAAGGTCCTCGGCCATGGCCACGGGGTCAACCGGTGGTACCACGGCTGCAGTACTGGAGGTGACTTCCCCCCCGTGGTCACCTCCGAAAAGTCCCCGGATCAACGAATCTAACAAAGTGGCTGATGAGTTGGATGGATTGGGGGAGGTGGCAGGTGGTCGGCCGGTGGGAGCGGTGGACAGAGTGAAAGAAGTGGGAGGGAGGCGGAGGTTGAGGAACTCTTCCGGATCGATCAGAGGTTCCTCCGGAATCAAAGTTGTTGTGGGCGGAGTGGCTGGTGGATCATCCTCCGTAATATCCACCACTGGATCTGTGACCGTAGTGCGGGCCCTCTTGGATGGAGGTGGGTCTGTTGAATCGGGTTCGGGGGCCGGTTCACCCATTGGGGTGATGAGGGGGGTGGCAGAAGTGAACAGGTTAGTGGGAATGGGGGAAATGAGGGGGGCGGTGTTGGAGGGACCACGAGACCGATTAATATGAAATTCAGCAAAAGAGGGAAATATAGGGGCACCACTCGAAGCAACTTGGGTGGCCATGTTAAGTCGTCGTACCTAGTCGTTGAGGTGCTCGACGATCGGGACTAGCACTTCAGGCAGTGTCGGTGCGGTCTCAGCTGCTTCTTGTGAAGGGTCCGCCGCAACCTGTGAGGACCCCGTTGCGCCGGTCGTGGTAGGCTGCTATGCCGGCAGCATCCCCCCAAAGTTATAGCGGGTGATCCCGTCGCGGACGTGCTTGACGACCCCCGGCCACGCAGAAATCTCTCGGTGAAAGGTGTCGTCATTCAGCTGGAACCGGAGGGGCGCCATGTGAAATGTGGCGGCCGGCACGCAAGTTGGCCGGATGAAGGTGTGCCTGGGGCTGACCCCAAACCACACCTGCTCACTGTACTCATCCAGCAAGTGTCTGGGCACTCGTTGCTGGTTGGCCACAACATCGGTCATCATCCCGTACCACGCCCGGAACGCTGCCGCGTTCACCTGTTTGGTGCTGGGATCCATGGACACCTGCCAGGGGGTGTATTTCATCGCAAGCGGCTGGCTTATGGTCGTCTCTGCCGGCTCCCGGATGGGAGGAAGGTGCCATTTCCACATGGCAAAGGCTAAGATCAAGTAGCCGTAAATGAAAGTGGTGGTACGCCGATAATTTTCTTCGCAGGCCGCGAAGAGTTCCTTCAACACGAAAGAGCACCAGTTCAACTTGGCGCCCCGGGTGCAGTGCTCTGCAATGGAAATTGTGTCCAGGGTGCATTCTCCCTTCGTATAGTGGCGCATCGTCTTGCTAGAGATCAGGTAGCAAGCGAACCGGATTTCTGGTACGTTTATCAAATCCATTTTGGCACCTTTGCCACCCCGGCGAGTGCCATACTTGGTGTAGAGGTCCGAGTCACCCGACTTTCGAGCGCGCTTGGAGGATGTCTGGCCCGCAGTGGAGACATCTGCACCTGTTTGAGATAGCCCTGTAAGCCGATGAATGTCTTCGGCATGAATTGGGATTTCTTCGTTGAGCCATAGGGACTCGTTCTGTACCCGACTGAGGAGGAACCGGGTGCATTGCAGAGCCGGTCCCGTAGTGTCGAAAATGGGAAGAGACCTCAAATGCATCAGGGTCGACTGCTGCAGGCCCCTGAATTCTTCCCGCATCCGACTGTTGGAGCTGCTACCTGGCGTGTAATGGTGCTCCATGTAAGTCTGCCAATGGAGGTGAGGAAACTCAGCCGGGTCGGACAAGTTGGCGTCCATACATGCTGCATTTTCATACTTGCCGACCAGCGACTCTACGCGGTGAATTCTGCTGTCTAACGCTGGGTCAGGGACAGATACGATAGCCCTCGGCATCTTGGCGTGACGCTGGTAAACTTGGAGTGTTCTTCTGGAGTTCTCTGCTGGATACGGTGCGCTTCGATGCTGCAAATGCTCTGGAGACACTGCAACTTCCAAATTGAACTGGTCCGTAATTCTCGTGCTGTTGATCTTCATGCAAATTATGGCATCCGCTGGCACGCGCAGAGTTGATGAGACTCCATAACGGAAATTAATTCTTGCTATCCTTCGGGGCTGCGATAATCGTGCGATCAATCGCGTGCCTGTATGTAATCTGACAGTTGCTGACGGCGGCATGGGAAGATGGGCGGACTCGACGGCTCAGGGAACTGCGGGTGATGACAAATGATTATGGTACGATTACTGTATATTATGGGAATTTATGAAAAAATCTGAGCGATCCTACGGACTGAAAAAAGGACTGACGGAAACGACCTGGACTGACACTGGCACGAGGATGGATCCTACGTGAACGACACGCTGGACGGGCGCGGCGACATGCTGGACTGGCGCTGTGACATGCTGGACTGGTCCGCCCTGACCACAGTCGGTTGCGGTAAGGTTCCCGCAACTGACGGTTTATTTGACTGATCTCATATGAACGGAAAAGACTACCTACGCTCATCCCGGTTGCGGGAGAGTTATTCACCTTCGCTACTCTACGGGTTCTCTCGGTTGCGAGAGTTATTGATGAAAAGTGAGAAGGTACCTACTCCTGGTAGGGTTTCAGGCGTGCGCCATTCACCCACCCAGGAAGAACTGTACCATCCAGCTGTGCCAACCGAACGGCGCCTGAGTTGCGGATCTCGATGACAAAGTAGGGTCCCAACCAGTGCATCTGGAGCTTGCCTGGAAACTTCTGGAACCGGCTGTCGTACAAAAGAACCTTGCCACCAACTTGGAAAGCTTTAGTTTTGATGTGGCGGTTGTGCCACGCTTTTTGCCGGGCCTTCTCAACCCTCTGGTGGAATTCTGCGAGGAATCGAGCCTCATCCAGCTCCTGTAGCTCCTGGAGGCGTTCCCGAAGTGACGCCTCTTCTGAGAATTGAAGGGACGTTGCGATCAAAAGGCTGGGTACGGTGAACTCGGCGGGAATCACAGCTTCCCGGCCATACACCAACTGGAATGGCGTCTGGTTGGTCAAATGTTTTACCATGGTCCGGTAAGCCCATAATGTCGCTGGTAGCCGCTCGTCCCAGTCGTCCCGCTGAGCATTGCAAATTTTAGTCAAGCCCTTTTCAAGAATCTTATTGAAGGCTTCCACTGTACCATTGGCCTGCGGGTGGTATGGGCTGCTTTTATGATGCTGAATCATAAATGTTTCCAGTAGTGACTTGACCGTGGCATTAATGAAATGCGTACCCTGATCGCTGGTTAAGCTCCGTGGGCAGCCAAAGCGGCTGATGATGTGTTCAAAGATGAACCGGGCAGCGGTCTCTGCCGAGCAGTCGCGTACCGCTGCTACCTCAGCCCACCGTGTGAGGTAATCCGTTGTGGTAATGATGTACCGGGCTTTGGAATGGCGAGCGATTGGTGCGATGGGGCCTACGAAATCAACAGCCCACTTTTCAAACGACCGCAACACATGCACTGGGTGTAGCGGAAGCTCGTCCCTGTGCGAAGGCCTTCCCGTCCTCTGGCAAACATCGCAACGCTTCACATAGGCCTTACAGTCTGCATGTACCATCGGCCACCACAGGCCAGCTTGAAGCACCTTCCTTGCGGTAGGTTTTGCACCCACATGCCCTCCCGCAACACCACTGTGACATTCCCACATCACTGCTTCCCGTTCATGGTCAAGAACGCACCTGCGCAACACCTCATCCAGCCCCAATTTGTACAGCTGCCCCGCGATCAATTGGTAGTCGGCCGCCCGGACAACAAGGTGGCGTTTCTGAAGCGGGGTGTAATCCTCAGGGCACTGTCCCGTGGTCAGATACGTGGCAATGTCAGCCAGGTAATCTGGTACTGCTTCAACTCGGAAGAGGTCAGCATCCGGAAGCTGATCGTCCAACGGACCTTCATTCTCTCCCGTCTCCAACCTGGATAAGTGATCGGGACCCACATTCAACCTGCCAGGCTTGACAATCACCTCAAACGTGAACTCCTGAAAAAGTAGAAGCCATCGACAAATTCTTCCTTCCAACACAGGCTTATTCACCAGGTATTTCAATGCAGAATGGTCCGTGAAGAATGTAAATTTGCCGCCCAGAAGATAGTGGCGGAACTTCTGGAGAGAGTACACCATCGCCAACACCTCCCGCTCGGTCGTGGTGTAGTTCTTCTCCGCATTTGATAACCGTCGGCTGGCGAAGTATACGGGGTGGTCAACTGTCGTTTCCCCGGGTTGCGCCAATACAGCTCCAAGTGCAATTCCGGACGCATCAATGTGCACATGGAACTGCTTATCCCAGTCGGGATGAAAAAGTATGGGTGCCGTCGCCAACTTCTCTTTCAATGTGTCAAGCGCCTTCCTACACTCCGCCGTCCTGTCAAACGCTTCTGACTTCCGCAACAGTTTCTCCAGAGGGGCCGTAATTTTGGCGTAGTTGTGGATAAAACGCCGGTAGTATCCTGTGTGCCCGAGAAGTGCCCGCAACTGCTTCACGGTCTCGGGGGCCTCCATGTGGACGATGACCGCGACCTTGGTAGGATCAACGCAGACCCCTTGCTTGCACACCACGTGGCCCAAGAGTGTGCCGAATGGTACTGCAAAAATACATTTCTTCAAGTTCAAGGAAATCTGCAGCTGGCGACACCGGTCGAACATAACACGCAACAGGGAGGCGTGTTTCTTCAGCAGGCTGTAAACAGTCCAGTCATCCATATAGACTTCCAGGAACTTGTGAATGTACTCCCGGAAATCAGCAATGACAATCCGGGAAAACACAGCCGATGCGTTCTTCAGACCAAACGACATAACGTGGTATGCGAATGATCCCCACTCAGTGGTGAATGTCGTCTTTGCTTTGTCTTCCTCGGCGATGCGCACCTGATGGTAGCCCGAAAACCCATCAGTGAAGGAATAAGCTTCATTTCCCGCGACGTGATCTAGAACTTCATCGCTGAAGGGGGTGGGAAACGGGTCGTGGATACAAGCATTATTCAAGCTCCGGTAGTCTACACAGACCCGGATCTCCGCTTTGTCCTTCTTGTTCTGGATGACAATCGGACTCACCCATTCCGCTTCTTCTACTGGAAAGATGAGACCTGCAGCTAGCATCTTGTCAATCTCCATCTTGACTTTCTCTTTGATATGTGGATTCAATCGGTAGGGTCGGTGCTTCACCGGCCTGGCCCCCGGTTTCAGTGTGATGCGCATCTCGCCCAGATCCCCCTTGATCCCTTTCAGGTCCACAACCGATGATGGGAAAAAATCTTCATATTCTCGGAGGAGGCTGAAAATTTCTTTAGTTGTCGCCTCGTCCCAGTAATCCCCCACCGTTGCGAGCTTGGGCTTCTCCTCCGTTCCAATGTTCAGCTTCTTTGTCTTTAGGGGCTGCAAATGGACTCCTTCTGTCGTCGGCTCGTCACGGATGCTCCGCTTGCCCTCCTTTTCGTCAAAATAGAGATGCCTAAGGTCCTCCAAACTATCATCCTCCGGATCACCGTCAATCCGTTGGCAAACCAATTCGCGCCTGACCTCATGGCGTGACGCCACCGGGCCCTCATCGGGCTCAGGATGGCTGAAAAACAGAACCTCCTTGACGGCTTGTAGGGCCTGAGATTCTTGCGTCGTCTCCCCTTCGAACGAGAAGCTCCGGACGAACTTTTCCGCGACTGCCTGCCAGGAGCGGGTTCCTCGTTTCCGCTCTTCCTCCAGGTACCAGGCCTGGGGAATTGTACCCAGGGAGTGCACAAACCTGTGGACCCACAACTCCTCAGGGTACCCGGCGCTACGCCACTGTTCCTCGCACGCCCGCAAATGTTGTCGCGGGTCGGAAGCTCCATGATGTTTAAGCGTAATGCAGGGCCCTTCATCCTCTTTGAAGCATGCCCGCAGAGCATCCGCCACACGCTCCCATCGCAACAGAGTGTTGCGGTGATTGTTCCACCATCGTCCCAACGTTGACTGCAAGGCCACATCCAAAAGTGGTATCCGGCTTTCATCTGGGACCCGGTCTTCCACCTTGGCAATAAAAGTATTCACTGCTTGCATGTTTGATAATGTGGGATATCCGTGGACCTCAGTCCTTACCCACCGGACTTGAGCAATGGAGGCACATCTCCGCGTGGTGGTCTCATACCCCCCTTGCTGCTAGTCTTCCCACGCGAGCTCGGATCCGAGCTCCGAGCTCTGCACGCTCCGCCAACTGATAGAGCCAGTTGCGGTCGGGTTAATATAATCGTCCCGCTTCCCTGCAGTCATCTGATAGAGATGGTCCATCATCTGAGCATCCTCCCGATTGTCCACTGTTTCTGTATATTGCGGGCCCTGATATGGATCGAGAGGCTGGGTGACCCGTACCTCCCCATCCTCAAAGATCATCAGCTCCTTCTTGAGGTCGATGATGTCGTAATTCTCAAAAGCCCAATCAATGCCGAGTAAAGCAGGATAGGGATCCTTGTCGCCCATGATATCAATAACTTCAAAATCAGTGTATGTCTTCACCCCCGCAACATCGACCTCGACTCCCTCGAGCCGGCCGGTTGGCAAAATGCAGTACCGGTTCACCATCCTGAGTTGGATTGGCGAGTGGGCTAGCCGTGGCCTTCCAAGAGCCTCCCATGTCTTTCGTGGCAGTATATTGACGTTGGACCCCAAGTCCAACATGGTGTCGCTGATTTGGAACCCTGCGACCTGCGTGTTAAGCCGGAATTCTTTGCCTGTTCGTTGCTTGTTCCACTTGACCCGTTGCACGTATTGAGGGTTAGCGTCCGCCGGATCTTTGGGTTATGTGCACCCCTGCATCGCTCCGTCTAAAGCATGCTTGAGCTGCTGCTGCAGCACAGCGTTATCAACAATCCTGAGGAATAGTCGGAGCCAATCCTCGACCACAGTATCTGCGACGTTCTGCGCACCGGATTCCGGCCGCCTGGGCTCCTCCAACCCTCCCTCATTCTGCAACTGGGAAAATGCCTCAACCGCCTCCTGAAAATACTTCTTCTGGACTTCGGGCCTGATCAACTTCTTTGGGGATGCCGGCCGAACCACTCGTGCTGGCTCCTTCTCATGGGCATCGTCTCCAGTCTTCTTTCCGCTCCGTGTTACTATCGCAACATTCTGCATGTCAGGGGTTACGGCCCCTCGCGGTTCTGAGTTTATCAGATTCCCTCCCCTCTGCCTCACCCGTTCTTCCCACTTCTTGATGAGCTACGGACAGTCTTCTGTAGCATGGGTGTTGACCCAGCACTGGGAACACCAGGGTCGTCGCGGAAGGGGACATTCTCGAGCCACATGACCCTCCTGGTCACAGTTGTAGCATTTTACCGGACCGCGTCCGCCTGTTCGGCCTCCCCGCATGCCTCCGCCTCTTCCTCTTGGAGCCTCGTTCACCCTATAGGAGGGACGGTCTAGTCGGTCCGCAAGTGCGTCGAGAGCCCTGCACTGCTCAGTATTGTGAGTCGTGGACACACAAAATTCGCAGTATACATTGTTCGGGACTGTGGAGTACTTCTGTAATATTGGGCACATCCGAGGAGGATGCCCCATCGTCCGGAAAATCTCACAGTACTCTGTGGTGGAGGACCCTGGTTGCGGTGGGAACCCCGCAAAGGTCTGTTGCGGCTGGTAGACTCCCTGCGGGTTCATCCCCGCACCACCCCCTGGTGGTGGACCCCCCTGGATTGCTGCGACCGAGGGTCCTGCTCCTGTGCCGCGCAACCGAGGACATTCGGTTGCGACATAGCCCTCGACCAGGCAATGTGTACACCAAATATTCGGTCGCGCTGGTCTCACCGGCTGAAGATCCTTGAGCTTTTCGGTCAAGCTGGCGATCTGGTGTTGCAACCCTACCAAAGAAGGGTCTTGCGGGGCCACCCCCCCCCCCCCCCCCGATATTCCTGGGGGTAGCCCGCCATGGCTTCAATCTTCATGGCCTGCTCCAAAGAATCCTGTAGATTATCAATCTTCTGCTGAGTAAGAGGGGTTCGTGTCAAGGGGAGCAGAGCCTTGATGAACCAGTCCCTCTGGTGGTTTGGATCAATCGGGTAGCTGAGTTTCCCGATCGCGTCCTTGAATCGCCGCATCAACTCCCACGTGGTCTCACCTTCCTTCTGCTTAATTTCCCACAGCTCGGACAGGCCCTGCTGGTCTGTCTGGGGAAGCTTGAATTCACGGACAAAATCCCGCTTCACGTCCGCAATTACAGGGTTAGGGTGCGCCTCGGACCACTTGATGAACCAACGTAGAGCTCTCTCTCTGAGCGTGGTTTGGAATTCTATTAACTTCCCTGCATCCGGCGTCTGTTGAGCCCTCCAGATGGCTTCGCACAGATACCAGTGTTGTTATACGTCGTCATTGCCCCGGCCAGAGAACTCTGGATACCGGGTGAAAGATCCAGCCATGTGTACTTGCGGAGAATTAACCAGGATAAAACCTCCCGGTCCTCGTTGCGTAACGGTCCCTCTAGGGAAAATACTACTACTAGTAACGCTGCTGTTACTGGGCGTTACCGACGCCGCTGAACTACTGTATGACTGACTTAATGCTCGTAACTGAATAAAAATATTTCTTAAAGGTTGATAAAGTACCAGGGGAAGGTCGGGATCCTGGCCGTGCGGAAGGTGGGAAGTAGGGCTGCCTGGAGGGGTGGGTGTCGTCTGATCCTGGAACATCTGCTGCATCACGCCGTGCCATTCATCATCGGAACTTTCTTCGGGCTGCATCTTTCCATTATCTTCGCTAGTCGTTACTTCTCTTTCTCGCGTCGCTGGGCTCCCATGCACCCACTGCACTTCCACTGCTGTCCCGTCTTCGTTCTGGGTATCTAAACCCATAACTCCCGTCTTCTGAGGCGCCTCCTTCTGATTCTTCCTCTCGATCTCTCTTCTCTTCAAATCTCTCATTACTCTTCTTCACCACCTATCGGCGATCTGTGCCCGCCGATGCGCACGTAGCTCCCGCAACTTGCATGCAGCCTCAACGTCCATCCCCCGCTCCCCACTGTCACAGTCTACACAACATCGGTCCCCTCAATCCTCCCCCCAGTACGGGTGGTTTACGCTTCCATACTCGTTTTGTGGAATTCAATCAACCCTTTGTCCACCATCAGGGCTTTGATCCACAGTGGAATCTCCTTCAGCAACTTCCCCCTCAGCCCTGACTGAAAAACAGTCTCGGCCTTCGAAAAGGATTGGTAGCACTCAGCCGCAAACTCCACAGCGTACCCTTCCAACGTGGTCCTTACCCAGAAATCCACTACGTGGGTTAGTTCAGTATCTACCCGATGCAGTGCCACGAGGTCGTCGTGCGTCCACCTGCGGTTTATCTTCCGCAAGCCTTCTTGGGGCAGCGTCGCTCGTAACCTTCGCAACCAATTGTAAAGGTCCATGGGGAACCTTCCCCAGAAAATTTCGTACGTATCACTGGCTGAATCAGAGAAAAGAACGAGCTCCTTGATCGTCGCCTCCTTTTTCTTGGTCAGCTTTGCTTGCTGAGAAATGAACTGGTCAAGATGATCATCCCACCATCGCCGTATTGCCCCTTCAAAAATCCTCGATACCATGATCTAAATCCCCTCAGAACATGCAGGTCCCGGCAACGGAACCATTTGTTGGCGAGAAGTCAGGTCTCGCGGACAAGACCCAGGTTCAAGAGTTGTGGCCAACAAAGGGGTCCGGTGTAGTCTAGGAACACGCCGGCATTTTCACCCTGCTCAGGAGAGCAGTGCGTCTCACCCGAGGCGTGCCGCAACCACATGCAAAAGGGGATGAGATCAATGGCAAGGAACGAATCCGCAACTAAAGAAAGACGGTGCATCCATTCATGTACAAAGTTATATGCGCAAGATCACTTAATAAGCATTCAGACATTCATAAATAAAATTTTAAACCAGCATAAACGCATTACATGCACATGAACATCTTATTGAGACATCAAACTTCCATTATATTAATCTCTTGGCCCAATACATGATTACATGGCAATCTTCCTGTTAGCTCACAAAGCTGATACAGATGCATCTCAGAATAGAAAGGTAGAATAGAGAAGATAAGAAACCATATGAAGCACATGCATGAATCCTCCGCAGCTGCTCTGCGCGTCCTTCCTTGTCTCTGGCCTCGTGACCTCTTCGGTATGCATTCAACTCTCAACATTCAACCACCTTTTCAGCCGGGTGACTGTTATTTATTCACCCGCTCTCGCGACTATCGACTCCTCTGCGTCTTCACTTCGGCTTCTCTCAGCTTCTCTTCTGATGTCTGCGTGTTCCACTTTCTGTTTTCTGCTGTGTTTCCTTCATCTGCACTTATCTCCGTTCTATCTCCAGCTATCGAGTGCTTCCGCGCCACCTTGATAGCTCCGCAACTCCTGGTAGTTGCGGCGCGGTCGCGGTTGCCATGTGTATTTATTCCGCAACTCAAAAAGGGTCAAAACTCAAAATGTCTTGGCCACGATGTCAAAACTAAACAAAAACAAGGGCCCCAACAGTGCTGCTAACATCCTAGGCTTTTTCATCAAGCATCTGAATTTGATATTAATCAGTGCTCTGCTTAACTTCTGGCATTTCTTCTTCAATTTCCTGTTCTTCTTCTGCCATAGTCCCAGATGTAGCATGGTATTATCATGAATGATCTTGTCCAATTTGCCTTGTTCCTTCAATGTTTCATTTTCATTTTTAATGTGTCTATTTAAAAGCTCTAGCTCAAAGACTTCTTGTTTCAGTGATTGGACTAGATCATCTTGTGCTGTGTGAGGCTGAGTGGACAAAGTACTGGGACCCGTAGCTGCTCTTTCTAAAGATTATATATAATCATATGCTTCTTGTTGCTTTGAGTCTATCTCAGGTGTCATTTTTATTGGGTTGTCCCCAAAATGCCGTGGAGGAGAGTTGTCTTCAAAATCTGGATGAGAAGGGCTCATATCAACGTCTGGCTGGGAATGGGATGGACTATGTTCAATGTCTGGCTGAGATGAAATGAACTAGGTTCACTGTCTGACTGAGAGTGAGATGGACTATGGCCAGCTGGGGATTGTTCAGATTTTTTCTTCTCCCAAATCAATAAAATGGGGTCCTTTCGTTTGCGTTTTCCTCAACTTCCCCTTAAGCCTGGAACTTCTTCTTATATGCTATGGACCACTGTCTTTTTGCTTTTGTTTTCCTTTCCCTCTCTTCTTGGCCATAGATGACTGTTCTTGAAGGTGAACTAGTCTCTCAGATAACACTTGATGATCTTCTTCGGAAGAAGGGGTTTGATGCATAGCCTTAATACTTTTTCTCTCTTTTGATGTTATTGGCTTTTTACCCTTAGTTTCTTTCTTCTTCCTTTTTGACAATCTCTCTTCCCTACTAGTTCTTTCAATTGTAGTAGTAGGAGTACTTTGAATTTCATCATTTGTTCTCTTTCTCCTACTCCTTCTTGATGTACTACCTTCAGGAATTTCTTGAGGTTCCTCAAATAAATTTCTAATAAAAAATTGTTCCCATGTGTCCTTCTTCTCTTTTAACTATTTTTCAATCAAAATTTTCACAAGAACATGGTGATATAGATGTGGTTCTACATCCCCTAAATGCTTCTGAACAGTCACACACATTTTCTTCAAACTATTTAATAAAAAGTATGGCAGATTGAGGGTCTGGTTATCTAAAAAATTCATCAGCAATCGGGTATGGTACATATACATTGACCCAAAACGGCCCTCACAGGTGATAAATTTTTGAACAACTAGCAGCAAAGTAGCCCATTCCTCTTTCAAAGCATGAACAGGAATTCCTCTTTTAAAAATAGTTATGTCCATACCTGGGTTATGTAGAATTATTCTCCGGGCTTCATCACTAATGCTTTTGTTCTTAAACCAATGTTCACCCTCTTGAGGAAGTTCTGTGGCAGATGCTATAGATGCCTCATTCACCGTAAACTTAAGGTCTCCAATCTCTACCTCCAGGCCATTGAAAGACCTTGCAAAAGCTTTTGTCACCTCTTTATGGTAGCCTCTAAACTTTTGGATAAACCGCAGCCACTTTGCATTTTTCAATATATCACTGACTTGCGGGTATCCTTCCATGAATTTAGGTCCCTCTGGTTCTGCTCTCAACAATTTACCCATCCTTCTTTCTGCTCTTTAAAAATTTTCCTGCGTGAGGAGGGTTCAATGGAAGTAGGACGGCTGAATGAACGGAAATGAGCACGATGACTGTAGGTAGATATCAGAGAGTGGGTATACAAACTGTAGCGTAACAGAGAACGAAATGGGGTGAAGCGAAACAAAGAAGGGTTACGTGAGCACGGCGGAAATGCGGCTGTGAGATTAATAGAACAATAGGAGGAGTATAACACATCCGGCAGTGTTTTAAAATTTGGTGGCTGCAGAATAAATGTAAGCACGTTTATACAACGGATACGGATTTTATGCGGCTGAAAGAAGCCGTAGTCAAATCAACTACGTTTTATTTTCACAAGTGGAATATCAGAGTATGAGTGAAGATCGGAGGTTTAATTATGGGACCGTTTGAGAATGAATGCAAGGATTGTGGGAGGATTGTACAGAGATCATGGAGTGGTTACGGAGTTTGTCAATAAAATCATTGCACATAATGGAGCTTATGGTTTATAACTATATAAAAATGTGTTTTAAATGCCATTTGAAATAAATTTTTACTCATACCTTGGAATTCTTGCCATTTTTCCTTGGTCTTCAATTAGTTGCTCCTCATTGATATCTTGAATGCCCCATGTATTCATAATTGGTCCTCATACCTGCATTTGATTTCATGATTATGGAAATAACATCTGGCTGTACATTCTTTTGAAAAACAGAGTGGTAGCTGCGGAATCTGCTTCTAGCTGCGGAAACTGACACAGCTATTATTTGGGTGAATGGAAATGAACGGATGACAATTGACTAAATGGAAATGATCATGAAAGAGAATTTTATTGGTAAAATGGAATGAAATAGATAAAATAAAGTGAAATGGAATGAAGTGGAGTGAAATGAAGTGGAATGGAATGGAGTGGGTGGTCACAAAACTTGTGAAATGAAAGAGAGATTTTTTTTTTTTTGGAAAATATAGGGTGTCAGGTGTTCCTGATTTTCACCCTGTATTTTCTGTATAAGACTGCCAATCATTGATTGGTTTTCAGGCTTATACATTTTTTTTTTTTTTTTTTTTAAAACTGAAAAGAACAAAAGCTAGGCTGGTGGAGAAGAAGAATTTTTCTGTACCAGCCTGATTGCAAAATTTTCTTGAAGCATTTTGAAAAATTCCTCTTTTGAGAGTGCCTTATGATAAACTTTCAATCTGTGGCCATTCACAATAAGAGGAGTTTGAAACTCATCAATGGTCTTGATTCTTACCGCTCCATTGCTAAAGATCTTGTCAATCTCATATGGCCCAAGCCAATGAGTCTGAAATTTTCCTTGAAAATATTTAAACTTGGAATCAAATAACAATGCCCAATCTCCTTCTTGAAACTTCCTCTCTTTGATGTAATTGTCATGCCATTTAGCTCTTTGATATTGAACTAGATCAGTTCTTAAAATTTCTTCTTGTATGATCTCATCTAGCTCGTTCAACTGCTCCATTCTATGCTTTTGGGCTTCTGATAAGTCCATCCCCAACTGAACTGCTATCTTGAAGGTCTTGTCTTGGAACTCAATGGGGAGTAGGACTTCCTTCCCATAAACAAGTTCATAGGGAGAATGTCCTGTTTTATTTCTCCATGTAGTTCTGTAGGCCCACAATGCTTCAGGAAGCCTTTCTGCCCAATCTCTTCTATGTAGATGAACAGTTTTGGTGATGATACTTTCGAGAACTTTATTGGTAGACTCCACTTGACCATTTGCTTGCGGATGGTAAGGAGTAGATCTTCTATGCTTGATTTTGTATTCTTCCATCAGCTTCTCCACCAGGTTGGATGTGAATTGGCTTCCTTGATCTGTCACAATTTCTCTTTGAACACCAAAGCGAGTAAAAATATCCTCATAAAGAAAATGAACAACTGAATTTTCAGTAGCAGATACTAATGCTTTGGCTTCTACCCATTTAGTAACATAATCAGTACAAACCAATATATACTTTTTTTGCTTAGATGGTGGATTAATAGGTCCAATGAAATCTAAAGCCCATTTTTCAAAGGGTTCAATGAGTACCTGTGGTTGCAATGGCATTTCATTTGAAAGGGTAGCTTTCCCTACTCTTTGGCAGCTGTCACACCTTTTGACATATTGTTTTGCATCTTTGAAGAGGGAAGGCCAATAATATCCTAAAGAGAGGATTTTATAGGCCGTCCTTTTGTCTGCAAAGTGTCCGCCGCATGGTTCATCATGACATGCCTTAAGAATATCAGGCATTTCATCTTCCCCGACACATCTTCTGATCACAAGATCTGGCCCTGTTTTAAACAATTCGTTAGAAATCCATGAATATTTTGAACTCTCCTGAATAATTTTTCGTTTTTCACTTGGAAATAAATGTGAAGGCAGTTTCCCTGTAACCAAATAGTTAGCAATATTTGCATACCAAGGAGTCTTAATAGTAATCGCAAACAAGTATTCATCAGGAAACTTATCCTCTACAGGAGAATCTTCTTTAGTATTCTGAATCCTAGACAAGAAATTAGCTACTGTATTTTGTTTCCCTAGTCTATCCAACACAGTAATATTGAATTCTTGTAAAAGTAAGAGCCATCTTGTCACTCTGCGATTAGTAACAGGTTTGTTCATTAAATATCTAATTGCAGAATGGTCAGTATGAGTAAAAGTTTCATAGCCTGTTATATAATGTCTAAACTTATTGATTGCATGAACAACAGCTAAAAACTCTTTTTCAGTCATAGTATAGTTTAACTCTGTGGGAGTCAAATTTTTACTGGTATAATAAATGGCATAAGGAACTAAATATTTTTGACCCAACACAGCTCCCAGAGCTGTATCTGAAGCATCCGTAGAAATATGAAAAAGGAGTTTCCAATTTGGTCCTCTCAAGATAGGTGCTTCAGATATTCTTGTTTTCAAAGTTTCAAAGGCTGATTGACAATCAGGATCCCATTTAAATTCACAGTCTTTTGTAAGCAATTTTAAGAGTGGAGATGCTATTTTAGTGAAGTTTTCTATAAATCTTCTATAGTAACCAGTAAATCCTAGAAAACTTCTAACATCTCTTTGACAATTTGGAATAGGCAACTTAGAGATGACTTCAAATTTTGATCTATCAACCTTAATCCCATCTCCCGAAATATGATGTCCTAAAATAATCCCTTCAGTAAACATCATAAAGCATTTTTCATGGCTTAATGAAAGGTTTGTTTCTTTACATCTTATAAGAACTTTTTCCAAATTTTCTAATGCTTCTTCAAATGAATTACCATAAACTGTAAAATCATCCATATAAACCTCTACACAATCATGGATTAGATCAGAAAAAATTCCTAGTACTGCTCTTTGGAATGTTGCAGGTGCATTACATAACCCAAAGGAAGCACTCAATAGGCAAAAGTTCCCCATGGAAAAGTAAATGTGGTCTTATCTTGATCTTCAGGTGCTACCTGAATTTGATTATAGCCACTAAAACCATCCAAAAATGAAAAGTACTTTTTACCTGCTAATGTATCTAATACCTGATCAATAAAGGCAAAGGAAAGTGATCCTTCAAAGTTGCTTTGTTCAACTCCCTGTAATCAATGCATACTCTCCATTTACCATTCTTTTTAGGAACTATAACCAAAGGAGAAACCCATCGGCTATCTGAAATTGGATAAATGAAGTTTACATTGAGAAGTTTTTGGAGCTCTTCTTTCACTATCTCCCTAAGATTTGGATTCATCCTTCTTTGAGGTTGTCTGATTGGTCTACTGTTTTCCTCAATATAGATATGATGGATGTAAGTCTTAGGATCAATACCCTTCATGTCAGTATACTCCCATGCAAATGCAGTAGAATGTTTTTGCAAGATTTTGGTTAGTTCTTCTTGTTGTGACTTTTCCAAATGTTTGTTGATATTCAATGTTTTTCCTGGAAAAATCTCAATAGTAGAACTACCAAATTCTTCCATAGAGTAAAGAGACATTTGCCTTGATGATAAATATTCCATGTCAGATTCCAATTGAAATTGTGTAGGGTCATATTCTGAAGATATCTCAAAATTTTCTAATGTGTTCAGAATTTGACTATCCTCACTGATTTCAGAAATGGTAAAGACAGGTTGTATAGTGTCCTCATCATCAACCCATTCATTGTCTCCTACTTCTGTGATTGCTTTTGCCGGAGGATACAAATTGAATTTCTTTGTCGAATTACCATTAGAAATGTACATATCCCCAGATCTACAACTAATGAAAGCATCAACTGTGGCTAGCCAAGGTCTTCCTAAGATAAGTGGGTGCCCTCCTAGATTACTCTTGGGAGTCAAAATCATAAAATCTATTGGATATTCCCAAGAATCTAAGGAGACTGAAATATCTTCTAATACACCATCTGGTTTGATAATTGATCGATCTGCAAGTTGCAGTAAAGTAGGTGTAAAAAGAAGATTAGGAAGTTTTAGCTGTTCCATAGTCTGCCTACTCATAATGTTGATAGCAGCCCCTAAGTCAATCAATGTGTTTGGAATTTCTATCCCATTTATATGTGTCTTGACAATTGGACTTCCTGGATCTACATACTTCTGCATGGTAATTTTTCCCATCATGATATCTGCAATTTTTCCTACCAGGTGGATTCTTCTCGTGTCTTTTAGTTTCCTTCCTGGTCTTTTGAAACTCAACTCCTTTATTGTTTTTGCTAGAATAGGAATCTCTCGAATGGCTTGTAACAAAGGAATCTTGATACAAACATTCTTCAATTCATCTAGAAAATCATAGTTAGGCAACAAGATTTGTTTTTCCACCCCCTTGTCAATTTTTAGTCTTTCAGGAAAAGGAGGTGTAGATGAAGATGCAGGTTGCTCAACTATAGGAGTTGTGGGTGTTAACTTTTCTTTTTCTTTTTGAATGTTTGAATTTTGAAGAGATGCTTCCTCGTAACCCTCATTGACTTTAAGAGAGTCCTCCTCAGAGGTATCTTGTTCTTGAATATCTATAGAAGGTTTTTCTAAAACTCTACCAGATCTGAGTTGTACATCATTGAGAGGAACAATCATATAGGTAGGAAATTGTTGTCCTTCTACCATGTAAGTATTTTGAGGATTTTTATTGTTAGGATTTGGCAATGGCTAAGCTGGAAGTTGATTTGTCTTTTGTTGGTATGGGAGCATGAGTTGAGGATTTGGATTTTGTTGAGAAGGTTGTTGTTGTGGAAATGGCAATGAAAGTTGTGGATTTGGGTTTGGAAGTTATGGAGCTTGTTGATTTTGAAAAGATGGAGGATATTGATAAAATTGAGCAAATCTCCCATAAGGATTTTGCATCCCTTGTACCCATGGCTGATATGGATTTTGATGTTGGAGCCAAGGTTGTTGCCAAGGATTCCAATTTGTTGGGGTTTGAAGATTCATAGGGTTGTTAAACCCTTGAGTTTTTTGTCCCTGCCAAGGTCTTCTTGCAACAAAACAGAGAGATTCTACTGAATTTGGGTCTTCTTGAAAGACAACTTTGAGTCCAGGAATTGAAGAACAATCCTTGATCTCATGATTCTCTGAGCAAATTATACATGTTTCTACAACTTTTACATCCAAGGGACATTCCCTTAAAGCATGTTTCTTCCTACATTTCAGACAAAAGATGGCTAGAGCATCTGTTTCTGCTTTCTTCTTGTTTTGGATTTTAAGGGTTTCTAGCTGTTCACTAAGGCTCCCTAAGATATTAGTTTTTAATTCATCAAGCATATTACCAATATCTTCCCTACTTACTGATCCAGTTGCAGATTTGTTAGCCCTAATAAGAGAAGGATCCCTAGGCCCTTTTCCTGTTTTAGATTTTCCTCTTGAGAGATGGACACATAGTTCTGTTATGTCACTAAGTGGAAGTTGAGAAATGTCTCCTTTCCCCATCATGTTTAAAATATCTATCCATTCATCTCTAATGGCTTTTAATATGAGGGCTTTCAAGGTTTCATCATCTAAGTTTCTCATCTTTGCTCTTTTCAAGTTGTATTGAAATCTTTCAAGTAAATCTTCCAAGTTTTCATCTTCTTTTTGCATCATTTTGAATACCTCATCCTTGTGATTGGTGGGCATACAATAGTCCAAGTATCTATCCAAAAATGTTTGTTTCATATCATTCCAAGTCCTAATAGATTGAGTGGATAATCCCATGAACCATTTCAAAGCAGATCCCTTCAATGTTGAAGGAAACAGTTTGAGTTTTTGAGAGTCTTCCATATAGTCATAGGTTTGGCACACGACTTCAAACTCAAACAGAAATGTTTCAGGATCCTCACTTCGCAATCCATAAAAGTTAGGGAGGACAGATGGTGAGATATTTTTCATTGTTGCATGAGTTTCCTCATCAACTATAGGGAATCCAAACAAGTTGTCTCCTTCCCTATTTCTACCATTGTTTCCTTCACCATTGTTGTCTCCATTGTTTCCTCCTCTTCTACCTCTACCTCTACCTCCATCTATTACTTCCTCCGCCATGATAGTTTCTTTAGAGTCCTTAAAGTCTTCTAGTTTTTCTACCAAGGGAGAATGAGAGAAAGTCTCTTTGTTTTCTAAATGGGATTGAGTAGGTGGTATAGGAGAATCCTCTAATTTAGCTGTTCCTTGACTTCCAAAAATCTTAAGGCTAGGGGTAGATGGTGGTGAATCTGGTCTATGCCTTGAAGAAGATGGAGTTGTGAAAATCGAACTCTTGGCTTTAGCTATAAACCTTCCCCTAGAATCTCTTGCTCTATGCATGTCATTATATATATATATATATTTTTAAAATTTGGGCTAATAATTCTCTTTCTGATCTTCCAGGTCACACTAGGTGCAAGAAGAGAGCATACTTAAGAAATTACTGAACCAATAACTCTCTTTTCCGATCCTCCAGATCACACTAGGTGCAAGAGGAGAGCATACTTCAAGAAGTTATCAAGTTTTCCCTTCTTTTATTATTTTGTTTTTGTTTTTTTTTTTAAGAAATTGGCTACCTAGTTACACTTCCCCGGCAACGGCGCCAAAATGTTTGGTCAATTTAGTGTGTCCTAAATTGCTACATTAATTTATCAATCCGGGATTCGTAAGCTGATGAAGTGTGGCGCACTATATGTGCAAGATAACATATCTCTTACTTTTTGTCGTTTTTGGATTTTTATGAAATTCTAAAAGACAAGTATGGAGACAAATATTCAAGACAATGATGTCCTTCTAATGATTTTCCAAACTTCAAAAGAATTTTAAAACACACAATGACAAAATTAATTCTTCAAAGAAAATGAAATTGCATCACTATTCTAGTCAAACAAACAATGAACTACTGATCATGAAACTCATTATCCTTGCTGTTGTCCAAATACAAAAGAAACTATGCTTAAATAAATCCAAGAATTGCAACAAAGTAAATCTAAATCAAATTACATCAACTTATATTCTGATCCCTCACCATTAGTCCAGCTATGGCTTTCGGAGGTAACCATAAACAACTTGAGCAACCTGATATCTAGTTTGCAGAAAAAGAAACTAATATCAAACTACACACTCATACTTCAATCCCTCACCATTAGTCCATCTATGGCTTTCGGAGGTAACTGAAAATGACATGAGAAATTTAATATATCTAAATCTAACTACTGAAGCAAATGTGCAAGATTGAAATAAACAAAGCAGTACTGGAATTAAACAAAAACTAAGAAAATTAAATTAGCAACAGAACAATATTGATTCCATGTCATTAGTCAAAAGATATGCAAATGCCCGGGCTGCCTATTTGTAATCTGAAACAAGAACACTGATCAGTTAACAACAACATAAAACATGAAAGATTATGGACATAAGTAAAATGTAAAGCATGAAATATTATGAACAGAGATGAAGCATAAATACCATGAAAGATGCAATGTATAAACACGTGAATGACTTATGGCACAATGAACTTAAAAGAAATAAAACAAGAAACTATACAGTAATGCACAAAACCTCAGCGTGTGCAGGGGCCCTCTGCACCAGCCTCGGGCAACAACCTTCAAATACAAATTACGCTTGGAAACAGAGTCTTCTTATATATTAAAATGCAGTCATAACAGAGAAATGATATTACAGCACAGTGGCAACGCAATTACATTACAGAGCTATATGGAGGCTAACTATTATGCGTATGAAAACGCGTTATTTATAACAAAGGTGATATAACTAATTCCCTAAATTTTGTGCTGATAGAGACACGTGAACCATCACGTCCAGAGATCCAGCATCATGGCCGCGGTGAGGAGTAAATCTATGAAGAGTGGATGTTGGATTCGACTTATGGAGCCGTGTACAGGTGTTGATGTGTCTCCCGTAAATTAGAAACGGTCATACAAATCTCCACGTGATGAGAAACAGAGTCCTGTCACCGTGGGACTCTACGGTTGACTTCCACTTGGCCACCTTTGACCGCAGCCTCCTTAGGTGAATTTTCCCGAGCCAATAGGACACGATCCATGTCCACATCATTTCTGACTTGCCCATGTGGCTCGAATTGCCTGAAGACACCTGCAACATAGACTTTCACAAAATGGCTGCGGAAAGTTGCAGCAGCTGCGGAAAGTGGCAAGATTCCGCAGCTAAATGAGCAAAAATCTAAATCAAACAGCAGACACAAAACATATTTAAAAACCATTTTAGATGCTCTTTTACAATTGATATGCAATGATATTGACAACTTAAAAGGTTCAGGTGAATGAAAAAGGTCTAGAAAAGGTGTATGGGAAAGATCGGTTGAGACTCAACGGGTAAGTATTTTCAAAGGTCTCTAAAGATTTAGGGAAACTAAGTTTGTTTATCACTCAGAGTCCCACCGTGATCGCCCTTATGTTAGTGAGCAGTGGGATAGGTTGATCGGATAGTATTCTAAATTTTAGCAAAGTAGTAAGGCCTACTGGAGGCTAGTGGAGTCGCCAGGTGAAACTTGGTTGTTTTGAGGTATGTGTGTATGGTCCACCACCAATACTGACAAAAACCAATCTAAGGGAATTTTTGGGGTTTTTCTGAGTTTTTTATGTAGTCCTAAGGTTTGTAAGAGTGTCCTACAACTAAGTCATCATTTTGCAAGGATGGCGAAACAACCAAATTCTACTCTTCAAAGTTTGAATGAGATTTTGAGAGTTCCTAAGGGATACCTAGGATGTTTTGACTCAAGGTCCCACCGTGATCGCCATTATGTTAGTGAGAAGTGGGATAAGTCAATCAGGTAGTATTTTCAAAGGTCTCTAAAGATTTAGGGAAACTAAGTTTTTTTATCACTCAGAGTCCCACTGTGATCGCCATTATGTTAGTGTCCCATGATTTCGCTGATTGGCAAGCCAAATGATAGTGTAACATCAAAACAATCTTTGGAGCCCAAGGACCTAGCCTTCCTGGACTCAGAGAGGGCTCTCTCTATTTGTGTAAGGGATATCTGTGTGTTTGGTTATTGTGTTCTGATTTTAGGCTAGTTATGAAGTAGGTTTTTTTGGTTTTTGTTTTTAGGTTGTGAGGGATGAAACTAACCAAAGATATAAGATAGGTAAAAAGATGTCAGATCAACTAGGCTATGGGGTCGAAAAGGTCAAGAAATCTATCAGATGGTGATAAAAGGCTGTTGAAGGGCCGATTTGATTCGAGGTAGAAAGGATCTTTGGGAAAAATGGAATAAAATGGACATCAAGTTTGGGAACAACAAAGGATTTCAAGCATAACTAGTTTAATAGCTGACATAAACATGGTAGGGAAAACCATTAATCATGAGAAATGTAACTATAAGCTAATAAATACATAGAAATAAACATTCAAGCCATGCATAGAGATATATCACCCTCTAACTTTGGGAAATGGCTATCAAAATTTGGGGACAAACACTTAAGACAGACAAACAACTCAAATCACTATGCCAGAACGCCTAAACATAGTACTTCAAGTTATTGGGCACTTTGAAAACAAGATTGCATAGTCTTAGGCAAAGGGCAAGATTGGAACAAGACCTCTTTGTTTCAACAAATGACAATCTAATCAGTCAAAGAGAAATTTCATGGATGGAGCTATGGCTAGCCATGAGTAAGCAAGGTGTACCGTAAATCATACTTAGCATGCATAAAACCATGAATGAAATAAGCAACAATATCCTTAAGTTATTAAAGAGTAATCAAGAATTCTTTAATGTGACTAAGGATGACGAAAAAATGGAAGTTATGAAGAAACAGGAAATTTGAGGTGCCTCCAAGGGCATGTCTCAAATTTGTTCTCTACTGTTCTATAGCAAGCAAGAAACATGGATTCATAAATGAAAACTAGGAAACAAAAAAAAGAGAGAGACACTATACCATTCTACCAAGTCATGGAATCCAACAACAATCCTCTTTCATCATCCAAGAAAATCCAAGAGACTATCCAAAAGCATGAGACAAGTATTTTTTACAAAGCTTATATGACCATATATTGCTTCTATCATCAAGTTCAACCTAGTTTACAATGAAATCCTTTGGAATATATAGGCTCAAATGAGGAAAACCTCTTAGTTCAATTTGCACTCTCATTGGCCTATTCAAAATATATAAACTTGTCCTTGAGGCTTTGGAAAGCCCAAGACACAAAATATCTCATAAAATATCTAAAAAATGCTAAAAGAGGGAATTAAATTGACTTTTCATAACTTCTCATGTGCAAAAATAGCTGAACGCACATGAGGAAAAACCATTTTTTAAAGGTTCAAATTTTACCAAAATACTCAAAAATTACATCGGCAAAAGGTCCACTAAATTGCCGGCAACTTTTGGCAGCCTTCCTGATGTCAAAATGAGGCTCATGATAGGTCGTTGGAAAGCTCTGAGTGTCTAATTTATGGGGAAACTATAATTTTCTCAATTTGATTCCTAGAATTCCTCCAAAAATAGGTATATGTGTAAAAAACCAAAAAATAAATTTTGCTGATAGACCGGGCAGAGTGTAGAAAAAGCGGGCATTTTTCGCCATTTCGAGAGAGAAAATGATCTTCAAATGTCCTGAAAATCGCTGAGTGTGTGCTCCTAAAATTATGGCATCCAATGATACCATTCTCCTCCTTTGATGATCCCACAAACTGAAATGGCGAAGCCCATGATTTTTGGCCAAAAACCCAAAATGCCAAAAAACCAAAATATGCCGAAAATCGCCCAAAATTGGTGAGCATGACCCTCAAGGGTTCTTAGCAACATGTTGTGAAGCAGAGGCAAAAATCTGAAGTCTTGATGTGTCTTTCCTCACTTTCCGCACCGGGCGCTTCCCTTTAGCCTCCTTGAGCTTGTCTTGAGCATCTTTCAACTTGCGCCGGGCAAACTGATTTAACTTTTTATAATGCTTCGTCATTCTCCTTTGAAGGTCTAGATCCTTGTTTTCCTTCTCCAATTTCTTCTCCAAATGGTCATTTAATCTCTCAAGCCATGCATCCTTATTGTTCTCTATCTCTTGTTCAAACAATGCAGTGAGAGGAGTAGATTGGAGAAGGGCATTTTCCTCTTCCTTTTGCTTCTCAAGGGCCTTTTTAAGCCCCATGGTTCTAGGCCTCTTTTGCTTAGGCTGATCATCACCTTCACTATCATGAAACTCGCCCATGATTTCTTCCAATATTGCTTGGTCTTTGGAGGCCTCCTTCTTGTACTTTGTCACTCGTGTCTCATAAACAACCATATGGACACTCATTTGCCTATTTTGGATTTCCAGAAATTGATTGAAATTCCTTGCCCTATGAAGATCATCCTTAAATGCATAAATTTGGCCTTCTCTATGGATTAAGAGGTTTTCTAGAATCTGGGCCTCATTATCACTATCATTGCTTTAGACTTGGATGATGTCGAATGCACTCTCCTGTTCATGACTTCCTTCTATCTTGCCCTTCCCTTTGCTTTGGGTGGCTATTCTAGTGCTCTTCCTCCTAGGCGAATTAATGATAGGATTTTTTAGCAGTTTTCCTTTACCTCGGAGAGCCCTTCTCACATTTGGAGTGACCACTCTAAGCACTCTCTTCTTTGCTATCCGGGGCTTGGCCTTTTTAGGAGAAGAGGGCATGGCCCCTTTACCTTTGTCACCTTGCTTTTCTTCCTTTTGAGTTTGCTGTTCTTCTTGAGGAGGCTGTTGTGTATCATCTTTTGGCTGCCCTTGCTCATCACTGTCATGCTGCTGCTCTGTCTCATAGGGCTGCTGTGTGTCCTCTTTAGGCTGCCCTTGCTCATCACTATCATGCTGCCCTTGCTGCTCTGTCTCACAAGGCTACCCCTATTCATCCCTTTCCTGTCCTTTTCATGCTGCTGCCCTATCTCACCCTCACTGTCATGCTGCTGCCCTGTCTCACCCTCATTGTCATGCTGCTGTTCAACACTTTCTTCCTCTTTCCCTTGCTGCTGTTCATCACCACTGTGATGTTGCTGTGTGTCATCATGAGGTTGCTGTTCACCCTCATCATGAGTTTTCTTCTCACCCTCATTACTGTCATGCTGCTGTTCACCCTCATCACTGTCATGCTGCTGTTCAACACTTTCTTCCTTTTTCTCATGTCCTTCCTCCTCTTGCTGGTCACTTCCTTCTCCTTCCTTGTGTTCCTTTGTTTGTTCTGTAGTAAAATTGAGCCTTTAGGAGTAGGTCTGCTAGAAGAAGGCGAGGGACGATGAGTAGGAGGTGTAGGGGATGTATGGACTGGAGGGACAGTGGAGAAATCCAGATGAGTGATGAAAATATCCCAAGAGACCTCTCTCTTTTCAAGCTGATGAAGAATGATGATTTTGATGAGAGAGTAATGGAAGAGATAAGCTACTTGCTATGAAGGAGGATTCTTCTGGACAGTGGAGGCCATTTTCTCAATGCTCTTGTGTAAGAAGAAAGGAAAATTTAGCAATCTGGCCCTAGTGAAATGCATGAGCAGTCGAATGTGATATGCATAAATTTAGGAGAATCTTCCCTCACAAGTGAAGTACTTCATGATAATATTCATGAGAGGGGCGTAACTGGATAAAAGATATGAGAAAGGGAAAATAGAAGGACATGACTCTCTGTGCTCAGGTTTTAGAAAGGGCTTGTAATCATCCGAGTCCAAATGGCTTTGTTTAAACCATTTCTCACCAATATAGGGAATTTTAGTGGTCTTGGAGATGGATCTTGGGGAGAACTTGAAGTCAAGACCTGCCAATTGGAAATGCTTATCTTGAAACCTCAAAGCGCAAAGGTGTGTCAAAGGAGAAAAACTCTTCACCTCTTGCACCCTTTGACAAAAATTTGTTAGTCATCCGTATTTTTCACCTGTTGTTGATGACTAAATTCCTAGCTGAGTTTTCTAGAAGCTGATCTCCATATGTCAATTTGTCATCTAGAAAACCCCCATAATTTTTTTTTTTGCGTTCTTACCTTTTCATTCTGCCCATGACGAGATGAAACCTCATTGTCAAAGTCCTGCCTAGCCTTAGCCATACTAGTCTGCCCATCAGCTCTAAAAGAACAAACCAAATCTGTCCAAAAGTCTCCCCTAAATTAGGAAGTGGCTCTTTAGGCATTTCTCCCTTGGCAAACTATCATAAAGCCAAAGAACCTCCATCTGCTATAGACCAGTCATAACAGACCTTCCCATTCTGCAAATAAAGTTGGTTATAGCCATAGGTCACGCCACTAATACACCCTCAAGTCTCAACAATTCATTTCCATAAGTCAAACTAATTCTAGGTGTTTTTACAGTGTTTTAATGGATCTTTTCAGGACAGAGGCATACCAGCATCTCAAAAGACAATATTTGGCTCCGCATGAGAAGACAACAACTTCTCAATGTGATCTTGAGCCTGGGATGAAACCACAGA
Source organism: Pinus albicaulis (assembly GCA_034641835.2). NCBI lineage: Eukaryota > Viridiplantae > Streptophyta > Pinopsida > Pinales > Pinaceae > Pinus > Pinus albicaulis. The sequence goes on along the minus strand of CM076582.1, from coordinate 1,510,211,168 downwards.
TCAGAGAGTTTTTCATTAAGCTCTTGCAATCACAGTCAAAGCCTGAAAGGACAGTGAAAGGAAAAATAACACTGTTAAAGGGCCGGTGATATGACATGACTAAAAAAATCCTTCATCTATAAGCAGAGGGTTTGAAGACTGAAGAACCTCCTTCATTTCATAAGTATAGGGTTGAAGACTAAGAGCGCCTCCTTCATCTATAAGTAGAGGGCCAAAGGTAAAAGTCTGTTTTTACTTTTCCAAATACTGTGAAGACAAACTTTGAAGTACAGTGAGACAACAAATGAAGGCTTCTGCATGAAAATGATGATTAAAAGTAGGGGTAAAGTAGTGGACTTTAAAGTTGGTTTACATGAGTTTCATTATCTTTTGAGTTACCAGGAGAAGCTAGTGGGTTCATCATCTATGAAGAGATATTATTAAAGCTGATGGCCAAAGGAGTCAAAGGGTCTTGGTCTCTAAGTGACCTCTGCCATCAAGTATAAAGGAAACCATTGTCAGCTTGTTCACCAAAAATTCTTCAGTTGGTTAAGACAGAGTTTGAAAAGCAATCTTGGCATATGGAAAATATTCTAAAGGGGCTGCTCTCAAAAATGTGAAATGAATGAAAACTCAGGTTTTTACAGACCTCCTTCACAGAAGAACAAAGGGACAAATTTCCCTTGTTCACTTGTCAACTCTAAGTACATCACCCCTTGTTTTATTTTCACCACACAGTAAAAAGAAGCAATTGTTGGAAAGATGCATCTACAGTCCCTCTATGGCTTTGAGCCATTTTTCCCCCTAACAAACAGACATAGGCAGAGGGAGGACTTTTTCTCTCTAATGAGAAACAATGAAAGTTTTAAATCTCAAAGGGCTATTTCATTTCAAAAAAGGGGGTTGGGTTTATAAGACAAATGGACATTACCACTATGAATTTTATTCGAATAAAGGGTATCAGGTTATGTTTTAAATGGATAAGGTTTCAAGTGTTAAAGAAAAGGCGCTTTCAAACATCTCTTGAAAAACCCCCACCAATCAAGTGTGAAAAAGACTTCGACTTTTTCTCTTCCAAAGGGGTTGATTGACCGATGCAAGCCCTTTGAATCTCTCCATACACAAAATCACGCTCCTCTTGCTCTTCACAAGACTAGAGAACAATTTTTTGGGCAAATTCACAGAAGTTTTCGGGCTTAAAGGTTGCGCGGCACGCCTGTACAACTGCGCGGCGCGTTTAGGCGCACTCTTTACACAGGAATACAAAGCCGCGCAGCGCGCCGATCATGTTGGCCCGACAGTGACTCGACACCTTTCCACTTGCGTGCCGCTTTCTCCATCAAACGTGCCGCACATGTTCAAGACATCTAAACGCCTCCAAAGGCCTTGAACGCTGCTCCAACTCCTCAAACAACGACGCTCATCAATATTCGAGGTATTCCATATACTTCCTTAGTATTTTCAAAGTCATATAAGGGTGATCAGTGCTGTGTTATTCGAGGACTAAGTAAATGGTGAAAAAATGAAAAATTTGGTGTAAGTTAAGGTGTGTCGGTGTGAGAGGTTTTGAGGGCTGTTGTTACAGCTGGTTGAAAGAAAGGTGGTCATTCTTACCTCAAACAAAACCTAAAGCTGCACTTGAAACTGAGATCAAACAATACCTCTGTCAGCTGAAAATAGTGGGAACAGAGCAGTGGTAATAAGGGTTGATAGTTTTGCTCAAAAACTCGAGGTTGTAGTGGTTTTGTTTGCCCAGCACTGGCATTAGTAAAAGTAATATATTTTGATGGATGACAAAGCACCCAATTAACTGTCCTCAAACAATTTTGAAAGGTGTAAGACACTGTTTGAAAGGAGAAACACAGGTTATAAAAAATCAAAACAGCGAGCCTATTTTCAACTACTATGATCATTATATGAGTGCTCTTTATTTTAGAAGTCCTCCTTGTGGTGAAGAACAGAGTCAAGGCTGCCATTTTGACCATAAACAAACTTTAGTGTATAAATTTGTAATTTGTCATTTGAAGGTATTATCAAAATCTGTGTGAGGAGTAGTGAACACAAGAACAGTGTATTGATTGTAAGAAGTTTTGCTGTTTGTCTGCTACAAAGCTATATGTTCTCACACCAAATACACAAAGGGCTAGGTAACCTTACCCAAACACAGTGACCCTTTGTCTATGTATATCTTTTATTGACTGTGTGCTTATCATTAAAAATGTTTGTTTTGGCATACAAAAGGAAGAAAAGGATAGTGTTTTGGAAGAGAGCGAGGGGACCGATATCATAGAAGCATCTCACATAGCCATTTGAATCAGTTTGCCTTGGTAAGAAAGTAAAGAGTATCAGAAGCACAATTCCTCCAATGAAGAGCAAAGTAATGGGCAATGAGGCAGTGATGAAAAGGAACATTTTGGCAGCTAACACAGGGGAAGAGCATGACAGTCATGAAGAAAGCAGTAACAGAGACAAACAAGGCAACCCTCAAGCAAGCACTGATGAGGGCAAGCAAATACAAGACATGGATCATGAAGAGAATTCTCCAAAGCATGTGCTAGTTGCCTCTCCTAGGCAAGGGGCCATGACTTCTTCACCAAAGCTAGAATGCCAAACAACAAAGAAGAAAACCAAGAAAAGGCTCAAAACTACCCAAAGAGGGCGCCCGGTGAGAAAAAAGGATAAAGACTCCTCTAGGCTTGGAATTTTGGCCTGAAATTCTAGACATGTTTCTAAAAATCCTTGAGGGACTTGCTCACCAAAATTGAGCGAATTTTGACACAATCTTGTTTTTTGACATTTTTGGGCCTAATTGCATAAAATCATGGGCGCCACCATTTTGGTTTGGAGCATCCTCAACTCTTGAGAGTGGTACCATTGGATGCATTAAATTCAGGGGCATCTACTCAGAAATTTTAGAGCATTTGAAGTTGTTTTTTCCCCCAAAGATACAAAAAACACTCACTTTTTCAACATTCTGCCCCGTTTATCAGCAAGGTTTATTTTCTGGGTTTTTACACACAATCCTATTTTTGGAGGACTTCCATGCATTATATTGGGAAAATTCAAGTTTTTCCAGAAATTAGACACTCAGAGCTTTCCAACGAGCTATCATGAGCCTCGTTTTGACATCAGGAAGGCTGCGAAAAGTTGCCGGCAAGTCAGGGGAACTTTTGTTGATGTAATTTTTGAGTATTTTTGTAAAATTTGAACCTTTAAAAACTGATTTTTCCTCATGTGCGTTTAGCTATTTTTGCACATGAGAAGTTATGAAAAGTCAATTTAATTCATTCTTTTAGCATTTTTTAGATATTTTATGAGATATTTTGTGCCTTGGGCTTTGCAAAGCCTCAAGGACAAGTTTAGATATTTATTTTGAACCAATGGCTAGCTAGTTGCCTTGGTTGGTTTTCCTCCTCTTTGGCCTATATATTCCAAGAGGATTCATTGTAATAGAAGGCTGAACTTGATGATAAAATCAATATATGGTCATATAAGCTTTGGAAGAAATACTTGTCTCAGGCTCTTGGATAGTCTCTTGGATGTTCTTGGATGATGAAAGAGGATTGTTGTTGGATTCCATGACTTGGTAGAATGGTATAGTGTCTCTTTCTTTGTTTTGTTTTCTAGTTTTCATTCATGAATCCATGTTTCTTGCTTGCTATAGATCAGTAGAGAACAAATTTGAGACATGCCCTTGGAGGCACCTCAAATTTCCTGTTTCTTCATAGCTTCCATGTTTTCTTCTTCCTTAGTCACATTAAAGAATTCTTGATTGCTCCGTAATAACTTAAGGATATTGTTGCTTATTTCATTTATGGTTCTATGCATGTTAAGTATGATTTACGGTACGCCCTACTTACCAATGGCTAGCCATAGCTTCATCCATGAAATTTCTCTTTGACTGATTAGATTGTCATTTGTTGAACAAAGGAGGTATTGTTTCGATCTTGCCCTTTGCCTAAGACTATGCAATCTTGTTTTCAAATTGCCCGATAACTTGAAGTACTGTGTTTAGGCGTTTTGGCATAGTGGTTTGAGTTATTTGTCTCTTTTAAGTTTTTTTCTCCAAATTCTGATAGTCATTTCCCAAAGTTAGAGAGTTATATATCTCTATGCATGGCTTGAATGTTTATTTCTATGTATTGATTAGCTTATAGTTACATTTCTCATGATTAATGGTTTTCCCTACCATGTTTATGTCAACTATTGAACTAGTTATGCTGGAAATCCTTTGTTGTTCCCAAACTTGATGTCCATTTTATTCCATTTTGCCCAAAGATCCTTTCTACCTCGAATCAAATCGGCCCTTCAATAGCCTTGTATCACCGTCTGATAGCTTTCTAGACCTTTTCAACCCCATAGCCTAGTTGATTTGACATCTTTTTACCTATCTTATATCTTTGATCAGTTTCATCCCTCAACCTGAAAACCAAAACCAAAAAACTTACTTCATAACTAGCCTAAAATTAGAACATAAATAAGCAAACACATAGATATCCCTTGCACAAATAGAGAGAGCCCTCTCTGAGTCCAGGAAGGCTAGGTCCTTGGGCTCCAAAGATTGGTTCGATGTTACACTGTCATTTGGCTTGTCAATCAGCCAAATCACGGGACCCTAACAAAATCTAAGCATCCGACCTCATGGAAATTGAACAAGACTGATGGGTGTGCATTCACTTCTTCAGTGGAAATAGGTTCATATTTCTTACGCAATCCACTCCTACTATCCTACTTGGGAGGCATCTTGTTATGGATGCTTTATACAAAACCAAACTGCCTCAAAAGGTTTTTCAAGAATGTGTTCTTCAAACAAAACTCTGCCTTCTCTGTCAATCACTATTTGATCAAGGTAAATTTGGTTTCAAATGCTGTGTGAAATTTTTTCTTTGGTATTAGGTCCCTGCTCCTTCAAAACACTGTCTTTTCTTCCCTTTGTATGCCAAACAACCAATATTTATAATGACAAGTGCATAGTCAAACAAAATGCATACACAGTCAAGTGATTTCTGTGTTAGTGTAAGGTCACATGGCTCTAGGTGTTTTGAGGACAACAAGACAGCCTTGTAGCAGGCAAACACCTCTCCTAATCAAGATACTGCCCTTGTATTCACTATTCTTCACACAGATTCTGACAACTCCCCCCAATGGCGATTTACAACTTCACACACTAAAGTTTTCTTTATGGAGTAAAGGAGAAAGCATTGGTTTTTTGCCCCTTTTTAACACACAGAGGATACGTTTGAAATGACACAACACTTATAGAATGCTTACTGCTATTTGAAATCAGGAATATTGTTTTCACTTTACAACCCGTAGTTCCCCTTTCTAAAAATGCTCCACCTTCTAACACTGTTTTTGAGGACAGTTTATCAGGTTTTTGTCATCAATAAAAAAAAATCACCATTCTTACCATGTTAACCTTGAACAAACATAAACCACAGCAAAATTCGAGTTTTAAACAAAACTATCAACCCTCCTAAGCACTGTTTTCTCCACTACAAATGCTGACAAAGACTATGGTTTTATCTCAGCCTTGAGGGCAGCTCTAGTTTCCTTGAAACTAATGAATCACTCCTCTAACCTCTCACAGTGACAAATTTCTTCAAAGCATTTAACACATCTTCTTGATTCACACCGAGAGTTTCATTTTTTCACCATTGATTTAGTTTTCGAATAACACAGCATTGATCACCCTTATATGATTTTGAATATACTAAGGAGGTATATGAAATACCTCGAAGATCGATGAGCGTCATTGTTTGAGGAGTTGGAGCAGTGTTCAGGGCCTTTGGAGGCATTTTGATGGCTTGAACATGCACGACACATTTAGAATGAGAGAGCGCCGCGCAAAACAAATTGTCGGGTCACTTGTCGGGCCGACGTGACCAGCGCCTACAGGCGCGCCACATGGCTGTGTATTTCCTTTGTAAAAATGTGCCTAAACACGCCGCACAACTGTACAGGCACGCCGCATAATCTTTAAGCCTGAAAATCTCTATGAATTTGCTCAAAAATTATTTCTCCGGTCTCGTGAACAGCAAGAGGAGTGTTGTTTGTTTTTTTTGGGAATTCAACAAGGGCTTGCAACGGTCCCTTTATCCTTTTGAACGCAAAGAAGCCAACTACCCTTGAATTGAATTTGTGAGGGTTTGGAAGACTTCTCTCTTTAAACCACTGCCTTTTTCCATTTAAAAAGGAAACAAAATGATTTTGAATGTGTTAAGAAGGGCCCACATTTTGAATAGCATTGGTGAAAAGGTCTGTGTATACTAATTGAACAGTTGTAATAGCTATGACTCTTTTCCTCTTATAATAAAATTATTCCAAAGGTGAAACTCTGTTCATTGTGTTTACATATTTGAAAAGTAACCTCTGCCACTGCTGACCCTTTAGTGATATTTTCAACATGGAAAATCCACTCAACAATACACGAATGATTGATGAAGCATCCTTTTCCATTTGCAAGAAGATGGCCTATCTCTTTAAGACTTGATTGGCAACTTCTGTTCCTTATGATCATATCTGCTTGTGAGAGGGAAATTTTTTTTGAACCCATATAGGGACTGTAGAGATATCCTCCAAATGATGTTTCTCTTTAACTGTGATTGAGGCCTAGTTGTATTCACCTGAGTTTTACAATCATCTGTCCATCAAGAGGGCATTTTTTTCTGAAAAATTCTTCTCTACTTAAACTGCATCAGCAAGGTACTTTTGACCTATTTTCATAAGGAGAATGCCTTCATTTGTGATAGTGGCCTCCATTATTGGTTCTAATTATTGTTGAATCTTGAAACTCATGCCATAATCTTTCTTACATATTTGTGAGCTTGTGTATTTATTTGCAATGCATTTATGGGAAAACTAAGCTCAAATCGCCTCCTGTCCAGTATGATGAGTAATTTTGAAAGAAAGTTTTCTATGAATAGGAAGGATAGTACCTTTTGAAAAGCAGTGATCACTCTTAGTGGTTTCCCTTGTTCGTTATGGCAGAGGTCAGTTTGTGACCAAGACACTTTGACTTCTTTGACTATATTCTTTCATAATATTTCTTCAATGATGATGAACCTGTTAGCTTCACATTGTAACTTAAATAATAGTGAACTTATGCAAATAATTTTTAAAGCCCACTGTTTTGCCTCTGCCTTTAATCATCATTTTACTTCAGAAACCCTTAAATGCTGTCTCACTATAACCAAAATTTGTCTTACAATCAGTGCAACTCTTAAAAGCAAACTTTGTCCATCTTCCCTCTGCTTATAGATGAAGGAGGCGCTCTCAACCCTCTGCTTGTAGATGAAGGAGGTTCTTCAGTCATGTCATATCATCAGCCCTTTGACAGTGCTATTTTTCCTTTCACTGTCCTTTCAGGCTTTGAATGTGATCGCAAGAGCTTAATGAAAAACTCTTTGCTCTTTGGCTGCATCCCAGGCTCAAGATCACATTGAGAAGCAGCTGTCTTCTCATGTGGAGCCAAATATTGTCTTCTGAGATGCTGGTATGCCTCTGTCCTTGAAAGATCCATTAAAACACTATAAAAACACCTAGAATTAGTTTGACTTATGGTCCATGTATTGTTGAGACTTGAGGGTGTATTAGTGGCGCAACCTATGGCTGTAACCAATTTTATTTGCAGAATGGGAAGGTCTGTTATGACTGGTCTATAGCAGATGGAGGTTCTTTGGCTTTAGGATAGTTTTCCAAGGGAGAAATTCCTAAAGCGCCACTTCCTCAATTAGGGGAGAATTTTTGGACAGATTTGGATTGTTTCTTTAGAGTTGATGGGAAAACTAGTATGGCTGAGGCTAGGTAGAACTTGATAATGAGGTTTCATCTCGTCATGGGCGGACTGAAAGGTAAGAAGGAAAAAAAAAGTTTATGGGTGTTTTCCAGCTGGAAAATTTGAAATTTTTTTGATCATATGCTAGAAAACTTGGCTGTTACAACTAGTCATCACCAATACGTGAAAAATACTGATGACTAACAGATACCACTATATCCCAAAATGGGAACTGTTAGCAAGGCACAACTGGAAAATGCATTTTCCAGGAATGGCTGCTACAAGATTTGAAACCAGCACTTGGATTCCTTATATCTGATTATCTAAGTCCTAAATCCAAGATGATATCAAAAGAAAATCCTTCTAGATGGGGCAAACTGGCCTCCCACACCTAGTATGGCTTGATAAATGCCCCAATGAGGGACTGTAGCAATTTATAAACACAAAAATGGATATAAAATGTCAAGTAAGCTCATATGACATGTTAAAAACACATAGCCATAATTCCAAGCTACAAAAAAAAAATTACTTCATTTTATGAGCCAAAAGTTGGGGGAAAGCAACAATTTTTGCACTAAAAAGGTTAATTTCAGATATGAGCGTAAAAATAGGGGAAAGTGATGGTGGGATCTCGTATCTTAGGTCATAATATACTTACATGTCAAATTTCATCCCAAAAAAATGACTCTAGCTATGTTAAACAGATCTACCACTCCTGATATAGCTCAAAAATGCCCAATCCCCATGACTTGTGGTATGAAGAAATTACTGAAGCACAGGCAGCGTGATTTTCTGAAAGTGATGGATGAAATATGGTATGTAATTCACTAAATCATATCTATATCATGGTTTATACAATTTACAATCGGTAAACAAAAGAATCACATGAAGAAACCCTCAAGATTGAGGTGCTGCAACAACAAGATGAGACTGCAAAGCTTGAAAACGTTATTTTATAGGCTGAAGCAACTGAATATTACATTTCATATCTAGAAAAAATCTGTGTACAAAAATATGGATCTATATCAGACCTGTACACTAGATGAGTTCCTCTACAATTTCCCCTTGGGGTTTTGATCAAAACATGAAGGTGCAGGAGTAGATATGAGATCTAGAATTACAAGTCAGCAACAATATTCAGAAATTATGAAGTAAATAAATATAAAATTAAATCATATCTGAAACAAACATGGATTGGTTGGCCAATCCATGGATCACCACAGTGAAAGGGAGAATCCTATCACCGGAGATATCTCCTCCAAATAGCAGTCAAAACACCCTGCAACTTTACTCTTGTAGATAACGCAGTATGGAAGGGAAAACTGTGCTGTTAGCTTCAATAGTGATTAGGCCTGATGCCTTGATCTGAAAATGCAGCCCTGATGATCCAATACACTCTTCCAGGAGGTTAAAAGACACACTCACCTTGAAGCGACACTAGATTTTCCTAGATCTGAATAGATCTAGCTTCCACTGCTGCATCTTAAAAAAAATCAAACCCTCAACAAGATCTGAATTGTGGTTGGAAGATGAAGCTTGGCCAAAGCGTGATAGTGGACAAGATAGAACAAGTCTCCTCCAAGAGCTACTCAAGAAAGGAGGTGGGATTCCCAACCAGGAACACCCAAGTGCTAAACAACACTATTCTCAACTAAACAGCTAGAGAATGGGGTTTGTCTAAACAGACAATACCTTCAGCAATATCAAATGATTAACCCCTCTCTTGGTGTCCTCATCCTTCTTTTATAATGTGGGAACCTTTCCAAACCCTAAACCATCTTGATGAATTAGCCTCATTCACATGAGTGGCTTCCAACATGGGCTGCGCTGTGCCTTTTGGAGATACATTGCACCTAGACAATGTTGTTGATTTGGTCATGTTGACCCAATCAATTGTTCCAGCCTCATTCACACTTAAGTGTGTTTATGAAAGTATCTCAAATTTAGCTTGTTTCACATTGAGCATTGATTTATTTTGATGTTTAGGAGTCATTATTGGTCCTCCTTTACAATTTTATTCATAAGCATGAAAAACAATAAAAAATTGAATATCCATATTAGCTTGGGCTAATTAGGAATATTACAATGATGTTTTGATTTTTTTTTTTTTTGGGTGATAACATATATGATGCCATTTCATTTGGTATTCGATGTTTGATCATTAGGTTAGAATCATAACTAATTGTATTACATTTAAACATAGTATACACAATTAAAAATCCAGTGTTATTGAGATTATTTTTGAAGGTTCGTCTCTTGGAACGACAGTTTGATTACATCAACACATTTCAAGAAATTTAAACACATTGGCTGATGCATTAGCTAATCGTGTTTTAAATAGACATTTTCAACTGTAAAACAGTAAAACAAAAGAACATTCGATACATGTTGAACAAGCAGAGGAAGTAGTAATATCATAGATAGGTTTGTTTTCAAAAAATATTACCTCATCTAAGATCATAGGTTTAAACACCTTATGATCTGATAGATGCTGATACAAAAAACAAATATGTCAATCCACAATGTTCATCCACTATCCGTGATGATGATCATGGTAATAGACTATGGCACGCACCACCTTGCTCAAAATTCTCCTAAACTGTCCTGGTACACTTGTAACATGTCTTTGAAGATGGAGTGGAATGTCATTTAAACCTGTCTCGGGAATATCTATGGTGAACCTCTCCAGGTTGTGTTCCATATCAGTTAGGATATCTACTGCCTGATCCTGTGGTGGCACTATAGGCTTTTCTTGCCGCCTTTCAAAGCGGTGGAGTGTAGCTGGTCGTCATGGACCAACAACTGCATTTAAAATTTTGTTATCAGTATTTGACGATAAAAAACAAATAAAATTAGATTTAAAACACATTAAAATGATTCTCTTGCCTAATTTGTCCCATTGTGTCCCTTGTTGAGATTCAACAATATGATGAGCTTAGTGAAAAGAGTCGCCTTCACTAAGTGGGCCCCGCAGGCTATTTTTGGTGCAAAGTCTATTTTTAGACTATGTCTATTTTTAGACATGTCGATCATATTCTATGAGTTGCAAGATGCTATTTGTGGATGGTTGGTAAAGTTGGAAAAATAGATGGACTTCTATTTTTAGACATTTTGGGCAAAGTCTATTTTTAGACTGCCAATCTAAAAATAGACATGTTGGATATTATTAGCTCTTAATAGTATTTGGACTCTAAACATTATGTTATTCTCTTGAAGCACTGACATTCAGTTAACGGATTTTTCAGATCATCTAGCTGAAGGAATTATGCAATTCCTAGAGCTACTAGTGGTTCATGCATGGAGGACTTCAGTTAGAACTCAAGTGGTAGAGTTTGGTGGAGTTGGAGAAGTAGTTGGTGGAGTTGGTTTCTAGTTTAACTACACTTGTGGAGTTAAACTCAGTTGAACTGATTGTGTCTATTTCTAAATGATTGATACTTTCAGTGGAGTTGAATGAATTAATTAGTTAAATTAATTCACTAAATAATAACTCATTATTTAACTGGACAGAGACAACAGTTAACTACAATGCAGAACAGATCAGTGGAGACTCAGTGGAGAGATTGGTGAAAGAGCAGGTGTGACTATCAGTTGTGACTATAGTGTTGCATTGCATGCACCACACATTCATTGGAGATGCCAATGAGGATTGCGTGAGCAAGGCTGGAGAAATTCAAACTCATCTAGAGCCATTCTTCAGCAGGGATTGCGCAGTAGAGGCAGGCTATCAGGAGGGAAAAAATCAGTGCAGATTTTTACTGATTGTTCTTGATTAGTGTGTAGCGATTGTATTGTAATGAGAGCTTGATATGATCATCTTGGTATGAGGATTGTTACATGATCTCTATGAAATATATTATATACATATAGTTTGGGTTTTCAGCTTCAAGCTTTCCCGTTAAACAACTGTTTTAATGTGTGTGAATTTTTATTGTTTCATGTGTGCATTGCAATCTTGATTTAATTTCCGCAAATGATGAATGGTGGAATAGATTCTATATTTTGCATGAAGTTAAAATAGTGTGAGATCAAGACAATATAGGACATATGCATGCTTAGTGCATATAATTTCTACATGGTATCAGAGCTATGTTGATCATTGGATGAGATTGCAATTATTGAAGAGGTTGAGTTTTGTGCTGGTGGAATTCGAATTTGCTACAGTGTTTTCCTGGTGTTGAAGTTGAGAATTCATTGAAATGTCTTTCAACGGATTGCGATTGGAGTATTTCCTTAAGGGAAAATCAAATTACATAGCATGGAAGGACATGATGGAGGTGGTGCTGGATGATAATGGGTTAAAGGAGTTCATAGATGTTGATATTTTGAAGCCTGCTTCTAGCGATGCAACCACACTAGACACATGGCAAAAGAAGGTGGAAAAGTGTCGAAGGATTCTGTTGGAAGGTGTGAAGGACCACATTGTGTCTAGACTTCATGAGAAAGCCACTCCATTCTTAATGTGGAAGGCTTTGACAGACTTGTTCCAAAGCATAAGTGACCGGAGGAAGTTGGCGCTTAAACACAAGCTCAAAAAAATAAAAATGGAGAAAGGCGACAGTATTCCAAAATACCTCACGAAGTTTGTCCACTGTAAGGATGAGTTGGGAAGTGTTGGGGTTACTGTTGATGAAGAAGACTTGGTGAGATTGGCTCTCCTTGGGCTTCCGAAGAGTTGGCATAGCTACGAAGACTCTGTCAATGGATGGGAGAAACTGCCAGGATGGGAGCGACTTTGGTCGGATCTTGTGCAGGAGGAGATAAGGCGGGGTACTAGGGATGGATCTTCATCGAAGAATGAAGATGAAGAAAATTGCGCTTTGGATACCAAAGTTCGGAAAGGAAAAGGGAAGAAATCTTCGAAATCTGAAGCTAAAGGCAAGAAGCATGATTTGTCCAAGGTGAAGTGTTTTCACTGTCACCAGCGCGGGCATTTCGCCACTAATTGCCCACAGAAGAAGAAGAATAAGAGCGCTGTTGGTTCTGCAGTAGGAGAGGCCTTAGCCTCGTATTTTGAGCTCGAATTTTCTTTGATCGCATGCTTGGTTTCAAGTGTGATGGGATCGGTGTGGTTTTTTGACAGTGGTGCGTCTTTCCATATGACTGGAGACAAATATTTGTTTAGTGATCTGGAGGAAAAGGATCTTGGAGTGCACATCGAGATGCACGATGATGATAGATACAGTGCGACTGGTATCGAGACCATTTCCTTTGAGAGGGAGTCCAATAAACCTTTCATCTTGAAGGATGTCATGCAAGTTCCAGGATTGAAGAAGAATCTGATCTCCATGGTGATGCTGGAAGACAAGGGTTATGATGTTGTTTTTAGAGAGGGAAAATATTTTCTGCGCCATAAAAAAACTGGTCAAACCAGGAGGATAGGGATTAGAGTTAAGAATCTTAATCAATTGCAGGTAGATTGCTGCACTGCAATGGCAGGAAAAGCAGAAGGAGTGATGAGCCGAGATGAGGGCGAATTGTGGCACAGGAGATTAGACCATCTTCACCATGGCACTTTGGAAATTTTGCAGCAAATTTCTACCAGGCTTCCCAAAGGTACACTTGCGTAGTCAGATCAGTGCAAGGGATGTACTTTGGGAAAATTTGTGAAGACCACTTTTCATGAGAAGGATAGTCGTGCTTCGACAATCCTTGAGATAATTCACACAGACGTGTGTGGACCTTTCTCGGTTGCTTCAGCAGCAAAGCACCTGTATTATGTGATATTTGTTGACCACTTTTCTCATAAGTGATGGATCTTCTTCATGCAGAAGAAGAGTGAGACATACTCAAAGTTCTGTGAGTTTAAGGTGTTGGTTGAGAAAGATTCGGGGAAGCAAGTGAAAGCTCTCCAGAGCGATAATGGTGGTGAATACATCTCTGGTGAATTCAAAGACTTCTGTAGCAAAGAAGGAATTCAAAGAGAACTCATAGCGCCTCATAACCCACAACAAAATGGGGTCGCTGAGAGGAAGAACAGAACGATCGTGGGTGCTGCACGGGTGATGATGCATGATCAAGGCCTTCCCATACACTTTTGGGCTGAGGCATGCAACACTGCGGTTTATGTGCAAAACCGTTGTCCTCATAGAGTACTTGGCATGAGTACACCCGAAGGGCGTTTTCTGGTAAGAAGCCTGATATTTCTCATTTGAAGATTTTTGGCTCACCTGTTTACATTCATGTGACAAAGGATGCCAAGAAGACGCTGGAGCCAACCGCAGAGGTTGGGATATTTGTGGGGTACACAGAAACACCCCACAATTATCATGTGTATTTTCCAGACAGTCGGATGATTGTCGTGCGACGAGATATCAAATTTCATGAGGAGAAAGCCATGAAGTTGTCGCTTGAGAGGGAGCTACACTTGCATGCAGAGGAGGAGCTACTTGTTCCTAAAGATGAGCCTCAAGATCTGGATCAGCCACAAGAGGAGGTTCATGGAGTGGAAGAAACCACTCATGTAGCACCAAACATCAGAGTGCAGAAGCGCACTACAGAAGCTGAGCGACTGAATCTTGATGCAGTGCAGAATGTAGGAGTTCCTACATCACAGCGCAGACAGAGACAGTCACCTGAACGATTTACTGGATACATGGCTCTGATGAGCAAGTGTATCATGATGGAGCAATTCTCTTTTGAGGAAGCTGTGGAGGATCCCGTATGGGTAGATGCCATGGTGGAAGAGTATGATTCGATTGTCAGAAACAGTGCATGGGAGATTGTCCCAAGGTCAGAAGGGAAATCAATGGTAGGTTCGAGATGGATCTACAAATTGAAGCAAGCTGTTGATGGGAGCGTTGAGAAGTATAAGTCAAGATTTGTTGCCCGGGGCTTCTCACAGATCGAGGGGATTGACTATGAAGAAACCTTTGCACCTGTCGCAAGGTATTATTCCATACGAACCATCCTTGCTCTGTCAGCACAGATGGGTTGGCACATTCATCAGATGGATGTGAAGACTGCGTTCCTTAACAAAATCATTGAGGAAGAGGTGTACATTGAGCAGCCTGAAGGATTCGAAATCTTCAGCAACGAGTCGCATGTGTGTAGGCTCAAAAGAGCGCTATATGGGCTGAAACAAGCACCTTGTGCTTGGTACACACGGATAGACAGTTATGTAACCGGACTTGGTTTCGCCAAGAGGTAGGAGGATCCAAACCTATACCAAATTGTGGTGGAGGGTAAGCTTTTGATCATTGTGCTTTATGTAGATGATTTAATACTAACGGGTGATGAACTGTTGATACACTCATGCAAGGCGGATCTTGCAAAGGAGTTCGAGATGAAGGACTTGGGCCTCCTTCCTGGGATTGGAAATTTGGAAGCGGAAAGGTGAACTGTTTGTGTCTCAAGGGAAGTATGCCTAGGAGATACTAGAGAAGTTTCACATGCAAGGCTGCAAGCCTATCGACACTCCTCTTCCTGGTGGTTGGAGGAAGTAGGATAATACATCGGCAGAGGTAGTGGATTCCACTGTTTATCGACACTTGGTTGGTTCACTCATGTATTTAGTCAATACACGACCAGACATATGCTATGATGTGAACCATCTTTCAAAAGCGATGGTGAAGCCTACCAAGATCTTTCGGAAGGCAGACAAGCATGTCTTGAGGTATCTCAGGGGCACATCTGAGTATGGATTGTGGTATAGACAGTCAAATGAGGTGAAGCTGCATGGCTTCACAGATGCAGATTGGGCAGGAAGCCCAACGGACATAAAGAGCACATCTGGAGGGATTTTCAGTATTAGATCTACAACAGTTTCTTGGTACAACAGGAAACAAAGATCCATGGCACTCATTTCAGTGGAGGCCGAGTACATGGCAGCAAGTTTGGATGTATGCGAGGCTATATGGATGAGGAAGATCCTGGTTGGTTTGTTCGGTTCTCATTTAGATCTTACTGTGATATATTTTGATAATCAGAGTTGCATTAAACTCTTGGTTAATCCAAGATTTAATGATAGATATAAACATATTGACATCCAATACCATCATATCAGAGATTGTGTGCAGCAGAGGATCATGTTGCTTTCTTACATTCCTGTAGATGATCAGGATGTAGATATTCTGACAAAGGCGCTCACCAGGAGGAAATTCAAATACCATAGAGACAGGATCAGGGTGGTAGATAATCCCTATCTTGTCGAGAGGGAGTGTTGAGTTTCAACAAGATGATGAGCTTAGTGAAAAGAGTCGCCTTCACTAAGTGGGCCCCACAGGCTATTTTTGGAGCAAAGTCTATTTTTAGACATGTCAATCATATTCTATGAGTTGCAGGATGCTATTTGTGGATGGTTGGTCAAGTTGGAAAAATAGATGGACTTCTATTTTTAGACATTTTGGGCGAAGTCTATTTTTAGACTGCCAGTCTAAAAATAGACATGTCGGATATTATTAGCTCTTAATAATATTTGGACTCTAAACACTATGTTATTCTCTTGGAGCACTGAAATTCAGTTAAAAAACTGTTCAGATCAAATATATGAAGGAATTACACAATTCCTAGAGCTACTGGTGGTTCATGCATAGAGGACTTTAGTTAGAACTCAAGTGGCAGAGTTTGGTGGAGTTGGAGAAGTAGTTGGTGGAGTTGGTTTCTAGTTTAACTACACTTGTGTGGAGTTAAACTCAGTTGAACTGATTGTGTCTATTTCTAACTGATTGATACTTTCAGTGGATTTGAGTGAATTAATTTGTTAAATTAATTCACTAAATAATAACTCATTATTTAACTGGACAAAGACAACAGTTAACTACAATGCATAACAGATCAGTGGAGACTCAGTGGAGAGATTGGTGAAAGAGCAAGTGTGAATATCAGTTGTGACTATAGTGTTGCATTGCATGCACCACACATTCATTGGAGATGCCAATGAGGATTGCATGAGCAAGGCTGGAGAAATTAAAACTCATCCAAAGCCATTCTTCAACATGGATTACACAGTAGAGGCAGGCTATAAGGAGGGCAAAAATCAGTGCATATTTTTGCTGATTGTTCTTGATTAGTGTGTAGCAATTGTATTGTAATGAGAGCTTGATATGATCAGCTTTGTATGAGGATTTTTACATGATATATATGGCATATATTATATACATATAGTTGGGGTTTTTAGCTTCAGGCTTTCCCGTTAAAAAACTGTGTTAATGTGTGTGAATTTTTATTGTTTCATGCGTGCATTGCAATCTTGATTTAATATCCGCAAATGATGAATGGTGGAATAGATTCTGTATTTTGCATGAAGTTAAAATAGTGTGAGATCAGGAGAATCTCGGACATATAACACATAAGTTATATAATTTATACATCCCTGGAGGCAAGGACATCTCAATATCACCTCTGAAATCTATACCTGCATACGGGAAGTCTTCAATGGTGAAGACTTGATTCTACAACCACATAAAGTACGCCGGAGTGAACCAAACCACTGAACTGCCGTCGCCACCATGGCGGCCCATTAATGCAACCCAACGTACCATACGAGGTTCTCTAGGCTCCCCATGATCCATTGGGATAAATAAAGGGGCAAGAAGTGGAATTCTCTCCAAAGCAAAGGAAATAAAAATGGTGCCATAACCAAAGTTTTTAAACTTTGAGTTCTTTGCTCTGGTTAGTTGTCCTTTCATGTTGGCCAATACCCCTTCACACCAGTTGAAAATGGTGCCTCTGAACTACTCTACCATGGTCTGCATTTGAGATTTAGTGGCTACATGTGGAGCCGCACTTCCACACAGCCTGGTTACTGTGGATGCAATCACTTTAAGATCTAGTCGCAAGATTGTCTTTATGTCTATGCAATTATCCTTTGGATCTGCTACATCACTAAAAAATTCTTGTTTCTAACTAGCAATGGGTAGGCCACCCTGTCTAGATCCAAACAAGGATATGTTTTTTCATTTTTTGGACAATCCAGTGAAAAAGTAAATATCTCTGAGCTCGATTTTGAGCCAATGGTCGCCAATGATAAAGCACTGATTTTGAACATCCCATTTGTTCACTAACCATGTCATCAGCTCCACCTGTGCTCTCATACCTTGAATCAACCAGAACTTATACAAACCACAATTTTTAAGCACTCACATTGTTTGAGGATTATTCATGGCTTCATTGTGTGTATCTTCATGCTCACGTTCTCTCCACTCTATTATGGTGAAATAGTCTACAAATGGACACATTTGAAGGTTAGAAACTATTTGAGTGGGAAAATTTAACCATTTTTGAGAGAATTTATTAATTTTAAATCTGTCACGACACCTTTGCATTTTTTGTGCAGAGACAGTGCGAATGTCCGCACAGGCTCCCAAAAAAAACCGCGGTAGCCCGATAATTTTCCTTTTAGAAAATTATCGGTGTCTGCAGGTAACATGTGCATAACCTGCGGACCCCTGAGAGCCTAATTTTGAACATAATTTCTCCCCAAGAAATGAATTTAAAGCCAAAAAAGAGAATTTAATTGGATAGAAATGAAGAGAAGAGTGTTGTGGATTACCTGGTTTGACGAATTACGTTTGAGCGGTCGGTTCTATCATTATCAAATTCGATTTTTTTGTACCAAAAGCTCTCAATTTACTGCTCTGAAGATAAAAGGTATGAATGGCTTTGTTAGACTCCTTTTTATAGTTTTTGAATGAATGAAATATGATATTTTATTTATTTTTCACTTAAAAAGGCTATTTTTCAATATTTTTACTTCTTTGGAGTAGGTATGTTTAATTTTTTGAGTTTTTGTACAGATTACAGGTTTTTGGTGAAAAATAATTATTTTGATGATGAGTATACTTTTATCACTTTTTCGGGCTCTTGAAAATTACGAAAAAGAAAAACCCTGAAGTTATCTTTTAAGCCCTTTTCAAACTCTCTAAATATGAAAATATCGTCGAGTACTTGACTATTCGAACTCGTTAAAGGAAATGAACAGTCATCCCTTCAGTATATGTTCACCCCTTTTCCAGACTGAAATGGGCTATTTACGAAAAATGTATACATTGACTAATCATGGTCAATAGAGTTCTCTCCTGCATTATTTTATCCCTTTTCGAGCTTGAGAGACTAAATTTACGAAAAATTACAACCACAGAGTTTACTTATGTTTTTCTTCTGACTCCCTAAAACTGAAAACATCGAGTTTCTCCTATACTGGACTCGTTAAAATTTAACAGTAAAGGACCTATTGATTACGAATATGATCCGAATTTATGCAGGAATGCAACAGAATACAGAAATGACCATAAACATAGAAATACAGCGGAAATAAGGCTTCATTTCATTAATATAAAATCAAAGAAATATGCTTACACACATCATGGAAATAAAATAGCTAGGGTGTTGGTAGCGAATCTATGAGAAGAGATTTGGCGACTACAGACCTCTGAACTGTGTTACAATGAGGCTCGAGGGCCTATTTATTATGGAGAAACAATGGAGAACTCTAAACATCCAAAAACCTACCCCTAGGAGATGAAGCGCCAAACCTATGGGCCTTGTTTGGGTAAATTGGTGTTTCAACTTCCCGGGGACGTAACTTCGGCATACTATCTCTGTTTGGGGCCTCAAAATGGCTCCGGAAGTTTAGGACCTGAAAAAATACTAAAAATAGTAAGTTGTGAAAAAAACTAAAAGAGACAATGGTGGGTCCCCAAGTGGAATAGGCAGGTGGCCACCAATATCCACCTGGATCATTCCTCCCCCCTTAGGAAGTAATGGTCCCCATTGTGTTGAGTTCCTCCATGAGATGAGGAAACTTCTGTTGAACTTGGTCCCTGGTGAACCACTTGCCTTGGTGCAGGAGTTGGCCAGCTTTGATAACTCGATACAGTTGGATCTTCTGTTGGCGAGTGTTCTTGATTTGCATGTCCATGATACAGTCTGTGGTGGCCTGTTCCATGCAGTCTGGGTTTAACTCTTTTGGTGTGAGTTCTTTTGCAATGTCAGAGGTGTCTAATAGAGGTGGGAAGTAGGAACGAAGGTGGTCTACGTTGAATACTGGGTGCAGACCAAGGAATGGTGGAATACTGAGCTTGAAGGCATTGTTCCCTACAGCCTTGGTGATGGTGTATGAGCCATATCGAAGCGGGAAAATCTTGCGGTGGGGTCCATTGAGGCGCTCCTTCTGCAAATGTAGCCACACTTTTTTGCCCACCTAGAAGTTGTGTGGCACCTGATGTTGATCATGTTGTTGCTTATACTTAGCATTGGCTTTGTGCAATATGTCATGAACATGTTAGCGTATGTGCTAAATGTGCTCGATGAAGTTGTTTGCTTTGTCAGCTTCAGACTGGACATGAGCTGAATTGGCCTGAGTAGCTACAAATGGCTACATCAATGGGACATAGTGACTGGAATCCCAAGCCCACCTGAAAGGGGCTATGGCCGGTTGAGCTGTGGAGAGCCAAGTTATAACTGTTTTGTACATAGGGAAGGCTCTCATCCCATGTGTGTGGATGCTTTGAATTGTACATGCAAAAAATGTGTACAATCATCCTGTTGACGACCTCTGTTTGGCCATCAGTTTTGGGATGGAAAGCTGTGGACTTGGTGAGCTTGGTGTCCAACATTGACCAGAGGCTGGACCAAAATGTGCATAAGAACCTGCTGTCACGATCTGATATGATAGAATGTGGGATCCCAAAGTGCACCCACACTCGTTCAAAGAAGAGTTTAGCAGTGACTTCTGCTGTGATATTCTTCTTGCAGGCCGCCATAATGGCCATTTTTGAGAATCTGTCGATGACCACAAAAACACAATTGTTTCCATGCTTAGTAGAAGGAATGCCTGCCATGTATTCCATGGATATGGATTCCCAAGGTTGACTAGGGGTAGGTAGCGGAGTATAGAGCCCTTGCTTCTTGATGGTTGGTTTGACAATGGCGCAAGCAGTGCAGGATATGATGTACTTCCAGACATCCTATCGAAGGTTCGACCAATATAAATATTTCTACAGTACTGCCACTATTTTCTTGACCTTAAAATTCCCAGCGACTCGACTATAGTGCACTTCCCATATGATCTTGGCACGCTTGCTTAAGGAACACAAAGGTGTCCCACGTGACATAATAGTGCATATTAGAGGTGAAAATTTGGAACTTGCATACCCCCCAAGAGTGCCTTGTATGTGTAGCTTAATTCTTGATTGCTCTTGTAGAGAAGCAGCTAATCAAAAGTCTCATGCCCACAAGAGTTGAGAATTGTGGTTATGGCCACGATCGGTGGTCGACTGAGGCAGTCTGCAACATTATTGGTGCTACCCTTCTTATACTTGATGTTAAAATGAAATTGTTGCAGATATGTGGACTACTTTTGATGGCGATCGTTATGAAACTTCCCTTGTGTCTGTATGAACTGTAGGGGTCGGTGGTCTGTGTGGATGATTGTCTCCTTCCCCAAAATGTAATGCTTCCATTGTCGAAAATCCTGCACAATGGAATACATTTCTTTGTCATAAGTGGGATACTTATGAATTGTGTCAGATAATGTCTCACTATGATATGCCACTGGATGCCCCTGTTGAGTAAGAACTTCCCCAATAGCACAATTAGAGGCATCTGTCTCTATCTCAAATGGTTGTTGCAAGTCTGGTAATGTGGGCACTGGGGCAAAACAGAGGTGATGCTTCAATTCTATGAACACCTTCTTTTGAGATTCCGACCAACAGAATTTTTCTTTCGCTCCTCCCTTGGTGACTTGAATCAAGGGCCAACTGATATGAGAGAATCCAAACATGAATCTGCGGTAGAAATTAGCAAGAACCAGAAAGCTGTAAAGCTCTGTTAGGGTGGTTGGGGCTGGCCAATCCCGAATGAATTGGATCTTGGCTGGATCCACATGCACCCCCCTTTCATCAATAATGTATCCCAGATATTGAACCTGGGTCATGCCAAAAGTGCACTTCTCCAAATTGGCACACAACTTGTGTTGCCGCAGTGTTTGGAGGACTTCTTGGATGTGGTGGAGGTGCTCTTCCCAAGTCTGGCTGAAGATCAAAATTTCATCCAAGTATACCACTACAAATGAGTTGGTGAATGGACGCAAGATGTCATCCATTAGCCTCATGAAGGTTGCGGGAGAATTTATCAATCCGAAAGGCATGACGAGCCATTCGAAAAGGCCCTCCTTGGCTTTGAAGGCAGTCTTCCACACATCAGAGGGTTCAATTGGTACCTAGTGATACTCAGACTTCAAGTCGATCTTACTGAAATATTTTTCCCCTTTGAGTTGGTCCAGAAGGTCATCAATCCGTGGGATCGGGTACCTATTCCAGACAGTGATACTTTTCAACGCCCGATAGTCAATACAAAGTCTCCAAGTCCCATCCTTCTTCTGTATCAACACGTTCAGGCTCCCACAGGGCGATGAACTTTTCCGAATGTGACCTTTCTGTAGCAGCTCTTGAATCTACCTCTTGGTTTCATCATTCTCCAGAACAAAGCGCCTATATATCGGTCCATTGGGTAGCGGCGCACATGGGGTCAAGTCAATGGCATTCTTGACCTGACAGTGTAGAGGCACCCCTGTGGGGGAGGTGAAGATGTCCCCATACTCCTCCGAAACCTTGTCCATTTGTTGTTGTCGTGCAAAGGAGCCATGTCTGGAGGTTGTGGCAAAAATATTCTTCTTGCCCTGGGGGCGGATCATTAGGAAAACCAATTTCCTGGTTTGGGAAATGAGCTTACTGCATTGTTTTGCAGTAACCAAAGAGATAGTGGGAGGCAGTGGTACCTCTGGTATTATGTACAATTTATTTCCCAAAGTAACAATAACAGTGCGAGGCTGGGACTCATACACATCATGTCGCTTCCACAAGTATGGTTGGCCTAATAATACATCAGAAACATCAATAGGAGCAATGTCACACAATACCTCATCCGTGAAGGGCTTGATGCTATAGGGAAGGCGACACTGCTGGCTGACGTGGAGATCCCATCCTTGGTGAAGCCACTTGATGGTGTATGGTTGTGGTTGCGTTGTGGTCGGCAAGCACAACTACTTCATGACATTTGCCGAAATGAGGTTCTTTTGGCTCCCATTTTCGACAATGAACCGTAACGGGGAACCCTTTACCCACATCTAGGAGCGGAAGAGACACTTTGCCTTCTCTTGATATTCTGGTTCCTCCTTCTGGATCTTCATAGTGGAAAAAGTGGCGTTGGGCTCTGCATCAATAATCTGCTTCCCTTTGTCATTCCCCTTGTCAGGTTCTGATTCAGAGTTGGAGCATGCATCTGATTCAGACGCCCTCATCTTAGCACCAATGGCCTTGGGCTCTGCATCAATAATCTTCTTCCCTTTGTCATTCCCCTTGTCAGGTTCTGATTTAGAGTTGGAGCATGCATCTGATTCAGACGCCCTCATCTCAGCCACCAGCGACTGCTTGGCCCGACACTCACATGTGTTGTGAGTGGAGCTCTTATGGAACTCACACCACTTTCCCGTGTCCTTCTTTGGCTTCGCGATGTTGTTCTTTTCTTGTGTCTTTGGCAGGTTGTATTAGGCCACCATGCCTTAGCTTTGTCCTTTGTTCTGTGGTTTGGGGGCACCTTTCCCTTGCTTTTGATTTGCAGATCCAAAGTCTCGCTTCTTCTGTTTGAATTTCTGCTCAATCTTGGCAGCATACTGGTATGCCGTACCAAGTGAGGAGATGTCGAGGAACTCCATTTCCTCCTGAATGTATCTATGCAGACAACCACGATAATTTAGCACCAAATGTTTTTCTGAATCTTTGATACCCAACTTTGTGCGCAGTGTATGGAACAGATTCGTTAGCTCATGCACATCTTGATCCCTTTATTGCCACAGCGTGGTCCATTGTATGTACTTGTCCTCATAGCTCCCCACAGGATAGTATTGTTCCTTGATGGAATCTCAGAAAGAATTCCAAGTGGGTACGGTTGAGAGCAGAGAGGGTTCTATATCATCCTTTTTGTCACAATAGGTTTCCCACCAATCCTTGACATGGGGGGTAGATTTGAGGAGTGCAAAAATAATCTTCTCCCGGTCGAAAAAGTCATGAATCAAAAAATATCCTTCTAATATATTCAACCATATATCTATGACATCTGCATCTATTGGACCCTCAAATATGGGAATGTCAAAGTTTACTTGTACCTTAAAGGGAGTCGCGCCTCGAGAGTGGCTGCTGGATGCAGATGCACCGCCGGTGGGCTGTCGGTGAAGGATCTGGAAAAAGTTATCCATCATCGCATTCCTTTGTTTTTCGAGGGCCTCCTCAAGCAATATTTTGATAGGATCTCCTGCACCCTCATATTTATTTTCGTCCCCCATGGGTGTATGTCAGGGTTTTCAAGGCTGATCTTGCAAAGGTTCCACCAGATCGAGCCCTAACTCCTTATACGCCGACCTCGTTGGGGACATGCAAAGAAGGATTGAGAAAAATCAGACCACTTTGATACCATTGATCTAGATTTATGCAGGAACGCAACAGAATACAAAAATAACCATAAAAATAGAAATACAACGGAAATAAGGCTTCATTTCATTAATATCAAATCATAGAAATATGCTTACAAACATGAAGGAAATAAAATAGCTAGGGTGCTGGTAGTGAATCTCTAAGAAGAGATGTGGAAACTATAGATCTATAAACTATGTTACAATGAGGCTCGAGGGCCTATTTATTATGGAGAAACAAGGGAGAAATCTAAACGTCCAAAAACCTAACCCTAGGAGATGAAGCGCCAAAACTATGGGCCCCGTTTGGGTAAATTAGTGTTTCAATTTCCCTGGGAGTAACTTTGGCATACTATCTCCGTTTGGGGCCTTAAAACGGCTCTGGAAGTTTAGGACCCGAAAAACTGCTAAAAATAGTAAGTTGTGAAAAAATGAAAGAGACAATGGTGGGGCCCCAAGTGGAATAGGTGGGTGGCCACCAATATCCACTTGGATCAGAATAGGAACGAACCACTCCTTCTTAGGGTTCAATTTTAATACTAAGCTAGACTCATCCAAAGGATGAGCTTACAAAACAAGCAAATGTTATCCTCCTCAAGCTTGTCAAAAATAAAGAGGTACTTGCCATAAATGGTGGGGGAAAAAAGAGAAAAGGAATCCAATTGTCACCCTTGTTTTAAAAGCAATCACAACACTTTTTTTCACACTTGTACCTGGGTTGGAAAAATCCTTTGTATAATAGTTAATCAAACAACATTTAAAGTCTTCAGCCAGTTTCTCGGTATTAGCTTTAGGTCAATAATTACCAAACCATCTACAGTGTTGTTATGTGTTCAAGAGACAGTTCAACTAAAACCATTCATTGCAAACATTTGTCTCCATTCGCATTGACCATCCCTGAGTCAGTTCTTGCAAAAATTTCTTCAAAACTTGATCTAATGGTTTCATGTCGTGGGCTTTCCTACGATGGGTCGCTTTTTATCGATGACGGCTCATCATCTAGAAAATTGATCTAGAATCCTATTAATAACTTGGGATCTGCATGCCCTAATGGTAGGTTTCTCGCCTTCGACGATAGGTTGCATCATTGAACTTCGATCGAATGATTCCGTGAAGTGTTCAACTGCAAATAATTCATTCACAATTTGTCGATTGTATTGAGTACTTTGAGAGCCATTTTAATTATTGGTGGTTTTTCTCACACTTGTTAACAATTCACATCATTGACTAGTAATCAAGTGGTTTCTACCATGTTCGACTTCGACACATTAAATCACATGGATAGAATCATACTAGTTCAGGAAGCGGAAATCAAGACCCTGGATCTAGTTTCCACCATTCAGGCTGCGAGGAGTTTTATTATTCATGATACAATAGACTACTTATGACATATGGCTGCGTCCATACTGTGTCTACTATTGATGTAATTTTAAATAATTTCTATACCAGAAAATTTAGTTAGTTTTGATTTGAGTATGGGAATGCCCACCTCAGCGATGATATACATATATATGCTTGCATTGATTACTTTTATAGGCTTTCGACCAATGTGTCCACAATCCAATCCTCGGAATGATAAAGCACTTCACTCTTCAGAACTACCTGAGACTGTTGGGTTCGTGTTATATTCTTTCCATGACTAATCACGCCCATGGTTTTGTGCATGGGTTTGCACATGGTTTTGGGGTACAATGGTTTTCGACCCCTGGTATTTTGTAGATCCGGTCAAGGGAACTACGGTTATGTTCTAATCCAGGGTTAATAGATTGGGGTTTATGTATGCTTCGACATGTATATATATGTGTTGTAACACTAAAAGGAATATAATAAAAAATCAATATGGTCGTCCCGATTTGGGATCTAGGGGAAAATCTCTGCGTTTATCTGTTTTATGTTTTATGCTCTTGCTACTGTTTATTTTATTTTTTTAAGATTCATTTGCAGATAATTTCTGTACAGGGTCAAAACCTGCATTTGGTATCAAATTAGTTTTGGCTTCAAGGGGATGCCTTTGTTGCTGAGGGGTTTTTTTGCTCGGGCCTGAGGTAGACCTTGTTCAGTGGGAGATCTGCGGGATCGATTCTTGCGGTGAAAGAAGATGGCGAGCGGCGGGAAGATAGAGATCGAGAAATTTAATGGTCAGAGTTTTGAGTTGTGGAAACTCAAGATGGAGGATCTGCTAGTGGATAAAGATCAGTGGATCGTGGTAGATCTGGGTACTAAACCAACGACAATGTAGGATGAAGACTGAAAGAAGCTAGATCGGAAGGCAAAGAGCACAACACGATTGTGTATCTCAGATTCAGTATTGTTGAATGTATCTGGGGAAGCTACGACGAAGAGCGTGTGGGACAAGGTAGGGACTTTGTACCAATCTAAGTCTCTGGTGAATAAATTGTTCCTGCGGAAAAAGCTGTATAACCTGAGGATGAAGGATGGAGACTTGGTGACAGAGCATTTGAACGCCTTCAATACTGTGGTAAGTCAGCTGTCATATGTTGATATTAAAATCTCAGATGAAGATAAGTGCATTAGTTTGTTGTGTTCTCTACCAGACTCGTGGGACAGTCTAGTTATTGCAATAGGTAGCAATACAACTACCTTGAATTTTGATGACATTGTCTCAGCCTTGCTATTGGAGGAAATGAGACAAAGAAATATGGAGGGTCAGAATGGAGATAACTTATCTGTATGAGGAATGTCCCAAAATAGAAACAAGAATAAGGTTTCGAGTGGGAGATCTAAATATAGAGGGAGATCTAAATCTCCTGGAAAGTTTGTAAAGGTGTGCTGGAAATGCGAAAAGGAAGGACGCTACAAAAAGGATTGCAGATCTAAACTCTTGAGAAAGGAAAGGGATCTGATGATGTTCCTTCTGTAGAGGAAAAAACCACCTCGGATGAAGGTGGGGATGTGTATTTGGCTTCTTCTTCAAATACACATGTAGATCATGAGTCATGGTTGATTGACTCGGGTGCATCCTTTCACTTCACTCTCCATAGGGAGTGGTTCTGCGAGTATGAGAAATATGATGGTGGTGATGTCTTATTAGGTGATGATAGGAAGGCCAGAATCGTCGGATGTGGAGAAGTCAAGCTGAAGCTACAAGGTGGAAGGATTAGAACACTTCCTGGTGTTCTGCACATTCCTGCATTGGCCATAAATCTGATTTCTGTAAGCAATATGGATGATGCAGATGTAAAAACAGTGTTCGAGAAATAACCTATAAGATGGTTCGGGGAGAATTGGTATTAATGCAGGGAGTTTGGATTGGAATTTTGTACAAGCTTTAGGGTAGTACTTTTATTGCTGGGTGCAATATTTCTGTGGTTCTCGAAAGTGGAGCGGAAAGCCTAGCGGTCTCTGGAGAAAAGACCATGCTATGGCATCAAAGGCTTGTACATATTGGAGAGAAGGGCCTTCGGATAATGCATGGAAATGGTATGGTATAAGGTATGTCTAATAGCTCTCTGGATTTCAATTTCTATGAACATTGTGTATATGGGAAGCAAAATCGAGTGAGTTTTCCTTCTGGTGCTAATAGGGCAAACAAGATATTAGAGCTTGTGCACAGTGATGTGTTTGGACCTGTGTCGGTTCCATCACTGGGTAAGTCTGTGTACTATGTTTCATTCTTATATGACTTCTAAAGGAATACATGGATATATTTTTTGGGGAAGAAATCTGAATTCTTTGACGAATTTAAAGAATTTAAGGCTTTGGTGGAAAACTAGACAGAGAAGAAGATAAAGGTGCTGAGGACTGATAATGGTGGGGAGTTCTGCAAGAAGGAATTTGAAGAGTTCTGTAAGAAGTGTGGTATAGCACGGCAGACGACTACTTCATACACACCTCAACAAAACGGAGTTGCAGAAAGAATGAACAGAATGATGATGGAAAAGAAAAGAAGCATGCTCAGTGGCACCGTGTTAGGACAAGAATTCTAGGCAGAGGCAGTGGAGACTGCATGTTACTTGCTTAACAGATCACTTTCATCGGCGTTGGAGGATAAGACTCCACATGAGGTATGGATTGGTAAGAAACCCTCTCTTTCACATCTGAGGGTATTTGGATGTGATGCATATGTACATGTTCCAAAGGAGAAAAGGACCAAGTTGGATAATAAATCTGAAAGGTACATCTTTATTGGGTATAATGATGGTTTAAAGGGTTACAAACTTTGGAACCCAGAAAAAAGGAAGGTTTTGTACAACCGAGATTTGGCATTTAGAGAGGTGAAAGATGTTAAACATGAAGTCCTACCAAATGAACCTGAGAAGATAGAGTTTGAGCTAAAGGAGGATGAATCTGACTCTACAACAGAAGAAGACTCAGAAGAGGAAGAGCCACAAACTCCAGCTGTGCGAAGATCAGCTCGGGAAAGAAGACAACCAGAAAGGTATAGTCCATGTGCTTTCTATTCAAATTTTTCTTTAACTATAACTGATGATGATCCCAGAATTGTCAGGGAGGTAGTAGATTCAGAGGATGGAAAACTCTGGAAGGACACCATGGTTGATGAAATGGCATCCTTGCATAAAAATGAGGCATGGGATCTGGTGGAGTTTCCGACTGGAAGGAAGCCCATTGGGAGTGTTGATCATGTCAGCATTTTATTAAAATTTTGACAAGCAATCTCGCTTAAACCTTTCAAACCCCCTCTTTTTGTCCTAAAAAATCATTTTTCTGCCTATCGTTGCCATTTCTTAGCCCCAAACTACATTATGAAAGGCCGAAAACCCGCATTTGAAAATATATCAGGCCTAGCTCCTTCGGCCCTAGCCCCTCTATCTTTTCCACGTGACCGGGGCACTAGAACCAAGTGCTAGCCCAGAGAGCGCTTATCAGCAAAATGATGGGGTGCAGTATTAACCGTCGATCTGTGAAGATCGGACGGTCTTTGTGGATCAGCGCTGTGCCCATAGCCCACCCGTTTACCGCTCCGATCTCCTGCTCACCATCCGATCAAGCCATAAATGAATGGTCCGCAGCTCACCCGCCTTTGTGGTCCCCGCGCCCAAAAACACTGTTCAAAACTGGTGGTATTCATTGCACCCCCTTTAAAGGGCGGGCATTATTTTCCATTTTGGAGCGATTCCACTTAGCGTATGACACGTGGCTTTGTCACTGTTTCAAAACCGCCCCCCTATCACACATTATCGTTCGTCATTTGACCCAGCGCGATATTCATGTCAACCGTTCGATCTGGGGCTCTTCATCTAACAGTCACCGCACCTCGAAGATGCGCAATAGTTAACCCAAGTATCTGTACCCCTGGCCCGCTAATCCGTCGTCCTCCGATATGTTTTCCACCGTCGATCTCCTCTTGAGATCAGACAGTCCAGATTGCTTGCCTGCCCACCTTTGCCACGTCACCCTTTCCATGTATTTTATCGTATTTCGCCCTTCCTTTTTCATATATTCAAAGGGTCAAAATTCAAAGGTTTTGCATTCAAATTTCTGCATTTCGCCAACCTTCACCAGAGCATTTCCCCGCCATTCCGCTGCGTTTTTCCACCATTCCTCCAAGTTGTGCTGTCGTCCTCATCTACCTTCCCGTGCATTTTTTTTCTTGACGATTTTGTGTATTTTGCAGGGAACGAACGGCGGTAAACCGCCATGATTCACAGTCTTGATTACAGTAGCGGAGAACACCAGAAAGGACCATTTTTCAGAGGCTAGAATTATGGAGAAAGGGTCTGGGAAGCTGTTACGACATGACCTCCATTAAAGAAGCAGGGTTAAACTCTGTCAAACCCTCCAGAGTCATTCAAAGCGCAGATTTCACGATTGGAGGCATTAGTATTGCAGACAAAGAGTATCAGTGAAAGGTAAAGAATTAAAGGCATGTAATTGAAGATTTTGGAGCCTTAACCTAACCATTTGAAGGAAGAGTACCATATCGAAGACCCCTTAGATTACTCAGAAGGTCCATGCACAGAAAACAATACCCTCAAGGTTTCACTTTAGCAGAATTTTCTTTTCAGGAAAGGACAGAGCGCCCATGTGGTTTTTATTTCTATATCGTGTTCCTGAAGAGACTTCCACCCAGTGCATTTATTTCAGAAAGTAGGCAACAGAGTACATACAACACTACAAAGTCATCAAGTAGTATGGGCATGCATGTCTCCTCCATCCTATCTTAATGAGGCAAATTCAATGCTCATCATCGACTTCCTTTACAAAGTTTTCTTTTTCTCTTATAAAACCCCCGAAGAACAGATTATTGAGGGTTCCAGATTTTATCAGAAAATTATGCAGTAAGAGGATTTTTGTATGCATTTTGTAAAAAATCTCACATGAATGTACAGAGCCCGTTGGGTTTTAGTGAGGAGGAGTTCCATCTTTAAAGAGGATTCTGGTCTTTGATTTCTCACAATGTGTAACTTTCTCTCATATGTGCTATTTTAATAGATCATTTCATTTCATCCACTTTCTTGTATCATGTTTCTAGAATGCGAGTGGCTCGCTGTTTTTTGGTATGGATTTATCCTAGTTGATACCCATGCTCGGATTAGTCAAGGGCTTTAAATATGGCTCAGGCATGATATACTGTTTCATTATTCACTTCAACCATATTTCTGCTATATTAGTTTCTTTGGGAGGTTATTTTTAAAACGCTATTGTCATGTATGGATTCTTAAATTGGTAAGCCCATTACATGGTAATATTGTGTATCTGGATATCGTCTCAATGAAAGCTAGTATTCTCTTAATCTTTCATACACAACCATACCTTCTGATAATTGATTTCTGTGACATATCATTTGAATCGGCCCTCTTTACAGTAAGCTGCCTCTGAATTGTCTGATGCTTTTATATTGGAGTTTTTCACCTTGCCTCTGCAGTGTTTCTCTCCCTGTATCTAGTTTCTGAAGGTCTTGGTCCCATTCAAATTAATATTCCTGGTTTTCAAGAGATAGCATGAGAGCCTTTTATTGATAACTTCCCCTGTTATACCACATGGTCCTTGCTATATAAGATGTCCTAGGCAATGGTCTTTCACAACTCAAGGTTGTCTCTAGGAACGACAACAGGGATCAAATGGTTGTTTAAGAAGAAGATGAATGTAGAAGGCAAGGTGGAGAAATACAAATCTCAGTTGGTAGAAAAAGGTCAATCCCGGGTGCTGAGGATTGATTTTGGTGATATTTTTTCTTTTGTTGCCAAAGTTACTTTTATCAGATTAATTTTATCTGTTGCTGCTGCATTTGATTTTGAGGTAGAACAAATGGATGTGAAGACAACATTTCTTCATGGGGATCTGGAAGAGGAGATCTACATGAAACAACCTGAAGGCTTTATGGTGAAGGGGAAGAAAGAACTAGTATGCAGGTTAAAGAAGTCTTTGTATGGGTTAAAACAATCACCAAGGATGTGGTATCAGAAGTTTGATACCTACATACGGGGACTTGGCTTCACCAAAAGCAAGGAGGATCACTGTGTTTATTTTAAATTAATTGGTGATCGTGTTATTTATTTGGTCTTATATGTGGATGATATGTTGTTGATTGGAAATGACAAAGAAATTATCCAAGATTTGAAGACCCAATTGTTCTCCAAATTCGATATGAAGGATCTTGGTGCTGCAAACTATATTTTGGGCATGGAAATTAAGAGAGATCAGACAAAGAGGATGCTCTGGTTAAACCATATGAAGTATGTCAAGAATATATTGCAGAGGTTCAATATGCAGGATAGTAAACCGGTGAATGTTCCAATTCCTGTAGGTACAAAGTTGTCTGCTGAACAGTATCCCAAGACACAAGAAGAAGAGGAGGATATGTCCCATGTTCCATATGCAAGTGCAGTGGGTAGCCTGATGTATGCAATGGTCTGTACTAGACCAGACATTGCACATGCAGTGGGAGTATTAAGCAGGTTTATGTCAAACCCAGGGAAGGAGCATTAGACAATAGTGAAGCGGGTTTTCAGATATTTACGTGGCACCTGTGATTATGGCTTGTGCTACCAGGGAAGACCAGGATTGGAAAGAGTGTTGGAAATTCATGGTTTTGTTGATGCAGACTGGGCTGGAGATCTGGACCAAATAATATCTACAAGTGGGTATGTGTTTAGCCTATTTGGAGGTGCAGTCAGTTGGATGAGTAAAAGACAGTCTGTAGTGGCTCTTTCAACTACATAGGCTGAATACATAGCAGCCACGCATGCAAGCAAGAAAGAAGTTTGGTTGGAGAGATTGTGTTCAAGTATGGGGTTGGTGCAGCAAGCTATAAGGATAGATTGTGATAGCCAAAGTGCAATTTTCTTGGCTAAGAACCCTGCTTATCATTCAAAGACAAAGCACATTGATGTTCAATATCACTTTGTGAGAGATATGGTTGAAGCTAAGAGGGTGTTGCTGGTAAAGGTTGACACTTTGAAGAACGTTGCAGATGCATTGAAAAAGTCTTTGAGCACTCAGAAGTTCTCTTGGTGTATAGAAACAATGGGTGTTGCAAAGTTGCGTTAATGACTCAGATCTCTTGTGGCTCCCTGCGGAAAGAAAACAACAAGCGGGATAATGTTGGGTTTGTGTTGTATTCTTTCCACGACTAATCATGCATGGGTGGGTCACAGGGGGGTGATGGCCCTCCCTGTATGTTGCGCTGGGCACAACGTCGGGGGGATCACAGGGGGGGCGGTAGCCCCCCCTGTTGGGGTTTGGGGCAGTGCCCCAGAAAATTTTTTTGGTCCTTATTTTCTGGTGGGCAGATCCGCCCATGGTTTTGTGCATGGGTTTGCACATGGTTTTTGGGTACGATGGTTTTTGGCCCCTAGTATTTTGTAGATCCGGTCAAGGGAACTATGGTTATGTTCTAATCCAAGGTTAATGGATTGGGGTTTATGGATGCTTCGACATGTATATATATGTGTTGTAACACTAAAAGGAATATAATGAAAAATCAAGCTGGTTGTCCCAATTTGGGATCTAGGGGAAAATTTCTATGTTTATATGTTTTATGTTTTATGCTCTTGCTACTGTTTATTTTCTATTTTTAAGATTCATTTGTAGATAATTTATGTACAGGGTTAAAACCTACACAGACTTCGCACTTTAGGGGGCAATCTGTTACACATTATTTTGTCACCATGACATCTGAATCTCTATATATGTTCATCACTACTTATATTATGCTCCCTTAGAGGTCAAAAACCCTAATGTTCCTAAACCAAGTCTTGGAATTGGAGAAAAGATCATTAAAACCCTAAAAACTCTAACTCTGCACTTTTCCTAGCTCTTTCTTGCAGATCTTCAGATATTTGTTCTATAACTTGCGTCACATCCCACACGTTCTGCTTATAAAACCTGTGGACCCCTGTAAACATTCAAATAAAGGTAAAAGTAAGTTCTAGAAGCCCAGTTGGACGAATATTCTCCCAAATGGAAGCTTCTAGAGGTGCGATCAGTTCGAGATTTATCCCTCCACTCATGGAGCTCTATCCCTTCACTCATGGAGTTATCCCTTGGTATATGGAGCTCAAATACCTTCATGAGAGGAATCTGTCCCCCTCTTCATGGAACTGAAACTACCTCCATTTCCCTATAAATTGAGCTCATGTTTCAGTCTCAAGGGTAGATTGTACCTAGCTTGTATAAGGTAATTGCTGAAGAAATTCCTAAGAGAGCATACTCTCTACACTGGTCATTATTGGTATGAGAATGATCACACACTCATGTCCATTAATTTATGCCAGTTCAGAGAGAAGAAGGCTTGTCAATCTGAAGGAGGAACGATTGTTTAGGACCCCAAGAGGAACTTGTACAAAATCAAGGCAACAGGTTGTAAAGTTACTCTTTTATTCAAGATAATACATATGAATCTCCTTTTCTCATTGAGTTTTTCTTGTGTCTATTTGAATAATTCAATACTTGGATTCTTTGATCACTGAGTTAGATTAGCTGTTCTCAATTATTATATGTTGCAAGTGCTTTTAATTCTTTTGTTTGTCTTTGATTGCAGGTTCTACTTACTGAAGAAGCCTCTTTGGAGTGACTGGATAAAAGGTTGCATCGAACGTCGAATTTCAAGGTAGGAGCATGTCCTCTTTCTTTTTTTATAATAATTCTGAATCACATATAATCAAGAGAAAATGATTTACAAATGGATGTTTGTTTCTATCTATCCGTAGGATACTAGGGAGATCGCTCTTATCCACAAGAGGGATTTATCCACATAACAGAGGGAGATTGACTTGCATGGAGATGAGGAACTCTTTGTTCCAAAGAATGAACCTCAGGATGTGTAGCAGCCACAAGTAGAGGATCATGGAGTGGCAGAAACAACTCATGTGGAGCCATCCACCAGAAATGGTAGGAAGTGCACTAGAGAGGTTGACATATTGATGCTAGATGCGACAGAGCATGCAGGTGCACCTACATCACAGCATAGGCAGAGAAGGTCCCCATACATGTACACTAGATAAGTGGCTCTTATGAGCAAGTGTATTATGACATAACCATCCTGTTTTTAGGAAGCATTGCATCAACCAACATGGGTTGATGCCATGGTTGAGGAGTATGACTCCATTATTAGAAACAGTGCATGGGAAGTGGTCCTAAGACTAGTGGGGCAGTCAGTGGTTGGATCCAGGTGGATCTATAAGGTGAAGCAAGCAACATATGGGAGTGTGGAGAAATACAAGGCTAGATTTGTGGCCCAAGGATTCTCACAGGTAGATGGTATTTACTATCAAGAGAATTTTGCACTGATTGCAAGGTACTCATCGATTAGATCTATTTTTTGGAATCTCAACGTAGATGGGGTGGTATATACATCATATGGATGTAAAGACAACCTTTCTCAATGGATTTAATGAGGAAGAAGTGTACATTGAGAAACTATAAGATTTTAATACCTTTGACAAGGAGTCACGTGTATGCAGACTCAAGAGAGCACTATATGGGATGAAGCAAGCACCTAGTGCTTGGTACACCAGGATCGACAACTATTTCACCGGATTGGGCTTCACAAAGAGTGAAGAGGATGCAAACCTATATCATATTGTGGTTGATGGTAAGCTTTTGATTATTTTACTTTATGTTTATGATCTTATACTGGCAGGTGATGAGCAGCTCATAACTTATTGCAAAGAGGATCTTGCAAGAGATTTTGAGATGAAGGACATGGGGCTCTTGCATTATATCCTTGGCTTGGAAATATGGAAAAGAGATGGGGGCTATTTGTATCTCAGGGAAAGTATGCCGATGAGATTATGAGGAAGTTCTAAGGAAGCTCTACATGGAGGGCAAAAAACCGATGGAGACTCCTCTTGCAGGAAACTAGAGGAAGGAGGATGCTACTTCAAGCGAGGTAATGGATGCTACTGTTTATAGGCAGCTTGTGGGTTCACTTATATATTTGGTGAACACACGACCAGACATATGCTACACATTTAACCAGCCTATTCAAGCTGTGGCTAAGCCTACCAAGATCTTTTGGAAGGCGGGGAAGCATGTGTTGAGATATCTCAGGGGCATTATAGAGTATGGATTATGTTACAGACAGACAAAGGGAGTGAATATTCAAGGCTTCACCGATGAAAATTGGGTAGGTAGTCCATCAGATAGGAAGAGCACATTAGGGGGCATCTTCAACATAGGATCAATGACAATTTATTGGGACAATAAGAAGCAGATATCATTTGCACTCAGTTCAGCTGAGGCATAGTACATGGCAGTTAGTTAGGCTGCATGTGAGGCCATCTGGATGAGGAAGATACTTGTTGGTTTGTTTGGTCATCAGATGGATCTAACAGTGATAAATTTTGATAACCAGAGTTGCATAAAACTCTTGGTTAATCCAGTATTCCATGACAGGTCCAAGAATATCGACATCCGATACCACCATCTCAGTGATTGTATTAAGAGGCACATCATATTGTTGTAGTATATCCCCACAGAGGATCAGGATGCAGATATATTGAATAAGGTGCTTGCGAAGAGAAAATTCAAATACCACAGAGGCAGGATCGGGGTAGAAGATAATCCCTTTCTTATTGAAAGGGAGTGTTTAAATTCAACAAAAAAACACACCACATACTAGTGTGAGATTCTAGGTCACACATGAGTGAGGAATTTAGTGACACATTAGTGCTAATGTGGGTGACCAATTTTTAAATAAATTGAAAAATAAATTGTAATATTATCTCATAACAAATTGTAATAGTTAAATAAGTGTGATAGATCAAGAATTTCAAGTTGAGGGTCAAAGGATAGGCATGTAGAATGATTCTATTAATTACAAGGTCCAGTTGCAGTTGTAGCACTAGTGTGGTGTGAGTGAAAATAGTCAACTCAAATTAATTGAGTTAAAATCAGTTTAACTATTTCTAACTAATTGATGAGATAGTGGAGGATCAAGTGAATTAAAATAGATTTAATTCACAAGTAGTGATTTACCAAGTAACTTATGATTCATTATTAATAGCTTAATGCATGTCAATTATGATGACTACCCAGTTGAGACAAAGGTTAAAGGAAAGTAAACTATTAGTTGTATTATTAGCGAATTTCCCAGGTGCAGTTATAAAGCCACATGAAGCCCATGATGGATTGCACAGTCAAGGAAGGTTGGAATTACTATTTAATAGGAATTATTTTTCCTAGGGATTGCGTCAGAAAGGAAGGCTGAAGGTGGGCAGGAATTGCCTTGTATTGGTCCAATTTTTCCTAAGTCAGTGTGAGATGATTGGTAGAGTGTATGAGGTTCTTTTGAGCACACATGCATTGTATTGTTTCATGATTCCTTGGCTTATTATACAATAAAGATGGAGGGGTTTTGAGCAGTTTCTTTGCCCAGGAAAATATTGTGTTTTGCGATTGATTTACTTCTTTCTCTTACTTGCATGTGATTGAGCGATACTGATTTATATTCCAGAAATATTGTAGAAGGATTCAGTATCTTGTTTTAGTACATTGAATGATCAGATTGAATCCATTGGTGTAATTTCTACATTGGAACTCCTTCAAATATGATCCTCCTCACTTTTGCAACACACTTCTTCCACTCTGTTAGAACCTGAGCATCATATGTTGGAGGTTTAGGGATATTAGTATCTACGAATTCCTTCAAACCGTTATCTTCCAACAATACCTCCTTCCTGTCCTTCCAGGAAATATAATTTGAACTATCCTCAAGGGAATATCCGAGTCTCAATCCATAGAAGGCCATCTTGCTATCTCTGAATATTTGATTCTGCAAATTCGATCATGCAAAGACAACTTTAAATTGTTCTCTTCTATTATGATTTCAACTTTGATACCATGTAGAAATTCCTTGTGGATTCAAAGTGCTAATGAAATTTATCTAAATAAAAAGACTTGAATCTACTCTACCATCTACAAAATAATTAAATGATCACGAAATCACAAAACATATAAGAGAAAGAATTTAATCACACATTACACAATGATTTATAGGGGAAAGCCACAGCTGAAAACCCCTCCTATCTGTATATTACATTAGTCAGAAAAATATGAGAAGATTACAATGCTTTCCTTAAGCCCGATTAACCTTTGCACTATCTCAATCTATCTCACTGCTCTAAAAGCTAGTCCTGGTTAATACTTAACCAAATAAAAGCTTGCCCAAGTCCCAATTTCCTTGCGTTGTTTCCTCAGGAATTAGCCCCTATTAATTAGGGAAGTTCCCCATCCATAATTTCACAATCCATCATATTCCTTCCTCTAAATGCATGCACCACATGTACAATTTGGATGATTATACAACTAATAGTACACTTCCCTTGAACTCCAATATCAACTTGGTAACTCGTATTTCATGCATGCATGAGTTATTTATGGCTGATTTATTTGTTAACATGTTGATCACTAAGTACACACCCTACTATTGGATCTCCCACTAGTTCCTCCAACAATCAGAACTAATTTAACTGACTTTAACTCAAATTTATTGAATTAATTAATTACACCTCAAAATAAACTCAACCTAGGCTCCTATACAGTAGGAGCTACTCTACATGATTCAAGTTATGCCCTCAACTTGAATTAACTAAACCAACTAAGTCAAACTAACTTATTTAAATTGTACAAGTTGTATTGTGATGTGGAATTGCAATTTTCTCCTAATTTAATTCAAGGGAAAATCAAATTAGGATATTTCTTGGTGCCATTTAAAAAAAAAATATGCGACAAGAGCCACCACGCAAACTACCATACAACGAGGGTTCTAACAGAGACATCTAACATCCATACTAACGAACCAAGAGATCTCACACAAAAATTTCCAACCGCACCTCTGATCTGGATCTCTTCAACTACAAGAATCAACCAAGATCTTTTACTTCTGTGATGTTAGCAGAATTACATATGAAAGAGCATAGAACAACCACATGTGCATATTTAAAAGAATATGAAACATAATAGCAACCATCAAATCAAAGGACACACAAACACATTGATAACGAAGTTCACCTAGTGTGGGTTACATCTTCGGGCCTGGTGTTAAGAGTGGGGAGGCCGCTTCATAAAATGCTGCAAATGATGATGATGTACATGGAATATTCTTTGTCATTACAAGGATTAATACCCTCAATCAGTATGGCATGTCTCTCCATGAGAAGTTATCCCTATAGGAACTCTCACTCAAATGGGCCCTCCTTCAACATGACAAATTAATAAAATCTCACATGATGTGGCAAACAAGTATCCCTCAGCATAATGGTAATCAGGGATCTCAAAAACAAAAACATCGTGTTAGCAAATCAGAAGAAAAACATGGAATAATTGGATCCTATACCTCCACTTTTGGAGATGGCCGGAAATTTCAAAGCTCTGATGACAAAATTTACTGTACCATTGAATTAGTTTCGCGAAATCATTCAAAATTGACTATAAATTTCCCAATTATGACAATGTCACATCTGGCCCTCTAGGGGAATATTCAAGGAATATTGTTGATGCCCCAGCTCAGAGTTGCAACCTTGGACCTGCTCATGGTTCTGCTTCGAATCTCTGTGCTCTGCTGGGAAAATGGATGAGTTTATATACAATATGGCCAGGCAGAAGTAACAACACAAGGTCGTTGGCCCATTGGAGGAATGCCCAACTTGGTGTTAGGTCCCTATATTACTAGTATAGTCCCTTATTGTTGTTAGTGTAACCACCTTATTGTTATTATTGTACCCTTGTAACCCCCATTTTGTTATTATTGTGCCCTTAAATTATTATTGTTAGGTCGGCTAGGATTACATTGTGGCCCACTAGGACTACATTATGGCCCCATGGACTCCTATATATAGAAAGGAGGTTTTGTAAATTGTATCATCCAAGAATTGTTCATTTATGTAATGTATTGGAGGCTTCCCTCTCGAAGTGGCTTATTTCTAAGGATTTGATATCTTTTTTCTTCTATTTTTGGAGCTGGTTACACAACATTTGGTATCGGAGCTTTGGATTCTAGGGTTTCGCTTCTCCAAACAGGTCATCGTGGAATTTTCACTATAAATTTTGTTCTACGAAGTTTCAGAAGCTAAAATTTTTAGGGTGCGAAGCTGAAATCCTGAGGAATATTTTCTAAAAATTTCAGAGCTTGGTTCGCAATATTTTCGGAGATATCATCTGTCGAAGTTAGGTCTTTTTTTCAAGCTCCTAAACAGGTCATCGTGGAATTTTCGCTATAAATTTTTTTCTACGAAGGTTCAGAACCTGAAATTCGTATGGTGAGAAGCTGAAATCCTGAGGAAATTTGTCAAAATATTTCAGAGATTGGTTCACAATAGTTTTGGAGATATGATCTGTGGAAGGTAGTGCTTTTTCAGGCTCCTGAATTTCATCTCAAAGAGGTGATCGTGGGAAAAGTTCAATAACTCTCGCTCTGGGTAGTGGATTTGAGTGCCGTAAAAAGTGGTCGCAAGTACACGGACTTTAGTTTCTTGGCTATCAATTTTAGAGACAAAGGACGAAACAGTGACACGTGGCAAGTCCTACAAATTTTCTCTACTGAACCAGTCCAGAATTAGGTCATTGTGGGAGATTGGACACAACTTTGTCTTGGGGAATCCAAATTAGATCAGACCTGTGGAATTTGAAAGAATCTTTAGAGGGCTACTATAGGGCTGAATTTTATATATTGAATATTTTCAATTACAGAGATAATTCAATTTCAATATCGAGCTCCTCAAAGCAAGTAAAAGGTATCAATATTGGATTCTAAAATGGCGTCTAAAAAGAATTCAACACCCATTAAGCCTTCAGAAGGCTCCACCATGACTCATGAAGATGAATTATTGCAACATGATCTATCAAAATTACAAGAGCAAGTGCAACAAATTTCACTCTCGCAAAGAGCAACAAAAAATGAAATGGAAGTTTTGAAGAAAGGCGTGGAAGTGAAGATGGACGGTTTGAAGAAAGGCATGGAAGCTGAGATGGATGGTGTGGAAGTGAAGATGGACGATTTGAAGAAAGGTGTGGAAGCTAAGATGGATGGCGTGGAAGCTAAGATGGATGGCATGGAAGCTGGCATGGAAGCTAAGATGGATGATCTAAAATCAAACATCGAATATTTGACAAAGTTGATACAAGAAATGTTTCCTAATGGTGAAAAGATAGTAGAAGAACCTCATGATGAGAAAAAAATAAATGTTGATCGTGATTTCATAAACTCTAATGTTGGCAGGAAGAACCACCATATTCCAAAAATGGATATGAGGAAGTTTGATGGAAAGGATCCTGTAACATGGATACTACAGATGGAGCAATATTTTGATCTCCATAATGTGCAAACCACACAAAAGGTACGCATTGCAACTTTACATTTAGAACAAAATACATTTGTATGGTATCGATGGCTTTGCTCCCGTAAAAAAATTGTCACTGGGTCAATTTTTACGGAGGAAATGATAGCACATTATGAGGATACAAAGAGCAACACCTTCTTTAGCCAATTGATAAATCTCAAACAAAAGGGTTTAGTGGGGCAAAACATTGAGGACTTCCAAAAATTGAATATAAGGGTAACTGATATTCCAGAGGAACACAGGATTGATCTCTTCATAGGCACTTTAAAGGATAACATCCAACATGAAGTTCGCGTTTTGGAACCCGATTCATTGGAGAAGGCATTCAGGTTGGCAAGAAAAATTGAATGTAAAATTATGGCGACAAGGAAGCCTACCACTCACTTCTATAAAGAAGGAAGTGTTGATATGCCTAGATTTCCACAACCTACAAGGTTGACACCACAAAAATTGGAAGAAAAAAGAGCAAAAGGGCTTTGCTACAGTTGTGATAGCAAATACACTAAAGGTCATAAGTGTGCTGAGAAGAAATTATTTTACATAGATTGTGAAGAGGAAGAAGAAAATGAACAAGAAGAGGATATACACCAGGAACGAGCCCTAGAAGAGGAAGAAATGAATCCGACCATATCGTGTAATGCACTGGCAGGAATTACCACTCCTCAAACTCTCAATATAGTAGGACAAATCAAGAAGAAAAATGTAATAGTGTTGATTGATTCAGGTAGCACCCATAATTTTATTCATTGTAAGGTAGCCAAGGAATTAAATTGTTTCCTATACCCAGCACCAGAATTTCAAGTGATGGTTGCAAATGGAGGAACTATAAATTGCTTTGAAAAATGCCATAATATCAATCTAACCATGGGGGAATATTTATTGACCAATCCAATGCTTTCCATTCCTATGGGAGGTGCTGATGTTGTACTAGGAGTACAATGGTTACAATCTTTGGGGACGGTAGCTTTTAATTTTCAAGAACTTTTCTTGAAATTTTTTTCAGAATGAAAGGAAGTCGAATTACGGGGTATTGAAGGGAAGCCGGGAAGGATAATAAGCTCTAATGTCATGACAAAGCTTCTAAAGAAAGAACAACGAGGCGTAATTGCACAATTATGCTCACTAGGAGTTCCGACATCAAAATCATCTATTTCTGCAGATCTCCAACAAGTCTTGGACAATCATTCCAAGGTGTTTGAAACTCCCAAAGGACTCCCACCTATTCGTGATCATGATCATGCTATTCATTTGATTCCAGGAAGTGTTCCTCCAAACATCGGTCCTTATAGATATCCTTACTTCCAAAAGAGAGAAATTGAACGTATGATTACAAAAATGTTAGAGGCGGGTATAATTCAACCTAGTCAAAGTTCTTTCTCTGCTCCTGTATTATTGGTACACAAGAAGGATGGATCATGGCGAATGTGTCCAGATTATAGGGAGCTCAATAAGCTCACCATTAAATATAAATTTCCCATTCCTGTGACTGATGAATTATTGGATGAATTACATGGAGAAATTTATTTTACCAAGTTGGATCTTCGTTCAGGATATCATCAAATTAGAATGAAGACTGAAGATATTCCATAAACAACATTTCGAACTCATGAGGGTCATTATGAATTTTTGGTCATGCCTTTTGGCCTTACCAATGAATCTTCTACATTTCAAGGGTTGATGAATTCCATTTTCAAATCCTTCCTTAGAAAATTTGTGCTAGTATTTTTTGATGATATACTAATCTACAACAGGTCTTGGAAGGATCATGTTGAACATGTTGACAGGGTGCTCAAACTATTGCAGGAGAAACAATTATATGCAAAAACATCCAAATGTTTCTTTGGAGTACAAGAGGTGGAATATCCGGGTCATATTATATCTCACGAGGGTGTTAAAGTGGACCCTAACAAAATTAAAGCCATTAAGGAATGGAAAGTCCCCAAGACAATAAAGCAGTTGCGAGGATTTCTCGGGTTAACAGGCTATTATCGCAAGTTTGTTAAGAATTATGGGAGAATAGCAATACCTCTAACAACATTATTGAAGAAAGATGCATTTTCATGGACTCCTGAAGCAACTAAGGCCTTTGAACATCTTAAAGAGGCAATGTGCCTAGCACCGGTCTTAGCTATGCCAGACTTCACAAAAACCTTTCTTGTGGAATGTGATGCCTCAGGAAATGGAATTGGTGCAGTTTTAATGCAGGAAGGAAGACCCGTTGCTTTTCAAAATCGTCTAATCAAAGGAAATTATTTACAGAAACCTATTTATGAGAAGGAAATGTTAGCAATACCGCATGCACTAAAGAAATGGCAAACTTACCTAATGGGAAGACACTTCAAGGTAAAAACTGATCATGATAGTCTTAAACACTTTTTGGAACAAAGACTATCGTCAGAAGAACAACAAAAATGGGTCACAAAGATGCTGGGTTATGACTTTGAAATAATCTACAAAAAAGGAAAGCTGAATGTTGTTGCAGATGCACTCTCAAGAAAGAATGAAGAGGTGGAAGCATTGCTTTGTGCTATTTCTATTATCCAACCAGATTGGATAACTGAAGCAAGAGATGAATGGAAGAAGGACAAAGATGTATGGATACTCATTCAAAAGTTGCAGCAAGATCCTAGTACATCCGATACATTTAGTTGGAAAAATGATTCCTTATGGTACAAAGATCGCTTATATCTTTGTAATAATTCCCAACTAAAACAAAAGATTCTTCTGGAATTGCACACTTCTCCTTTAGGAGGACACTCAGGATTTTTAAAAACTTACCACAGGGTGAAGAAAGATTTTTTTTGGGATGGCCTTAAATCTGATATTCAAAAGTTTGTGGCGGAATGTTTTGTTTGCCAACAGAATAAAGTGGAGACAATTAAGACCTCGGGACTTCTACAACCTTTATCCATTCCAAGGCAACGTTGGGAGGAGATTTCAATGGATTTTATCACAGGTTTACCGAAGTCCGAAGGCAAGAATGTCATCATGGTGGTAGTTGATAGACTTACCAAGTATGCACACTTTTGTGCATTATCTCATCCATTTAAAGCAAGGACAGTTGCTACT
Source organism: Pinus albicaulis (assembly GCA_034641835.2). Taxonomy (NCBI): domain Eukaryota; kingdom Viridiplantae; phylum Streptophyta; class Pinopsida; order Pinales; family Pinaceae; genus Pinus; species Pinus albicaulis. The sequence goes on along the minus strand of CM076582.1, from coordinate 1,510,167,172 downwards.
ACATTTGTGGATAGAATTCAAAAGCTACATGGAAGCCCAAGGGTTATTGTGAGCGACAGAGATCCCATTTTTACGGGAAATTTTTGGACGGAGTTATTTTCTTGTTTGGGTACTCAATTAGCTCATAGCTCATCTTATCATCCTCAATCTGATGGTCAAACAGAGATAGTAAATAAATGTTTGGAAGGATATCTTCATTGTTTTGTATCTGATAAACAAACACAATGGGTCAAGTGGTTACCTCTCGCTGAATGGTGGTATAACACTTCCTTCCATACTGCAGCAAAAATGACCCCATTTATGGCACTTTATGGATATCATCCACCATCCATCACATCATATTTAAGAGATAATTCGAAGGTTCAAGCAGTGGAAGATCACATCGAGCATCAGCAAGAAGTTCTCCAACTCTTAAAGGATAACCCGAATTTGGCACAAAATCGAATGAAACAACAGGCAGATCAACATCGCAGCGAGAGAAGTTTTGATGTAGGAGATTGGGTATTTTTACGGCTACAACCATATAAACAAATGTCCCTCAAACAAGCTAAGAAGGATAATAAATTATCGCCAAAGTACTATGGTCCTTACAAGGTGTTGCAAAATATTGGTACTATGGCATACAAATTGGAGCTTCCTGCTTCTTCGCGAGTACATCCAGTTTTCCATGTTTCGTGCTTAAAGAAGGTTATAGGTGAAAATCTTCCAGTTCAAACAATATTGCTAGAACTTGATGAAGAAGGAAAAATCATATTGGAACTAGAAGCGGTCACGGAAACAAGAACTTGACAACTACGGAATCGATCAATTTCAGAGTATCTGATCAAGTGGAAGAACTTATCCACTGAAGATTCTACATGGGAGGATGAGAATTTTATACAAAAGCACCTAGAGCTACTCAAGCATTGAAGACAACACTTTTTTTGAAGGAGCGGGGCATGTTAGGTCCCTATATTACTAGTATAGTCCCTTATTGTTGTTAGTGTAACCCCCTTATTGTTATTATTGTACCCTTGTAACCCCCATTTTGTTATTATTGTGCCCTTAAATTATTATTGTTAGGTCGCCTAGGATTACATTGTGGCCCACTAGGATTACATTATGGCCCCATGGACTCCTATATATAGAAAGGAGGTTTTGTGAATTGTATCATCCAAGAATTGTTCATTTATGTAATGTATTGGAGGTTGCCCCCTCGAAGTGGCTTATTTATAAGGCGTTGATATCTTTTTTCTTCTATTTTTGGAGCTGGTTACACAACACTTGGTGTGGGTAGGTTGGGGGTTCAAGCCCCATTAACCCCCATATAGAATGGGTGCCTTATTAAATTTAACCTCACTTTTTAAAATTGGTTGGCGGTTAAGATTGGTGGTTAGTGTCGACGGTCACATGAGTGTGGGGTGTGCGGTGGAGGGGTTTGACCGCCCACCACCATGTAATGTTTATATATATATATATATATATATATATATATGTTGTTCGTTGGTAGAGTTGGTGGCTTGCCAACCAATTTTTTTATATATATTTTTAAATTTTGACATATTAAGCCCCACTAGTAAAAATTTTCCGACCGGAAAATAAGGGTTATTAGACGATTTAAGTAGGTGACAAATTCACCCATTCATTGGCTTGATTCTGTGTGCCAGGTTTCTTCCAATTTGTTGCCTCCTTAAGCCTGCCACTTCTCCAAGTTTGACCAATCATAACTTGACCATACGAACTCAGATTTGAGTGTCGTTCACACTATTGGAATTAGGGCAAAAAGCACTACGATCTGGTCCTAATTGAACTTGAATCCAATATTGAGATTCAACAAGAAGATCCTAGTGAAAATTACGCACATACAATAGGATGGAGCCTCAAACTATTTTTAGGTGTATGTCTATTTATAGATGTATATGCATAATCTATTTATAGAATTCATGTCTATTTATAGATGCATGTCTACTATTATTATCCCTTAATATTAGTTGGACAATAAACTATAATATATTCTCAATGAGCACTTGGAAATAGTAAACTAAAGTGGAAAATCATTTAGCTAAAGGAATTTTGAGTTAAGTTTTTGGCTGGTGGGACATGCAGGTTGAATTAAATGTAAATGAGTGATTCAAAGTTGTAACAGAGTTGGAAGTGCAGTTGTGCAAGTTGTAAAGTAGTTTAACTCAGTTAAGTGAGTTAAACTCAGTTGTGCTAGTTGTAACTGAAGATACACTAGTGAGAGAGCAAGTGAATTATTAATTAATTCAAAATCATTGGTCTCACATGCAACTGAATATTTACTATTATTAACTGCATGCATGTCAGATCCAGTGGAGACACAGTTGAGTTCTATGTGAAAGGGAAGTAAATATCAGTTCTGACATTATCTAGTTGCACACATGCAAAAGCACAAAAACATTGGATGTTCCCATGAGGATTGTGCAATCAAGGAAGGCAAGATTGCACTCATTTAGGGATTGCTATCATCAAGGGTTGTGCAATGGTGGTAGGCTGTCTAGAGATAGTAAATTGGCTAAGGAACTTGCCAATTTTTGTATGACAGTGTGAGACAATTAGCTCATGTATTGAGAGCTCTTGGATTGGAGCTTTGTATGTAATTGTTTCATGATCCATGATATAATATACAATAGAATATAGTGGGGTTTTTAGCTATAAGCTTTCCCCGAGAAATTATCTGTGTTGTGTGTGATTGATTTTTCCTCATGATATTGTAATTCACAATTGTGTTTTTAATTATGCAAATATTTGTAGAAGAGATTCTATATTTAACAGTAGCACATTGTAAGATGAGGAGAATCATGGACATACATGTATTTTTTATAGTTTCTACATGGTATCGAAGCACAAGAAATTGCATTAGTGAAGCAGGAGCTGAGTTTGTCGGTGGAAAGAATTCGAATTTGCAGAAATACTTTCTTGGTTCTACAACTGATTCAAGATCAAAATGGCTTTCAATGGCTTGAGGTTATAAAATGCACTCGAGGGCAGCTCGAAATACATTTCTTGGAAGGAAAATATGGAGGCAATACTCGAAGATAATGGCTTTAAGGAATTCATTGACAATGATGTTCCTAAGCCTGCTTCGTCATATGCTGCCAATATTGATGGATGACAAAACAAAGTGGCAAAGGCGAGGAGGATCCTATTCGAGGGAGTACGAGACCACATTGTCTAAAGCCTCCATGGGAAAGCCACACCATATGCTATGTGGAAGGCTTTGACAGATTTATTCCAAAGCAGAAGTGACCATAAGAAATTGGTGCTCAAATATAACCTCAGAAAGATCAAGATGGAAAAGGGCAACACAATTCCAAAGTATCTCACGAAGTTTGTACAATCTCGGGATGTCTTGGGGCCCTTGTTTTGAATTTTTTTTTTGAATATTTGGAATTTTGAATAAAGGACAGATTTTGGGTTGCGGAATGATGACACATGGCAGTCGCAACCAAGTCGCAACTACAGTAAGTAGTGGAACTATCGAAGTTGCGAGGGAACAGGTACATAGCTAAAGAAAGCAGATGCATGAGTATAGATGAATAGAACATATAGCAGAAGACAGAGAGAAAAACACACAGACAACAAGAGAGAAGTCGAAAGCAGCTGAAGAAGAACGCAAGAGGAACTAACATTTGCGATAGCGGGTGAATAAATAGCCGTCACCAGGGCGAAAGAGGAGAGGAATGCAGAGCGACTAAAGGAGAATGAGAAGATGCTGTAGCAGGAACACAGACCAAGCATGATATCTTTGTAGTTCCTAGGTTTCTCTCATCTACCTTTCTATTCTATAAAGCGTCTGTATCAGACTTGTAAGCTCTCCTTGTGAAAGCTATGTAACTATGGGTTTGGCCGAAGATATCAATATACTTGCAGGTTGCTGTCTTCTTATGTGATTCACATGCATGCATGATGGTTGTGATGATTTAAAATTTCATTTGCTTAATACCTATACACTCTCTGAATTTTCTTGCGTATATAACGATGTTTATGCAATCAATTCACTGTTAACCATGAGTTGTGGATCCTTTTACTGCTATCGATCTATTCCCCTTCTGTATGTGGTTGCGGCACGCCTCGGGTGAGACTCTCTGCTCTCTGGAGTAGGGTGACAATGCCGGCGTGGTTCTAGACTACAACGGATTCCCTTGTTGGCCCCAACCCCTGAACCTGGGTCTTTCCTGTGAGACCTGTTTCTTCGCTAACAAATGGTTCCGTTGCCGGGACCTGCATGTTATGAGGGGAACTAGATCATGGTATCGAGGCTCTTCGAAGGAGAAATACAGAGATGGTGGGATAACCATCTGGACCAGTTCGTTGCTCAGCAAACGGAGTTGATGAATCAAAAGGAAAGGGTGCTTAAGGATCTCGTCCTTTTCTCAGATTCTGCCAGTGATACCTACGAGATCCTCTGGGGAAAATTCCCTAGCAACCTCTATAATTGGTTGCGGAGGCTACAGACGAAGGTGCCTAGGGATAGCTCGCGGAAGATAAACCGTAAGTGGTTGCACGGGGATCTGGTGGCTCTGAATCGGTTGAACACTGAGTTGACCTGCGTGGTGGATTTTTGGGTAGAGACCACTTTGGATGGATATATTGTGGAGTTTGCTGCAGAGTGCTACCAATCCTTCTCGAAGGCTGAAGCTATCCTCTATTCCGGGCTAAGAGGGAAGCTTCTTAAAGAGATTCCGCTGTGGATTAAGGCCCTGATGGTAGACGAAGGGCTGATGGAATTCCAAAAGTCGAGCATGGAAGCTCAAACCTCCAGTGCTGGGGGAAGGGCCGAAGGGACATATGCTACGTGAAGTGTAAAGCGGGGAGTGGGGGATGGATGTTGAGGCCGCAAGGAGATTGAGGGAGCGACGTGCCCATCGGCGGGCGCAGATTGCCAACAGGTGGCGAGAAAGGGTGATGCGGGAGCTAAGACAATGGGGAAACTATAGGGAGAATCAAGAGGAGGCGCCTCAGAGGATAGGAATTATGGACACTCAGGCGGATACCCTGGAAAGGGAGGGGACCGTTGTGGGAGTGCGGCGGGTGCATGGGAGCCCAACTAAGAGGGAAAGGGAGACGACGACTGACGAAGACGATGCAGGTGTGCAGCCCGAAGAAAGTTTTGATGGCGAATGGTACGTCGTGATGCAGGGGTTGTTTCAAGAACGGACGACATTCATCTCTCCAGGCAGCCCTACTTCCAAAAATTTGCATGGCAAGGATCCCTACCTTCCCCTGGTACTCTATTAACCTTTAAGTAATATTTTTGTTAAGTTATAAGCATTGAGTCAATTGCACAACAGTTCATTGTCGACAACGACATACGTTAATAGCAGCGTCACTAGTAGTATTGCATTCCCTAGTGGAACAGTCACGCAACTAGGACCTAGAGGATTTATCCTAGTCAACCCTCCACAAGTAAATATGGCTGGGTCATTCACCCAGTATCCAGAATTCTCTAGCCGAGGCAATGATGACGTAGAGCAACACTGGTATCTCTGCGAAGCCATATGGAGGGCTCGGCAGACGCCAGATGCAGGGAAGCTAATAGAGTTCCAAACCATGCTCAGAGAGAGGGATCTCGATGGTTTATCAAGTGGTCCGAGGCCCATCCTAATCCAGTAATCGCGGACGTTAAGCGAGATTTTGTCCGAGAATTTAAACTTCCCCAGATGGACCAGCAGGGTCTGTTCGAGCTCTGGGAGATTAAGCAAAAAGAAGGAGAGACTGCATGGGAGCTGATGTGTCGATTCAAGGACGTGATCGGGAAACGCAGCTACCCGATCGACCCAAACCATCAGAGGGACTGGTTCATCAAGGCTCTGCTTCCCTCGACGTGAACCCCCCTCACCCAGCAGAAGATTGATAACTTGCAGGATGCTTTGGAACATGCCATGAAGATCGAGGCCATGGCAGGCTACCCTCAGGAATATAGGGGAGGGCCGGTCCCGCAGGATCCTTCCTTGGTGGGATTACAGCATCAAATTTCTAGTCTGACTGAAAAGCTCAAGGAGATGCAGCCTATAAGAACAACCAGGCCAATAATTTGGTGCACTCACTGCCTGGTTGAAGGCCACGTCGCAACTGAGTGTCCTCGGCTGCGTGGCATGGGTGTGGGACCCTATGTTGCGGCAATCCAGGGGGGTCAACCCATGGGGGGTGGCGCGGTGATGAATCTGCAGGGGGTATACCAGCCGCAACAGCCTTATGCGGGGTTCCCATCTCAACCAAACCCAACCGCCACTGAGTATTGTGAGATTTTCCAGACGATGGGGCATCCACCTCGGATGTGCCCGATACTATAGAAGTACTCCAACGTCCCAAACAATGGATACTGTGAGTTTTGTGCTTCCACAACTCACAACACTAAGCAATGTAGGGCTCTCGAGGCACTCGCGGACCGGTTGGACTGACCCTCCTATAGGGTGAACAAGGATTCCATGGGAAGAGGAGGCGGTATGCGCGGAGGCCGCACAGGGGGACGAGGTCCGGTGAAATGCTACAACTATGACCAGGAGGGTCACGTGGCTCAGGAATGTCCCCTTCCCCGATGTCCTTGGTGTTCCCAGTGCCGCGTGAACGCCCATGCAACAAAGGACTGTCTAGAACTCATCAAGAAGTGGGAGGAACGGGCACAGCAGAGGGGCACGAATTTGGTAAACTCCGAGCCACGAGGAACCACGACCCCAGCCATGTAGAATGTAGTGATTGTCACGCGCGGCGGCAAGAAGACGGGAGAGGACGCTCATGGAAAGGAGCCGGTCCGGGCTATTCGGCCCACCTCCCCGAAACAACTGATTCGGCCGGACGCGCAGAAGAGGTACTTCCAGGAGGCGGTGGAGGCTTTTGCTCAGCTGGGGGGAGCCAGAGGCCTCGAGGTACCCCCGACGACTGGCTCCGGAGAACATAACGCTACGCGGACCTTAATTGAGGAATGGCTTCAGCTGTTCCTCAAGATTGTTGATAATGCTTCGATGCGGGATTGGCTCAAGCGTACCCTGGAGGACACACTGAAAGGGAATATGGGGCCGAGGGAACCTATGGACATAGCACCCTAGTATGTGCAACAAGTCAAGCAGAACTATGTGCAACAAGTCAAGCAGAACAAGCGACGAACGGGAAAAGAGTTTTGGCTTAACACGCAGGTTGCGGGATTCCAAATCAGCAATACCATGCTTGATTTGGGGTCTAACATCAACATCCTGCCATGGAAGATGTGGGAGGCTCTTGGACGACCACGGCTGACCTACTCGCCAATCCAACTCAGAATGGCGAACCAGTACTGCATTGTGCCGATTGGCTGACTCGAAGGCGTTGAGGTCGACATTACGGGGGTAAAGACTTACACGGCTTTTGAGGTTATTGATATTATGGGAGACAAGGATCCTTACCCTGCCCTGCTAGGCATCGATTGGGCTTTTGAGAATTACGCCATCATCGACCTCAAAAAGGAGCTGATGATCTTCGAATATGGAGAGGTTCGGGTCACTCAGCCCCTCAACTCGTATCAAGGCCTGCGATATATCGAAACTGTGGACAACCGGGAGGATGCTCAGATGATGGACCACCTTTATCATATGAATACAGGGAAGAGGGAGGATTGTATCAACCTGATTGCAACCGGCTCCGTCAGCTAGCGCAGTGTCCAAAGCTCGGAGCTAGGATCGAAACTCGCCTGGGAAGACTGGCAGCAGGGGGGTACAAGACCAGCACGTGGAGATGTGCCGCCATTGCCCAAGTCCATTGGATTGGTGCTGAGTTCACATAATACCTCACCCTGTCGAACATGCAAGCTGTCAATACCTTTATTACAAAGGTCGAGGACATGGTACTAGAAGGAAGTAGGATACCACTTTTGGACGTCGCACTACAGTCCACATCAACCAGGTGGTGGAAAAATCACTGCAACACCCTGTCGCGGTGGAGTTGTGTGGCAGAGGCTTTGAGGGCGCAGTTTAAAGAAGATGAAGTCCCTCAAAGCAGGCACAGGTACCAAGGGACTTCCGATCCGTGGGACCACCTGAGGACCTATGAGGAGCAGTGGCAAAGTCTAGGATACCTGCAAGAGCTGTGGGTACACCAGTTCGTCCACTCCTTAGATACCATCCCCCAGGCCTGGTACTTAGAAGAAGAGCGGAAGTGAGGAACCAGCTCCTGGTAGGAAGTCACGAATAAATTTGTATGGTGCTTCTCGTTCGAAGGAGAGACAGAGCTGGTGTCCCGAGCATTACAAGCTATCAAGGAGGTACTGTTTCTCCACGACCCAGTGACCGACGGGAGCACCTTTGCATCACGTCCTGAGGCCAGGCAAGAGTTGGCTTGCCAACGAATTGACGGCGATCTAGACGATGACATTCTGGAGGACCTAAGGCACCTATATTTCAAAGAGAAGGAAGGCGAGCGGAATATCAACGAAGAACCGACCACCGAAGGCGTCCATTTACGCTCGCTGAAGATAAAGAAGTTGAACATCGGTATGGTGGGACAACCCAAACTGGCTACAGTTGGGGCCTACTGGGACGAGGAGACGACAAGGGAAATTTTCAGCCTCCTCCAGGAATACAAAGACTTATTCCCTTCATCAGTTGTAGATTTGAAGGGCATCAAGGGTGACCTCGGAGAAATGCGTATTGTGCTGAAACCAGACGCCAGGCCCGTAAAGCATCGACCCTATCGGTTGAACCCATGGATCAAAGAAAAGGTCAAGATGGGGATTGACAAGATGCTGGCCGCAGGTCTCATCTTTCCGATGGAAGAAGCAGAGTGGGTGAGTCCTATTGTCATTCAGAATAATAAGGACAAGTCGGAGATACTCATCTGCGTCGACTACTGGAGTCTGAACAACGCCTGCATCCATGATCCGTTTCCCACTCCTTTCAACGACGAAGTATTGGATCATGTTGCAGGAAATGAATCTTACTCCTTCACTGATGGATTTTCGGGCTATCATCAGGTGCACATTGCAGAAGAAGACAAGATGAAGACGACGTTCACCACTGAGTGGGGATCGATCGCATACCACATAATTCCATTTGGCTTGAAAAACGCTCCGGCCGTGTTTTCCCAGATTGTCATCGCTGCTTTCCAAGAGTATATCCACAAGTTCCTGGAAGTCTACATGGACGATTGGACCGTCTACAGTTTTCTGAAGAAACACGCCACCCTGTTGCATATCATGTTTGATCGGTGTCGCCAGTTGCAGATTTCCTTGAACTTGAAGAAATGCATCTTTACAGTTCCTTTCGGCACGCTATTAGGACACGTGGTGTGCAAGCAAGGGGTTTGCATCGACCCCGCCAAGGTCACAGTGATTTTCCACATGGAAGCCCCCGAAACGGTGAAGCAGTTGCGGGCACTACTCAGGCATACATGATATTACAGACGGTTTACCCGAAATTACGCGAAGATCACTGCTCCTCTAGAAAAGGTACTGCGGAAGTCCAAAGTATTCTAGTGGACGGAAGAGTGTCGGATGGCCCTTGAAACTCTGAAGGAAAAGCTGGCGACAACACCTATTCTTGTTCACCCAGACTGGGATAAGCAGTTCCATGTGCATATTTATGCTTCCAGTATTGCACTTGGGGCTGTCTTTGCGCAACCCGGGGAGACGACAGTTGACCACCCAGTCTACTTCGCCAGTCGCAAATTGTCTAATGCGGAGAGGAATTACACCACTACCGAGAGGGAGGCCCTGGCAATGGTGTACTCGCTCTAGAAGTTCTGCCACTATCTTCTAGGGGGAAAATTCAAGTTCTTTACGGATCACTCTGCATTGAATTACCTGGTCAATAAGCCTGTCTTGGAAGGACAGATATGTCGCTGGCTTCTACTCTTCCAAGAATTCACGTTTGAGGTGATCGTCAAGCCCGAGAGGTTGAATGTCGAGCCCGATCATTTATCCAGGTTGGAAACAGGGGAGAACGACAACTCTCTCGATGATCAGCTGCCGAATGCTGACCTCTTCCGAGTCGAAGTTGTACCGGATTACTTGGCCGACATTGCCACCTATCTGACCACGGGGCAGTGCCCTCAGCACTACACCCCACTCCAGAAATGGCACTTGGTCGTCCGCACTGCCGAATACCAACTGATTGCTGGGCAGCTATACAAACTAGGCCTTGATGAGGTTCTGCGCAGTTGCGTACTTGACCATGAACGCGAAGCTGTGATGTGGGAATGCCACAACGGTGTTGCGGGAGGGCATGTGGGAGTGAAACCTACCGCGAGGAAGGTGATCCAAGATGGACTATGGTGGCCGATGGTCCATGCCGATTGTAAGACATTTTTTAAGAGATGCGATGTCTGTCAGCGGACGGGGAGGCCCTCTCACCGGGATGAGCTTCCAATACACCCAGTACATGTGTTGCGGCCGTTCGAGAAGTGGGCTATCGACTTTGTAGGCCCCATAGCCCCAGTCGCTAGGCATTCCAAGACCCGCTACATCATTACCGCAACCGACTACCTGACCAGGTGGGCCGAGGCATCGGCGGTACATGACTGCACGGCGGATACAACAACACGGTTCATCTTTGAACACATCATTAGCAGGTTTGGCTGCCCGCGAATTTTAACCAGTGATCAGGGTACGCATTTCATTAATGACACTGTCAAGTCGCTGTTGGACACATTTATGATTCAACATCACAAAAGCAGCCCATACCACCTGCAGGCCAATGGTACTGTTGAAGCGTTCAATAAAATTCTTGAAAAGGGGTTAACAAAGATTTGTAATGCCCAGCGGGATGACTGGTATGAGCGGCTACCAGCTGCACTATGGGCCTATCGTACTACGGTGAAGCGCTTGACCAATCAGACACCGTTCCAGTTGGTGTATGGCCGGGAAGCTGTGATTCCCGCCGAGTTCACTGTACCAAGTCTTTTAATTGCCACATCCCTCAAGTTATCGGAAGAAGCATCGCTCCAGGAGCGCCTACATGAGTTACAAGAACTGGACGAGGGACGGTTCTTGGCCGAGTTTCACCAGAAGGTTTAGAAGGATAGGCAGAAGGCGTGGCACGACCGCCACATCAAGAACAAAACGTTCTAGGTTGGTGGAAAGGTCCTATTATATGACAACAAGTTTTAGAAGTTTCCAGGGAAACTGCAAATGCATTGGTTGGGACCTTACTTCATCGTCGAGATTAGAGATTCCGGCGCCGTATGGTTGGCTCAGCTGGACGGTACTATTTTACCAGGGTGGGTAAATGGCGCACGCCTGAAACCCTACCACGAGTAAGTTTATTTCACTCTTCATCAATAACTCTCGCAACCGAGAGCACCCGTAGAGTAGCGTAGTTGAATAACTCTCCCACAACTGGGATGAGCATAGGTAGTGTTTTTTGTTCATGCATAGCTTGTCAATAACCACTCTGTTGCGGGACCACACCGCAACCGACTATGGTCGGGGAGGGGCGTGTCCAGCATGTCATCCATGTAGGATTAATAAACGTGTCAAGGTTAGTCCAGGTAATTTCAGTCAATACTTATGTCAGTCCGTAGGATCGTCTAGATTTGCACCATAAATTACCATAATTGGAAGTAACCTCACAATAATAATTTTTCCATAATCCGCAGTAACCTCAGCTGTCGCGTCCGCCCATTTCACCATGCCACCGTCAGCAACTGTCAGAATACACATTGGCACGCAATTGATCGCATGATTATCGCCAAGAGGAATGCCAACATGAATTAACTCGTTATGGGGTCTCATTGACTTCACTCGTGCCAGGTAATTACATAACTTGCATTGGAAAAAGCACGAGAATGCAGGAACAGTTAGAATTAGCAATTGAAGAAGAACCAGAGCAGCAAAAGTATCCAGACGCACAGCACCAAGAGAGAACGCCGAGATGAATTCTGCAAGTCTATCAGCGCCGAGCAACAATGCCGAAGGCCCTCCCAGCCATCCTAGAACTAGAGCTCGACAACAGAATTGATAAGACAGAGTCCCTTGTAGGGAAATACGACAATGCGACCCTGATAGATGCTAACCTTTCAGACTCTTCCGAATTCCCGACACTCAACTGGCAGGTGTATATGGAACATTACCTCACAACAGCCGGGCACTCAGCAAACAGAATTTTACCAGAGTTCCAGGGCCTTCAGCAATTTTCTCTTCTGCACTTAAGAAATCTTCCGGTCTTCGGGACCACAGGACCAGCTATGCAGTGCATTAGGTTCCTACTCAGCTGCATCCAGAATGGGTCCTTGTGGCTGAATAAGGAAATTCCCATTCATGCTGAGGATATCCATCGTCTTACAGGGCTTTCACAGAATGGTGCGGATGTCTTGACTGCATGTCAGACCACCTCCAAGCGAGCGCGGAAGTTGGGAGACGTAGACTTGTATGTCAAATATGGCACCCGACGGGGCGGGAAGGGAGCCAAGATGGAGCTTATCAATAAGCCCGAGATCAAATTTGCATGCTACCTCATTGCCAACAAGACAATGAGCACTACAAAAAGGGCGAATGCACTCTGGACACTATCTCCATTGCAGAGCACTGTGTTCAGGGCGCCAAGCTGCGCTGGTGCTCCTTCCTGTTGAAGGAACTATTTGACGCGTGCGAGGAAAAATACAAGCGCACTACAAGCTTCATTTACGGATATTTGATTGTTGCGTTTGCCATGTGGAAGTGGCACACTCCTCTTGTCTGGGTGCCAGTGAAAATTCCAAAGGGCTAGCCTCTAGCGATGAAGTTTGTTCCGTGGAAGGTGTCCGCTGATCCTAGCACCAAACAAGTGAATGCTGAGGAATTTTAGTTCTGGTATGGTTTAATGATGGATGTGGTAACCAGCCAGCAAAGGGTGCCCCGAAACCTGTTAGATGAGTAAAACGAGCAAGTGTGGTTCGGGGTCAGTCATAGGCATACTTACCTCCGACCGATTTGCGTGTCGGAGGACACCTTCCACATGAAGCCGTTGAAATTCCAGCTTGAAGATACTTCCTTCCACAACGAGGTCTGTTTGTGGCCGGGGGTTGCGATGGAAATCCGCGTCGGGGTACCCAGGTACAACTTTGATTGGATGTTGTCGCGGTAACAGCCTGCTGAAATGGATGCGGAGGCACCACCACAGGAAATCTCTGAGCCGCTCGTCCCCATCGTCCGCCACTTGAACACTCAGGTACGCAATTTTAATGCGGCGGCCCAGGTCATTTCAAGTGGTGCCGCTCCTTTCCCTTTACTTTTTGAGTTCCAGCTTTCTCACTCTACGTCGCAACCCCATACAACTCCTCTCACCTCTCCCATCCCTACTGTTCTATTTACTTCGGCAAGCCCAATCATAACCCCGATGGGAGAGAAGAGTAAGAATACAGATCAATTAGAAGCTCCTAAAGCCAAGCGGGCTCGCACCACCGAAGAAAATCCGGTGGTGGACCTCACTACGGATGATCCACCACTGACACCGAGTACCAGGGTGTTGATACAGGAAGAACCACTCATTGACCCGTCCGAATTCATCAACATTCGCCTTCTGCCACAATGCACCATTCCACCTCCACCTACCACTTCATCCGCTCCATCCAATTCATCTGCTACCGTGTCCGACCCAATCATCTAGGAACTCCTTGGTGGGGACCACGGGGCTGAAGTTGACTCCAGTATTGCAGCAGTAGTACCACCGGTCGACCCCACGGGAGAACCCCAAGTTTCTCTGTCTGATATATTTACCCAGAGGGCACACATTGTTGCCGACTCAGTGGAGGCTCAGCCTGAGCCTACTGTCCCTCCACAAACTGGCCATACAGATTAGCGGGAATGGCCAGACTTGAATATGGCCAACTCAGCACACCAACAGACCCCGCTGCCATCCCCTCCAGAGCATTCTAATCACTCAGTTTCTAGTGGGCAACCCTTGCAAGAAAGGAGGCCAGACTAGGGCAGCCCAGCAAGCCAAAAGGCTTCATTCCGAGCTACAGCAGAGGTGCGACAAGCAATAGCAACATATTTCTGTGCTTACTGAACATCGCGACCAGCTCATAACGACACAGGAGCAGCTGAAAGGTCAGATAAAAAATGTCACCCAGGTGTTTTCAGAGCTATGGCCAACTGTCAGGGCTCATTATACTCAGCTGCCTGCTGATGTCTCAGAGATGAGTATCTTAGCACATGCCTTCCACCTCTGAATCACATTCAACAGCCTCCACAGGGAAAATGAGGCGCTTCAAGCAGCGTTAGCTACACGGCCAGCGCCGCCCGATCCAGAGGTTGTTTATTCAGCATAGGTTGCAGCAAAGCAGGGCCAGGCCACTCAAATGCAAGAAAATCTCACCTCTGCGGTGCGCGAGGATCACGTCCTCCTGAAGGGTCTTCAAAAGTGCTCAATAGCCCTTACAGTCAAAACGCAGCCAATTTCAGTGCAACTACAGCAGATTTCCAGGGAAATCCAAGAGGCCACGGACCCCACGCGGTTGGAACAATTATATGCCCAGGCAGATGATCTTGAAGTGCAGATCCAACAAACAGAGGCCAGCTCAGCAATGGCCAAACGGGTAATTCGTGAGCTCCACCTGCCCCTCCAACTCAGTGCCAGGACAACGCAACAGCTAGCCACCGAGGCCGAGACCCAGATTAGCACGGTGTTCGGGGTTGTACCGGCGCACATAGAGGAGACTGCTGTCACCAAGATTGCCGAAGAAACAGATTCACTGCTGCAGGGGTGGCAGCAAGCTGTGTCGAACTTCACCGAGCTTAAAGCTACAGTGTTCCGCAGAGTCCTGGAGTTGGGGCCCTTGTTTGGACAACAGACGGAAGGAGCACAGCAAGAACAGGGCACGGGGTCCAGCAGGGCAATGGAGATAGAGACTGTGATTTGCGATTGACTCGGGACGAGTTAAGAAACTGTGTTCGGGGCCTGTTGGGGCCCTTGTTTTGAAAAATTGTTTTGAATATTTTGAATTTTGAATAAAGGATAGATTTTGGGTTGTGGAATGATGACGCATGGCAGTCGCAACCAAGTTGCAACTACAGTAAGTAGCGGAACTACCGAAGTTGCAAGGGAATAGGTACATAGCTAAAGAAAGCAGATGCATGAGTACAGATGAAGAGAACATACAACAGAAGACAGAGAGCAGAACACACAGACAACAAGAGAGAAGACAGAAGCAGCTGAAGAAGAACGCAAGAGGAACTAACAGTTGCGATAGCGGGTGAATAAATAGTCGTCACTCGGGCGAAAGAGCAGAGGAATGCAGAGCGACTAAAGGAGAATGAGGGGATGCTGCAGCAGGAACACAGACCAAGCATGATATCACTTTAGTTCCTAGGTTTCTCTTATCTACCTTTCTGTTCTATAATGCGTATGTATCAGACTTGTAAGCTCTCCTTGAGAAAGCTATGTAACTATGGGTTTGGACGAAGATATCAATATACTTGTAGGTTGATGTCTTCTTATGTGATTCACATGCATGCATGATGGTTGTGATGATTTAAAATTTTATTTGCTTAATACCTGTACACTCTCTGAATGTTCTTGCGTATATCATGATGTTTATGCAATCAATTCACTGTTAACCATGAGTTGCAGATCCTTTTACTGCTATCGATCTATTCCCCTTCTACATGTGGTTGCGGCATGCCTTGAGTGAGACTCTCTGCTCTCCGGAGTAGGGTGACAATGCCGGCGTGGTTCTAAACTACAGTGGATTCCCTTGTTGACCCCAACCCCTGAACCTGGGTCTTGCCTGCGAGACCTGTTTCTTCGCCAACAGGATGAACTGGGTAGTGTGGGAATAACTATTGCTGATGATGATTTGGTCAGCTTGGCTCTCTTGGTAATTCCTAAGAGTTGGCACAGTTATGAAGACTCTATCAACGGACGAGAAAAATTACCGAATTGGGAATGACTGTGGTTAGATCTGGTGCAGGAGGAGTTTAGGCGGAACACCAAAGATGGCTCTTCATCAAAGCATGATGATGAAGATGATTTTGCGTTGGCTGCCAAGGTGAAGAAGGGGAAGGGGAAGAAATTCCATTCTAAATTTGATTCTTAAGGAAAGATGCTGGATATGTCCAAGGTGAAGTGTTTTCATTGTCACGAACATGGGCATCTTGTTACTAACTATCCACAAAAGAAGAAGAACATCAAGGCTACTGGAGTTGTAGTTGGTGAGGCCCTTACCTCGCAATTTGAGCTTGACTTATCCTTGATTGCATGCATGGTGCCAAGTGCATTGGGATTGGTGTGGTATTTGGATAGTGGTGCTCCCTTTTACATGACGGGAGATAAGGAACTTTTTAGTGACTTGGAGGAGAAAGATCTCCAGATGCATATAGAGATGGGAGATGACAGATGATACAGTGCTACAGGGATTGGTACCATTACCTTTCAGAGGGAGTCAACTAAACCATTTCAATTAAAATATGTTATTCATGTTCCAGGTCTAAAGAAAAATTTGGTCTTAGTCGCAATGTTGGAGGATAGAGGTTATGACGTTTGTTTTAGTGATGGAAAAGCTTTCTTGCGACATAAAACAATGGGTCAAGCCAAGAGGATAGGGATTCAAGTTAAGATTCTCTACAAGGTGGAGGTAGATGGCTGCGCTGCCATGATGGTCAAGGTAGAAAAAGTGGTGAGCTGGGATGAGGGCGAATTATGGCACAGGCGATTGGGCCATCTTCATCATGAAGCCTTGAAAGTCATGCAACAAATATCTATTGGACTTCCAATGGGAACTCTTGCTCAGTTAGATCAGTGAAAGGGTTGCACCACGGGGAAGTATGTAAAGTCCACCTTTCATGATAAGGAGAACCGTGCTTCGGGGATCCTTGAGAGAGTTCACACAGATGTGTGTGGACCGTTCTTGGTTGCTTCAACAGAAAAACATAAGTACTATTTAATATTTGTTGATGAATTTTCTCGTAAATGCTGGATCTTCTTCATGCAGAAGAAGGATACAAAATTCTCAAAGTTCTGTGAGTTTAAGGAATTGGTGGAGAAAGAGTCAAGGAAGCGAGTGAAGGCTCTTAGGAGCGATAATAGTTGAGAATACATCTGTAACAAATTCAAGAAATTCTACAGCAAAGAAGGAATTCGAAGAGAACTCATAGCACCTCATAACCCATAAAAAAATGGGGTTGCGGAGAGGAAGAATAGAATGATCATGGGTGCAGCACGAGAAATGTTGCATGATCAGGGCCTACCAATGAATTTGTGGGCGGAAGCATGCAACATTGGGTTTATGTGCAAAACTATTTTCCTCATAGAGTACCTGGCATGAGTACACTTGAAGAAGCTTTCACTGGTAAGAAACTAGATATTTCACACTTTAAGATTTTTGGATCATCTGTTTATGTGCATGTGATCAAGGACACCAGGAAGAAGCTGGAGCCGACTGCTGAAGTTGGGATTTTTGTGGGGTACACAGAAATGACCCATAATTATCGTGTGTATTTTCCAAACAACAAAATGAATGTTGTGCGATGGGATATAAAATTCAATGAGGGCAAAGCCATGCGGTTGTCGCTTGAGAGGGAGCTGGACTTGCATGCAGAGGAGGAACTGCTGGTTCCCAAAGATGAATCTCTAGATGTGGATCAACCACAAGAGGAGGTTCATGGAGTGGAGGAGTCCACTCACATAGATCCATCCATCAAAAATGGCAGAAGGTGTACCACAGAAGCTGATAGGCTGAGACTTGATGCTACACAAAATGTATGAGCCCCTACTTCAGAGTGGAGACAAAGAAAGTCTCCTAACTGATTTACTATATGCATGGCTCTCATGAGGAAATGTATTGTGATTGAAATATCTTCCTTTCAGGAAGTAGTGTAGGATCCCACATGGGTAGATGCAATGGTGGATGAGTATGAATCCATTGCCAAAAAAAGTGCTTGGGAAATTTTTCCAAGGTCGGTTGATAAATCAGTGGTAGGTTCGAGATGGATCTACAAGGTAAAGAAAGGTGTTGATGGGAGTGTGGAGAAATACATATTTGTGGTGCGAGGCTTCTCATAGATTAAGGGGATAGATTATGAAGAGACCTTTGCACCTGTCGCAAGGTATTTTTCCATAAGGACCATCCTTTCTCTCTCAATGTAGATGGGCTAGCACATTCATCATATGGATGTGAAAACTACGTTTCTCAATGGGATCATTGAGGAAGAGGTGTACATAGAGCAGCCTGAATGTTTCGATATCTTCAATAGCGAGTTGCATGTGTGTCGACTCAAAAGAATGCTATATGGGCTGAAGCAAGCACCCCGTGCTTGGTACACTCGAATAGACAACTATTTCATCGGACTGGGCTTCACTTTAAGTGAAGCAGATAAAAACCTATACCAAATTGTGGTGGAGGGTAAGCTTTTAATCATTCTTCTTTATGCTGATGATTTAATATTTATTAGTGATGAGCATCTAATATACTCATGCAAGGAGGAGCTTGCAAGGGAGTTTGAAATGAAGGATATGGGCCTCCTTCATTATGTCCTTGGATTGGAAATATGGTAGCGAGATGGTGAAATTTTTGTGTCTCAAGGAAAGTATGCAAGGGAGATACTCGATAAGTTTCAAATGGAGGGCTGCAAACCCATGGATACTCCTCTTCCAGGAAAATAGAGGAAAGAGAATGCTACTTATGGAGATGTAGTGGATGCTACTGTCTATCTATAATTAGTGGGTTTGCTAATGTATCTAGTGGACACGAGACCTAACATTTGCTATGCGGTTAACTAGCTGAGTCAAGCTATGGTTAAGCCTACCAAGCTCTTTTGGAAGGCGGGTAAGCATATATTGAGATACTTGAGGGGCACATCAGAGTATGGTTTATGGTACAAATAGACTAATGGAGTGACTTTGCATGGCTTCACAGATGCAGATTGGGTAGGCAGTCCATCGGATAGAAAGAGCACATCAGGGGGTATATTTAGTATCAGGTCTACAAATTTTTCTTGGTACAACAGGAAGCAGAGATTCATGACATTCAGTTTAGCGGAAGCAGAATACATGGAAGCAAGTCAAGTTTCATGTAGGCTATCTGGATGAGAACAATCTTGGTTGGTTTGTTTGGTTCTCATATGGATCCTACAATGATTCATTGTGATAATCAGAGTTGCATTAAACTCTTGATTAGGGTCCCGTGATTTGGCTGATTGGCAAGCCAAATGACAGTGTAACATCAAACCAGTCTTTGGAGCCCAAGGACCTAGCCTTCCTGGACTCAGAGAGGGCTCTCTCTATTTGTGTAAGGGATATCTGTGTGTTTGCTTATTTTGTTCTAATTTTAGGCTAGTTATGAAGTAGGTTTTTGGTTTTGGCTTTTAGGTTGTGAGGGATGAAACTGATCAAAGATATAAGATAGGTAAAAATATGTCAGATCAACTGGGCTATGGGGTCGAAAAGGTCAAGAAAGATTTCATATGGTGATACAAGGTTGTTGAAGGGCTGATTTGATTCGAGGTAAAATGGATCTTTGGGAAAAATGGAGTGAAATGGACATTAAGTTTGTGAATAACAAAGGATTTCAAGCATAACTACTTTAATAGCTGACATAAACATGGTAGGGCAAACCATTAATCATGAGAAATGTAACTATAAGCTATTCAATGCATATAAATAGACATTCAAGCCATGCATAGAGATATATAACTCTCTAACTTTAGGAAATGGCTATCAGACCTTGGGGAAATACATTTAAGACAGACAAACAACTCAAATCACTATGTCAAAATGCCTAAACATAGTACTTCAAGTTATTGGGCACTTTGAAGACAAGATTGCATAGTTTTAGGAAAAGGGCAAGATCAGTACAATATCTCCTTGGTTCAACAAATGAAAATCTAATCAATCAAAGACAAGTTTCATAGGTGGAGCTATGGCTAGCCATGAGTAAGCAGGGCATACCGTAAATCATACTTAGCATGCATAAAACCACAAATAAAACAAGCAAACAATATTCTTCAGTTATTAAAGAGCAATCAAGGATTCTTTAACATGACGAAGAATGAAGAAAACATGGAAGCTATAAAGAAACGGGAAATTTGAGGTGCCTCCAAGGGCATGTATCAAATCTATTCTCTACTATCTTATAGAAAGAAAGAACATGGATTTATGAATGAAAACTAGGAAAAAAAACAGAGATAGAGACACTATACCATTCTACCAAGTCATTGAATCCAACAACAATCCTCTTTCATCATCCAAGAACATCCAAGAAACTATCCAAGAGTATGAGACAAGTATTTCTTCCAAAGCTTATATGACCATATATTGCTTCTATTCATCAAGTTTAGCCTTGTTTACAATGAAATCCTTTGGAATATATAGGCCAAAGTGAGGAAAACCTCTAAGTTCAACTTGCAATCTCATTGGCCTATCCAAAATATCTGATTTTGTCCTTGAGGCTTTGCAAAGCCCAAGGCACAAAATATCTAATAAAATATCTAAAAAATGCTAAAAAAGAGAAATATATTGACTTTTCATAACTTATCATGTACAAAAATAGCTAAATGCACATGAAGAAAAGTCACTTTTGAAAGGTTCAATTTTTACAAAAATACTCAAGAAATACATCAGCAAAAGGTCCCCTGATTTGCCAACAACTTTTGGAGGCCTTCCCGATGTTGAAACGAGGCCCATGATGGCTCATTGGAAAGATATAAGTGTCATATTTTTTAAAATATTTAGTTTTCTCCCAACTGACGACTATAAGTCCTCCAAAAACAGACCTGTGTGTAAAAAACCAAAAAATAGGCCTCGCTGATAAACGGGGCAGAGTGTAGAAAAAGCGAGTGTTTTTTGCCATTTTGGCGGAGCAAATGATCTTCAATTGTTATGAAAATCACTGAGTATGTGACCCTAAAATTATGGCATCTAATGATACCATTTTCATCCTTTGAGGATGCCCCAAACTGAAATGGCGATGCCCATGATTTTTGGCCAAAAACCCAAAAATGACAAAAAAACCAAAATTTGTCGAATTTCGCCCAAACTTGGCGAGCATGCCCCTCAAGAGTTTTCAAAAACATGTTGTGAAGATGAGGCAAAAATTTGGAGCCTTGAGGTGTCTTTCCTCAATTTTGGTGCCGGGTGCTTCCCTTTAGCCTCCTTGAGTGGCCTTCAATTTCCGCCGGGCAAAATGATTTAGCTTTTTATAATGCCCAGTCATCCTCCGTTGAAGGTCCAAGTCCCTATTTTCCTTCTCCAATTTCTTCTCCAAGTGATCATTAACTCTCTCAAGCCATGCTTCCCGATTGTTCTCTATCTCTTGCTTGAACAATGTAGTGAGAGGGGTAGATTGGAGAAGGGCACCTTCTTCTTCCTTTTGCTTCTCAAGGGCTTTTTTGAGCCCTATGGTTCTTGGCCTCTTTCGCCTGGGCTGATCGTCGCCTTCGCTCTCATCGAACTCACCCATGATTTCTTCCAATCTCACTTGTGCTTTGGAGGCCTCCTTTTTGTATTTGATGGCCCGTGTCTCATATACAACCATATGGACACTCATCTACTTGTTTTGAACTTGAAAAAAGTGATTGAAGTTCCTAGCCCTATCAAGATCGGTCCTCAAAGCATCAATTTGGTTTTCTCTATTGATCAAGAGATTTTCTAGGATCCGGGCTTCATTATCACTATCATCACTTTGGATTTGGATGATGTCGAATTCCCTTTCCTATTCATGACTGCCTTCTTCCTTGTCCTTCCCTTTGCTTTGGGTGGCTATTTTAGTCTTCCTCCTCTTGGGCAATTCGACAATGGGCTTCTTGGGAAATTTTCCCTTGCTTCGGAGGGCCCTAGTCACATTTGGAGTTACAACTCTAGGCACCCTTTTCCTTGATGTCAGGGGCTTGGCCACTTTCGGAGAAGAGAGCATGGCCCCTTGCCTAGGAGAGGCAGCTAGCACATGCTCCATGGGCTCTTTACCCTTGTCACTTTGCTCCTCATTTTTTCCACTGTCTTGGATTTCTTCATGGATGCCTTAGCTATCTTTTTTCATTTCCTTTTGAGGGCTGTCCTCCTCACTGTGTTGCACTTGTTTATCATGCTGCCCTTCTTCTTCATGAGGCTGCTATTCCTTTTTATGAGGCTGCTGTTCCTCATCCTGTAGCTGTATCTATTCATCATCATGAGGCTGCTGTTCATCATGCTGTGGATGCCTTTGTTCATCATTTTCATGAGACTGCTCACCTTTTTCATGAGGCTGCCTCTGTTCATCATGATGTGGCTGCCTCTGTTCATCATGAGACCACTCACCCTCACTGTGCTGCACATCTTCATGCTGCTGCCCTTCATCATCTTCAAGAGTCTGCTGTTCTGCCTCACTGTGATGCTGCTCATCATCATGCCCTTATTCCACTTGTTGTTATGCCTCACTATGATGCTGCTCATCATCATCTTCCTCATCATGCCCTGTTTCATCATGCTGCTGCTCATCATCACTTTCCTCTTCTTTCTCATGCTCTTCTTCCTCATCATTATCTTTTTTTTGTTCTATGGTAAATTTGAGCTTCTTGGGAATAGGTTTTCTAGAAGAAGGCGAAGGATGGTGAGTAGAAGGTGAAGGATATGTATGAACTGGAGGGACAGTGGAGAAATCCGGATGGGTGATGAAAGTATCCCAAGAGACCTCCCTCTTCTCAAGCTGATGAAGAATGATGACTTTGATGAGGGAGTGATGGAAGAGGCAGGCTGTCTACTGTGAATGAGGCTTTTTCTGAATAGTGGAGGCCATTTTCTCAATGCTTCTATGTAGTAAGAAAGGGAGATTTAGCAATTTGGCCCTCGTGAAATGCACGAGCAATCGAATATGATAGGCATAGACTCGGGAGAATATTCCCTCACAAGTGAAGTATTTCATGATGATCTTCATGAGGGGGGCGTAACTAGTCAACATATATGAGAAGGGGAAAATGGATGGACATGAATCTCTATGCTCATGCTTCAGAAAGGGCTTGTATTCTTCTGAGTCTAGGTGGCTTAGTTTAAACCACTTCTCCCCGACATAAGGGATTTTAGTGGCCTTGGAGATGGACCTTGGAGAGAATTTGAAATCTAGGCCTGCCAGATGGAAATGCTTCTCTTGAAATCTCAAAGCGCAAAGGTGTGTTAAAGGGGAAAAGCTCTTCACCTCTTGCACTTTTTGACAAAAATCTAGACACCCAACCTCATGGAAATTGAACAAGACTGATGGGTGGGCATTCACTTATTTAATGGAAACAGGCTCAAATCTCTTGTGCAAGCCACTCCTACTGTCTTGCCTGGGAGGCATCTTGTTTTGAATGCTCTCTGCAACACCAAGCTGTCTCAAATGGCCTTTGAAAAGTTTTTCTCAAGCACACACCTCTGTCCTGCCTATCAGTCACTGTTTGACCAAGACAACTGCTTCAAATGCTTTGTGAAATATTCTCCCAACACCAAACTTCTACTTCTTACAAATCACTGTTTTGTCTCTTTTTATGCCAATCAACAAATAGTTATCAAAATAACAAGCACACAGTCAAAATGCTATTGTGTTTGGGTAAGGTCACAAGGATCCTTTGTGTTTTGGTATAAACAATACAGCCTTGTAAAAAACAAAACACCCCTCCCAATCAAAAACACTCTTCTTGTATTTCATTGTTTCACATGCATAGGTAGACAAGAACACTTTCAAATTGAGTTAAAATATCTTTCACCACAGTCTGCTTTATGGGACAAAGGAGGCAGCCCTAGTTTCACTGTTTTTCCACACAGAGAGGACTTTTGAAGTGATAGAGTATTTTAGACTTGATCACCGTTGTCTCTTTACAAAACTGTTTCACCTTAGGATCACATGTTTCTTATACCCAGGTTAACAAAAACACCCTCAAATGATTTTGCAGAATCTCTCACCACACTTTGTTTTATGGGACAAAGGAGGTAGCACTAGTTTCACTGTTTCACTTATTCAAAAGGAGACACATTTGAAGGTGACAAGGCATTTAGACTAAGACCACTGTTTTCAAAATAGGCTTATTGTTGTCACCTTACAATCACTGTGCTTTCCTTACAAAGACTGCTTCCACCTTAGAGCACTGTTTTCACTTTAGACTTTGCTGACAGAGGTTAGTTTTGTCCTATCACAGTTAGGACACCTTCAACAATTTCAAAAACCTCTAACACTGTGCTTATTTTGACTTGCAAGTAGTGTTATGGTTTATCACTGTTTTGAGGGCAGTTTTAGGCCTTTTGACACCAATATAAACACACCACTTTCACTATATTAATCATGGGCAATAATAGCCACAACAATCTTGGATTTTTATCAAAACACTCAACCCTCCTTATCACTGTTTCTCCCTTGGAGAAAAATGCTCTATCACCCCCTTCATATTTTCAAACAACTAGCAAGGAGAAAATGAAGAATACCTTGCAAACTTTCACGGGCTTTCGTTGATGATTTGGCAGCGTCAGAGATGCTTTTGAAGGCGTTTTGATCGCTCAACAGGTGCAGCATGTTCAAAAGGGAAAGTGTCGTGTAGTAGACAGGGTGTCGGGTCGGCCTTCGGGCAGTCGTGACCGGCGCCTACAGGCACGCCACGCACCGCTACAGGCATGCCGCGAAGTAGTGTAATGCCTTTATGATTTTTCACCTGAACGCACTGCACGCTCTTCCAGGCGCGCCGGGCAGTCTTAAACCTCCAAAAATCTGAAATTTCGCTTGAAATTTCCTTGTTTCGGTCAGAGAGCAGCCAGAGGGATCTGTTCCTCATGTTTTTGAATTTCCAATAGACCCTGCAACGGTCTCTAACTCCCTTTTGCAGGCGAAAAGGTCAATTGGCTTTGAAATGCTTTATGAGGGTTTTGAAGCTTTTATGAAAAAGCTCTCGGTTGCAAAACAAAACATGAAGCATTGTTTTGTCATTTCACCATTTTTAAAACCTATAAAGACTCTTTTTGCACTAATCCTTTGACAAGATGCTGAGTTTGACTTTTGAAAAGGTAACATAGTGATGGTTTTTGTTTAAGTAAAAAGGCCTTTTTCAGGAATTGCAAATCTCCTCTACTGCCTTTTCACTGTTCTTCATTAAAGAAGAATCTCTGCCATTGCTAACCTTTTTAATGACCTTTTTAAAGGAAAAATCTGCTAATAAAACATACCAATGATTTTTGAAGCATTTTTTGCCATTCTTGCAAGGAGATAACTCATTATTTTAAAACTTAATTTGATAGTTTCTGCTCCTGATGTTTTGAAGGTGATCATGCCCACTGTGAAGCTGATCGAACTGGTGGGTGCTGCTTTGAGCCTTTCTTTTGACTGTGGGTGAAGAACTTCATTTGTACACTCCAGATCTTACCCATACCTATTAATCAAGGAAAAAGGCCTCTAAAGACCCTTGGGACTTCACATATCCATAAAGGGGCTTTTGACTGTGATAGTGGCATGTTTTATCTGTTTTGAGTGTTGTCCGTGATTTTAAAGAACTTGTTATTTCCTTTTTCACACCTCGTGTCTCTGTGTTGTTCATTTGCAAAGTACCCTTGAGAAAACAAAGCTTAGGTTACCTCCTTGTCACTTTTGATAAGTTTTGAAAAAGATCTTCATGAACAGGAAGAGCAAAACCTTTTTGAATATCAACATCACTCCTGGGCCTCTGTTAGACTCAGCTAATATCAACTACTTTCAACTCTTTTTTTTAAAGGAACAATGACTAGATGTCATGCCTATTTATCAAGGAGAGGGATATTTGGAAACCCTTAATGAATTTACATACCTCAGCAAGGTTTGTTCATTTTGGCTCCAGACTGCTTTTCAAAGAAATCTCTGATAGAAGATAAGTCAGCCTCTCTGATCATTATAGTACCCCTGCTTTCTTTTTGTTTTTTAACACCATTTCTCTGTTCATAAGCCTCCAATTGTCTCCTACTGCTCTTAAAATTTTCCTTTCAATCAGTGAAAACCCTAAAATCAAACTCTGTCTCTGGCCCTCTGCTTATTAGATGAAGGAGGCCATTATCACAGTGTCAAACCCTCTGCTTGTAAAATGAAGGAGGTTCTCTCAGTATTTCAACCCTCTGCTTGTAAAATGAAGGAGGTTTTCTCAGTATTCCAACCCTCTGCTCATGTATGGAGGATGTTTTCTCAGTGATGCCATTTCATTAGCTTTTAAACAGTGCTATATTTCCTTTACCGACTATTCATGCTTGAGCAAATGAAGATGAAAAACTGTTAATAAGTCATGATGGGCATTTATCTGAGACATGTAATTCTGCTGTCCAAATACCTTTGCACCTCTTTAGACATCACAAGCAATTTGGCTAGTATCTGCAAAGCATTTTTTTTCATTTATAATTCACTAACCTTTGACTGTGATTGCAAGAGCTTAATGAAACAACTTTCTGCCTTGTAGCTGCATCCCAGGCTCAAAACCACATGAGAAGCAACTGTCTTCTCATGTTGAGTTTAATACTGTCTTCTGGAATACTGGTACACTTCTGCTCTTAAGAGATCCATTGAAATACTGTAAAACCACCTAAAATCAATTTGACCTATGGCATATGCATTGCTGAGATTTCAGAGCTTGTTAGTGGCGCGACTTAAGGGTGTAACCAACTTTATTTGTAGAATAAGAAGGTCTATTAGGACTGGTTGATAATAGATATAGGTTCTTTGGCTTTAGGATTTGGATTGTTTTCCTTAGAGCTGATGGACAAGCTAGTATGGCTGAGGCTAGATAGGGCTTGACAATGAGATTTTATCTCGTCATGGGCTGATTGAAAAGGTAGGAGGGAAAAAATATTTATGGGTGTTTTTCCAGCTGGAAAATTTGACAAATTTTTGAGATCAGCTGCTAGAAAACTCAGCTAGGAATCTAGTCATCAACAACAGGTGAAAAATACTGATGACTAACAGTGGCTCCATTTGGGGAGGGCAGCTCCTTTTCAGGAGGTGTCCAGAATTGAAAATCTTTGGCTTATGAAGACCAATGCCTTTATCCATTGGCGCAAATATCTTTCTTCCTTGATGCTATTTCTGAAAATTGACAGCAACATTAGCATCAATGATATTTCTACCTACCCCACTATATTTCCTAACATTTTTTTCTTCTTTTGGGTGCATTTGGACTAGAAACCCTTTGACATAGTATTTTTGCAAAGAGACACTATCTAATTCTACACTTATATCTGTCGGGAGTTCAGATTAAGATGATGAACTCCTTCATTTCTCTACCTATGCTAGATCGACTGTCAAGGTTAGGCTGTTTGACAGGGTTTTATTCTCTAATCTAAAACATGAAATTGAAAAATGACCAAATCAGGATTAGATAGTTTGATTTGTCATGTACTTGTGGCACGAAAGACAAGCTGCACACAAATATTATTTTGCATAAAAATGAAATCTAGGAAAACAAGGCTAGGATACACAATTTGTTTTTCATCCCTGCTTTCCTCTTTGGTTCTGTTTTGAGCATGTGGAACTAGTGTCTTTTCCTAATCTACTCTCTTTGATAAGTCAAGCTTACACAATGTTGACCATCTTTCCACTCACTAACTTATCAGCGAATAAATTTAAAACATGTTCAATTATGATTAGGCTAGATAACTGAACAAGACGTTTGAGCACTAGTAGTGGAATTTAGACTTATGCGCTTTCCGAATGACTATTTTTTGAACATGGGGCCTTCTTTCTATTTTTCAAACCGCCCTCTTTTCTATTTTTCTATTGTTTTTGAATTTTCTATTTTTGATCTATTTTTCAAACAATGGTATATACAATCATTTAGAAAGTCTTAAAATTGGAGCTCTTGACAAAAATAATTCTTTAATGTCTCGCCATTCACAGGACCTCCAAAAGTTTCAGTCCCATCAAGTTCTTGCAGGAAAAAGGCATTGTTTCCGCTAACCGAGCTGATGATGAAAGGCCCCTTCCATAAGTTTTCAAACTTACCATGTTTACCTTTGTTTTCTCTTCTGGAATCCCATTTTAACACTTTGTCCCCAATCTGAAAATTATTTTCCTTGGTCCTTCTGTCAAAAATCTGTTTTATTCTGTCTTGCGCTAATTGAGCCTTTTGGTAAACTTCTTCTCTTGTTTGCTGTAAATGGATAGTCTGATTTACCCTCCTTTGCATGTCATTTTCTTCTATTTGAACTTCTTGCAACAACTTCATTACTGGAACTCCTAAGGATGTTGGGAAAATGGAATCTATGCCATACACTAGTTGGTAGGGAGACATGCCGATTGATTTTTTGGTGGTCAGTCTATCAACCCATAGTGTGTGTACTAGTTTTCCATGCCATGCCTTTTGATTTTGTTCCAGAAGTTTCTTGATGATGTTGACTAGGATTTTGTTAGAGGCCTCGGCTAAACCATTACCTTGAGGGTAATAAGCTGTGGAATGTCCTAATGAAATGTGATATTTGTAACAGAAGTCAATCATTCTTTTGGAGGAAAAGGAAACAACATTATTTGTAATGATCTTTCTAGGACAACCAAATCTAGATATGATATTGGTTTCTAGGAACTTAATGATGACTGAATCGGTGGAGTTCCTGGAAGGTACAACTTCTATCCATTTGGTAAAGTATTTAGTGGCTGTAAGGATCCATTTATGTTGAGCGGATGAGGAAGGGTGAATTTTCCCGATAAAATCTAGACCCCATTGCTAGAAGGGTCCTTCGACTATGATGGGGTGTAAGGGCAAAGGTAAAAGCTTTTTCTTGCCATAAAAAAATTGACACTTATGGCATGTCATAACTAGCTTGTGAGTGTCAGGAAATAATGTAGGCCAATAATAACCGGCTTTAAGGATTTTTTTCGTTGTGGTTTTCCAGTAGAGATTGACCTCCACATTCTCCTTCATGCATTTCGTGCATAATTTTCTCTGCATCAGACTCAAGCAAACATTTAAGCAGCGTACCAGTGGGATTTTTCCAATACATAAATCCATCTATAATGAAAAACTTTAAAGAATTTTGTTTAAGAAATCTTGCTTTTGTCTTTGATAAAGTTGGAGGAGCATTTAGATAAAATAATACATAAAGAATATCTGCATACCAAGGTGAATTTAAAAATACTTGTTCAACATGAGGGGTTGTGCATTCTTCCTGCTCTTCTAAGGCATCAACAAAATTTATATCTAAAGCTTGGAGGTTGGTTTCAGCCATTAGTCTTGCAAGGCCTTGTCCTTTAACCAGTTTGGTAGGTTGGATTTCTAAGTCATATTATAAGATGATAGCGATCCATTTTCCCCTTTTACCATCGGGATCTTGGTTTAATATGTCTTTGACGACGGTATTAGGAACAAAACAGATGACATGAGAATGCAAGATTTAAACTCATAAATCTTTCAGTGCTTTTACCAATGCGAATGCTTGTTTTTCCATGATGTTATATTTCAAGGGAGCATCTCTCAGGGATTTGCTGAAAAAGGCAATGGGTTGCTCTTACCCTATTGCGTTTTTTTGCAACAACACAGTAGCTATTGTGTGTTCTGAGGCAAATGAAAAAATGTAAAATTCTTTGGTGAAATCAGGACTTATTAATATTGGTGTTTCAGTTAGGGCCTTTTTAACTAGTTCAAAATATTTTTTGGCTTCCGCAGTTCATTTAACCCCGACCTCTTTTTTCAACATATTTGTGATATCTCTCAGAAATTCGGCAAGATTTGGGATGAATCTTCTTAAGAAATTAATCTTTTTGATAAAGGATTGCAGCTCCTTTATGTTTCTGGGGTGACTTATTTGTAATATGCCTTCAATTCTCTGGGGGTCTATTTTTATTCCTTCTTCCGAAATAATGTGACCTAGGATTTTTCCTTCTTCTAGACCGAAAAGTGTTTTC
The DNA here is from genome assembly GCA_034641835.2 of Pinus albicaulis. Classification (NCBI taxonomy): domain Eukaryota; kingdom Viridiplantae; phylum Streptophyta; class Pinopsida; order Pinales; family Pinaceae; genus Pinus; species Pinus albicaulis. Next base: position 1,510,137,448 of record CM076582.1, on the reverse strand, counting down.
TTGGGGTTTAGGGATAAACCATATTTTCTACATTTGTTAAAAACCTTTCTTAAGTGCACCAGGTGTTCTTCATCTGATTTGGAATATACCATAATATCGTCAAGATATATGACTATGAAATAACCTATGTCTTCTGAGAAGGCTATGTCCATGGCTCGTTGGAATGTGGCACCGACATTCATCAATCCAAAGGGCATTTTAACGTACATGAAAGTGCCCTAGGGTGTGGTGAAAGTTGTTTTGTGTTGATCAATGGGGTAAACCAGCACTTGGTTATAACCAGAAAAACCATCAAGTAATGAGATACTTTTAGCACCTACTACCTTTTGAAGTATGTGGTCCATTTTGGGCAATGGATAGTTGTCCTTTAAACAGGCTCTATTTAGGTTTCAGAAATCGATACAGAGTCTGATTTCACCATTATTTTTCCTAACTGATACTAAATTCGAAACCCATTCAGAGTACCTAAGGGACACTATTATCCCAGCATCATACATCTTTTTGATTTCCTTTTCAACCAATGGTAGTAAGACTGGGTTTATTCTTCTTAACTTTTGTTTGAAAGGCTTCTGGTTTTCTTTAAGGGGAATCTTATGTTGAATGATGCTTGTGTCATATGATTTTAAATATTGGTATCCTTATGCGAACACATCTTTGAATTCTTTAAACAAATTGATGTACTTCTACTTTATGTGAGGAGGGAGGGTTTTGGATAGTTTGATCTTTCTTGGTTCTTCCAGGCTTCTTATGTCATATTCTTCTATGTCAACTTCGGTAGATTCCATTTTTGGCTTTTTGGTCACATCGTTAAAATCAAACAATTCTTCTAAAGGTGCAAGCCCTCTGGGTATGGTGTCATTTTCACAGTGTAGGACTTCAAGTTACCTTTGGTCTATGTCCTCTCCCATCTCAGTTTCATATGAATGATTGACCAAGTTTACATCTGTCCAAGAAGGTAAATTTGGCTCTTGATCTTGATTTTTTCCAGGTTTCTTTTCTTCATTTTCTAAGTCTGTTTTGGTTACTTCAAATTCATTCTTAGATTGTAAGAAATCATCAATTTGATTGTCATCTTTGAATATTTTCCAATGGTCAATGTTATCTGGTACTGTAGGGTGATGTTTGACTTGAATACTGTATTGCTCGCTTAGACATGGTATTTGGCCATTGCTTGCAGCAAAGGCGAGCTCATTTGCTAGGCTATTTTGAGCCCTAGGAATATAAGTGAGTTCATATTTTTTGAAGGTTTTGAGGATGTCTAAAGCTGCATTTCTGTATTCTCTTAGTCTTGGGTTTTTTTCCGAATATTAACCTTTGATTTGCCTAATTACAAGTTTTGAATCTCCCTGGGCTGATATTTTCTTGGCGCCTAAGTCCTTAAGTATGTGCAGACCAAGGAGAAGGGCCTCATATTCCGCAACGTTATTAGTACATTGGAATTCTAATCTAAAAGAATGACCTTCATTAGTATTGTGTATCTAGATGCCGGCCCCCGAACCAGTTTTTCCACAAGAACCGTCAAAGCTTATACTCCAAAGAGCTTCTTTTTCATACACGATACTAAGCTGTTTTTCAGGTTTCTTGGAGCTTTGATCATCAGTTTCTTCATTTAGTAATGGGAAATGTGGTTTTGATGGTTTGAAATCCTCCTCATTTTCTTTTATCTACTCGCTTATATCACTTTCATTGTATAAGATAAAAGAATCTAAATTGGAATGAATGGAATAAATGGGAGTGTTGTTTGGCTTATCTCGGCTGCTAACCATGTATTTCATATGAGTTTCTCGGTATAATCTCCTAGTCTGGTTGAAAATTGGGATGGTAGCGAATGACATGTCCATTTGAAGGTTACCTTGTATTTTGGTAGCCCACAACCTCGATAGTAGCATTCCATACTTAGGAGGAATATCGGCCACTACTACATCCATGACTAGGTTTTTTGCCGGTAGTTGTGTCAAAGAAAAACACAGGTTCTTTATTAGCCCTAAGCATTTGACCTGACTTGAATCAAAGGAGTACAGGTCTTTGTCTGGTTGAGTTACCTCTAGACCCAGGTTTTCCATGATTTCTTTAGGCATGAGGTTATGGGAGGCACCCGAATCTAACATGGCATTATGTAATATCTTGTCCTGTATATTCAAGCTTACATAGAAAGGAGAGACAGCTCCTTCTTGGTATTCACCTTCTATTTTGGGGCCAAACAAGAGCTCGGGTTTGTCATTAGTTAGATTTAAGGTATCTGCCTCATTTCCTAAATCAAAAACTTTGAAGATTTGAGATCTATACCTATCTACAGTTATTAGCTCAGTAAGGGGTATAGTTATTTTTATTTTGGAAATTTCCCCTTCGAAACTAAAAGGAGTTTGTAGTTTGGACATATTTGTTTCAGCTTTTTCGGACATGATTTTCTCTATGTTCTTAATTTTCTAACTCTGGTTCGGGCCTTTGTTTGACATAGCCATCCCAAGAATCTTTGTGGAAGTACTAGGAGCATCTGAGCCAAGACTTGTTTGAATAGCTTTATCTTTGTTTTGGTCAGTTTTCTTGACCATGATTTTGTTGCTGTCCACTGCTTTCTTAAGGATGGTATCAGGGGTTCTAGCAGTGTCTGAGCTACGTTTCTTGGATTTGTCTTGGTTTTTTATGCTTCTAAGGTCATACTGTCTGTGAGCTTCTATGATGACATTTTGAAAATCTATAGCAGGATCTTCGGGATCTTCATAGTTGGTTTCATTTTGATTCAGAGAGAAGAAAGCTTGTTCTTCTTCTGTGAGGTAAACCTCACTCTCGTTATCAGAACCTATTAGGTTCAAATGAATTCCATCAATGGGTTATGTATCCCTTTCACCTTCTTCCACATAATTTTCATTAAAGGGTGGCCTAATTTGTTGATAATTTTGCCATATTTTTTTTGGAGGTGGTTCCCTCCTAAAATTCTGGTTCCGGTTTCTGTTTGGAGGGTTTGGCTGGTTGTCCCTAAGAGGTGATTTTTCACTCATTTTTTCCCACATCTTTGTCATGGATTTAACCAGGCCATCTATTCTAGGATCTGAGGAAGTTACTGAAGGGACAACTTCATCCTGGTATGTGACTTTCTTTTCTATTATGGTCCTAGCTCTTCTTTCTCCTAAGTTGGCTTCTACACTTATGGCCAACTTTTGCATTTCCTCTAGGGTTGGGGGGTCCTTGTTTCTTAGTTGATAAGTCATGTCTGGGTCAAAGCCTTTGGGAAATTTTTCTAAGACTGAGCCAAGTGGAGGTTTGAAGTGAGGTGGGAGGGAGTTATACACACTGTTGAACCTAGTGCAGTATACTTGGACACTTTCCCCATTTTCCAGTTTTATATTTTTATACTCTGACAAGATTTGAATGGGGTTCTTTCGGATTTCCCATTTGTTTATGAAGGTTTGGTAGAGTTCTGGGAGATCATGGATGCTGTTTGGAGTTAAGCTCTTAAACCATTTTTTGGGTTCTCCGCCCAGGCTTTGGGCGAACATCCTCATTATGATGGTCTCGTCTTCTATTTCCATGTATTCAAAGGCATCACTAATCCTATCTACATGTTGTTGAGCTGTGGTAGTCTCAACTCCGGTAAAGTGCGGGATTTTGGATTGATAGTCATTTTGTAAGGGAGCCAAAGGCTGTGGCAACACCAAGGGTGCATACCAGGCTGCCATGACGGGAGGTAATGGATGATGTACAAAATGAGGGCTTGTGGGATGAGCCGAGGTGGTTTGAACAGTAGTGGTTTGGATGGGTGTGGCGGATGTACTTGGACTAGTGATCTGATTTTGAGCAGATCTGGGATGGTAGGAGCCAAAGTGATGGAGAAGCTGAAAGTCGGGAGGTGTAGTAGGCGAGGCCTCTCTACTAGGACTCTATGGCAGATCTAGGGGCTCGAGATCATCAAAGTCTATCTTACTTTGTGACTTGCTTTTAAAAATGGTTTTTGCTGATTTTAAGTCAAAGGGGGAATCCTGCAAGGCTGTGAGGTGTTCAAGTACTGACCTTGCTTTACGCATGGACCTATCGATAGCTAAATTGCCAGTTTCGGAAGCTTGCCACAGAATCTTCTCTGGGTGATCTACTATGATAGGGGGATTTGGGTCTGGATGAGATTTGGTGTTGATTCTTCGTGAAGCCAGATTTCGAGTCTAGAGTATAGAGAGGATGGTGTTTGTGATTTTTTCGGATGGATGACCTCTCTAGGGTTTTACTAATGTGAAGGATGGTCAAAACAAAAATATGGACTAGTGGAGTCGCTAGGTGGATTTATATGAGAACTATGGTCCACCACCAACACTATCAAAGATGCTTTCGGGAAAAAGTTTTATAGCAAACTTTGAGATGGAAACTTGCAAAGAAGAGTGATTCACTTGGTTTCAACAGTTTGCTAGGTTGTATGGACAAGCTAATGGTTCTTTTTGGCAAGAAGATTTATGTTTATCTCCTATGTTTAGGTGAAGTCTTCTGAATCGCTAAGTTATACTTAGTTTGTCACTGATTACAGAGTTTGCACCATAAGTTTTAAGTTTTGGAAAGGATGAGTCAACCGAAAAGGTATGGTTTATGAATTTTTTGGTTTTTTATGGATTTTTTAGGCCTACTGGAGGCTGGTGGAGTCGCCTGGTGGAACTTGGTTGTTTTTGTAAAGATGTAGCTATGGTCCACCACCAGTAACTAGGGAAAATCCAATCTGGGAATGTTTTGGGGTTTTTTGAGTTTTATGTGCAGCCTATGGTTTATTAAAGTATTTTAAACCTATTTCATCACTTTGCTAGGGTGGTGAGAACAAAAAGAGTTTACTCTAAATGATTATATGGACTACTTGCTTGTTTAAATGTTTAAAGACTAATGAATCTACAAGAGTTTGCTAGACTGTTATGTACTCAGTTAGTCCCACCGTGATCGCCATTATGTTAGGGTGGCGATGAGGTGGCTCAATGGCAGGTGTGATTAGTTCAAAAAAGGGGCTTCCCGTGAGTCTTGAAAGATATTCAGATTAAAATGAACTCATAAAGGTCCCACCGTTATCGCCATTATGTTAGGGTCCCGTGATTTTGCTGATTGGCAAGCCAAATGACAGTGTAACATCAAACTAGTCTTTGGAGCCCAAGGACCTAGCCTTCCTGGACTCAGAGAGGGCTCTCTCTATTTGTGTAAGGGATATATGTGTGTTTGCTTATTTTGTTCTGATTTTAGGCTAGTTATGAAGTAGGTTTTTGGTTTTGGTTTTTAGGTTGTGAGGGATGAAACTGATCAAAGATATAAGATATGTAAAAAGATGTCAGATCAACTGGGCTATGGAGTCGAAAAGGTCAAGAAAGCTTTCAGATAGTGATACAAGGTTGTTGAAGGGCAGATTTGATTCGAGGTGAAATGGATCTTTGGGAAAAATGGAGTGAAATGGACATCAAGTTTGTGAATAACAAAGGATTTCAAGCATAACTAGTTTAATAGCTGACATAAATATGGTAGCGAAAACCATTAATCATAAGAAATGTAACTATAAGCTATTCAATGCATAGAAATAAACATTCAAGCCATGCATAGAGATATATAACTCTCTAAATTTAGGAAATGGCTATCAGACTTTGGGGAAATACATTTAAGACAGACAAACAACTCAAATCACTATGTCGGAATGCCTAAACATAGTACTTCAAGCTATTGGGCACTTTGAAGACAAGATTGCATAGTTTTAGGCAAAGGGAAAGATCAGTACAATACCTCCTTGGTTCAACAAATGACAATCTAATCAATCAAAGAGAAGTTTCATAGGTGGAGCTATGGCTGGCCATGAGTAAGCAGGGCATACCGTAAATCATACTTAGCATTCATAAAACCACAAATAAAACAAGCAAACAATATTCTTCAGTTATTAAAGAGCAATCATTAGGGGAATTTTGAGGTCTAAAATGGGCCTCCTAAGGAAATTATAAAATAATAGTGGAAAAAATCTAATAAGATTTGATGACATCATCAAATTTTAGAGGGAAAAATGAAAAAACTACTTTTTTCAATTCATATTTTCAACTTATCTCCCAAATTTTTTACTCAAATTTCGAGCGGGAGTACTCATTGGATGCGGAATTTAATTCCCCATCCAAGGAGTACCCATGTTGCATACTTTCGATGGGTCCTACTACACGAAAAATGAGAAATACATAAAAAAATGTGATTACAATCACGTTTTTTATGTATTTCTCATTTTTCGTGTAGAAGAGTTCATAGAAAGTATGCAACATGGGTACTCCTTGGATGAGGAATTAAATTCCGCATCCAACGAGTACTCCCGCTCGAAATTTGAGTAAAAATTTTGGGAGATAAGTTTAAAATACAAGTTGAAAAAGTAGTTTTATTATTATATTATTTTTTAATATTTTTACTTTTTTACTCCAAAAATGGTGAATCATCCATTATGGATGACATCATCATCTTGAATCCTATTGGTTGTTATAAATTTTATTTTTGTTGTACATTTTTCTTATGAGGCCCATTTTAGACCTCAAAATTCCCCTAAAGCAAGGATTCTTTAACATGACTAAGAATGAAGAAAACATGGAAGCTATAAAGAAACATGAAATTTGAGGTGCCTCCAAGGGCATGTCTCAAATCTATTCTCTACTCTCTTATAGCAAGCAAGAACATGGATTTATGAATGAAAACTAGGAAACAAAACAGAGAGAGAGACACTATACCATTCTACCAAGTCATGGAATCCAAAAACAATCCTCTTTCATCATCCAAGAACATCCAAGAAACTATCCAAGAGCATGAGACAAGTATTTCTTCCAAAGCTTATATGACTATATATTGCTTCTATTCATCAAGTTCAGCTTTGTTTACAATGAAAGCCTTTGGAATATATAGGCCAAAGTGAGGAAAACCTCTAAGTTCAACTTGCAATCTCATTGGCCTATCCAAAATATTTGATTTTGTCTTTGAGGCTTTGCAAAGCCCAAGGCACAAAATATCTAATAAAATATCTAAAAAATGATAAAAAAGGGAAATATATTGAATTTTCATAACTTATCATGTACAAAAATAGCTAAACACACATGAAGAAAAGTCACTTTTGAAAGTTTCAATTTTTACAAAAATACTCAAGAAATATATCAACAAAAGGTCCCCTGACTTTCCGGCAACTTTTGGAGGCCTTCCCGATGTTGAAACGAGGCCCATGATGGCTCATTGGAAAGCTCTAAGTGTCGTATTTTTGAAAATATTTAGTTTTCTCCCAACTGACGACTATAAGTCCTCAAAAAATAGACATGTGTGTAAAAAACCAAAAAATAGGCCTTGCTGATAAACGGGGCAGAGTGTAGAAAAATCGAGTGTTTTTCGCCATTTTGGGGGAGCAAATGATCTTTAATTGTTCTGAAAATTGCTGAGTATGTGCCCCTGAAATTATGGCATCCAATGATACCATTTTCATCCTTTGAGGATGCCCCAAAATGAAATGGCGATGCCCATGAGTTTTGGCCAAAAACCCAAAAATGACAAAAAACCAAAATTTGTCGAATTTCGCCCAAACTTGGCGAGCATGCCCCTCAAGGGTTTTCAGAAAGATGTTGTGAAGCCAAGGCCAAAATTTGGAGCCTTGAGGTGTCTTTTCTCAATTTTTGTGTCGGGCGCTTCCCTTTAGCCTCCTTGAGTTTTTCTTGAGCAGCCTTCAATTTCCGCCAGGCAAACTGATTTAGCTTTCTATAATGCCCGGTCATCCTTCGTTGAAGGTCCAAGTCCCTATTTGCCTTCTCCAAGTGATCATTAACTCTCTCAAGCCATGCTTCCTGATTGTTCTCTATCTCTTGCTCGAACAATGTAGTGAGAGGGGTAGATTGGAGAAGGGCATCTTCTTCTTCCTTTTGCTTCTCAAGGGCCTTTTTGAGCCCCATGGTTCTTGGCCTCTTTCGCTTGGGCTGATCTTCGCCTTCGCTCTCATCGAACTCACCCATGAGTTCTTCCAATCTCACTTGTGCTTTGGAGACCTCCTTTTTGTATTTGGTGGCCCGTGTCTCATATACAGTCATATGGACACTCATCTTCTTGTTTTGAACTTGAAAAAAGTGATTGAAGTTCCTAGCCCTATCAAGATCGATCCTCAAAGCATCAATTTGGTTTTCTCTATTGATCAAGAGATTTTATAGGATCCGGGCTTTATTATCACTATCATCACTTTGGATTTGGATGATGTCGAATTCCCTTTCCTATTCATGAATGCCTTCTTCCTTGTCCTTCCCTTTGCTTTGGGTGGCTCTTTTAGTCTTCCTCCTCTTGGGAAATTTGACAATGGGCTTCTTGGGCAAGCTCCCCTTGCTTCGGAGGGACCTAGTCACATTTGGAGTTAAAACTCTAGGCACCCTTTTCCTTGATGTCTGGTGCTTGGCCACTTTCAGAGAAGAGAGCATGGCCCCTTGCCTAGGAGAGGCAGCTAGCACATGCTCCATGGGCTCTTTAACCTTGTCACTTTGCTCCTCATTTTTGCCACTGTCTTGGATTTCTTCATGGATGCCTTAGATGTCTTTTTTCATTTCCTTTTGAGGGTTTTCCTCCTCACTGTGTTGCACTTGTTTATCATGCTTCCCTTCTTCTTCATGAGGATGCTGTTCCTCATCCTGTAGCTATCTCTGTTCATCATCATGAGGCTGATGTTCATCATGCTGTGGCTACCTCTGTTCATCATTTTCATGAGACTTCTCACCTTTTTCATGAGGCTACCTCTGTTCATCATGCTGTGGCTGCCTCTGTTCATCATGAGACCGCTCACCCTCACTGTGCTGCACATCTTCATGCTGATTCCCTTCATCATCTTTAGGAGTCTGATGTTCTGCCTCACTGTGATGCTGCTCATCATCATGCCCTTCTTCCACTTGTTGTTCTGCCTCACTGTGATGCTGCTCATCATCATATTCCTCATCATGCCCTGTTTCATCATGCTACTGCTCATCATCACTTTCCTCTTCTTTCTCATGCTCTTCTTCCTCATCATGCTCTTTTGTTTGTTCTATGGTAAATTTGAGCTTCTTGGGAATAGGTTTGCTAGAAGAAGGTGAGGGATGGTGAGTAGAAGGTGAAGGAGATGTATGAACTGGAGGGACAATGGAGAAATCCGGATGGGTGATGAAAGCCCAAGAGACCTCCCTCTTCTCAAGCTGATAAAGAATGATGACTTTGATGAGGGAGTGATGGAAGAGGCAGCCTGTCTGCTGTGAAGGAGGATTTTTCTGAACAGTGGAGGCCATTTTATCAATGCTTATATGTAGGAAGAAAGGGAGATTTAGCAATTTGGCCCTCGTGAAATGCATGAGTAATCGAATATGATAGGCATAGGAAATCCAAAAATCTGCAATTTCGCTTGAAATTTCCTTGTTTCAGTCAGAGAGCAGCCAGGGGGATGTGTTGCTCACATTTTTGAATTGCCAATAGGCCCCGCAATGGTCTCTAACTCCCTTTTGAAGGCGAAAAGGTCAATTGGCTTTGAAATGATTTATGAGGGTTTTGAAGGTTTTATGAAAAATCTCTCGGTTGCAAAACAAAACATGAAGCATTGTTTTGTCATTTCACCATTTTTAAAACCTATAAAGACTCTTATTGCACTAATCCTTTGACAAGATGCTGAGTTTGACTTTTGAAAAGGTAACATAGTGATGGTTTTTGTTTAATTAAAAATGCCTTTTTCAGGAATTGCAAATCTCCTCTACTTCCTTTTCACTGTTCTTCATTAAAAAAGAATCTCTGCCATTTCTGACCTTTTTAATGAACTTTTTAAAGGAAAACTCTGCTAAAAAAGCATACCAATGATTTGTGAAGCATCTTTTGCCATTCTTGCAAGGAGATAACTCATTATTTTAAAACTTAATTTGACAGTGTCTGCTCCTGATGTTTTGAAGGTGATCATGCCCACTGTGAAGTTGATTGAACTGGCAGGTGCTGCTTTGAGCCTTTCTTTTGACTGTGGGTGAATAACTTCATTTGTACACTCCAGATCTTACCCATACCTATTAATCAAGGAAAAAGGCCTCTAAAGACCCTTGGGACTTCACATATCCATAAAGGGGCTTTTGACTGTGATAGTGGCATGTTTTATCTGTTTTGAGTGTTGTCCGTGATTTTAAAGCACTTATCATATCCTTTTTCACACCTCCTATCTCTATGTTGTTCATTTGCAAAGTCCCCTTGAGAAAACAAAGCTTAGGTTACCTCCTTGTCACTTTTGATAAGTTTTGAAAAAGATCTTCATGAACAGGAAGAGCAAAACCTTTTTGAATATCAACATCACTCTTGGGCCTCTGTTAGAATCAGCTAATTTCAACTTCTGTCAACTCTATTTTTTAAAGGAACAATGACTAGATGTCATGACTGTTTATCAAGGAGAGGGATCTTTGGAAACCCTTAATGAAATTACATACCTCAGCAAGGTTTGTTCATTTTGGCTCCAGACTACTTTTCAAAGAAATCTCTGATAGAAGATAAGTCAGCCTCTCTGATCATTATAGTACCCCTGCTTTCTTTTTGTTTTTTAACACCATTTCTCTATTCAGAAGCCTCCAATTGTCTCCTACTGCTCTTAAAATTTTCCTTTCAATCAGTGAAAACCCTAAAATCAAACTCTGTCTCTGACCCTCTGCTTTTTAGATGAAGGAGACCATTATTACAGTGTCAAACCCTCTACTTGTAAAATGAAGGAGGTTCTCTCAGTATTTCAACCCTCTGCTTGTAAAATGAAGAAGGTTTTCTCTGTCTACCAACCCTCTGCTCATGTATGGAGGAGGTTTTCTTAGTGATGCCATTTCATCAGCTTTTAAATAGTGCTAGCTTTCCTTCACTGCCTATTCATGCTTGAGCAAAAGAAGATGACAAAATGTCAATAAGCCATGATGGGCATTTCTCTGAGACATGTAATTCTGATTTCCAAATACCTTTGCGCCTCTTTAGACATCACAAGCAATTTTTCTAGTATCTGCAAAGCATTTTTTGTCATTTATAATTCACTAACCTTTGACTGTGATTGCAAGAGCTTAATGAAACAACTTTCTGCCCTGTAGCTGCATCCCAGGCTCAAAACCACATGAGAAGCAACTGTCTTCTCATGTTGAGTTTAATACTGTCTTTTGGAATACTGGTACACTTTTTCTCTTGAGAGATCCATTGAAATACTGTAAAACCACCTAAAATCAGTTTGACCTATGGCATATGCATTGCTGAGATTTCAAGGCTTGTTAGTGGCGCGACTTAAGGGTGTAACCAACTTTATTTGCAGAATAAGAAGGTCTGTTAGGACTGGTTGATAATAGATAGAGGTTTTTTGGCTTTAGGATAGTTTTCCAAGGGAGAAATGCCTAAAGCGCCACTACCTAACTTAGGGGAGACTTCTTGGACAGATTTGGATTGTTTTCCTTGGAGTTGATGGACAAGCTAGTATGGTTGAGGCTAGATAGGGTTTGACAATGAGGTTTTATCTCGTCATGGGCTGATTGAAAAGGTAGGAGGGAAAAAATATTTATGGGTGTTTTTCCAGCTAGAAAATTTGACAAATTTTTGAGATCAGCTGCTAGAAAACTCAGCTAGGAATCTAGTCATCAACAATAGGTGAAAAATACTGATGACTAACACTGAGCATATAGATATCCGGTGCCATCATCTCAAAGATTGTGTGCAGAGGAGAATAATGTTGCTTAAGTACATTCCCATGGAAGATCAGGATGCATATATTCTAATGAAGGCGCTCACGAGGAGAAAATTCAAATACCATAGAGACATGATCGGGGTGAAGGATAATCCCTTTTTTGTTGAGAGGGGGTGTTGAGATTCAACAAGAAGATCCTAGTGAAAATTAAGCACCTATACTAGAATGGAGCCTCAGGCTATTTTTAGGTGTATGCCTATTTATAGATGTATGTGCATAATCTGTTTATAGAATGCATGTCTACTATTATTATCCATTAATATTAGTTGGACAGTAAACTATAATATATTCTCAATGAGCACTTGGAAAAATTTAACTGAAGTGGAAAATCAATTAGCTAAAGGAATTTCGAGTTAAGTGGTTGGTTGGTGGGACGTGCATGTTGACTTAGTTGTAACTGAGTGATTCGAAGTTGTAACAGAGTTCGAAGTGCAGTTGCGCAAGTTGTAAAGTAGTTTAACTCAGTTAAGTGAGTTAAAATTAGTTGTGCAGTTGTAACCAAAGATACACTAGTGAGAGATCAAGTGAATTAATTATTAATTAATTCACAATCAGTGGTCTCACATGCAACTGAAGATTTACTATTATTAACTGCATGCATGTTAGATCCAGTGGAGACCCAGTTGAGTTCTAGGTGAAAGGGAAGTAAACTATCAGTTGTGACATTATCCGGTTGCACACATGCAACTACACACACATTGGATGCATGAGGATTGCACAGTTAAGGAAGGCAAGATTGCACTCATTAAGGGATTGCTATCAACAAGGATCGTGCAGTGGAGGTAGGCTATCTGGAGACAATAAATTGGCTAATGAACTTGCCAATTTTTGTATGACAATGTGAGACAATTATCTCATTTACTGAGAGCTCTTGGATTGAAGCTTTGTATGTAATTGTTTCATGATCCATGATATAATATACAATATAAGATAGTGGGGTTTTTAGCTATAATATTTCCCTGGGAAATTATGTGTGTTGTGTGTGATTGATCTTTCTTCATGATATTGTAATTGGCAATTGTTTTTTAATTCCGAAAATATTTGTAGAAGCGATTCTATTTTTAATAGTAGCACATTGTTAGATTAGGAGAATCCAGGAAATACATGTATTTCATATAATTTCTACATCCAAGGACTTTGATTTTTGAACTTTTCCATAGCCACTGCTAGATTATGGGCGTGTCTCGAGCCACCTAGATCAACCGCCACCCACAAAGCTCTCTAATAATTCTTAGAGGACAAAATGTTGGTTGGAGCCTGCATGCTAGAGCCAGGGGGATCCATCATATCCCCACCACAAGATTCACATGCAATGTGACTTTCTATATGATCCAACCAAGAGTTGATTATATCCAAACAAAACCATTGATTATTGAGCATCCTCTTGACTTCTTCCATTGATGCAAAAATATTATACTTTTCCACTTGTTTGTCCCTTAGGACCAGGCTTAACAAGGTCTTCATTTTCCAATGAAGAGCCAAACAAATCAGGTATTGTTTCTTCCTTCCCTTAGTGTGCAAAGGGTTAGGAACCCAAGTGGACATATCCTCCATGAGCTCTAAGTCATAAAGGGATTTCCTTTTGAACCTTTTCCATGTCCATAGATTCTGAATTTCTTTCCACATTTTTAGTGAAATAACGTTGAAAAACGTGACATTCGAGTCGCGGGAAAAAAACCCTGGCACCACACTACCCTTTCTGGACTCAACCACCACCTACCCTTTTGCTCCCCACCCTATACCTTGACGGCATAAATGAATATGGGGTGAACTTCCAACAGTTTCTATGAGTGCCTCTACCTAAAAAATAAGACAAGAACGAATGATAGCCAACACCAACACAACCATGAAACCAACATAATAGGTTATCACATAAACTTCAAACACTAGACCCAAAATGAACGGATGACACATTAATTGAGATGGAGGGAGTGACTACTTCCTCCCCCAAATTTTCACTATTGACCATTCAACCCAGGAAAACCAACTAAGGGACCAATAATCTACGAAGCACAAAGAAGCACATCCATGCACATCCACCCTCCAACTTTCACACCCCTAAGCTTATCCAAACTACACCAGACCCTACAAAGCCATTTTAATTCACTTTATAATAGACTCACACTCTTTGGTTTGTGTCTTGAGTGATGGTGAGATATCCAAATTTGAAAGAAAATTGAAACTAGAACATCAATTAACGATATAAACCAGAATTTGGAAAGACACAACGCTTTAGACCCTAGACCTACAACCCTTGATCCAAATTTGAAAGAAAATTGAAACTAGAACATCAATTCATGATATAAAACAGAATTTGGAAAAACATAATGCTTTAGACCCTAGACCTCAACCCTTGACACAAATTCCCAACAAAAGAAATATACCATGAATAAAAAGGATATAACGTGAGAATTCGCTCCGTGAAGAAGATTGAAAACCCACCACAACCATTTCGAAAAGCAATCCTCAAACGACCAAGCCTACAACCAAACATCCAGGGAACCCAATACATTCACTCTACAATTTTGCATGCGTTAGCACCCTCATCTTAGACTTTCTAATCCAAACACTAACCACGACATGATGGGAATTTCAAATCTATTTATTTATTTTCACATAACATCGAAAACAAAATAGTTTAATAACATTAATTTCTTAAAATTTACTTTTATTTATTTGCAAAAGTGTTCAAATGCTTTCAAGTTTAAATATATACATAGGTTTGTGGATCTCCACAATATTGTGGCATCATCCAATGAATTGATGTTTGAACTAGTAGAATGACTTGACAAATATACATAGGATTATGAATATCCATATTATTGTGGCATCATCCATTGAATCAATGTTGTAACTAGTAGAACGACATGACAAATAAACAAATCAAGATGCGAAGTGAAATGTGGGTTTTTATTGATTACAAATTTATTGTTCAAAGAGTTAAATGGTTGCTTGATTCATACATTTTAAATATGTATATTTAAGCATTTATACATTATAAATACATTTCACATTTAATAACTGCATGTACACTTTTTTTCACACATGCCCCTTAAAAGTCAACAACCATATTATTCAGATCACTTAATATCTTGGTCGGTTGCTATTGGTTCATGGGACACTTCACTATTTAATGGTCATGATTTCATAACCTCAAAGCACGTTAAATACATTCTTAACTAGCAATTGCACCGGGAGGTGCAAGGGAACGCCGAAAGGAGGATGCATGAATTATGAGAAAAATAGCTTTGATAGTGTCTTGAGCAAACATTACTTGAGCTCGCATTAGTGAGGAGGCTCATTGACCTATTTGAGTAGAAGGATATAGAAATGGTTGTCAATCCCTGTCAAATCTCAAGAAATCGAATTGATATTGGTTGTCACAAATTGAAGCTCGTGTTGAATAAATTCGCTCAAGTTTGAGGCATCATAAACGAAGATACCCAATATTAATGCTACAAATTCAAATCAAGAACTCCCTAAGGCTGCTTTAGGGTGCATTTTTTTAATAAAGCAACGATGCAATACATTTCCCCATATTTTCTGCTGAAGCATAGACTGCACACTGGCAAAGCCTCCTATAGACAGATTAATCAACAACCGATTCCTGTTCAAAGTTTTTTTTGCACCCTTGCAACTATTTTTCCCCATTAAAAACACCGCCTTGAATGCCATGTCTTTTTGTATGCCTAGAACTAACATGTTCATGCATCCTGATGACAACAGTCTCCTTCTCCACCTTCTGGCAAGCCAGGCATATGGTATCCTCAAAAACCTGCATAATAAAAACATAGCAATGAAAATTAGCCCCAACAACAAAAGTCATTTTTTCGAAAAGAAAAATTAAGTCAATCACTGCACTGAAATGTGATTTGTGATAATCCAGCCTAAACCTAGACCTTCCCTACTCACGAGTGATGGGCAGTACTCTAATCTTCACTATAAAAAGACACAAGATGATTGTTGCATAACATGTATCAACCATGAAGATAAATAATATGGTAAACGAATTCAGGATACGTCATGCAATGCAAAAACAAGAGATCCAAATTAAGTGTCCAACCCCGTAATAAAATTTCTCTTATATTATACACACAAAGCGTTATTATGATGCACACAAAACACTTGCCCTGAATGAATATTTCCAATGGAATGCACACAAAAGACTTGACCGAAATTAATCCTTGATTGTTAGTAGGATATCCTCAAACCCTCACAAGGTGAAAAACCAAAATCTAAATGCCTGAAATCCAAGCCCCCAAACCCTTGAATGGGAGAAGCCCAAAACTAAAAACCCCGAACCTGTAAAACAAACTCAACACTATTTACCAAAAGGAGAAACATCCATTTTAGACCCTAGTAGATGAGAAAACTTCCAGACCCATTCCAACCGAGCTGCAGGTTTAGTGCAGTGAGAAGTTAAATAGAGTGCAGCACTGTAAGTAAGCATCGGCAGTTTCGATTTCAAACTGTTTCAAATTCATGGATGTTAGCCAGAACAAGACAACCAGGTTCATGAAAGTATAGTGTGTTATATCCCCACGGGTGTTAGATTCTTCAAAGAAGTGGTCTGCACTGAACTCTTGAAAGGTGGTAAATTCCCTTTGAGGTTAATGCCAAACTTTTCTCGAGTTTCCAATCTCAAAAGCAGGGATTACAGGATTTTTGCATGAAAGAAAAGATTACCTAATTGTGTTTCTGGTTTCGCTTCATACATATTACTGACATGTATAGATATAAAAAATGTCTAACAGACCGTTGAGCGAATGAGATTAGCTACCTTGTCAATAGATTATTCAATGACTTCTGCCTTTCATACATCCAAACACCAGTCTGAAAAGCAGGGGTTACAAGACTTTTGTATGAAAGAAAATATTACCTAATTGTGTTTCTGCCTTTGCTTCAGTATCCGATGAAGGAGTTTCCAGCCTGGATATTTCTACACCTGAAACGAGTAGAACGTAATAGTAAAAAATATAACGATTGACCATAACACATGAAACCACCTATTATTTAACATGCAACATTCAAAATGAAATCCATCAGATACAGAAGTCTAGGAATAGATCACTGGAAAAGCTAGAAATAGATAAATAAATTTTCAAGGGATTCCTTCACTACTAAACATAGGAATCATTCTGACCGCTGGACTCTAGACTATTAAATTGTTTAAATTTTGTAAAGGTTAAAAAAAATCCCGATAAGAAAAGAATGATTTAATTCTTTTGCTGACCCACCACATGATTAGGAAGCCTACTTAGTAGTTTCAAGTTCCCCAATCAGAAATTTGGCTGCAATTATCAAACAGGATACATTGGAATGGACCACACATCCCCACAAAAATTAAAAACAAAAATATCAGAAGCCTGAAAATTTGCATAACCTGAACTTCTGATCTATTCTTCAGAAACGGAGAAATTTTTTATTAATCCTCCATGGTAGCCATTTTACTGCCAAAACCACTTGCACAAATTGAAATTCTTACATCAATTCTTATTTGCCGCTTTTTCAAAGAACAAATGTTATGAAATTTTCATAACAGGTAAGTTTGGTAAACATCGAATCTCAATGACCAAAAACGAAGGATCAAGCCGATTTTTTGAAGAAAAAGTTTCCTGGTCCAATAAACCAAACAGATTAACCATCGAATAACAAAACAAACTATAGAGATCCTTACATATCTCACTTCACTCAGAATCTCCTCAAAATATAAAAAGGCTCACAAAGTTTCAATCCAAAGGCAGTATAATATGAAAAAGCTAACTGTCTTTAAGACTGTTTGTGGTGTAAGCTGTTATTAATGAATCAAGGTTATGGTCAAATGGTAAAGCAAGAGATAGAATAGATACATATTGGTTACAGCTTAGCAGCATAAGTTCGTTGGATTCTCAAGTTGAAATGGTAAAGCAGTTCCACCATCTTCACAGAAAGAAAAGGTTAACCCCATCCACAAAGAAAAGTGATAAAAAATGTACCGATGGGGATGTTGGCTCAATTGTGAGGATCACTCATCCACCAGGATTCAATACCAGGTAGGAACCCATCGCCAAGGACGTCAGTGGCAAATGTAAATTAAGTTAGAGAAAATATATATGGACATTGAAGCGGTTCTAATATATGGGAAAGGGCGTACCTGCAACCAGGTACAATGCATTGTAAGGGAACTCTCTTCTGAAAAACAAAAGGTTAACCCGATCCAAAAATAAAAGTGTTCATCAAGAAAAATACAAAAATAAAATAAAAAACAAAAAAATGAGTACCGCTGGGGTGTTGGCTCAATGGTGAAGGTCACGCATCCACCACGATTCCAATACAGGGTAGTAACCCAGTCACAAGGATGCCATTGGAATAGGTACAAATGAAAATGAAGTTAGAGAAATTATTTAAGAACTAAAGAGACATTGAAGTTGTTCTAGACAAGGGCGTAGCTGAGACCAGGTACAATTGCAAGTTAAGTTGAAGAGTTTGTCACAGTGATAACCAGGTTCGAAACCTAGCAAGTGCTCTCCTCCTCGACGGGCATACTGATTGCAAAACAGAATCAACTACACCTGGTGTGAAGTAGAAACACTTTTGTAATGGAAAAGAGAAAATAAAAATAGCGATTTTTTGATCAGAACATCCACTGTATATTTCTACATAATGATAGGGGTAGTAACAAAAGGAGATGATAAAATGTCAAATTACAACAAAAACTTCTACCTTGCATTTATACATGATGAAAATAATATGAAAAAAATGGAATACAAACAAATTTGAAAGACTTTTCTCTATATATACTTTGTTGTGGCATAAACCTGTTTACAGTAAAAACATCAATTTTATTCTCAAATTCAATGTTCATCTTGACAATCGAAAACATCAATCATATTCTCAAATCCAATGTGCATAATTATTCAAACAATAAGTAATAAATCAGATTTAATATGACTTTTAGCTCATTGATCTTGAACAGTTGGTTAAGGTTCAAAATTGCTTACATTAAAACTTGTACACTTACCCAGCCTGCAATAGTTTTGTCATTCAAATTAGTGATATGGGTGCAGATATACAATTGGGCTCCATGACCTACATTTGTGGTCAATTGTTGGATATTAATAAAATTATCCTATCTTATCTTCACCTTTCATTTATGTCCAAAACACCTATTCTGTAATTCAATCAACAATTAGCAATTTATATGTCTTTGTTACATTTCCCTTCTGGTCTTTAGCCCATATTAGAATAATTTGGAAAAAAAACTTAATAATAGTGTCAAATTGGTTAGATTCAAAACCACCCAACTACTCCAACACATGACTTGAACTTGGAAGGATGAAAAGGATGACCAGGAATAAAAATTCTCCGAAAGCAAAAAATAAATGAAAATACCTAAACTCATCTAGAAACATCATTATTCCCAGTAAGTTGACAAAGAATTTTGATTTTCCTTCGAGTCCTGGAACAGGTTAAGTGCTTAAAACTCTTGAATAACCCTTCAAATATATAGTCATGTCCTAGAAATACCGATTTCCATCTTCCGTCTCTTTTGCAATGGTAATCACCTATGCCTCAGATAAGGTTAAAGCATACAGCCAGACTGACACAGTTTGCAGAATGCTGATGAGTGCAAACACTTCCTGCAGTGAGGCCATTCTTTAACTGAGTTGAAATCACCTATTACATGAAACCCATCCTATGCTATGATTAGGAGCAAGGAGCAAGGTTGTTAATCTCGTATTTGAGAATGACTCGAGGACTTGGAAAACTAGGAAACAAACACTGGAATAACTCGAAAATTTGAAAATCACCTAAAATTTAAAATACACCAATATTTTGATAGAAAAACCAAACAAAGACATTTACATTCCATAAAAAGGTAGGTATAAATCACTGACTGATACATCAAATATCCATACAGTAAACTAAAAACTATCTTTTGGAATAAAGATTCAAAAGTTACAAGGATGTCGTGCCCCATCCCATATAACAGTTGCCTGGCAGTTGTCAGAAACAAGAAATCACAGTAATCTTCTGATAGATTCAATTAGTTTTGGATGAAACCTTCATGGGCAGAATAGGAATGCCAATGTGAACAAAATGCAATGCCACTGATATGTCCCACTCAAGGATAATCTGATTAAAAGGATCCAATATTGCTAACAACAACTCCGGAGGCAGGAGTCAATACACAAATGGCAGATTTATAAAAGATTCCCCAGCAGGAAATACTAACCCGCCTTTTGTTCAAACCAAGACTAAACTAATTTCAAGGTGACCTAATTAACTACATGTGATCCATCTTAACCCCCATTATCCGACATTGTTTCTGGGTTGTAATAACTGCAAATGAAGATTGAACCATGCCAAACACAAAGGGGTTCAGACTAAGGGCTACAGAAAAGGGGGGTCTTTTACGCTTTGTGCTACTCTGTGATTGAATGTGTTATTACATCAAGCATTTCAAATCTAGCTAACCATGTAATATGTTAAGACCATCTGATTTTCAGACCGTCGTATCGGAAAATAGAAATATGCAAATCGCACACCTGACATTTCATTCCATCTGTTTTCAATATGACTGAAATACTTACAGTCCGGTGGAAGCAATTAGATGGGTATCCACTTCACTTCTCCTCGAAACCCACCACTTCACTCCTCCAAACCCACCACCGGCCATGTGAAACGGGAGTCCAGAGGGCCATTGCACTTCCAAGTCTCCCGCCACAAACTCTGACTGCACTCACAAGTCACCCAGCCAAATAATCTCAGACCATTCAATCCATTCCTCCTCACACAAACAAACATGGTCCTCACCCTCCTCCTGCTCCTCGTCCTATTAGCAACCGAACTGGCCCTCCGGCGGCCTCCAAGTTCAATCACAGGTCTGCAGAAGAAAATAATGCACCTTCAAAGACCATCCCCAGATCGAATCCCTTGGATCCCCTTGTGGCCAAACTTGTAGAGAGACTCAAACAGAGCTCCATAGAAAAATTTCGTCCTACCAAGAACGTAGACGGAAGTGGGATTGATGCAAAAAAAAAATGCAATAAGTGAAATCAAGGTGAACAGGAATGTCCTCTCTTCCTCGAATGGGCGCTCCGTGCCCTCTTCTCCCACGAGTTGTGCTTCGGCGCCTTCTACGACCGGGGTGAGGAGCCAAAGCAGGATGCGTGTGGCCTGTGAGGAAAAAAGACTGGTTCCTTACAAGGAGAGTGTGCCCAGCATCAAACAGGGGCAAACAGGGGCAGCTAGAGAGATAAGGCAGAGCGGAGCGAATGAGGAGGAACTGGTGCAGCTGGCGGCGTAGTTGAATGGACATTATACAAACACGTGTCTAATTTTAATTCGTTCCATGCGCGGTAGAAAACAGTGTCCATTGGCTGGGGTGAACAGTGTTTGCTCACCCCAAGCCCGCAATGGAAAACGCCTCCGGCGTAATTATTGTTTTTATATTTCACTTTATTAGTCCCTTCCTCATTTGGGAGTATAAAATTCGCTTCACGGTGTTAATTTTGTATTTTTTCAATTTCAACTAGATTTTTGGAAAAATAATTAATATTTTTATTTTTATTTTTAAATTTAAAAACAATTGTTTTTTATTTTTGTTTTTGTTTTGTTTGTTTTTTGTTTTTTGAAAATTTATTTCTAATTTTATTTTGGATTAGCGAATCTTGATGCGATATAATTGTCTTAGTGGAAGGCAAATTATTTTCGGTATTTTTTAGTGTCTAAAAAATCATTTTAAAATTAAAAAAAAAGATTAATTTTGTGAGTGGCCATTCTAACGGTGAGTGCTCTGACACTGACAATGAAAAAATTCTTTGAGCAGGTCCTTTACATAAGAACCATGGGGGGAGGGGGTGATGCATTTCTTCCATTAGTTATCTGATATTAACAGTAAGATATGTATTTCAAGTATATTTATATATTATTATTTCACTGTAAACTCTTTTCCATTTAAAACTTTTACAAATTTAGCTGTGCGAGAGAACAATTACACAATGCTTTGAATCTATGTGGAATGAAAGATGTGCAAAGAACGAGGTGTGTGCTAGAGAACGATGGTGCATAGGGAAATTTATTCCATAGACACATAATTAATTTAACTAGGAACAAAAACTTTAATTTGTAATGTTCGGTGGATCGATGTGGGATGTGTGGTTTTCAAAACTAGAAAGAACAATACTATATACTACAAAGGTTTCTAAATGCTATATGCATTTTTTATTTCACATTTATGGATTAAATACTTATTATTATTATGCAATATTAAATTATGTGTCTTTTTAATTGATGTGAATAAGTAGTGTTGTGCGGGAGAACGATTGTGTAGAGCAAGGAACAAATACTTTATTTTGCAATGTTTCAGCGCTCCTTCCACACACATCTCCACCACATGATAATACATATTATTCAGTAATCAATCATGTGGGATGGTGTTGTAGAGGGAACTTTATTATGTGGACATGAAATTATGTAATCTTTAAGAAGAAACTTAGTATCTAATATTAAATGAAGTGTCTTTTGATGCGCGTGAAAAATGAATGTTGTGTGGGAGAATGCATGTGTAGAGAAAGGAACAAAAACTTTAATTCGTAATGTGACATAAACTTTCATCTACAATGTTGTGGTCCTTCACATAAATTTCACATCGACAAATTTCTTCCGCACACTCGTTCTGCCAGATGCTTTCAAATAATGTGCATTCGTGATCTTACATTTGTGTATTAAATACTTATTATCGAATATTCAATTAATTGTCGCTAGGGACTATAGAATTTGCTTCACGGTCAAAGTGCATTTGAATTTGTATTATTTTGTTGATTTTTTTCAATTTTAAGCAAAGTTTTGGGAAAATGTTGAATTTTTCTGTTTTTCTATATATTCAAAAATAATTTTCTAATTTTTGGAAATCTTATTTGTAATTTTCCATTGGCTCAACGAGCCTTGATGCGACATAATTCCATTGGTGTAGGGTGGTTTATTTTTGTTATTTGTTAGTGTCTGAAAAGTTAATTTTAAAATAAAAGAAAGGCTAATTTTGTAGGTGGTCATTCTGTCAGTGAGTGCTCTGACATTGACATTGACAGAATGCTCAGAGGTCCTTTACATAAGGGGTGGGGGGGTCGGGGGTGTAGCATTTCTTCAGTCACTGCTCTAAATATTACAGTAAGACAAATATTGCTAGTGCATTTATCTCTTATTATTTCATTGTAACTTATTTTCCATTTAAAACTTTTACAAATTTCACTGTGCATGAGAATAATTGCATAGTGTTGTGAATCTATGCAGAATGAAGGATGTGCGGAGGACAAGGAAGCACGGGAGAATGACAGTGCATAGAGAAATTTATTCCATAGACACGAAATTAATTTAATTAGGAACATAAACTTTGATTCGTAATGTTTGGTGGATCGATGTGGGATGCGGTTTCAAAAAATAAAAACAATGATTTACAATGTAGAAATAGCGAACGTTGGTACTCAAGGTTTCCGAATATTATGTGCATTTGTGATTTCACATTTCTAGATTAAATACTTATTATTATTATGTAATATTAAATTAAGTGTATTTTTAATGCATGTGAACAAACAATGTTATGCGGGAGAACGAGTGTGCGAAACAAAGAATAAAGACTTTCTTCCGGAATGTTTTGGTCCTCCTTCCACATACGTCTATCCAACATGACAATACATATTATTAATAAATTAATAATGTGGGGTGGTGTTGCAGAGGAAAATTTATTCTGTAGACATGAAATTATTTAAACTTAAGCAAAAATTTAGTATCCAATATTAAATGAAGTGTCTTTTTGATGTGTTTGAGAAAGGAGTGTTGTGTGGGAGAACATGTGTGTAGAGCAAGGAAAAAAAAAATTTAATTCGTAATGTAATGTAAACTTTCATCGGCAATGTTGCGATCCTCCGCATAAATTTCCCATCCACAAATTTCTTCCGCACACCTGTTTTTCCAAATGCTTTCAAATACTGTGCATTTGTGATCTTACATTTGTGAATTAAATACTTATTATTGAATATTCAATTAAGTATATTTTTAATGTGGGTGAGGAAGAGGTGTTGTGTGGGAGAATGGGTGTGCAGAGCAAGGAACAATTTTTTTTTTCCCCATGCAATGTTCCGTATCTCTGTATGCATTCAATATTATTTAATTTCATTGTAAGATGATGCTATTACAGGCTAATATTAGAAAAATAGAAATATTAGGTTTTCTAAAAAATATGTAAACATTTTATACGATTCATTTGGGATTGAAAGTTCAAGTCTTATCATGAATATGCATAAATTGTAAAGGGAAATTCAAAGGAATTTTGATTTAATTAATGAAATTTTCAGCAGTAAGTTTTATTTCAAATAAATTTGAATTGTTGAAAAAGCTTGTGGTATTTATGGAACTAGTTTGCAGCTACAAGGCTTATTAATAGTTTCACGACTTGAACAAGTGTGTGGAGAAAGGAACAAAAAATTTCTTTCACAATGTTTCGGCCTTCTGGATAAATTTTCCGTCCGCAAATTTCATCCACACCTCTCCGGTTAGTGCTCTGACACTGACAGTAAAACATGTATTGCTAGTTCATTTATCTCATTATTTCATTTTAAACCATTTTCCATTTATTTTTGTTATAGAGTTAGCTGTGCAAGAGATCAATTGCATATAGTTGTGAATCTGTATGAAATGAAGGATGTGCGAAGGATGGGGTATGTGCTTTAGTACGGGGGTGCAGAGGGAACTTTATTTCGTAGAAACAAAATTAATTAAACTAGGAACACATGTTGGAAATATTGAAGGGGAGGTGAATCAGTATTCCTTTCAATTAGAGAATTAGTTAATCTTCAATTATTATCAGGGTTTTTACAATGATAGCAATAAACAAAAAGAAAACAAATGCACACAGTTTTTAAGGTGGAAACCCACTTCGAGACAAAAACCACCTAATGCTTTTCTAATAATTCTTTAATATTCAACTCCAATTGAAAATAAAGCTCCAACTTCCTAGAATCTAGAAAAGCATTCTTCTCCAGCTCCCTTTAGATGGATGCTCCAATGCCCGAGATTATTCAGTAGTCAACTGAATGGATGCCCCAACACCCAATGAGCTACAACTCACCCTAGCACCACCCTACCACCCTATAGAAGAATAAAACAAGCATGGACTCCCATACCAAGGAAAATGGTCCACTTTACGATGATATAAAATGATATAGAAGAAGAAGAAATACTAGACCATAATCCCAACTTTGGCACAACCACCTAATGATTATCCTAGACCTCCTGACACTGCCTCTTAGACTCTTGGCAGATAGACACTTGTACAATTTTTACAATGATGCATTTACAATGACTTAGTACAATGATACCTTTACAATGACTGTATACAATGCTGCCACTTGAAGACTTCATGTGGTGAAATTATTGTTTTTGTTCTACACCTTGGTTGCTACTCTTGTCATGCTACCCTCTGCTGCACCTTTCTTTGCTTTGCTGCCCTAGAAAGTCTGGTCCTTTGCAACCCTTCACAACACATGATCTAGCTTTTTCTTTCCTTCTAGGAGCTCGATATTGAATCTGGTGTATCTCTGTTATTTTAGATCCCCAATATGTGATTTTCAGCCCTGTAGTATTCCTCTGAGTCTTATTTCCAATGCCATAGGTCTGACCCCATTTGACTTCTTCAAGAGAGAGTTATGCTCAATCTCTCACAATGGCCTAATTATGGAATAGTTCAGTAGAGTGAACTTGTACGGTCTGAAACATGTCACTGTTTCTTCATTAGGCTCTGAAATTGATACAAAGAAACCTACAACCCATGCACTATCTGCCACTTTTTATATAATTCCAATCCGATACTCAGAGAGAGAGTTATGACGATTTTCCCAAGGTCACTTCTTTGCGATGAATTTCAGGAGCCTGCAAAAACACTGAATTCCACAGATCATATCTCCTAAAATATTGCACACCTTGATCTAAATTTTTTATAGGAGCTTCCTCAGGATTTTGGCTTCGCCTAATAAAAATTTCAGCTTCTAAACCTTCGTAGAAACAAAGTTAGAGCACAAATTCCACGATGACATGTTTCAGATTGCGAAATCCCTACATAAGGAGGATATGAGGATCACAATATATATAAATGCTTAGGTTGAGAGGGGATTCAACAAGTGAACATGGGAGGGATTTTTAGGACCTTAAAAATTATTAATTATTGACTTTTCAATAACCCATGCCATAACCCCATAGGGTTTTAGCCCACTAACTGGGGTTACAAACTTCAAACATGAATATCTCTCAAACCGTGAAGAATTACGTGGCGTGCCATATAACAACGGAAACATCTCTACAACTAGAAACCATAAAAAGAATTCTTGACCCAGAATATAGTAATTTGGTAGGTTAAAATTCCCATGCATTATTGGGATAGCCCCTAGTGCTGCTTGGGTTGACATCAGTGACAACCGCTGATCAACAATTTCCTGCTTTGGCATTGATGGCAACACAATTACTCCCCCTGCAATCATGACACCTCTTCCTACAACATTATCTCCCCCTTTGACATCAATGGAAAAGGGTAACTCCCCCTGACACACAACCATCCTGTAGAAATGTACACACTTCCACTCCCCCTGACACACAACCATCTTGCGAACCTGTAATCTAATGAGAACTTGGGAGAATCCCAAGCTTTTGGCGAAGATATTCAAATGCTTCACGAGGTAAAGGTTTAGTGAAGATATCAATGATTTGTTCTTTTGTACCAACATACTCAAGTTTGATATTATTTTTAGCAACTTGTTCTCTAACAAAATGATATTTGATCGAAATGTGTTTTGTTTTTGAATGCATGACAGGATTCTTGGAGATGTCGATGGCACTGGTGTTGTCACAAAATATGGGAATAGGCTCACTGAATTGTACTTGAAGATCTTGAAAAGTTTTTTTCATCCAAAGGACTTGAGTACAACATGTTGTCGCTGCAATGTATTCTGCTACCGCTATAGATAACGAGATTGAGGTTTTCTTTTTGCTCAAACATGATACAAGACAACCACCTAGATAGAATGCTGCTCCATTATTACTCTTACGATCATCAACGCATCTTGCTTAATCTGCATCTGTAAAGGCTTGAATAATGAGATTTTTACCCTTGGGATACCACAAGCCATATTCTTTTGTTCCCTTTAGACATCGAAGAATTATTTTGATGGCAATAATATGTGATTCTTTTGGTGCTGCTTGGAATCTTGCTACTTGTCCAACTGTTTGCATAGAATCTGGCCATGAGGCTATTACATATAGAAGAATACCAATCATATATCTGTACAACCTTTGATCCATATCCTTAGATGAGTCATCTATGCTCAATTTGCAACCTGTTACCATCAGAGTAAGGATGGGTTTGCAATCTTCCATTTTGAATTTTTTGAGCATTTCCTTGATGTACTTGGCTTGACATATAAATATTCCTTTCTCTTGCTGAGATATTTGAAGCCCTAAGAAATATGTCAGCTTACCAAGTAAAGACATCTCAAAATCACTTTGCATCTTTGTAGCAAACTTCTTACTTAGTCGATCATCATTGCTACCAAATATAATATCATCCTCTTTAGCTATTATATGTGCTTTAGTTGCTTCATCCAGAACATATATGTCGTTTGGAGCTCGACTTGCTATAGCCACAATTTCACCATATCTGCCTTTCTCGATTTCACATTTTGTGGGGTTGAATAGTATTGTGTGTCCTTGTTCACACTTTTTTCCAACACTGAGCAGATTGTGATTCATGTTTTCAACCAATAGAACATTCTTGGCTAGAGCATATTTGCTTCTGAGAGTGACGGTACCTGATCCTATAACATTTGAAGATCCATAATTTCCAAAGGACACGGTTCCATCCTTCTTCTCTTTCAGAGATAAAAATTTCTTTCTATCTCCAGTCATATGCGTTGAGCAACTACTATCAACATACCACACATATTTGTTGTTTTGAGCCTTGAGAGTAAGAGCACAATTATCAATCTTCTTCTTCTTCCACGTTTGTTCGTTCTATGGCTTCGAAGATTCTTCTGGAGGATTTTCAAGTCTGCATTCTCTGGCTATGTGTCCAAATTTTTGACATTTGTAGCATTCATTATTATTTCTTAAATGTTCAAATCTATTGATGTTTCGCTGAGCCCTGGGAGGTTCATATTTGACAGATCTCCTAGAATTGTATTGGTTCCTAGGGTATGTGTGACATTCTACAACTTTATGACTAAATTTTCCACATGAATAACAATAGCCATAAAAAATATGTTGGTACCTGGATGGAAATCTTCGTCGAGGAATTGTCTTCCAAGGCTATTCTTGCGAATCTTGTCCAATGAAGTCTACATGCATGTCAGATATCATAGGTTCATTGTATTTTGTTGTAGAAGATCTTGCTTCTTCTTCTTTGTAACCAAGGCCATTTATGTCATTTTAAGATCATTGATTGTTGATGAGTTCTTCCAATGCCCTTAAGCTATTGGCATAGTTTTGGATAGTTTTTCCCTTCTTCACTTCCTTACGCAGCAAGACTATTTTGGCTTCTAATTCTTCCCTTTCTTGGTTTCTTTCTTCCAAATTATTTTGAAGTGACTCTTCAATGCATTTGTGTTCTTCAACTTCAATTTTGAGACCTTAAACTTGTTCTTCAAGAGTATTGGAACAGATCTTCTCAGCCTTGAGCTCTTTTATAAGCTTGATTGCTTCCTTAGAAAATTCTTCTAAGGTCAACCCTTCTTCTTCGTTGTTTGATACCTCTTGTTTATTGTGCTTGGCCATAAACAATACTCTCTCATTGGCTTATTCTTCGCTATCATTGTCTTCATCGGATGATGAGCTATCTTATTTAGAGAGAAAGTTCCTTTTGGATCCTTACTTGTTGAATTTATTAAATCCTTTCTTTCCTTTTGAGTTTCCATCACTTCTGTTCGGACATTTTGATGAGAAATTCCCAACCTCACCACAACCGAAACATATCAATGGAAGTTTACCTTTGAATTTTTCCTTACCAATTTTTAGTTTTCTCGTAAAGTAAGCATATTCTTCATCTGAAAGACCTTATTCATCATCTCCCTTTTCTTCACACTTGCAGGTGCATGTCTTTTCAATTGAAGTTTGTTTGTCCTTATTGGTTTTCTTAGACGCAACGAACACAGTTTCTACATGCAAAGTACCCTCTTCTTCATCAAGTCTCATTTCATATGCTATGAGAACTCCATGTAAATCCTCTTTGCTGAGTTTGTCCAGATTTTCACTGTATTCTAATATCGATACCTTTGGGTTGAATCTCCCTGGTAACATTCTAAGAATATTTCGTATAATA
This sequence comes from Pinus albicaulis, assembly GCA_034641835.2. Taxonomy (NCBI): domain Eukaryota; kingdom Viridiplantae; phylum Streptophyta; class Pinopsida; order Pinales; family Pinaceae; genus Pinus; species Pinus albicaulis. Next base: position 1,510,108,418 of record CM076582.1, on the reverse strand, counting down.
GTCTTCTCGTCAACTAGCTCTCCCAATCCTTCCAGAGTATCGGTTATTTCATCAATGTATTGGAAGTATGCAGCAATGTTGCAATCTTCTTTCATTCTAAGTTGCTCAAATTTTTCTCTATAGATTTGAAGCTTTGCTTCTTGGACATTTGAGTCACCTACATATATATTCTCAAGCTTGTCCCATACATTTTTGGCGTTTTTACAACCCAACACCCTATGATAAGCAGATTCAATAATTCCACTGATAATAATATTCTTTGCTTTTGCATCATTTACCAAATTCTTCTTACCTTTTTCATCCACGATTGATGTAAATCCATTCTGAAGAGTGTCCCATACTTCGTAACCTTGCGCCAAGAGATAGACCTCCATCCTTCCTTTCCAGAGTGCATAATTATTTTCATTGAACAGAGGTACACCATTTTTGGTATGCTCCATGACCTCCTTGCAGCTGTTAAACTGCTATTGAATGAACCAAGCTCTGATACCAATTGTTTGAAATACTTGGGGGGGGGGGTGAATCATTATTCCTTTCAATTAGAGAATTAGTTAATCTTCAATTATTATCAGTGTTTGTACAATGATAGTAGTAAACAAAAGGAACACAAATGCACACATTTTTTAAGGTGGAAACCCACTCCGGGACAAAAACCACCTAATACTTTTCTAATAATTCTTTGATATTCAACTCCATTTGAAAATAAAGCTCCAACTTCCTAGAATCTAGAAAAGCATTCTTCTCCAGCTCCCACTGGATGGACGCTCCAATGGCTGAGATTATTTAGTAGTCAACTGAACGGATGCCCCAACATCCAATGAGCTACAACTCACCCTAACACCACCCTACCACCCCATAGAAGAATTAAAAAAGAATGGACTCCCGTACTACAGAAAATGGTCCACTTTACAGTGATATAGAATGATGTAGAAGAAGAAGAAAGACTAGACCATAACCCCAACTATGACACAACCACCTAATGATGATCCTAGACCTCCCGACACTACCTCTTCAACTCTTGGCAGATAGACATTTGTTCAATTTTTACAATGATGCATTTACAATGACTTAGTACAATGATACAATTACAATGACTGTATACAGTGTTGCCCACTTGAAGACTTCATGTGGTAACTTCTTGCTGCTATTATACACCTTGGTTTCTTCTCTTGTCATGCTACCCTCTGCTGCACCTTGCTTTGCTTTTCTACCCTAGAAAGTCTGGTCCTTTGCATCCCTTGACAACACATGATCTAGCTTTTTCTTGCCTTCTAGGATCTCGATATTAAATCTGGTGTATCTCTGTTATTTAAGATCCCCAATATGTGATTTTCATCCCTATAGTAGTCCTCTAAGTCTTCTTTCCAATGCCACAGGTCTGACCCAATTTGGATTCTTCAAGGGAGAGTTATGCTCAATCTCTCACAATGACCTAGTTATGGACTGGTTCAGTAGAGCGAACTTGTACGACATTCCACATGTCACTGTTTCTTCATTAGACTCTAAAATTGATGCAAAGAAAACTACATCCCATGCAATATCTGTCACTTTTGACAAAATTCCAATCTGATACTCAGAGAGAGAGAGTTATGACGATTTTCCCAAGGTCACTTCTTTGAGATGAATTTCAGGAGTCTGCAAAAATACTAACTTCCACAGATCATATCTCCGAAAATGTTGTGCACCTTGATCTGAAATTTTTACAGGAGCTTCCTTAGGATTTTGGCTTCGCCTCATAAAAATTTCAGCTTCTGAACCTTCGTAGAAAAAAAATTTAGAGCACAAATGCCACGATGACCTGTTTCAGATTGTGAAATCCCTACATAAGGAGGATATGAGGATCAAAATTTATATAAATGCTTAGGTTGAGAGGGGCTTCAACAAGTGAACGTGGGAGGGATTTTTAGGAGCTTAAAAATTATTAATTATTTAATTTTCAATGGCCCATACCACAACCCCATGAGGTTTTAGCCCACTAACCGGGGTTACAAACTTCAAACATGAATATCTCTCAAACCGTGAAGAATTACGTGGCGTGCCATATATCAAAGGAAACATCTCGACAAGTAGAAACCATCAAAAGAATTATTGACCCCGAATATAGTAATTTGGTAGGTAAAAATTCCCATGCAATATTGGGGTAGCCCCTGGTGGTGCTTGGGTTGACATCAATGACAACCGCTGATCAACAATCTCCCCCTTTGGCATTGATGGCAACACAAGTACTCCCCCTGCGATCATGAAACCTCTTCCTACAAAATTCTCTCCCCCTTTGACATCAATGGCAAAGGGTAACTCCCCCTGACACACAACCATCTTGCGGAACTGTACACACTTCCACTCCCCCTGACACACAACCATCCTGCAGAACTGTACACACTTCCACTCCCCCTAACACACAACCATCCTGCGGACCTGAAATCTAATGAAAACTTGGGAGAATCCCAAGCTTCCGGTGAAGATATTAAAATGGTTCACGAGGTAAAAGTTTAGTGAAGATATCAACGATTTGTTCTTTTGTAACAACATACTCAAGTTTGATATTCTTTTCAGCGACTTGTTCTCTAACAAAATGATATTTGATCAGAATGTGTTTTGTTTTTGAATGCATGACAGGATTCTTGGAGATACTGATGGCACTGGTGTTGTCATAGAATATGGGAATAGGCTCACTGAATTGTACTTGAAGATCTTGCAAAGTTTGTTTCATCCAAAGGACTTGAGTACAATATGCTGCCGCTACAATGTATTCTGCTTCCGCTGTAGATAATGAGATTGAGGTTTGAATTTTTCTCAAACATGATACGAGACAACCACCTAGATAGAATGCTGCTCCACTAGTACTTTTACGATCATCAACGCTTCCTGCCCAATCTTCATCTGTAAAGGCTTGAATAATGAGATTGTTACCCTTGGGATACCACAAGCCAAATTCTTCTATTCCCTTTAGATATTGAAGAATTCTTTTGATGGCAATAGTATGTGATTCTTTTGGTGCTGCTTGGAATCTTGCTACTTGTCCAAGTGCTTACATAACATCTGGTTGGGAGGCTGTTACATATAGAAGACTACCAATCATAAATCTGTACAAAATTTGATCCACATCCTTAGATGAGTCGTCTATGCTCAATTTACAACTTGTTACCATCGGAGTAAGGATGGGTTTGCAATCTTCCATTTTGAATTTTTTGAGCATTTCCTTGATGTACTTGGCTTGAGATATAAATATTTCTTTCTCTTGCTGAGATATTTGAAGCCTTAAGAAGTATGTCAGCTCACCAAGTAAAGAAATCTCGAAATCACTTTGCATCTTTGTAGCAAACTTCTTACTTAGTTGATCATCATTGCTACCAAATATTATATCATCCTCTTTAGCTATTAGATGTGATTTAGTTGCTTCATCTAGAACATATATGTCGTTTGGAGATCGACTTGCTGTAGCCACAATTTCACCATACTTGCCTTTCCTGATTTCACATTTTGTGGAATTGAATAGTATTGTGTGTCCTTGATCACACATTTGTCCAACACTAAGCAGATTGTGATTCATGTTTTCAACCAATAGAACATTCTTGGCTAGAGCATCTTTGATTCCAAGAGTGATGATACCTGATCCTATAACATTTGAAGATCCATTATTTCCAAATGACATGGTTCCATCCTTCTTCTCTTTCAAAGATACAAATTTCTTTCTATCGCCAGTCATATGCTTTGAGCAACCGCTATCAACATACCACAAATCTTTGTTGTTTTGAGCCTTGAGAGTGAGAGCACAATTATCAGTCTTCTTCTTCTTCCATGTTCATTTGTTCTGTGGCTTTGAAGTTTATTCTGGAGGATTTTCAAGTCTGCAGTCTCTGGCTATGTGTCCAAAGTTTCGACATTTGTAACATTCAATATTATTTCTTAAATGTTTAAATCTATTGATGTTTCACTGAGACCTCAGAGGTTCATATTTGACAGATCTCCTGGAATTGTATTGGTTCCTAGGGTACATGCGAAATTCTACAAATTTATGACCAAATTTTCCACATGAATAACAATAGCCATAAAAAATATGTTGGTACATGGATCAAAATATTCGTCGAGGAATTGTCTTCCAAGGCTGTTCTTGTGAATCTTGTCCAATGAAGTCTACATGCATGTCAGATCTCATAGGTTCATTGTATTTTGTTGTAGAAGATCCTGCTTCTTCTTCTTTGTAATCGAGGCCAGTTCTGTCATTGTAAGTTCTTTGATTGTTGATGAGTTCTTCCAATGCCCTTGAGCTATTGACATATTTTTTGGATTGTTTTTCCCTTCTTCACTTCCTTACGCAGCGAGACTACTTTAGCTTCTAATTCTTCCCTTTCTTGGTTGCTTTCTTCCAACTTTTTTTGAAGTGACTCTTCAATGCATTTGTGTTCTTCAACTTCAATTTTGAGACCTTGAACTTGTTCTTCAAGAGTATTGGAATGGATCTTCTCAACCTTGAGCTCTTTTATAAGCTTGATTGCTTCCTTAGAAAATTCTTCTAAGGTCAACCCTTCTTCTTCGTTGTTTGATACCTCTTGTTTATTGTGCTTGGCCATAAACAATACTCTCTCATTGGCTTCTTCTTCGCTGTCATTGTCTTCATCGGATGATGATATATCTTCTTTAGAGAGAAAGTTCCTTTTGGATCCTTGCTTGTTGAATTTATTAAATCCTTTCTTTCCTTTTGTGTTGCCATCACTTCTGTTTAGACATTTTGATGCAAAATTCCCAACCTCACCACAGCCGAAATATATCAATGGAAGTTTACCTTTGAATTTTCCCTTACCAATTTTTAGTTTTCTCGTAAAGTAAGTATATTCTTCATCTGAAAGACCTTATTCATCATCTCCATTTTATTCACACTTGCAGGTGCATGTATTTTCAATTGAAGGTTGTTTGTCCTTATTGGTTTTCTTAGATGCAACGAACGCAGTTTCTAGATGCGAAGTACCCTCTTCTTCATCAAGTCTCATTTCATATGCTATGAGAACTCCATGTAATTCCTCTTTGCTGAGTTTTTCTAGATTTTCACTGTATTCTAAGACCGATACCTTTGGGTTGAATATCCCAGGTAACGTTCTAAGAATATTTCGTATAACAGTCTTCTCGTCAACTGGCTCTCCCAATCCTTCTAGAGTATTGGTTATTTCATCAACATATTGGAAGTATGCAACAATGTTGCAATCTTCTTTCATTCCGAGCTGCTCAAATTTTTCTCTATAGATTTGAAGCTTTGCTTCTTTGACATTTGAGTCACCTGCATATATATTCTCAAGCTTGTCCCATATGTTTTTGGCAGTTTTACAACCCAACACCTTATGATAAGCAGATTCAATAAGTCCACTGATAATAATATTCTTTGCTTTTGCATCATTTACCAAATTCTTCTTACCTTGTTTATCCGTGGTTGATGTAAATCCATTTTGAACAGTGTCCCATACTTCGTAACCTTACGCCAAGATATACCTCCATTATTCCTTTCTAGAGTGCATAATTATTCATTGAACAAAGGTACACCATTCTTGGTATGCTCCATGACCTCCTTGCAGCTGTTAAACTACTATTGAAGGAACCAAGCTCTAATACCAATTTTTGGAAATACCCTGGGGGGGGGGGGGGTGAATCAGTATTCCTTTAAATTATAGCATTAATTAATATTCAATTACTATCAGTGTTTGTACAATGATAGCAGTAAACAAGAGGAACAAAATTCACATAGTTTTTAAGGTGTACACCCACTCCAGGACAAAAACCACCTAATGCTTTTCTAACAATTCTTTAATATTCAACTCCAATTGAAAATAAAGCTCCATCTTCCTAGAATCTAGAAAATCATTCTTCTCCAGCTCCCACTGGATGGATGCTCCAACGGCCAACATTCTTCATATTCAACTGAACGGATGCCCCAACACCCAGTGAGCTACAACTCACCCTAGCACCCTATAGAAGAATAAAACAAGAATGTACTCCCGTACCAGGGAAAATGGTCCACTTTACAATGATATAGAATGATGTAGAAGAAGAAGAAAGGCTATACCATAACCCAAACTATGACACAACCACCTAATGATGATCCTAAACCTCCCGACACTGCCTCTTCAACTCTTGGAAAATAGAGACTTGTACAATTTTTACAATGATGCATTTACAATGACTTAGTACAATGATACCTTTACAATGACTGTATGTAGTGCTGCCCACTTGAAGACTTCATGTGGTGAACTTCTTGATGCTGTTATGCACCTTGGTTGCTGATCTTGTCATGCTACCCTTTGCTGCACCTTGCTTTGCTTTTCTTCCCTATAAAGTCTGGTCCTTTGCAACCCTTGACAACACATGATCTAGCTTTTTCTTGCCTTCTAGGAGCTCGATATTGAATCTAGTGTATCTCTGTTATTTCAAATCCCCAATATGTGATTTTCGGCCCCGTAGTATTCTTCTGAGTCTTCTTTCCAATGCCATAGGTCTGACCCAATTTGGATTCTTCAAGGGAGAGTTATGCTCAATCTCTCACAATGGCCTAATTATGGACTGGTTCAGTAGAGCGAACTTGTATGACGTGCCACATGTCACTGTTTCTTCATTAGGCTATGAAATTCATACAAAGAAAAGTAAATCCCGTGCAATACCTTCCACTTTTTACACAATTCCAACCTCATAATCAGAGAGAGAGTTATGATGATTTTCCCAAGATCACTTCTTTGAGATGAATTTCAGGAGCCTGCAAAAACACTTACTTCCACAGATCATATCTTCGAAAATATTTCACACCTTGATCTAAAATTTTTACAGGAGCTTCCTTAGGAGTTCAGATTCACCTCATAAAAATTTCAGCTTTTATACCTTCGTAGAAAAAAAAATTTAGAGAAAAAATTCCATGATGACCTGTTTCAGATTGCGAAATCCCTACATTAGGAGGATATGAGGATCACAATTTATATAAATGCTTAGGTTGAGAGGGGCTTCAACAAGTGAACGTGGGAGGGATTTTTAGGAGCTTAAAAATTATTAATTATTGACTTTTCAATGACCCATACCACAACCCCATGGGGGTTTAGCCTACTAACTGGGGTTATAGACTTCAAACATGAATATCTCTCAAACCGTGAAGAATTACGTGGCGTGCCATATATCAAAGGAAACATCTTGACAAGTAGAAACTATCAAAATAATTATTGACCCAGAATATAGTAATTTGGTAGGTCAAAATTCACATGCAATATTGGGGTAGCCCTTGGTGCTGCTTGGGTTGACATCAATGACAACTGTTGATAAAAAACACAAACTTTAATTCGTAATGTTTGGTGGATCAATGTTGGATGTGAAGTTTTACAAACTGGAAATAACGAATCTTGGTAGGGAAAGGTTTCCAAATACTAAGTGAATTTGTTTGTGCGTGTGAACAAGTAGTGTTGTGTGGGAGAACATGTGTGTAGAGTAAGGAACAAGGATTTTGTTCTGCAATATTTTTTTCCTCCTCCACACATATCTCTTGCATGATAGTACATATTATTAATCAATTAATAATGTGGGATGGGGTTGCAGAGGGAAATTGATTTTGTAGACATGAAATTATTTAAAATTTATGTAGAAACTTACTATCCAATATATTAACTTTAAGTAGAGTGTGGAGAGCAAGGAACATAAACTTTAATCCGTAATGTAATAGAAAATTTCATCCGCAATGTTTTCTGTCTCTGAATAAATTTCCCATCGAAAAATTTCTTTTGCATACTCATTTTTTCCAGATGCTTTAAAATACTATGTGAATTTGTGATCTTATATTTGTGATTTAAATAACTTATTATAAAATATTAAATTAAGTATTTTTTTAAGGTGTGTGAGGAAGACGCGTTGTGCGGAGAGAACGAGTGTGTGTTGGAAGGAACATAAGCTTTTTCATCGCAATGTTCCATATCTGGAAAAAAGTTTGCGGAGCTTGTGGAGCAAGGGAGTTTGCAGCTACAATTCTTATTAATAGTTTCCCAAAAAAATCATCATTTTCCTTCAATGGGTTTGTGGAGCAATGAATATCAAATTTTTCTGTAATGTTTTGGCCCTCTAGATAAATAAACTGTCCACAAAATTATTCCACACATCTCCTTCCTATTAATATTGAATTTCAGAGCAAGAGTAGGTTGTTACAGGTTAAGATGGAAAAACTACATTAACTTTTTTAATAAATTTGTAAACATTTAATATGATGCATTTGGCATTGAAAGTCCAAGTCCTATAATTACTATGCATAAAATGTGATGGAGAATTCAGAGGAACATTGATTTAATGAAGTTATCGCTACCGATAGGAAACATTGATTCCTTGTTTCTTCATCCACACCCCCTCATTTACATAAGCTTCCTGCAATTGATTCAGTTATGGTCTCATTGTGTAGAGAAATAACGTAACACTTATAAAATCCAAATGATATGCAAGGAGACAACCTACGCACACACAGTGAATTGAATGCTAAAAATACCGATATTTAACACAATATTGGTAAATGAGGACATACATTGGGACGATAAAAAATTTAGATGCCAACATTATCTCAAATACAAAGTGGTCATAACATGTTTCACACGCAAAATAGTAGCAGGTGGAAAATGTATAGGGAAATGAGTAAGAAATCATTTTAAATGGCTAGTAGAGTGAGGAAAGAAGTTATTTGTAGTGATACGAATAACTCATTTTCTCATATCGACTATGTATTTGAAATAACAGATTGTGTAACTTTTTCTCTTTGCAAAATTCATTTAAAATCTAGGAGTTATTATCACTCCACTGGATTTCCGAAGGCTGATAAGGAGACCAGCAAAGGTAACCATAGACCGCTTTGGCCTAGTAGCTAGCCCTACTAGGCAGGATAAGGCTCTCTCCGAGAGATAACAACCAAATTGAATTGACAATGAGGATTTTAGGCTAGGTATAGTAAGCTCTAGGGTTTTGATTGATTGATTTTAGGTGCTGGATGGTGAATTAGGTCTAGGAAGAACTAGGTCAGGGCACTGAGGATCAGAATTGCAGAGATTTGATGGCCAAGGTAGGTACACACTTTAGCACTTTCAGGAATCTTGATGAGTGTGATTATACTAGTATGGTTTTCAAAAAGAGCATGGAAATCATGAATTCTTTTCTATCAGAAGAAAGTGAAACACAACTACGCTAATTCCTCCAAAACAGAGCATCAAATAATGAATTCTGCTTATCTAACTTAGGGATAAACCACATTGAGAGATGGAAATGAATATTGAAAGTATAATAAATTCAAACATATGAAAACATAAGAGGAAACACTGCTAAAACACATACCACAGGAACCCCGCCAAAATAGCTTCAACTCTGTTTATTAGTTCCTGCCAAAAATGACTGATTACAATAGTGTTCAAAGATCAATTACACAACATCCAACCCTTGCAACGACAAAGGAAAGGAAAGATATAGAACAAAAACAACTTCTCCCCACTCTCAGGGATCAAATCCATGACTTGTGGAGCTGTTCCCAAAAATCCTCAACTGGAATCCTAATAACTAGGGAGGTTAAAAAACTCATCCCTATCTTTGATGAAACTGATTCACTTGACCCAAAATTACATATTTAATTGATGTATCTACCTCTAGTAACTATAAAAGAAATAATTACATTTAATTTTTACATTTACATCAGTAAAAATTCATGAAATTCATAATTCAACTGAGAAAAAGTGAAATTTCTAAAGAAAACAACAGACTAGAAAAAGCGCATCGTGCCCTGGGAAAAGTGCAACTTGGGCCTTCAAATTGACTTTTGACTATATTACTGAAGCCCAAATGGAGCCCAAGATAGCTCATTGGAAATATCTTCTTGCCTAGTTGTCAAAAATTTCCTCAAGAACTGAAAATGTGAGTGAAGCTCCTCTAAAATAAAATATCCCAAGACTAGTAAAAAAGCACAGCATGAGGCTGAAAAAGGTGGCAGAAAGGTGTTTTTAAGGAGGTTTTTGGGATTCCCCACCTGTCAAAAGCTCAGATTTTGGAGTTCCAATAGTAAAAATGTGATGTAGAGACCATTATCTATCCGTCCATGCATATTTTCCATCATTTATAGGTCTCCATAAAAAGTGCAACATGGCCCACACTGCACTTTTTGCAGGCTGACTGTGCAAAAAGCTTGAAAATTTTGACCAAAATGCTCAAAAAACAAAACATTGCCCAAAAACCTTCAAAATTGATGGATGAAGTCCCGATGAAGTATGTCAAGCTACGAAGGAGGCATCAGCAATAAATTCAAGTTTACCCTTCACCTTTTGGCTGATTAGTGTTTCCTTGAGCTTATTTTGCAACTGTTTTACCTTGACATTGCAAATTTTGTTTCTGGTGTGATAGTGATCAGACATGTGCCTCAACATATGATTGTCCTTATTTTCCTTGTGAAGAAGCTTATCCAGGTGTATGTTTACTCTGTCAATCCAAACTTCTCTATTGTCATTAATTTCCGTGGAAATCCTCTCCTCAAAGGTTAGTTCTTTTGCCTAATGTTGTTTTTCCTGCTCCAATGCTCTTTTAAGGCCCCTTGTTTTTGGTCTCTTCTTGGTGATCCGAGCCTCATCCTCATCATACTCATCATGTCTCATCACTGATTTGACTTTGAAATCTTGCCTCTTAGTCTTCAACAAGTCCATTTCCAAGAGTACTTCTTTGTCACTCAACTATTTGTTTTCTTGCTCAAGGAAGGAGATAACAAATTGTGCCCTTGCCAAGTTCCTGTAGCTCTATGATTTTGGCATATTTCTCTTTGATGACCAGGTTTAAGGTTTCCTATTCATCTTGGACATCCAATTCCACCAGGTCAATCAAAATACTTTTCTTCCTCAAGGTGAAGGGTTTCTTTCTCTTGGACAACTGCCTCCTGCTGCTTATGATATCCTGGTTTTTCTGATGTAGAAGGAAAGGTACCTTCCAAAATCTATGGAGAAAACACTTGCATATGCCCTCTCTGGTAGGTTTTGGCCTATTTTTTTGATCAGTGGTTGTCATTGATGTCAACCCAAGTAGCACCAGGGGCTACCGCGATCTTGCATGGGAATTTTGACCTACCAAATTACTATATTATGAGTCAAGGATATTTTTGATGGTTTCCACTTATTGAGATGTTTCCGTTGATATATGGCACGCCACATAATTCTTCACGGTTTGAGAGATATTCATGTTTGAAGTTAGTAACCCCAGTTAGTGGGCTAAAACCCCATGGGGTTGTGGCATGACACTAATCATTGGTTGTGGTAATTGAATAGTAAATAATTAATAATTTTTATGCTCCTAAAATCCCTCCCACATTCACTTGTTGAAGACCTTCTCATCCTAAGAATTTATATAAATTATGATCCTCATATCCTCCTCAGGTAGGGATTTCACTTCTTGAAACATGTCATCGTGGAATTTTCGCTATAAATTTTTTTCTACAAAGGTGCAGAAGCTGAAATTTTTAAGAGGCAAAGCCAAAATCCTAAGGAAGCTCCTGTAAAATTTTTAGATCATGGTGCACAATATTTTGAGAGAAATTTGTAGGAGTTAGGGTTTTTGCATGCTCCTGAACTTCATGTTAAAGAGGTGACCTTGGGAAAATCGTCATAACTCTCTCTCTGAGTATCAGATTGTAATTCTATAAAAAGTGGCGGATAGTGAACGGACTGTAGTTTTTTGTGTATCAAGTTTAGGGCCGAATGAAGAAAGAATGATATGTGGCATGCTGTACAAGTTCGATCTACTAAACCAATCCATAATTAGGCCATTGTGAGATATTGGGCATAACTTTGTCTTGAAGAATCCATATTGGGTCATACCTGTGGAATTGGAAAGAAGACTCAGAGGACTACTATAGGACCGAAAATCACATATTGGGGATCTGAAATAACAGATATAAAACAAATTCAATATCGAGCTCCTAGAAGGAAAGAAAAATCTAGATCATGTGTTGTCACGGGCTGCAAAGGACTAGACTTTCTAGGGCGGCAAAGCAAAGCAAGGTGCAGGAGAGGTAAGATCCAAGTAAGTATATTATGTATATGCATGTTCATATCTTAATTGCATTAGGTTCTTTGTATTCTAATTTTTTTTTTTTTTGTTTAGCATTGACATATGCTCTGCAAGATGAGGTAAGTTTTGCTATTATCATGTCATGGGTATTTCCTTGAAGAATTTTTGTAGGTATTATATATTCATCAAGATAAGACTCAAAGCATGATATAATTTTCTAAAGAGTGAGAAAGGGTAGCATGACAAGAGCAACAATAAAGGTGCATAACATCAGCAAGAAGTTCACCACATGGAGTCTTCACATGGGCAGCACTGCATACAGTCATTGTAAAGGTATCATTGTACCGAGTCATTGTAAAATCATCATTGTAAAATTTGTACAAGTGGCTATCTGCCAAGAATTGAAGAGGTAGTGTTGGGAGGTCTACGATCATCATTAGGTATTTGTGTCATATGTGGGGTTATGGTATATTGTGTCTTCTTCTTCTACATCATTCTATATCATTGTAAAGTGGACCATTTTCCCTGGTATGCGAGTCCATTCTTCTTTTATTCTTCTATAGGGTGGTAGTGTGGTGCTAGGCTGGTGCATGGAGTCACTGATATGTTCAAGCCTGTGAAAAATTCAGGGTGGTAGGGTGGTGCTAGGGTGAGTTGTAGTTCATTGGGTGTTGGGGCATCCGTTCAGTTGAATACTGAAGAATCTCGAGCATTGGAGCATCCATCCAGTGGGAGCTGGAGAAGAATGCTTTTCTAGATTCTAGGAATTTGGAGCTTTCTTTTCAATTGGAGTTGAATATTAAAGAATTATTAGAAAAAAATTCAGGTGGTTTTTGTCTAGGAAGGGGTTTTCACCTTAAAAAATATGTACATTTGTGTTCCTTTTGTTTACTGCTATCATTGTACAAACGCTGTTAATAATTGAAGATTAACTAATGCTCTGAAAGATTAATAATAATACTAATTGAAAGGAATAATGATTCACCCCCCCTCTCAGTATTTCCAACATCTTTGTCCTTTTTACCTTTCTTAACTATAGATTTTCTAGGTGACCTAATTTTCTTGTGAGAAACTGATGCTGATGGTTGAATATGTCTAGTAGGCTAATTTGGTGGTGTTGTGAAGACCTCTGCCTCAATGAAAGTCCCCCATGAAATGTTCAATTGTTTGAGGTGATGAAGGACAATGGTTTTGATTAGTGAATGATGGAAGAGGCTGTTCATTTGAATCTCATACTCTCTAATTTGCAGTATGTAGTCCATCTTGTCAATGCTCTTGTACAAATAATAGGGGGTGTTGAGCGATTTCACCATAGTGAAGCACATGAGTAACCTGATGTGATAGTTGTACAACCTGGAGAATCTGCGCTCACAAGTGAAATATTTCATGATGATCTTCATCATGGGAGCAAACCTATTAAGAAACTGACCAAAAGGAAATATTTCATTAATGCTATCTTTGTAAGGTGCTTTGAGACAGGGTTCATACAACTGGGCATCCAAATCTTGAGTTTTGAACCACTTTTCACCTACATTAGGTATCCCTGTTGCTGTTGCAATGATGTCTGTAGAAATGATGAATGTTACCCCTGAAATAGTCACTTGGTATTTTTGTAGGTTGGTGATGAATATCCTTGTCAAATTAGGATGGCTCTGCACTCTTTGGACCATCTCACAAAACTCAAAACAACCTACACGTTGGAAACATTTGAATGCTAAGGGAAATAACATCAATTCCCTAGTGTCTGATGGCTCTAGCCTCAAGATTATCCTTCCTTTATTGTAGGTTTTGTTCTCTTCTTCTATGGTGTTTCTCTACTCCATAATGTTTCTCTCTTATTCCATGATGTTCAGTTTAGTTTAGAAAGCCCGGGGGAGAAGGGGAAGGAAAAGGGAGTGGGATTATAGGGTTAGGGAGTTGGGATAAGTGAAGGAAAATTTAGGGAAGGGTATATGGGAATTAGGAAGATTAGGGAAATGATGGGGAGTTGAAATGATAAGGGGGATGGGGTAGGAAATTCAATTACAGGGATGAAGTCTGTCTTCCTAGAAAAGCGAAACGTAGGGGTATGGTTTTAGGGAATATGACTTATGAGTGGGGAATGAAGGGATGTAAGGGTAGTGGGGAATGAACTAGAGTGTGAGGGAGGTAGACGGGTCTAGGGAAAAAAAAAATTATCTTGCAAACTTTGAAAACTAGGGTTTAATTACTAAAACAAGGCATGGATAGAAATGAGGGGTTTTCACCATAAAATTATGATAATGAGCTGAAAGGAGGGACTTGGAAGATGTAAATTACTTGGGGATGAGTGAAGAAACCTTGAATTGCTGCTTAGAATCATTTTCAAACAAGTTTGAGGCTGTGGTTCCTTCACTGCAAAAAGCACTTTGAGCTTGAGAAAGGTATAGTGAGACCTGCAAAAAGCGCAACGTGCTTCACTGCAAAAAGCGCATCGCCTATGGAAAAGGCACAACGATGGACCCTAAAACTTGGATTTTTGAAGAAAATTTTTGTTTTTGACTTGAAGAAGCTGAGAGATTGATGTTGGAGAATGAAAATGAGTGACTTTTTGTATTTGAGAGTCTTTTATACTCGGAAAAATATCATTAAATGGACATGGACCCACATTTCCTTTTTTCAAAATCAACCTTACATTGCTTTTTACCTTTAACCTTTGAACTTAATCTTTGAACTTAATCTTTTGATGGCTTAGGAACACTGAATTTATTTTTGGAACCTTAAGTATTTGCAACTACTTGGAACTCTCAAGTACTTGTTACAAATGAGGAACACAAACTTACTTTTTCTTTGAAATCAAATTTACTGATGAAATTTCTTTATTGTCACTCCTTCACTTGTTGGAATTTATGTATGAAATGATGATTTCATGACCTTGGAACCCTAAGAACTAATGGAGACTCTTGAATGAATGAAACCATGATGAATATGAATGTAATTTTGATGAAAACTCATAAATGATGGTACACTCATCTGAGATGTGAAATGAGCTAGCAAGTAGTAAAATTTTGAAAGGAGTGAAATCAAACCTAGATCTACATCCAGTGACCAAATTTTTGCATGATGACCTAATGGAATGACAAAAATTTGAAGATGAGACCCTAAAAAGACATGATAAGAGTCTATTTGATCACTGGTGGCAAGATGTAAAAACTGACACCAACAAGAGTATTGTTTGATATTTTGTTGCCTTACATAAACTATTATTTCCAAATCTGGCGTCGCATAAAATCACATCCTTGACTTTAAATTGTATCTAAATGGCGTGTCTAATTCTCGTATGAAAAGTATGAAATTGTAAACATAAAGCCATAGGGATGCATTATTAATTCACTTTTGATGACAAATCAGGGTTAGGAAGTGGCGTGTTATGGCAAGGGGATAAGTCTATCTCAAAGAAATGTAGTATGATGTTCCTTGTTATCAATAGCTAATACGGGTTGGAAATGACATTCAAGCTCAACTGGAAATTGAGATGTGATATTATGCAATGAAAACTCGGGCATAAACTATTAATTCATTGTTGGTGGCATTTTTTCATTAGTTGGGGAATCCTTTAGTGTATCACGATAAATTTTTGTCCTATATTTCGTATTATGGTTAGTGTCAATTCTTGTCTATGTTCAAATATTGGGGTTTTTGGATACAATGTATATGATGGCTAACTAATTGATTAATATGTAGTGTTGTGTGGGAGGGAGGTGTGTGGAAGAAATATGCAAGTAATGTATGCATAGGTACAAAATGTTCCATAACAGAGTTTTTTTTCCTTGCTTCGTGTAGTTGGATTGAATGTGTTGGTTTTCTATTTTGAATGAATTGTAATTTTTATTTCTCTTTACATCGAATTTTCGAATTTTCCACTGTGTGAAATCTTAGAATTTATGTTACTAAAATCAATCGACTTGAACACATTGAACATAAAGCTACTGGAATAAACTATTAATTTTTTGTTGGTGGCATTAGCTTGGGAATACTTCATTGTTTTTCCAGTATATTGTATTATGATCAGAGCGAATCCTTGTCTATGTTCAAATATTTGGGTTTAGTGTTGCGTTGGATGTAGGTGTGTGGAAGATATGTGTAGGGGAATATATGCAGAGGCACCTAATATATTGGAGGAGGGTTTTTGTTGCTTGCTCCGTGCAACTGGATTGAATGCATTTTGATAGTTAGCTTTGCAAACTTGAATTTTTGGGTACTCAACTTTGACTGGCTATATCTGCTGATCTAGGAGGCCATTTATGGACTTCTACATACCATTATAAATCTCTTTAAAATATATATCCATATACTTGGGTTCTATATACTTCTGAGTTGATCCATTGCACTATAAATGCCTTCAGAGACACTACTCTTTTCTCCACTAATGTTGATCTGCATCCTTCTTCTTGTGCATGATCCTTAACACTTGTCTCCTCTTTTTCCATATTTAACATATTTTTCCATCAATGACAACATATTTCTAACATTCTCCCCCTTTGTCATTGATGGAAACACCAAGACCAGAAAAAACATCCTCATGAATACATACCAACTATGATTGTATCAAATCTAGCCTTTGGATGTATATCACTGATCCAGGTGGATATTGGTGGCCACCCACCTATTCCATTTGGACTCGCACCATCAGTTCCTTTAGTTTTTCACTTTCAGAAACAACTTACTATTTTTAGAAGGTTGTCGGTTCCTGAACTTTCGGAGCCATTTGGAGGCTCTAATGAGCCACGTGGATATTGGTGGCCACCCACCTATCCCATTTGAACACCCACCATCGGTTCTTTCAGTTTTTTAGTTTCGGCATAACTTACTATTTTTTAGCAGTTTTTTGGGTCCTGAACTTTCGGAGCCGTTTTGAGGCCCTAAATGACGTTTTTTGGGAAAACTGGGGGTAACATGGGCAATGGATCGATGTTTCTCACACCAAAATTTGTACTCCTTTGATAGATATTTCTAACGAGATATGATGCGCATCAAATGGAGATCGTATGCCAAAGTTACGCCCTCGGGAAGTTGAAACACCAATTTACCCATATGGGGCCCATAGTTTTGGCACTTCATCTCCTATGGTTAGGTTTTTGGATGTTTATGGTTTTGAATTATTTCTCAACAATAAATAGGCCTTCGAGCCTCATTGTAACATAGTTTAGAGGCATGTAGCCACCACATCTCTTCTTAGAGATAAGCCTACCAACGTCCTAACTGTTTATTTCCATTATGTCTGTAAGCATATTTCTGTTATATGATATTAATGAAATGAAGTTTTATTTATGCTGCATCACTGCGTTTATGGTTATATGTGTATTATGTTGCGTTCTTGCATAAATCCGGATCAATCACTCCTTTGACTACCGATCCTCTTGAGATGCACTTCTCTTGTGTTATAGTAGTGCCACTCTGCTGTTGTTCTGTTGCATCATTACTACTCCAAGACTCATGCTTCTTTTGTTTGATCACCAAGTGCCTATCCCCCTTTGACATCAATGGCAAAGACACCAACATGCCCCCCTACAACCTTACTCCCCATGTCAACAATCTTCCTCTGTATTGTTGATCCTATGGACCTGGTAGCTTTATCTTGATATGCTGAAGGTATACCAATTTCATTTCTTCCTCTTGAAGGAAGAGCTAGTGGAGGGAAGTAAGAGAAATAAACCCCAATATTTACCTCAAGTACTCAATCTTTTCTCTAGGGATATGTTTGGTGAAAATATAAACAATATGTTCTTTAGTAGGTACATACTCTAGCTTCAAATCTGATTGGAAACTTTCTCTCTCAAGAAATTATACTTGATTGGATTATGCTTTGCCTTGGAGTGGAAAACAAGATTATTTTTAATACCGATGGCACCTGTGTTATCACAAATAATAGTTATAAGATGTTCATTAAACACTTGTACATATTTCAAGGTCTTCTTCATCCACTGCAGTTGAGTACAAAAAAAGGTTGATGCAATATACTCTACCTCAGCTATAGAGAAAGAGATAGAAGTTTGCTTCTTTATCAACCATAAAACTATACTTTCTACAAGAAAGAAAGAACCATCACTAGTGCTCTTTTAGTCATCTACATCACTTGGCCAATCAAAATCAATATAAATAGTCAGTGAAAAATATTTACCTCTGGGGCATCACAATCCATAATCCATTGTTGCTCTGAGATATTTGTGAATCTTCTTGGCTGCTAGAAGATGGCTTTATCTAAGGATGCTTGAAATCTACCAGCAACACTAATGACCTGCATAATGTCTGGTATTGAAGCTATCAAATATAATATAATACCAATAATGAATTTGTATAGAGTCTGATAAACTTCAGGTGATTCATCAGTCTTACTAAGCTTGCAACCTATAACCATTGGTGTTCTCACTAAAGAGCATTCCTCCATGCCAAACTTCTTCAACACTTCCTTGAGATATTTTCCTTATGAAATTATTATCCTTTTGGGAGTCTGCATAATCTCAAATCCAAGGAAATAAGAATGTTCTCCAAGCATGGACATATCAAACTGAGCCTTCATATCTACTGAAAATTGGCAGGTTAATAATTCTAAATCACTAGAAAAAATAATGTCATCAACATATACAACCACCACTATGAGTTTTGCATCCTTTGCTTTGTCATATAAATTGGTGTTACCTGCACCTATTTTGAATCCACACTTGAGCAAGTAGCTATCTAACTTGGAATACCATGCCCTAGGGGGCTTTCTTGAGACAGTACAAGGCCTTCTTAAGATTGGAAACATACTCAGGATTATTTGTTAGTTGAAAACCATCTGGATGATCTATGTAAAACTATTCCTGTAATTATTTGCATCCATTTAATATATTTTGAATTTATTAAAACAAGTAAATGCAAAAAGCATTCTGATTGCCTCTAATCTTGCAACAGGAGAAACAATTTCATCAAAATCCAATCCTTCAATTTGAGAATAAACTTTGCATACCAACCTTGCCTTGTTTCTTACCAATTATCCATGGTCATTTAACTTATTCCCGAAGACCCATTTTGTGCCAATAAAATTCTTATTTGCTGGTTTACGAGTAAGTTCCCATGTCTGAGTTTTATCTGTTTGGTCTAATTATTCATGCATAAATTTTAACCAATTATGATCTTGACTGGTTTGTGCAACATCCTTTTGTTCCTCCATGGATAACATATCTACATGTGCTTGCGCAGGGGGATGTAAAAAGTTCCTTCTTGTACTTGTTTTTAAATCACCAACAATATGGTCAACTGGATTTTATTTTTGCACATACCTCATTATTGGTAGTTGCTTCTTTAACGCCAGTATTTGCTGGCCGTTTGTCTTTAGATTCAATATATTCATCCAATTTTACATCAGTGCAATCACTAATCCTCTTGATATTCTTATTATAGCATCTATATCCTTTGTTATTTTGAGAATATTTAATAAAAATACCTTCACCATCCCTTACTTTAAAATTACCAAGCTTGTCATTATTCCTCTTGTTGTAACACTTGCTTCCAAAAAATCTGAAATGCTTGACAGTTGCAGGTCTACCATACCAAAGCTCATAGGTAGTTTTCATTAGGGGAATTTTGAGGTCTAAAATGGGCCTCCTAAGGAAATTATAAAATAATAGTGGAAATAATAAAATAAGATTTGATGACATCATCAAATTTTAGAGGGAAAAAAGAAAAAAACTACTTTTTCAACTCGTATTTTCAACTTATCTCCCATTTTTTTACTCAAATTTCGAGCGGGAGTACTCGTTGGATGAAAAATTTAATTCCTCATCCAAGGAGTACCCATGTTTCATACTTTCGATGGACCCCCCTAAGAAAAAAATGAGAAATACATGAAAAACGTG
Organism: Pinus albicaulis; assembly: GCA_034641835.2. Classification (NCBI taxonomy): domain Eukaryota; kingdom Viridiplantae; phylum Streptophyta; class Pinopsida; order Pinales; family Pinaceae; genus Pinus; species Pinus albicaulis. Next base: position 1,510,088,535 of record CM076582.1, on the reverse strand, counting down.
ATTACAATTACTTTTTTTATTTATTTCTCATTTTTCGCTTAGCAAGGTCCATTGAAAGTATGCAACATGGGTACTCCTTGGATGAGGAATTAAATTTTGCATCCAATGAGTACTCTCGCTCGAAATTTGAATAAAAAATTTGGGAGATAAGTTGAAAATACGAGTTGAAAAAGTAGTTTTATTATTTTATTATTTTTTAATCTTTTTACCCTTTTACTTAAAAAATGGTGAATCATCCCCCATGGTTGACATCATCATCTTGAATCCTATTGGTTATTATAAAGTTTATTTTGGTTGTACATTTTTCTTAGGAGGTCCATTATAAAACAGTGGTCTGAAATGGGCTTTGTTTAGATTCACCGCTATTGTGTAAATAGCCTCGACCCAAATTCTTTGCTGCAATTTCCTTTCATCCATCATAACTCTAGCTATTGTGAATTTCCTTTTGATACCATGCTTCTTGAAAAAACCATCAAACTCCTATGAAGTGAATTCATCTATGATTTTCAAATGTTATGATCTTGATTTTGCAATCATTTTCATTTTCAACCGTGGATTTAAACTCTTTAAAATTATTGAATGCTTCATATTTCTCTCTAAGAAAATCAACCCACATCATCCTACTGAAATCACCAATTATTATCATAAAATAAAATTTACCTGTGGGTGATTGCGTTCTTGATGATCCACATAAGTCCATGTGTACTAGTGGAAATGGATTTTATGATGAGATCTCCTTTTACTTGTATGCTACCCGAGTTTTCTTACCCAATTGACAAGATTTGCAAATTGTATTCTCTCGCTTTGATAGCCTGGGTAAACCTTTGACAAAATTTTTCTTGCTTAGTTTGACTATCTAATCAAAATTCAGATGTCCAAGTTTCCTATGTCACAACCAACTCTCATTGATATTTGATAGGTAACACCTCTATGTTTTCTCTTTTAGAAAAAACACATTGTTGTTTTTTCTCACAACTTTAACAACTACCTCACTTGTGCTTTTAGACTTGATTTGACAATTTTTAGCTTGGAAAATCACATCATATCCTTGATCACAGATTTGCAACATTCTAAGAAGGTTATATTTAAGCCCATATACAAATAATACATTGTTTTCTTTACCTTTTCCATTGTACAAGCTGAAAACTCCCTTTCCAACAGTTTTACTAGGTGCATTGTAGCCAAAGGTTACATTACCCTTTTCAACTAGTTTCCATGTCAAGAAATTTCTTATGTCTCTTAACATGTCTCGAATAACCATTGTCCACATACCAATGACGCCCTTCATTCTGAGCATAAAAAACAAATCACATTGCTTTGTTTTCTCATTTTATTTCCATACCTTGGGATTTTGTTCAATTTGCTCAATAATTGGTTCATGCATCTTCTCCTTAAGTATGAAATAAAATGCTTTATGTCCAAAATTTTGACACTTAAAGCATTGCACCAAATAGTTCAAGTGAGAAAAATAATTATTGTACCTAGATTTCCTTTTCCTCTGTTGATTCCTTCTTCTAGATCTTAGATTCATGTAGGATAGATTGAATCTGCAGTTTTCTGCTTTATGACCATAATTGGTGTTGGTGAAACAATATCCTAGAAAAATATCAACAGACATGGAAGTCTGTCTTCTACATTGGGTTGATTTCTGAGTATTTCGATCTACTTGTCTAGTGTTGTTCTTTTGTTTCCACTGATAATTATTTGATTGGTTTTTGGGCTACATATCTCCTTTTTGCTACTGCACTGCATCTTATTTTTCTACCAGAACAAAAGTTATTTTTTTCTTACCCTTTAGTTCTGTTGCTGTGATGGAATCAACCCCAAATCCAAGATAAGTTCAATCTTTGGAGATTCATTGTGCTTCCAATATTTAATTTAATTTATCAGTGCCTTTTATGAGTTTATGATTGATTTTTTTCCTTCTCTAACTCCTTCTTCAACAAAAAAATTTCACCTTCCAACCTTTCACAAGCTTGTTTCTTCTCATTCAATTGCTAGTTTAGCGATTCTTTAATATTCTTACTTTCTTCTATATGAAAAAGTAATGGTTCAACAACTTCAAAATTTTCTTTGATGAATGAATCCTTTTGAGATTTATTTTTCTTTCTTATCATTTCAGTTTCTTCAAGTGCACTTACTAAATCTCCTTCTAGGTCCACTCAACCTCTTCATCATCAGAATTGATAGCTTCGAATTGCAAATTGTGTATGGCCATCAAAATGAATTATTTTGGGATTTAGTCATATTTGTATTCATCTGAGGATTGAACGACTTCACTTTCATAGGAGTTGTCTTCTTGAACATAGAGACCTCTCTTTGTAGCCTTCTTTCTATATTTTTTCACTTTCTTGAAATTTTACCTTGGATCATAATCCTTCTTCTTTTCAGGACATTTTGAAGCATAGTGACCTACTTTTTTCCATAGTTAAAGCACTTAAAGGGTAGATTACTTTTATACTTTCCCGAGCCTCTCTTGATATTCCTTGTGAAATTGGCTTATTATTAATCACTTTCACAACATGAATCATCATGATATTACTTGGGCTTCTTATCTTCTTTGAAGGATGATTCTTTTGCTGTAGGATTTCCATTTGAAATTCTCATCTCATAGGAAGTTTCCAGGTCCTTATAATACTAGTGTATCCCCTTATTGTTATTGTTAGTATAGCCCACTTATTTTTATTGTTGTTCCCATGTAGTCCCCATATTGTTATTATTGTGCCCCATAACAACCCACTATTATTATTGTTGTGCCCTTATGTTGTTATTATTATGTCGGCTAGGATTATGTTGTGACCCATTGGACTCCTATATATAGAAAGGAGGTTTTGTCCTTTGTATCATCAAAAAATTGTTCATTTATGTAATGTAAACGATGTTTCCCCTCAAAGAGTCTGAATTCTAAGTCATTGATCTCTCTTTTCTTCTATTTTGTGAGCTATTTTCATAACCTTTGGTGTCAAAGCTTTAGATTCTAGGGTTTCACTGATGCAAATAGGGCATCTTTGAATTTTCACTATAAATTTTTTGCTACGAAGGTTAAGAAGCTAAAAAAAAACCCATTTGAGAAAAAGTCCTGCGAAACATCTTGTAAAAAGTTTAGATCTTGGTTCGCTATATTTTCAGAGATATGTTCTGTGGAAGTTAGGGTTTTTGGAGGCTCCATAATTTCATCTCAAACAAGTGGCCAAGGGAAAACCATCATAACTTTCATTTCAGACATTGGATTGGAATTCTATAAAAAATAACCAAAAGTGAACATAATTTGGTTTCTTGTATATCGATTTCAGAGCCGAAGGTCAAAACAGTGACACGCGACATGTCGTACAAGTTTGCTATGCTGAACCAACCCATAATTTGGTCATTGTGGGAGATTTTGCATAATTTTATCTTGAAGAATCCAAATTAGGTTTAACCTGTGGCATTGGAAAGAAGACTCAAAGGGATATGACAAGACCAAAGTTAAGATCTTGGAGATCTAAAATTATAGAGTTACAACCGTTTCAAGATTGAACTCTTCAAATCAAGAAAAAAGTGTGTATTAAAAAAAAAAATGGATAACTTTAGTTTGAAAAATCAGTTTGATGTGATTCCAAGGGAATATTGAAGCATAGATATCAATATTTATTTCTATATTTCCTCCCAAACATAATTACACACCCATTAAGCCCTCAGAAATCTCTACTATGGCGCATGGAGAGGGAGAAGTGCAACATGATATATCAAAATTATGAGACTAAGTGCAACAAATTTTTCTCTCGCAAAAAGTAACAAAAAATGAAATGGAAGCGAATATGGACGGTTTGAAGAAAGGTATGGAAGCTAATATGGGTGGTTTGAAGAATGGAAGCTAAGAACGATGGTATAGAATAAAAACTGAAAGGAAACATGGAAGACATGAAGAATGATCTAAAAGAATACATGGAAGGTTTGACAAAATTGCTACAATAAATGATTCCTAATGGAGAAATGGTAGTGTAAGAAACTCATGATGAGAAAAAAATAAATTTTAATATTGGTTTCATAGACTCTAATGTTGGATTTAAGACCCACCATATGCCAAAGATCGATATGAGGAAGTTTGATGGCAAGGATACAATAACATGGATACTACAGAAGGATCAATACATTAATCTCCATAATGTGCAAAACATGCAAAAGGTACGCATTGAAACTTTATATTTAGAACCCAATACATTTGTATGGTATCGATGGCTTTGCTCTCATAAACAAATTGTGACTTGGTAAATTTTTACGGAGGAAATGATAACACATTATGATGATACAAGGAGAAACACCTTCTTTAGCCAACTAAAAAATTTCAAACAAAATGGTTCAATGGTGAAGCGCATTGAGGAATTCAAAAAATTGAATATAAGGGTAAATGATATTCCATAGGAGCACAATATTGATGTCTTCATAGGGAATTTAAAGGATAAAATCCAACATGAGGTTGGCCTTTGGGAACCTGATTCATTGGAGAAGGCATTCAGGTTGGCAATAAAAATTGAAAGCAAAATTATCGCAACAAGGAAGCCTACCACTCACAAATATAAAGATGGAAGTGTTGCTACTCCTATACTTCCACAACCTACAAGATTGACAACAAATAAATTGGAAGAAAAAAGAGCAAAAGGGCTTTTCAATAGTTGTGATAGAAAATACCCTAAAGGTCATAAGTGTGGTGAGAAGAAATTATTTTACATAGATTGTGAATAAGAGGAATAAAATGAACAAGAAACTTAAAAATAAGAGGATATACATCAGGAACCAACCCTAGAGGAAGAAAAAATGAATCCGACCATATACTATAATGCATTGGCAAGAATTACCATTCCTGAAATTCGCAAGATAGAAGGACATATCAAGAAGAAAAATGTATTACATTTTGCATTCATGATCACATGTTTTTATAATGTTAACTTAGATCCAATCTTAGATTAAATGTTTTGTTTTTAAAGCTCAAGTTTTTTTGTTATTTTTTATTTAAAATGAATCTAGATTGAAATTGCAAATTGCAAAACAAATGTGGTACATGTTAAATGCATTTTAACATGTATGAATGCTATATAATTAGGACATGTCTATTAAAAGTGATATTTAGGTACATTTTTCATAATCATGTGTCATTTAAAATAATCATAGATGCTTTTACATATTTAATTTCATTAATACGTAACAATAATTGAAGTACATTTGCATTAAGTTGTTACATTTTGCATACATGATCACACATGTTGCTATAATGTTAACTTAGAGTCAATGCTTTGTTTTTAAAGCTCAAGTTGTTTTGTCACCTGTTATTTAAAATTAGTCTAGATTGAAATTTCAAATTACAAAACACATGTGGTACACGTTAAATGGATTTGAACATGTATGAATGTTGTATAATTAGGTCATGTCTATTAAAAGTGATATTTAGCTACATTTTTCACATGATCATGTGTCATTTAAAACAATCATAGATGGTTTTACATATTTAAGTTCATGAATATGTAACAATGATTGAAGTACATTTGCATTTAGTTGTTACATTTTGCATACATGATCACATGTTGTTATAATGTTAACTTATATTCAATCTTAGATTAAAAATATTTTGTTTTTAAAGCTCAAGTTGTTTTGTCATTTGTTAATTAAAATGAATCTATATTGAAATTTCAAATTACAAAACACATGTGGTACATGTTATGAATTTGAACATGTGTGAATGTTATATAATTAGGATGTCTATTAAAGGCGATATTTAGGTACATTTTGCATGATCGTGTGTTATTTAAAATAATCATAGATGGTTTTACATATTTAAGTTCATGAATATATAACAAATATTGAAGTACATTTGCATTTAGTTGTTACATTTTGCATGTGATCATATGTTGTTATAATGTTAACTTAGATGATCTTAGATTATGTTTTGTTTTTAAAACTTGCTGTTTTGTTACTTGTTATTTAAAATGAATCTAGATTTAAATTTCAAATTACAAAATACATGTGGTACATATTATGCATTTGAACAATGTGTGAATGTTATCTTTAATTATGTGTACACATTTCTATTAAAGGTGATAGTTAACTTTTAATACAACGTTGTAAATGAACATGTTGTGCATAAACATATAAGTTATAAAACATGACCATGTACAATTTGCATGGTGTGAGTGTGGTTTGATGCTTTTAAAGGTTACACACACACACACACACACATATAAGTTCATGAATATGTAGCAATGAAATTAAATTCGCATTTAATTCATATATTTGGTATTTGAAATCATTCTTATAATGTTAATATACAATACATATAGACACATCTAAAAAAAATCACAATATTCTAGGTGTACATAGATGTGTCAAACAAACATAACATTTTAAAACTGCATTAAAAAATATGGTATACAATATTTTTCATTAATGTACATAGAAAGGATACTATGGATGTTAGTTGATAGAAAGCTTTAATATAATAAAACTGGAAATTACAAAACACAGACATATTTTGCATTTGAATGAATATTATAATTTGCTTTAGATGTCTAAAACAAGATCATAACTTAAAATTTGCATTATATCAAATATGCTAGATACATACATTTTGCAATAATGACATAAAATTAACTAGCTCATACTAGATAATGTATGAAATCGTTTAAGACTAGAGAATGTACATGTATGTGTACATGTATAAATTACTTTTTGTGTGCAATTGTGCAAACACAATCAATCAATATAATCAAATCATCCATACACTTGTACATAACATAATATATACATATAACTTCAAGTATCTTAATACATTTTTAATAATGTACAACTTAAGAATGCACAAAAAAAAAAGGCTAACAATTTGTACTTGATTTCTGTAAGTTCTTGAAAATGAATCCAAGGAGAAGAAATTGTTGGGCAATTCAATAAAAAAAATTCTAATGGAATTCCATCCTCAATGATCCATTCATGGTCCGCTTTTGACATTTTCCATTTCTTAACTTTCAATTTTTTCTTTGATTGAACTTCTATCAACTTTATGCATGATGCACACACCAAGTGACTACATTGAAAACTTATGACATCAGGTTCATAAACTTGAAAGTAAACAATATTATGAATTTCATGAGTTTGTTGGAAAAAATAACCTTTCAGTATAATAGACCCTCAGTCATATATAAACCTGTTATCCTCATAGTATTCCAATAATTTCATCTTTCATTCAATGCAACACATCAAATAATACTTGAAATTTTCTACGTTGTTAGCAAGTGCAACTACAAAAAAAGCATCTCCTTCACAATAAAACAAGAATTTTTAGATCATAATTAACATGAAAAATTAACTTTAAAATTAACATGTGTACTTGATTTTATTATCTATTTCTAGATCTCTATCATTTGAAAGCAATTGAAATGTTACCTTCTATAACAAGATCAGAAACTCGATCACCTTCAGATGATATTATAGTCTCCTCCAATTGCATCTATTCAAAGTTTGCAACAGAAATTTTCCCATTTGTATTTAGTTCTGTATGTTGCCAATATTTTACATACATTTTATTTTCACAAACATCATTGGATTCTGTGTCGTTTATGCAAACATGACAAAAACAATAATACTTTCTTTTATCAAATGCAAACACATTTTGTTACTCCTTTGTTTTAATTGAATGCAATTTTTGAGTCTATTTTATTGTTTCATCATAATTTACAATCGATCTATCTACATCTTGGACCCCAATATACCAAAAAAACATATATGGAAAATTCAAACAAGAATATAAATATGTTATAATTTAAAATACAATTTATATATGATCAAAGATAATCATTGTGATAAATAATGTTTAAAATTAGAAAATTAATAAAAATTAGATCATGTATGTTAATGTTATATATATATATATTCATATATATATATATGAAAGTTAATTTGTATATATGTATATGTACCTTCGTACTTCCCTTGACCGGTTAGTATCATGGCTTAGTGCAGCGATGGACCATTTAACAAATTGTTCAGTTGAGACAAGTCAATTTGCAGAGTGGTCCATTTGATATATTCTAAGTGTTTGTTTTATACATGCTCTTGCACCATCATGTTATCCTTTTACATGAATAGTCTCAAAGAAATTCCAACAATGTTTAATGCAGGTTTTCATATGAAGACGACACAACCAAAAGAATGATCATGAAGATTTGAATTGACCTGCATATCCATTTGACCATATCCAATTTTCATTTAATTTTATTCCATGACCTTTCAATGAGTCATAAATCATATCAAAACAATGTTGTATAAAATGTGTATCATGTGTACAATCATCGCTGATATACAAGTGATATTCTTTAATAACAGGTCGATTTTCACTGGTGCTTTCTATATGATCAACATTTTGTTCATCATGTCTATACAAAATATGGACAAGCATAGAGACTTGGTAAAAATGATAATATTCACTCTGTATTTCATTTTGGGCAACAAATATGTAATTCTCTACAAAAAAAACTATTAAAAAAATGGTCCATGGTGGAAAAAATTCTTGATATTTTTTGAGTTGAAAGTCCTGCCATTGAGCTCTACGTGCATGCTTGGTGTATCTATAAATTTTTTCCTCAAAATTTCTCTAAACATTTATAACAAAAATTTCTTCTTCTTGTAAATCAATCCTTTTAGCACTTGTAGTACTACTTGAACCAATCAATGTATGCATATATTCATATCTCTTCCATTTCAATTTTATGTTGGCCAATTATTGATCATTTATATCAATAGGATATTTGTTGTAAAATAAAGTCAAATTTCCACAATGATCACATTTTTTGCCACCAACACATTTCTTTTGGTAAAATAATTCATTGCTTTCTCTTGAACATATAATTTGGGATATGAAATCATGGATAGTGTAAGGAGGAGGTGAATTTTCCAAAATGTTCTACCAAAATTAAGGAATGTGTCATAATATAATTGAAACTCCACATGATAACGACAACAACAAATGTCGCGTATAGTGATAGGTTTAACATACTATGGTTTTTTTTACACAAAAACATTTATTGAGACATTAATTCCATGATTCTCTTCTATGAACTTGTTGAAAAACTATATCTGAGTGGTGTCCAAGATATGTTTTTCATGTTCTTGGTACTGATTTCGTGTTATTCTTTGTCGCATCACATCTCTTTCTTTTGGTGAAACACGTGAATTTTTCATCCAATATTCATATATTATTTTTTTAACATCTTCTCCAAGTCTATATTTGTATGGTTACCTACAAATAATTGTCTGACAAGCGAGTTCATCATTTACATCTATTTGCAATCAAAATTTCCGATATTTGTGCAATGTTTTTCGTGCGGTCCCTAATGCTTGGGCCATAGATTTTACCAAACGATTCTCTTTAGTACTTGATGAAACCACTACCATTTGTATTGATCCACATGCATCTAAATCACTTTTATTTCTAGATATTCCAATTGACTTTAGAGAACTATTTATATTTTGTATCACATTTTCCTTAATTTTTTTTTTAATCTTTTGTTGTTTTTTGAATACCCAATAGAGTCATAGATTCTTTTAATTTCTTTGATGTTAAGGGACTTCTCAAAATTTGGGCTTGAAGTGCCACATTTTCATCTTTGAAGAAGATATCAATAATTCTCTTAACACAATATCGTATAACATGTTCAACTTATTTATCTCCATATGTATCAGTGTCAACATTTTCTAACATCTCATCATCGATATTGATTTCATTTGTGCATATGAGAATTAAATGTACAAAATGAGTTTATATATTCAATAAATAATTAAATTAAAAAATAGCGTTTGAATGAAATTGAAAAATGAATAAATATGTATAATTTAAATAATACACATTCAATATATATATACATACCAGGTGATTCAATTTCTTCACTTGAATTTATTTCAACATTTTCAACATCTTCAATTTTTGGTTCAATATCTTTTTCTCCTTCTCTTCCAACATTTTCTATCTCATCATCAATGTTTTTTTCCACAAAAAAAAATCGAACTTTCTATTATAAATAGATAGTCACATAGCATTTCAGAGCAGCTCCATTTCTCCTTTTTTCCAAAGGGGAAAGGTGGTCTCAACTACCTTATAACACTTGAAGGTATTGTAAAAGCAGCCTGTGCATGATAAGAAAAAAAGAGGCACCTCCAATCAGTCATCATCTTCTGGTGTGATCCCGAAACAGAGATAAAGAGAGAGAGGATGTAGTGCCTACAAAAGCATAAGCTTCCATTCCAAAAAAGAGGAGACCGACAGTAAGAACTATCCTGGTCTCCTGATATTAGAAAATAGTTTTGAGTTGAGGTCCCAGAACCTCCTTACATAAGGAAAAAATTTCCGAGGCATCAAAAGTTATGAAAACAGTTTTATAATTTTGTAGCAGAAACATAAGAAAAACATAAGCAGCTGATTATGTACAGCAGTAGAGAAAAACATAAACTTTTTAACCAAAAACAGGTTGTTCCAAGGAATGAACAGCTCCATTTTCCATCTCTATCACTGTCCAGGTCCCCATATCTTTTTGAGAACCTTCTTTAGATAGGTGGTCTGCATCCTGGTTCCGTTCCCTGTAAATGTGGCAAACAGTGATCACAGTAAAATAACATTTGATCCGATAAATCTCTTTAAGAAAAGGAAACAAAATATAATTTCTGCACTGTTGAGTCCCATTAAACCAGTTCAAAATGTTCTTAGAGTCACCAAAAATCTGAATCTTCCTCAATTGTCTTGATATCAACCAGCAGAGAAGAAAGTGTAGGGCTTTGAGTTCAGCAAATTTGTTAGACCCTTGCCCAAGACCCACTGATGCACGTAAGGACTTTTCTGGAGATAAGTGAATAACTAGGCCAGCTCCACACCACCCATTCATGTCAGAGGCACCATCGAAGTAAGCCCATGGAACCGATTCCCTGATGACTTCTTGCTGAATGCAGCGAGGAGGGCCTGGACCAGATGGAGTTGGTATACTATCATAGATGGCAGCACCTTCCGCAGCCAATCTTCCAATTGGGAAGGAAAAATCTTGAAAAATTTCCCTGTTCCTTGCAATCCATGTGCCCCATGTGATCAAGAGGGGGATTGTTCTAACTTTATCAATAGAACCCTCTTGCCATCACCCAGTCCATGCTTGATGTAAGTTATCTCCTTCCCATCTAATAGGGATATTGAGAAGCCTTAGAGATTCAGCCCAAAGGCTGACATTAAAGGGGCAATGAGGAAAGATGTGAAGAGATGTTTCCTCCCTTGCCTTGCATAGGGAGCACCAGCCCGGGCCAATTTTCCCCCTCCTTTGAAGAAAATCCCAAGTTGGCACTTTTTTCTGTAGGATACACCAGAAGAAAAGCCTGGTCTTAGCTGGACATTTCAAATTCCAAATCGGTTTACACCACCAGGCCGGAGCCTCCCACCCTTGTTGTGACATCATCCATTTATACCCCATCTTTGGAGAGTAGACTCCAGTCTGAGCATGAACCCAACGAAGTTCGTCCCTTAAGTCAGAGATCCGAAAAGAGGATTTTTGGAGGTCCAAAACATAAAGTCTCCATTCTTCCTTCCATCTTTCTTCGAGGTGAAGATCAGTCCCTGAGAGCCACCCTTGTCTCAGGAGAGAGGAGGACCGCTAATCAACCACTTGACTCAAGTTGTGAAATCCTCTGTCATTTAGGAAGGTTACCAATTCCTGTGAAAGAGTAAAACTAGCTGAACATCCAACCCAATGGTCACATCCAAGCCGAACCTGGGCACCATCTCCCACACTCCACGCTAAACCTTGCTCAATGGTTTGCACAGATGCTACCACAGATTTCCAGACCACAGAGGAATTTTTTGAAGACTTTAGGGGTGAGCGGACCCAGTCGAGGATTGATCCCTGTTCAATATATTTTCTTTTAATGACAGACGACTGGAGTGACTCTGTCGTTATAAGCCTCCAGGCTAATTTGGTTGCAAGGGATTTCGAAAAGGAGAGCAAGTTCTTTATACCCCAACCTCCCCATTCCTTAGGTCTTATAATTTTATCCCATGCTACCCAGGGAGTAACATGATCCACTTTGGAGCCAGCCCATAAAAATCTACTGCACAATTTATCTATGGAGGCTAGAATACCTTTCGGCACCCATGAAAGACTAGCCCAGTACACCAGAATTTCCATTAAGACTGACTTGATTAGTACCAGCCTTCCTGCCCTTGATAGCCATTTGAGACTCCAATGATTAATTTTTTTTTCAATTTTAGCAAGGAGCCACTTCCAGTCATGGATTCAGTAATTATCAGGCTTGAGATGGAAACCCAAATATTTGAAGTTATCTTGTATGGATTTGACTTCAAAATGCAGCAGAGCTTCAACTCTACCCACCTCTTCAATGGACAAACCAGAGGTAGTAAGAGTCGATTTCTGTTCATTAATTTGGAGGCCTGTTACCTTCAGGAAAAGGTCCAAGATACTCTTTAGGGATCGACAGTACTCCATACTCCCATTACTAAACAAAATAATATCATCCACAAAGAGCAGGTGAGTGATCCAAAGATTTACCGCAACTTCTATTCCTTTAAGCTGACCCTGTCTCTTTTCTTTGTGAATCATTAAGCTAATCCCCTCAGTAGCCAATAGGAAAAAAAGGGGCGAGAGAGGACACCCTTGCCTTAAGCCTCGCTTAGGATTGAAGAAAGAAGTAGCAGCTCTATTTATCAAAATAGCAATGGAGGACGAAGTAAAAAAACTCATAACCCATCTAACAAAGTCAAATCTGAAGCCAAGATGAGTTAAAAGGAGGCGCAGATACATCCAACTTATTCTGTCATAGGCTTTTGACAAGTCAATTTTGATAATTTCCCCTTTCTTATCACTTCTCTTCAGACTATGAAGAGTTTCTTGGGAAAATCCCACAGCTTCATGAATCTGTATACCATCCAGAAAACCAAATTGTTTAGGGGAGATACGTCTAGATAAGAATGGCTTTATTCTGGAGGCAATGAATTTTGCAATGATTTTATAAACACAGGTACACAGAGACATGGGCCAAAAATAAGCAAAGGAATCAGGATGGTCTGCTTTGGGAATCAAGGCTAGGAAGGTTGAGTTAAAAGGCTGGTAGATAGACCCAGAGCTCCGAGACTCCTCTACAACTGCTACTAGCTCATCCCTTATGGATTCAAAGAAATGCTGGAAGAATTCAACAGTCCATCCATATGGACCAGGGCTTTTGTCATTTTGCATAGCCTTAAGGATATCTTCCACTTCCTTCTTAGAGACTGGTTCCATGATGGCCTCATTACCTTCTTTGTCAATGTAGCTGGGGAAGAATTGGGCAACTTTGATTACCTCAGTTATGGAGACCTTTGCTGGAGCTCTAAACAAGGCTTTGAAGTGTTTAATACCCAGGGACGCCAAATCTTCGAAATATTTAGCCATTTCACCATCCTCCTTAGGAAGTTCCCAAATGGTATTTGTATTTTTCCAGCCTTTTGCATAATTATGGAAGAACTTTGTATTCTCATCTCCCGCTTGCAACCAGATAGCTTGACTTTTCAGCTGCCAACTCTCTTCCCTGAGTTGGTGAATTTTCCTCCGAGAGGCCTCCAAATCATTGATTCTAGCCTTGGACTCAATAGAGGCATAGCCTCCTCCATCGGGGTCTTCTAACATTTCCAGTTTAGAGTTGACCTTTTTGAGTTCCTCCTCCTCCAGTAATTTCTTTTGGAGGGCCCATTGTTTGGAGGCAGCTTTCATTATCTTGAGGTTGTTCATGAAAAGAGAGCTTCTAGGGAATTCATTACTAAAACTGTCTTTCTCCCAAGTAGCATGAAACAGGTCATTATAGGAATCATCCTTCAGCTAGGAGGAATTAAATTTAAAAGGGATTCCCGACTTCTTACCATCACCTTTCATTTCCAAAAAAAAAAGGAAATGGTCAGATACACCCCCCTCCCTGACCCAGTGTCTATAGACCAATAGATTTCCCACACAAGCTTCACACAATAGAAATCGATCTAACTTTTTACCCACCCATTCAGGCCCTACTCTCCAGTTTCTCCATGTAGGGCGCAGTTTAAGGAGGGGAACATCCACCATATGAGCAGTTTCCAATTTGTTCCTAAATAAATTTGTAAGGGGATCCGCTCTGGCTGATGCTCCCCAAGATTCAGATTCCCCCAGGGAGAAGTTCAGGTCCCCTCCAATTACTAAGTTAGGGTGGGTAAGCCAAGAAGATCTGAAGAATGAAGTCTAGAAATGATCCCTATCCACACGTGGTCCATAGATGTTCAGAGATAGAAAAGAGAGGTTCAAATCATTCGAATAGAGTTCTAAAGCCAAACAGCTTTCTGAACCCCAAGAATAAATATCTCTTAACTTTTTTTGAATTATATCCTGAAACCACACCCCCAGACCTGCCCACCACATCAAGGGCATGAAAAACCCAACTAGGCAACATTTTTGAAAGAATACTGATCACTTCATCCCATTTCCCCAACGTTTCCTGCAGCATGATAACATCCGGGTTTTGAGAACGCATGAGTTCTCTGAAGGCTAGCTTTTTCGGCTGGCTAGATAAGCCTGTGTAGTTGAAAGATAGGAATATCATTGGATACCTTCGAGGGGTGGACGCTCTGCTCTAAGCACCCCAGGGATAGACATTTGCCTCTCATTAGCTATATGAACAACGACTTTCAACTTGGCCTTGGAGAGGTTAGATTTCCTTCCTCTCAATTTCCTTGGCCCAAAAGCCATAGGGTCTGAAGCAAGCCCTCCCACAACCATCCCTTTCCCTTTACGATTTGCCAGAGGTCTGAGATTATAAGGGGGAATGTTAGAAGAGGAAACTCGGGGGCTAGAAGTTACAGGGTTGCTAGCAGCAGGGGGGAGGTTAGGTTCGGGAGGTTCCGGGACAGATAGAATCACACTATCTAAAGACGATTTTGAAATGTTTAAAACTGATAGATCATTGAGGATCTGCCTGGAAGGACCAGACTCAGCAAACTTAGACATAGAATAAAAAAAAGAGGAGTGGAAGGAGAAAGGATGGGAAGTGGACATACCTTCCTGAGACGCCCCAACAAGTTCTGAGACTGGAAGGGGAACGAGGGAGGTCGCCAGATTAGCTGGAGGAGGAGAGAAAGAAACTGCATCCACTGCCTGATCCTGCACTAGGGCCTCCTCAATAACTGGGGACTTCTCCTGCTCAGTTGGAAGAGATACTGCTGCCTGTGCATGAACTTCCACATCATGAAGAGAGGCTCCCTCCTTCTTACATGGTTTCTTCTGCATACGGCGACGCCGATGACCAAGAGGGCATTCCTTCGCCAAATGCCCGTACTTATGGCAGCGGTTGCATCGAAAAGGGAGGTTCTCATTGTCAAGGGTCTGCAGAAATTCCAAGTCCCTGTATTGCAGAGTCATTGCATCCGACAAACCTCTCTGGGGTTTAAACTAACCAAAATCTGTGCCACACTCCAGTCTCTTGTTTGGATATACGATTTGTCTGCTTCCATAAATGTGCCCAATGTGTTTCCAATGGAAACGAAAATAGAGTCTGTCCAAAAATGCATAGGGAGGCTAGGGAGTTTAATCCATACCGGGGACTCCGCCATTTTTTCTTTCTGAGCGTCGAATAATGGAGTCCATCAACGAAAGAGGATTGGTCTCTTACCGAAGAACCAATTTCTTCCTAACACCCAGTCCTCCTGATCTTTTCTGTCAAATTTGATACTAAACCAGCCCCTTTCCAAGATTTTGATCTCCATAGGCTGACCCAGGGCTTATTTCCATTCGTTGAGGACCCAATCAGAGATGTACTCGGCCAAGTACTTCCTGCTTCACACTCTTCCGACCAGAATGGTCTTTGACGCTTCCATATTTTGTTCTATGCTAATGTCCACGCCCAATAGGCAGTTGGGCCTACTTTCTTTCTTCTTAATGGGCTTTGGATTTTTACGCTTTCCACCCACTGCTTCCTTGATACCCTCCCCTTCTCCATAAGTTTTTATAATGCGAGCATCCATCCCTGCAGACGCAGGCAACCCCGGTCGCCCTCCTTCAGAGACCTTATGAAGTTCTACTGCCTTCCTCTTTTCCTGTTGCGCACTGGACCCTGAGACGACCCCTTTGCTTAGATTTATCCCCTGATTTTCGGATGCTGAAGACCTCGGGAGTCTGTCTACAGCTTCATTGGAGGAGAACCTAGACTGGCTGAGGAGAGGAGCCTCCCCTTGAGGTGCAAAGTGAATCGGCCCACCCCCACCCTGAGAAACAAGGACACGAGCAGCGACAGGCGCAGAGACCCCAATAGACAAGAAACCCTGACCCAAAATAGATTTTCGCAAACCCACCATATCTTCCTTCAAGAACCCTCCCTGAGGAGTTCTTCCAAATGAAAGACCTTCACCAAAGGCTTTGAAGCCTGCAAAACCTTGAAAACCACAACTGCCAACTACGTCCTCTAATCCCCCAGTAAAAGTAGGATGGAAAAGATTACCTTGAGGTTCTACCGGAGAAAGGAGCCGAGGGTTTTGTGACGTCGCTCTTTCCTTGTCTTCAACCGCAGGATGTCGCTCGTGGACCGGTTCAGGGAGGAGCCCAGCCTTCCAGCACCCACTCCAAGTGCTTTGCAGGGTTTCTTCTAACAGCCCTGCCCCGTTCGAAAGCCCCCCAATAGCCACTTCATCACTGAGAGCTTGAAAATCGACATTGTTTGGGAAGAAAAGCTCTAGGTTCTTCTTAGATATCTCGTGCCCCCAACACGTAAGGAGGTCTTCAAGGGCTGGCTCTAATTCAATCGAATCACTATCAAACCCCATCGCTAACGCTAACAACACTTCTTAAACCGACACCGAGAAAGCACGAAAACCACTCCAGAGCAGAAACCCTAACAGCTAAACAGAGTCGAGCAGAACAGAAACGAAATTTTTTTTTTAACCCCATTCTTTTAGCCGGTTAATAAAAAACCGTATGCCCGACCACGTTTCAGGTGCCTAGAGAGGGGTGCCGAGGAGTCCAAGAGTAGAGCCCGCTGCAAAGAATGGCGTACTCCTGTCACATCAAAAGTAGACCACCTAGAACCAGAGGGCCCAAGGCCGAGACCCGCGAAACTTAGGGTTTCGAAGATCCATATCATCATCAATGTTATGAGGAATATATCTCTCTATTTAAATTGCAAAATATTTTTCAAATTAGTTCATCAAAATAAAAATTAAGTTTCACAATACACTAATTAAATTTTAAATATCATTTACACACATGCTTCAACTTCTAGTTGAGGTTGATTTTCCCTTTCAATATTTGAGTGTTCTTCTCTCCTTTTTTTGTGATATTCTCTCCCGTATTCTCTACAAGCCTTAGGGTTTCTTGTTCGATCATTTTTTCTCTTGCAATTTCTTTGATTTCCCATGATAATTTAGTATGAAGCTCAAAAAATTTCCTTCAAAATACTGAAAAAAAACTCACTATCAAAATTTAGAAATAAACTCACTTCAAAAAATCATCACAAAAGATTTAATTTAAAAAAAAACCACTTTAATTTTTTTCACAAAAGACATACTTCAACCCAAAACACTTTAAAAATTTCGCCAAAAAAATGTCTTTTAAAAATGAAGCTCAAAATATTTCCTTCAAAGTCTTGCAAAAAAATCTCACTTTACCCAAAACACGAACTCTAAAAAAATGTCACTTTAAAAAAAACCCCCAAAAAATGTCCTTTGAAAATTAAGCCCAAAAAACCTTTGAAAATTCAGCCCAAAACACCTTTGAAAATTCAGCCCAAAAAATTTCCTTTGCAAATTCAACCCAAAAAATTTCCTTTAAAAATTGAGCCGAAAAAAATTCCTTTGAAAATTCAGCCCAAAACATTTTCTTTGAAAATTCAGCCAAAAAAATTTCCTTTTCAAATTCAACCCAAAAAATTTCCTTTGCAAATTCAATCCAAATTCAACAGTTTGATTTAACAATTGTTGATAGACCAGGAAAGGAAAATGTTGTTGCAGATTTCTTATCTAGACTAACTTTAACTGTAGATGAGGAAGGAATGGTGGATGATCAACTTCCAGATGAACATGTATTTGCTATCTCAACACTCTCTCCTTGGTTTGCTAACATAGCTAACTACTTGGTTGTTGAGAGGTTTCCTCCAAACCGTTCCTCCAAAGAAAAGAAAAAAGATCAAAAAAGAATAAAAAATGAACCCCAAACAAAAAAGAGATAAAAATAGATCATGAAAGTGATGCAAATTCAAATGCTACTACTTTTTACTTCACTTTGCAAAAATAATATTGTCTGTAGCTTGTTAAAAATGCCACAATATATGAAAGTCAAACTGCTTAATCTTGACCTTTTATGTTTTAAATTTCATGTTGATAGATAGAGAATAAAGATCTAGCCAAACTTTTTAATCTTGGCAGATCAGTAGTTAGATAGAGAATAATAGGGAGCTCAACAACTCAATCTGAGCCCTTGGAAGAAATAAGGATAGAATTAGTTAGTTTGCTGTTTAAAAGAAAAATGAATAAAGGTATACAAGCTCAAATGCACCCATGTAAATGAAGAAAAAAATGTTAGGATAGTAGATGGGTAGGAAGAAGCAGTTTTCACAAGGCATGGATAGCAGAAAAATGATCAGTTCATTTACTAACTTCCTTTCAAAATCATTCCCCTTATAAAAATACCCCATCCCCTTCATTTTTACTCTTTCCTCTTATTTCACTTTTTTACCCCTTGTAAAAAGCCCCTTTTCCTAAGTTAAAATGCACATTTATCCTTGGGAAAAGTAAAACCCCTTTACTAATTTCCCTTTTCATTTAAAAAGACCCAAAAACCCATAAAAATACTTTATATTAAGTATAAATGCTTAAATCTATATGTCGGGCCCTATTTCAGATATCCCTCCCCGGCATAAGTTTTTACATTAAAAACTTAATGATAAATCCCCCTCATATATCATTATTAACACTTAACTTTTTTATATTTAACTCCTACATTATATACCTTTTTATCTCGTATTAAAAATAATTCCCGCCTATATATTATTCCCAACCCTTATTTTATTTTAACATATGGTATAATATTCCCCACATGTTATATATCCTGGAACCACCTACTATAAACCTGCCTATCATAAAAATCCTGACTCCATGTATATAAAACCATAGTTTATATGCATTTTACCATATCGCATGTATTAAACCCCGACCAATGAAAATATTTCATAACCCACATATCATAAAGTCTCGGGCCCCACGCCATTGAAATTCGATACTCCATCGCATCCTCCCAACCATCGGATCTTAACCAATCAGATCCAATGACCATTACCACCTATCGCACATTCCATAGCCCGAATTTTAATCACACCCAGATCTTGTGATATCAGTGGTTTTCGGAGTTCCGCTCCAGGCTACGTGTCAGCTTTTCATTTGATTGCATCGCCAGAAATTATACTACTCGAGCACTTTGGCTCATGCAAAAACCACTAAGCAGTTTTCCCCTATCCGTTGCACAAACCACCCTGTCAATTCAAATTGACCGCACATTCAATGAAAACACTATTGGTTAAAAAGACCATATAACTGCCCTTTCCAAAAAATTTACCATTTCTGTTACATTTTTCCGCAAAAGAGCATTGCTGATCGTTTTTTAAGCCAAAGATCAATCTGCCAACCTATAATCAAGCCTTCTCAATCATAATTCAACCAATTTGTTGACAAAGACATTGCAGAAACGAATTGAAGCTCTATAAAGATCAGAAGAACCTTAGAAAGCCTCTGCTACCTCAGAAACCCTCTGTAGACAAAAATCTTCATTTTTCCCAGGTATTCCTCAAAGAAAAGGCCTATTTCTTGATCTAAAGAGGAAGTAATTCAAGTAATTGAATCAAATTAGGAGTTTAAGCAGACCAAAAGCATGTATTGCCTTCCCTATCCTTTTCTGCATACCCTAGGCATCCTTTTACAAAATTTTGAGGTCCTAAGAGTGTTTTTAATCACAAGAGAATACAATTTGATTGGTCTAAACCTTTGCAGACCTAAAGAAAACCCTTTTTCCCTCCAAACCCTTTTCTGCAAACCCTGAACCTATTTTTACAGAAGTCAGAGATAATGAGATTGCTTTTTGATCACATAGATTGATCAATTGAACAATTTTATACCTTTGCAGACCATAAAAAGACCCTTGTTTCATCCTAATCAGTCTGCAAATTGTAAATCATCTATCTGAGGTGCTCCTACATGCCTAAATAATTTTTTTCTAAGTCAAAATATTAATCAATTGAAGAAACTAAAAAAAGAATGGCTTCAAAAAGTATTGTATCTGTTAATCCTCTACAACCCCCTGTTGTAGATGTAGAACATACTCCCCTAGCTGATAAAGATTTTAAGATTAATGACACAGTCACATAATTTAATCTTCTTGAGCTCCACTATTGGAGCCATGAAAAATCCATAGACCAAGTAGGTGAGGTTTTCATCCGGGAATCCAATTTTCCAAAGTATGTATTCCCACAAACTTTCCAGTTCCCAGAAGTAATCAGACTTTGTCAATATTTCTATTTCCCTGATTAGAGAGCCATAATAAACCCTGAAAAAGAAATTCTGATTACTATTACTGCTGAGTCAATCAACCAAATGCTCCAGATCAAATCTAGACCAGATGAAACCCCTTTGTCCATTGATGCTCTTACACAGCTATGCCTAAATCTGGACTTCCCCAAGAGGTTCCAGATATTACATACTTTCATACCTTCTTCTGTAGAAATTCCCAAGATAAATCCTCCTTACCCATCTACAAAATTTTCTGAAAGAACAAGGCATATCATTAGTATGCTGTCTTTTATTCTTGGTTATTTCACAGATGAACATGTTGATGTTGCAGTGCTAGCTTTTTTGTCTACTTTCACACCTGGTTAGCCTCTTGCTACCATTTTCAATTTTACCCAATACCTAGCCGATAATATTCATGAACAGTTGGTCAAAATTCCTTCTGAAGGTGTTTTCAAGTATTTCTCAGTCCTATTCCACATGTTTTTATACTTTTAGTCTGAGAAATTTTCCATCAACCTTCAGAAGCTTGATGTTGAAGGAAACTCACAATCAGTCATATTTTGGACTCCTTCAATAAGAAAATATTCCACACAGTCCACCTATATAGAGTTTATTAATTCCTTCATTCATCTTATGGTCAATATGCTGAACAACAACATGCAGCCAAGAATCAGTGAGGAGATTAAAAAGGTCCTGCAGTTGTCAGAGCATAATAGAATAGGAGAATGGTACTTGTACCAAAACCATACTGAGATAAGAGTATATGGATCAAATCTTGTTCATATAAACTGCCCAAATACCTCCCAATGAGGTTATTTGCCCTTGATTACATAAGACAAATTCCTAATTCTGATTCAATCAATTTCCTGGCAGCTAAGAAAAAGACACAATTCAAAATCAAGAATTAGGTTGGCCCTTTCATTTGTAACAACATAGATTCAGGTCCAGAGGCTGAAAAGTGTTTGCAGGAGTTTAAATTCAACAAGAGTTTTATATGGTACTATGATCCTCTAGGAGTAATAAGTAAAATGAGAATTAAATGCAAATTGACTCCTTATGTACATGAGAAGAATCCAGATATTGAGAAATACTCTAACTAGTCTGAATGGTTGGAGAACACCCTGATAGAGGTAGAGAAGCAAGGTGATACTAGTCAAACTTTACAAACTCCAGCCCAAGAAGATAAAAGCTCAAAGAGAATCAGAGTGGGAGAATCATATACTGCAGAGACTACAAATCAAACCAAATTTAAATTTATGTACAGGAAGAAGCCTAAATTAAAAATTTTCAATGAAGGAGTAGAAACAATAGAAGTAATTTATACATAAACAACAACAAAGGACAATGCACCTCCTACAGTGATTGAAGAAGAACATCAGCCTTCAACTTCTAAAACTCAGCTTATTCAGAAGAAGCACAGTGTTGAAATGTCATTTTCCAGCAAACCAGTAGAGAAGGAGATGGAAATTATGCATAAATATAGAGAGATAAAGATGAAAAATGAAGCTTTGAAGACTGATACATACGATCAATATTAGAAATAGTCACCCAGTGATCAAATCAAATTATTTTATGCTTTTGACTATAAGACTAGAAAAATGCAAATGACCTTCCTGTAACCTAAGGTAAAGCATCCTAAATCATCAGCTGATTATAAAAAGCCCTCATCTGAAGTTCAAGAAGATGATCTTCATCTTATTGATCAAATAAAATTTCACAAACAAGCTGGTGAAATGCTTTACTCCATAATGAAAAATAAGGCCATGAGTGTACAGAAGCTTCAAAACACTCTTGCAGACATCAAATATCAACTCAATTTGGAAAAGCCATTCTCTCAAGCTAAGGAAAACAAAATCAAATCACTGGAAGATTTGGTTATTGAAGTAGGATATGATCCTAGTAATGTCAAAGTTGCAGATGAATTGATTAAAAAGAATAATGCAGACATTGTTGCATTAAAGAAGCAACTTAAGCTGCCTCCTACTAAACATCCTCAAGGAAAGGAGGTGTTACAAGATGAAAATTAGAAAGATGAGATGATGAATCTCATACTATAATTGATTGCCCAAATTAAAGAAATGGAGAATGAAATGGAAAAGTTGGTCCAGGAAAAAAAGGATAGAGTAGAAGAAGTTCCAGTCACTGTCATCTCTATATTCACTACTATTGTACCTTCCACATTGGCAGAATCACTGGCTCCTACAACACTTCTAGTCACCTCATCAAAAAATTCAGCAACTGAGTCTTCAACAACAACAGCCCAACCTATAGATGAAGCAAGTAAACTAGTAAAATCTATGCAAGACATGCCTATTCAGACAAATGAAATTATCAGACTTAGAAAAGCAGCTTAAAATTATGGAAGATGAAAAGAAACTTGCTAAGATAATGCACAAAAATGAAGAATAGAGGGAAAACAGGTTGAATGATCAATTGAAGAAGTTAGAGAAAGATATAACATTGAAAGAACCCATGGCACAAGCCAAGCAACATCTATGGGCTAATATCATTGAAGCTGTCAATGATATTTGGCCATCCATATAGGTTATTTATGAACATAAAAAATTAGTCAAATCAGCGAGAAAAGCTATCCAAAAGATCAAAGAAGAGCTTCGAAAAAAGCCTGAAGAGGCTAATGAAACCATAGGTTTCTTAATTCCAAAAATAGACAAGAACTTGAAGAAATTGTAGAAATTATATGCAATACGCATGCATATGTCCAAGATTCTCTTGATCACACACTATTTTAACTTCTTGCATAATACAAAACCTATTCCACCATTGATCATTACATGCGGAAATAAAAAAGATTACAATGCACACATGAAACCATAAAAATTCACACACATTAACATAATTGTTTTCTCGGGAAAGCCTGAAGCTGAAACCCCCAACTATCTGTATATAATATATGTCATAGAGATAATGTAACAATCCTCATACAAAGCTTATCACAATCTCTCAGTACAATCCAATTGCTACACACTAATCAGCCCCTGATCTTGCAAATCCATGCACCAATCTTTGCCAGCCTTTAGCCTGCCTCTACTGTGCAATAATGGCTGAATAAATGAATCATAATGAACTCGAATCCATCCTATATTGACCATGCAATCCTCATTGGCATCTCCATCAATGTGTGGTGCAAACTCATGCAACACTATAGTCACAACTGATAGTCACACTTGCTCTTTCACCTACCTCTCCACTGGTCTCCACTGAAACTGTCCATGCACTGTAGTTAACTGATGTATTCTTCGGTTGATTAATGAGTTATTATTTAGTGAATTAATTATTAATTAATTCACACCACTCTCACTAGTGTATCAATCAGTTAGACTAGATACAACTAGCTCAACTGTGTCTAACTGAGTTAAACTGAACACAACTCCACCAACTACTTCGACAATTCCACCAAGCTACGTATTCAAAGTTCTATGATCCCTTTTTAGTAGATCTAGTAAACCTACAGGAATATTTTTGGGTCTTGTATGCGGCCTCTGTGCCCATCCTACTTAGCATGATGCTCAGAGAATAAGATATGTTTAGAGTCCAAATATTATTAAGAGCTAATAATATTCGACATATCTATTTTAGACTGGCAATCTAAAAATAGATTACGTAACTGTAATCTAAATAAAGTATCTATTTTTCCAACTTGACCAACCATCCACAAATATCGTCCTGCAACTCATAGAATATGATCGACATGTCTAAAAATAGACATAGTCTAAAAATAGACTTTGCGACAAAAATCACCTGTGTGGGCCCCACCTAGTTTAGGTGATCACTTTCCAACTAGGATCAGGAATGATGTTTTAGGATGCCCCCTTCACTATTTCTTGTTGCAATTTTCAACACTCCCTCTCAAAAAGAAATGACTGTCTTTGCATGCGACATGCAACTCCATGCATTCGCCCTGCAACCTTTGCAAGCGCCCTACAACTCCATGCATCTGCTCTGCAACTCTTCCGAAACTGAATAGCCTCCAAAAAACTCAATCAGTCTAATGCATCTATCAAGGTATTCGACTTTTTCTTAGCTACTGCACATGTCTTCAAGAACCATTGCGTTGTTGAACTCTGCACCCATGCACTCTGCACTTGTTGTCAACTCTAAACTGCGCTCCAGTATTTGACACTGTCACTTTGATCTGCCTGCATCAATCCAACTAATCATGCTACTGTTTCTCTGTGGGCACCTCGTAGCCAGGTTCAATTCATGAGATCCACACCATCTCCATGAATCTTGCCCAGAAATCTCCTCTTGGGATTACTCATGCATGTCGCCCCACCTCTCACCTGGTGGTATAGCCGCATGCACTCCCTCTGCCCATCTAGCACGAAATTTCTCTGCATGAGTGGTTTCTCCCACTCCATGATCCTCATCTTGTGGCTGCTCCACATCCAGAGGTTCACTCTTACCTACATGCAAAACTTGCTCCCTCTCAAGAATCAATTGCATGTCTTTCTTACACATCCCAACTGTAGGAAGCTCAGTAGAAATCCCATCTACTTCAAGTCTGTAGAGATTCTTAGCTTGAATCCCAACCTTCTTGACTTGTCCTGTTGCTTTGTACCGAAGGAAAACTTTTCCTTCACTAAAGACAACATCATACCCTTTATCCTCTAACATTGCAAATGAGATTAAATTCTTCTTTAAACCTGGAACATGCACTACATATTTTAAAAGATTGAGTTTACCTGACTCCATCTGAAAGGTAATGGTACCAATTCCGGTCACATTGTATCATCCATTTTTTCCCAAATCAACATGCAACTGGAGATCTTTCTCCACCAAGTCACTGAAAAGGTTCACATCTCCCGTCATGTGAAAGGAAGCGCCACTATCAAAGTACCACCCTGATCCCAATGCACTAGACACCATGCATGCGATCAATGAGAAGTACAACTCAAATTGTGAGGCAAGAGCCTCACCAGCTGTAGCTCCAGTAGTCTAATTGTTCTTCTTCTTCTGTAGAAAATTTGTGGCGAAATTCCCATGTTCGTGACAGTGAAAAAACTTCACTTTGGACATGTCACGCTCTTTGCCATCCACACCGGATTGAGAAGGATTTTAATTCCCCTTCCCATTCCTTGCTTTGTAAGCCAAAGCGCAATCCTCTTCATCATCATTCTTTGATGAAGAGCCATCCCTGGTACTCCGCCTTATCTCCTCCTGCACAAGATCTGACCAAAGTCGCTCCCATCCTGGTAGTTTCTCCCGACCATTGACAGAGTCCTCGTAGCTGTGCCAACTCTTCAGAAGCCCAAGGGGAGCCAAGATCACCAAGTATTCTTCATCCACACTAACTCCTACACTTCCAAGCTCATCCCTGTAGTGGACAAACTTTTTCAAGTATACCGGAATAGTGTCATTCTTCTCCATTTTTATTTTTCTGAGCTTGTCTTTAAGTGCCAACTTCCTCTGGTCACTTCTGCTTTGGAAAAATTATGTCAAAGCCTTCCACATCAAGAATGGAGTGGCTTTACCATGAAGGTTGGACACAATGTGATCCTTCACACCTTCCAACAGAATCCTTCGACACCTTGCTACCTTCTTTTGCCATGCATCAAGTGCGGCTGCATTGCTAGAACCCGATTTAGGAATATCAACATCTATGACCTCCTTCAACCCATTATCCTCCAGCACCGCCTCCATCCTGTCCTTCCATGCAATAAAATTCAAGCTTCCCTCAAGGGCATACTCCAATCGCAATCTGTTGAAAGACATTTCAATGAATGCTCAACTTCGACACCAAGAAAACACTGCAGCAATTTCGAATTCCACCGGCACAAAAATCAATTGTTTCAATAATTGCAATCTGCTCCAATGATAAACCCTCTGATACCATGTAGAAATTATATGCAATACGCATGCATATGTCCAAGATTCTCCTGATCACACACTATTTTAACTTCATGCATAATACAAAATCTATTCCACCATTGATCATTACATGCGGAAATAAAAAAGATTACAATGCACACATGAAACCATAAAAATTCACACACATTAACGCAGTTGTTTTCTTGGGAAAGCCTGAAGCTAAAAACCCCAACTATCTGTATATAATATATGTCATAGATATCATATAACAATCATCATACAAAGCTTATCACAAGCTCTCAGTACAATCCAATTGCTACACACTAATCAGCCCCTGATCTTGAAAATCCATGCACCGATCTTTGCTAGCCTTTAGCCTGCCTCTACTGCGTAATCACTGCTGAAGAAATGAATCATAATGAACTCGAATCCATCCTATATTGACCACGCAATCCTCATTGGCATCTCCATCAATGTGTGGTGCAAACTCATGCAACACTATAGTCACAACTGATAGTCACACTTACTCTTTCACCTATCTCTCTCCTTTAGTCTCAGGCTTGTCCATGCACGCCAGTTAGCGTGCTATTCTTGATTTGATTAATGAAGTTAATATTTAGTGAATTAATTATTAATTAATTCACACCACTCTCACTAGTGTATCAAACAGTTAGACTAGATACAACTAGCTCAACTGTGTCTAACTGAGTTAAACTGAACACAACTCCACCAACTACTTCTACAACTCCACCAAACTCAGTCACATGAGTTCTAACTGAAGTCCTCCATGCAATAGCTCCAGTAAACCCTCAGGAATAGCATAATTCCTTCCGTCAGCTCCTGTGCTACATCTGTGCACTTAACTGAAGTGCTCCAAGAGAATAAGATAATGTTTAAGAGTCCAAATATTGTTAAGAGATAATAATATTCAACATATCTATTTTTAGACTGGCAATCTAAAAATAGATTCCGCCCAATATGTCTAAAAATAGAAGTCCATCTATTTTTCCAACTTGACCAACCATCCACAAATAGCATCTTGCAACTCATAGAATATGATTGACATGTCTAAAAATGAGCTTTGGAAACTAAAATTGCCCCTGTATTTACCTAGTTTAGGTGATCACTTTCCAACTAGGATCAGGAATGATGTTTCAGGATGCCTCCTTCACTGTTTCTTGTTGAAATCTTCAACAGAAATTGGAATCAGTGATAGAACATAAACCATCCTAGAAGTTAGGAAGGTTATTTCTAAAATGAATTTGATGATACAGCTGGAAGAAAAATGCCAGAATATGGAAGTTTCCATCACAAGGTTCATGATGAAGTTTGATGTTCTAAGGGAAAAGGCCTTCCAGATCCATTAGTTATTCATGAAAAACTAATGAAGCATGATGATTATGACAAGAAGATGAGAGAAGTGGCTAAGGAGCAAGCCAATAACTCAACCATGAAAGGTATTCCCACAAGGAAGGTACTTTACAAGAATTTTGAAAATCTGTTTTACCTGCAACATGAGGTGAAACACCTATTTGTCAACAAGCCTACATTCTCGAAATACATAGGGGCTGATGAAGTATTCAGGAGGATGGTTAAAATTAAGTTACCAGAGGTAGAACAAGGGGAGAAAATGACTGATTTACTATGAAGATCAAAACAGTCAAACAAGGCAGTCAAATGTGAAGAATATCAGTCAGGAAAAGAGAAAACAGAGCATGTTGTTTTACAATTATAGTGTACAGTAAAGAACATCAGTAAAAGAGTATTAGTTTACAGTCAGAGTCAAAGAGTATCAGTAAAAAGTCAGAGTGAAAGCTGCTAGTATATAGGACACTTCACTGCGTAACTGCAACCTTCGTTGAGCAACACACAGAGACAAATCATCATCAAAATATCAACAATTGAACAACAAATCAATAAAAGCAAGGACAACTTGCATTAGTTACATAGCTGTCTCTTTCTTTTTCCTTGAATAATTCCTAAGTTTTTTTAGGATATTTTGTAATATTTTTGTATAAATACTTCTCATTTTGAAGTATTGAGGGTGATGAATCATTTAACATTTCCATAGTTTGTACTACCGAAACCTCGAGGGTGATAGTACCAATTTCAAGTCAAAGAACTAGATTAAAGCAATAAAGAGATCATATGCGTATCTATGTAGTCGGGTCATTACAAAGAAGTATTTTCTACTTGTTCAATTGTTTCTTTTTGAAGTTTTTCACATGCTCATATGTTTGGTTAATCTAAATGATATAATCGTATTGTTGGGCATAAAACATGTTTAATTACACTGTCTTGAACTCACATTGGTTTATATGTTTTTATTCTAATATTCGTATAAAGGAATTTTAATGGTTCTTTATTTCTTTACTGACCTCTGTATTTCACTTCAGCCGCCGGATTTGAGAACTTAATTGTTTTCTTACCCCGATTGAAACCATTTTCACCATCAGCCTAAGGATCTAAAGTGACTAAACTATCTTGCCCTGTGAATACTTCCCTTTAGAACCTTGATCCTGCTTCTTCTTCTTGATACTTTGACTCCATTATCCCAATGGAATACAGACCTACATCTATCCATCTGAGTAAGTGATTTCACCACCAAAATAAATCCAAAATCAAATCCCAAATAACCCTACATAACTTGCCTAAAATCAATTACAATCAACAAAGATAAATCATATAGAGAGAGCCCTCTCTGAGCATTAGGAAGGCTAGATCCAAAGGCTTAAAACTAGGTTTGTGGTTACCTCTAATATTATTTAAACCAAAAAATAATAACAATCCTTGAGAATTATTGGAGTGATAACATATTGGTGACCATATTTGGGACTAACCAATCCTCAGTGTTTAAAATTAATCTTAAAGGAAATACTTTTACTTATCTTTTCACCTTAAGATTTTTTTGAAGGGTTATTAGTAAACTTTTCATTAAAAACTATAATTCTAGCTTCCAGAAGAGTCTACTATACCAGGTGGAATCCAAATCTAGAACCTGCTGTCATAGTAGATAATCCTGAAAGAATTGTAAAGAAAAATAAAAAATTTGAAAGTTTAGGTAATAAAAATTCATTTATCAAAGCAAATTCTCTTCCAAATAAATTATCAAGTTTACAAGACAATGAATTTGATTTAGCTTTTGAGAAATATTTGTTTAAAACAAAATCAGAAAGTGACATACATAATAGTGTAATAGATCTTGTTTTCATTTCATTCATTGAAAGTAAGAAGGAAACTGTTTCTCTAGATTCAGAAGAAAAAGCCCTAGAAGTTTATGCTAAACTTGATGCTATAACTGCAAATTTGATTAAGGAAATTGATGAAGCTTGTTTTTAACATTCAGTTGAATTGACTGCTTTATATACCTATACCCCTAAGCCTTCCACCAATCATTTAGATACCATTCATTTAGAATTGTAGGTTCATCCTTGTTTACTACCACCTCATCTATTATTTCCACCATACTTCAGTCCACATAATCCTTCTTTCCTAAGCTTCCACTTGAACCTAGAGTTTTATTTCCAACCCAAAATACTACAATTTCATCCTCTAGCACTGCTACTGCATTTTCAAGTACTTCAACCACATTTCCCAGCATCTCTTCTAGTATCCCAACTACATATGCAAGTACTTCAACCTCATCACCAAGTACTTCAAACTTACCCCCTAGCCAAGATAGAATCCAAGCCATGGCTGCCAGATATGCCCCATTGGTCCTACAAGCCCCTGTAAATTCCATGCCCCAAGAATACCAAAGAAAATCCCTCAATTTGATGGAACCACTCACTACAATGCACACCAACATGTTAATAAAATGACATACTACTTTGAACTACATGAAATAGATGATGTTGATGTTCAGATGAGACTTTTTTCACAAAATTTAGCTGGTGATGTAAAGAAGTGGTTTAAAGGTTTGCCTGCTAGTAGTGTTGCCGATTTAGTTGCTTTCCATAGGAATTTTCTTAATATATGGGAGAAAAATAAGAATCCATTACAAATTTTATCTAAATTTGAAAACATAAAAAGAGCACCCAATGAAACAGTTCAGGACTATTGTACAAGATATAACAATATTTACAATGTAATCACTGCTAATCTTAAACTTCCTCTAGACTCTGCCCTGATCAAATTCCCTGATGGATTTGATACAGATATGGCTTACCAATTGAGAGAGAGAAACCCAGAAAACTTAGAGCAGATGCAAAGTAATGATGTAAGTGTAGAGGCAAACTTGTTAGCCAAGAAAGCTAGATTAAGAAATGAAAGAAGAGTGACAATAAAAGAGGAAACATCAACCTCAGATCTTAAAATAGATAACTTAGCTAAAAATTTAGAAAGAATTATGAATAGGTTAGATAATATGGAAATGAAGCCACAATGGGATAACCAACAATAAGGCCCTCAAATAAGAAATCCCAATTTTAGGAAAAACACCAATACTGATAAATCTAGAGAATCAACACTTGATCAAACAATAAGACCACCTTTGCAAGAGAACTATGCTGAAAGTTCTCACCAAAACGAAGATGATGAAGACACTCAGATCAATCTAATAGGAATTAATGATGATAACACCATTTTTCTTACACAGGAAGAACAAGAGTTTTATGAATTACATCAGTTACAATTAGAATTTGGCGAGTCTTTTGATTTCAAGCAAGGTTATGAATTTGAAATAAATGAAGTTCATAAGCAATATAACCTTAGGAGCAAGAAAAATGTAGAAGCCCCTACTAAAAAATCTGCCCAAATTCAAACAAAGAAAACAATAGAAGCACCTAAAAACAAAGTTCTGCAACTCCTCCCTAGGGAACCTCAACAAAACTCTAGTTCAACTCAGAAAAATTCAAATCCTAATAAGAAAATTTATAGTCCTAAAATTACACACAGTCCAAATATTGTTGACATTACAATTATTGATGTTCAAACATCAGCTGATCCTAAAAAATTTGCTGCTGCTAAAACAACAACTTCTGCAAAAACAACAATTTCAGATCCAAAAACATCTGTTGCTGATCCAAAATCAGCTGATCCTAAAACAAATGCTGCTAAAAAAGTTTCTGAAACCTCAAAACCTGCCAGAAATTCCACTGCATCTCTAACTGTCCCTGAAAAGAAAATTAAAAGCAGTAAAATAGTGGAAACACAAACAGAAAATGAAAAACCAACTGTATAAAAAGAAGAGAAACATACCCAAACTGCAGTTACAAAAGAAGAAATAATTCAGTTAGGAAAATCACAAGCACCATTCAACATCTAGACTAAAATTGCCAAACTGAAGATACTAATTCCCTTAACAGAGTTGGTAAAACATGACTTATGCAAGTCACAGATCACTGATAAATTCAACATGAATGAAGGAGAAGACTCTGTCAATTTGAGTGATGATCAACCATAACTAATTTTTGCTCCTGAAGTAAACGGAAAATGCTAAGAGGGAGGAGTTCCTCCTTTCTACATTAGCTTGACTGTTCATGATCAGATTCTACATAATGCTATGTTAGACTCAGGAGATTCACATAATTTAATGCCAAAAGCAATAATGGAAACCTTGAATTTAGACATCACTAGACCTTATAAAGATCTCTTCTCATTTGATTCTAGCAAGGTGAAATTTCTAGGCTTAATCAAATATTTATGTGTCACTTTAGTTCAATACCCTGGAAAAAACATAGTCATGGATATTTTAGTAGCTAATATCCCTCCTAAGTATGGAATGTTGTTATCTCGCTCGTGGGGAGCAAAACTATAGGGATCTCTACAACTAGACATGTCTTATGCCACTATTTCAGTATTTTGCCAAACCAAGAAACTTTACAGAGAGACATTAATGAAGTACATGGTTAGTAGTGCAGAAAGACCTCGAAACTATCCTATTTATTCTACACCGACTGATATGGACTCCTTCATTTTATGTAATTCTGAAACTGGTATAGAGAACAACAAAAAATTAAAACAAAAAGAGCAATACCGAGACAGTGAGAACATATTTCATGAATCAATGTGGCACCAAGATTTTGATGGATCAGTAAACAAATTAGGATCAGGAGTAGAAGTTTGGATTCAAAACATGGAAAACAACCATTCTGAAGGTCATGCCTTTAAATTAAACTTTAAATGTACAAACAACATGGATGAATATGAAGCTTTTATTTTAGGACTGCAGATTGTTAGAAATTTAGGAGGAAAAAGAGTTTCTATCATGGGAGACTCTGATTTAATTGTAAAACATATTAGAGGAGAATATTCTGTGTATAATCCTAGATTAAGCCAATATAGTGAAACCATTTTAGATCTGATTAAAGAATTGCTTGAGTGTGACTTTGCTGTAATTCCTAGAAAACAAAACATAGAAGCACACAATTTAGAAACTTTTTCTAGTACCTGTAATTTTCCTTTTCAACCAAATCATCAATATACAACAGTAGTTAAACACATGCCTACAATACCAGATAATCTAAAATATTGGCAGATATTTTCACGGGATGAACAAATTTATCATTTCATGAATAATGAGGGAGAATTTCACAGTTGTAACATAGACACAGACTATACAGTAGATGATAAAATAGACAATGAGATAGATGTATATAACTTAGATTTCACTAAACCCACTAAGTTCACTCAAGTAGAAATAGATAATTTAGAAAAGGTAGAGATTGAAGAATTAGCAGATGTTGATTCTGACATTTTAAACCTTAAATTTTTTTTTTACCTAAGGGATTAGCCCCATTAGAATATTTTTTTGATTCAAATGATGTTGCAAGAAAACCAAAGATGGAACCATTAAGATCTAATATGGAAGAATGCAATATAGGAACATAACAAAGGCCTAAACTCATTAAACTTTCAAAAGCCTTACCTCAAGAAGAAAAATTGAAATACATAACTCTGTTTAAGGAATTTCAGGATGTATTTGCATGGAGTTATGAAGACTTAAAATCTTATGACACTAGCATAATACAACAAAAAATACCTATAAAAGAAGATAAAAAAAATTTCAAACACAAGCTTAGAAGAATCAATCCAGTTTTAATGCCATTAATTGAAAAAGAGGTAAAGAGAATGTATAAAGCCCAGATAATTGCACCAATCATATATTCTGATTGGGTTTCAAACCTAGTTCCCACTAGGAAGAAGACAGGGGAAATCAGACTTTGTGTTGATTTTTGAAATTTAAATAAATTATCCCTAAAAGATAACTACCCTCTCCCCAAGATGGATCATATTTTACAAAGGGTGGTTGGTTCTTCCAGGATTTCATTACTTGATGGATTCTCTGGATATAACCAAATTTTAGTTCAGCCAGAAGACCAACCAAAGACCGCATTTACTACTCCTTGGGGTAATTTCATGTATGTGAAAATTCCTTTTGGATTAATGAATGCAGGAGCCACTTTTCAGAGAGCTATGGATATAGCTTTTTCTAAAGAAATTCATGATTTTCTTGTAATCTATCTAGATGATATAAATGTATTTTCAAAAACTGATAATGAACATCTAGATCACCTAAGACAAGTGTTTATCAAATGCAAGAAATTTGGTATTTCTTTAAATCCCAAAAAGACTCTCTTTGGACTTGAAGAAGGAAAAATATTAGGGCATATTATATCAAAAGAGGGAATTAGGATAGACCTAGCTAGAATAGAGGCCATTCTGAACATAAGCCATCCTAGGAATATTAAAGAATTGCAAGATTTCTTAAGTAAAATCAATTTTCTTAGAAGATTCATTTCAAACTTAGCAGAAATAATTAGAGAACTCAATAACATGTTGAAAAAAGACTCATTACTTAAATGGATTGTGGAGGCCAAACAATCATTTGAATCAATCAAACAAGCCTTGAGAAGAACACCAGTCCTAATAAGTCCTGATTTCAAAAAAGATTTCATTATTTTTTCTTTTTCTTCAGAACATACTATTGCTGCAGTTTTATTGCAGAAGAATGATTAGGGCTATGAACAACCCATTTATTTTTTCAGAAAATCACTTAGAGATGCCACTTTAAAGTATAACATAATGGAAAAGCAAACACTAGCTTTAGTGAAGGCTATCAAATACTTTAGAGTGTACATCCGGTATTCACACATCATTTCTTATGTTCCAAATTTAGTAGTGAAGGACATTCTGACTTGGAATGGGCCTGATGGAAAAATAGGCAAATGGATTGCCACCATTTTGGAATATGACATAGAAATTAAGCCCACCAAACTCATTAAAGGTCAAGGTTTAGCCAAACTCATGGCTGGATCAAATTTTCATGCTTTAGATATATATTTTATTGCCCAATTTGATGATTAGGAAGAGATGATGACTCCACAGATCAGTGAAGCCTTTTCAGATTCACTATGGTATGCAGATATCATATTTGTATTACTAAATTTACAAGCTCCTCTTGGATTGTCAAGAACTAAAGCCATATTTTTAAAGTTAAAGGTAATGAAATTTTGTATCACGGATAATGCACTGTTTTGGAAAGATCATGGTGGTATTTTATTGAATTGTTTTCTTAAAGATGAATCTGATAAAGTTATGGAAGAGTTTCATGCAGGTGACTGTGAAGGACACCTTTATTGGAAGTCAACTGTAGATAAAATATTGAGAGCTGGTTTTTACTAGCCTACACTTTTTGCAGATGTGAGAAAGCATGTGACCTCTTGTCACAAATGTCAAATCTTTGAAGGGAAGAAAAATCTGTTACCTTTACCCCTTAAACCCATCTCCACATAAATTCCTTTTCAGCAATAGGGTTTTAGTAGGATTTGATCCTAGTAATGTCAAAGTTGCAGATGAATTGATTAAAAAGAAGAATGCAGACATTGTTGCATTAAAGAAGCAACTTAAGATGCCTCCTACTAAACATCCTCAAGCAAAGGAGGTTTAAAAAAATGCAAATAAGAAAGATGAGATGATGAATCTCATACTACAGTTGACTGCCCAAATTAAAGAAATGGAGAATGAAATGGACAAGTTGGTTGAGGAGAAAAAGTATAGAGAAGAAGAAGTCCTAGTCATTGTCATCCCTGTAGTTACTACTACTGTACCTTCCACATTGGCGGAATCAATTGCTCCTACAGTCCCAATGGCTACAACACTTCCACTCACCTGATCAACAACTTCAACAACAAAGTCTTCAACAACAGTAGCCCAACCTACAGATGAAGCAAGTAAACTAGTAAAAGCTATGCAGGACATGACTATTCAGACAAATTAAATTAAAAGACTTAAAAAAAAGCTTAAAAGTCTGGAAGATGAAAAGAAACTTGCTAAGCTAATGCACAAAAATTAAGAACAGAGGGCAAACAGGTTGAATGAGAAATTGAAGAAGTTAGATAAATATCTAACATTGAAAGAACCCATGGCACAAGCCAAGTAGCAGCTATGGGCGAATATCATTGATGCTATCAATGATATTTGGGCATCCATACAGGTTATCTATGAACAAAAATACTTAGTAAAAGTAGCAAGAGAAGCTATCCAGAAGATCAAAGAAGAACTTGGAAAGATGCCTGGAGAGGCTAATGAAATCATCAAATTTATTAATTCCAAAAATAGACAAGAACTTGAAGAAATTGGAATCAGTGATAGAACAGAAACCATCCTAGAAGTTAGGAAGGTTATTTCTAAAAATAATTTGATGATATAGCTGGAAGAAATATGCTAGAATATGGAAGTTTCCATCACAAGGTTCATGATGTAGTTTGATGTTCTAAGGCAAAAAGGCCTTCCAAATCCATTAGTTATTCATGATAAACTAATGAAGCGGGATGATTATGACAAGAAGATGAGAGAAGTGGCTAAGGAGGAAGCGAATAACTCAACTATGCAAGGTATTCCCACAAGGAAGGTACTTTACAAGAATTTTGAAAATCTGTTTTACTTGCAACATGAGGCGAAACACCTATTTGTCAACAAGCCTACATTCTCAAAATACATAGAGGCTGATGAAATATTCACGAGGATGGTTAAAATTAAGTTACCAGAGGCAGAACTATGGGATAAAATGACTGATTTACTATGAAGATCAAAATAGTCAAACATGGAAATCAAATGAGAAGAATATAAGTAAGGAAAAGATAAAACATACCATGCTATTTTAAAATTGCAGTGTATAGTAAAGAACAACAGTAAAAGAGTATCAATTTACAATTAGAGTCAAAGAGTATCAGTAAAAATTCAGAGTGAAAGCTGCTAGCGTATAGGACACTTCACTGCTTAACTGCAGCCTTCGTTGAGCAAAAAACAGAGACAAATCAACATCAAAATATCAATAATTGAACAACAAATCAATAAAATAAGGGACAACTTGCATTAGTTAGATAACTGTCTCTATCTTCTTGCCTGAAGATATTTATTTTTCCTTGAATAAGTCCTAAGTTTTTTTAGGATATTTTGTAAGAGTTTTTGTATAAATACTTCTCATTTTTAAGTATTGAGGGTGGATGAATTGTTGAACATTTCTATATTTGTACTATTCTAGAAGCTGAAGGTGATTGTACCAATTTCAAGTCAGCAAACTGGATTAAGGCAATAAAGAGATTATATTACAGGATTCATGTGTTGGGCCATTATAGTGAAGCACTTTCTACTTGTTCAATTGTTTCTTTCTGAAGTTTTCACATGCTCATATGTTTGCTTAATCTAAATGATATAATTGGAATGTTATTACAGAATATGTTTAATTTCACTCTGTCTTGAATTGTTTATCATTTATATGTTTTTCTTCTGATATCCAGATAAAGGAATTCTTAATTGCTCCCTTATTTCGATCGACCTCTATATTTTCACTCATTATCCGGATTTGAGAACCCTTAATTGCTCTCTTACCCTAATTAAAACCTTTTCACCATCAGCCTAAGGATCTGAAGTGACTAAACTATCTTTCCCTGTGAATACTTCCCTTTAGAACCTTGATCCTGCTTCTGCTGCTTAACACTTTGAATCCATTAGCCCAATGGAATACATACCTACATCTATCCATCTGAGTAAGTGATTTCACCACCAAACCAAATCCAAAATCAAATCCCAAATAACCCTACATAACTAGCCTAAAATCAATTACAATCAACAAAGATAAATCATATAGAGAGAACCCTCTCTGAGCATCAGGAAGGCTAGATCCTAAGGCTTAAAAGTAGGTTTGTGGTTACCTCTAATATTCTTTAAACCAAAAAATAATAACAACCCTTGAGAATTATTGGAGTGATAACATAAGCCACCTAGACTTACAATGCTACTTGGAAGACAACCACATGATTTACTCCATATGATCTAGTTTATGGGAAGAAATCTTTGCTTTCCATTAAGTTTTAGTATAACACCCTAAGAATGGTAGCTCATTTGGACTTGGACATCACAAAGGCACAACAAGAAAGGTTGCTGCAGCTAAATTGTTTGGATGAATTCAGAATGTGAGCCCTTCTTCACACATAGGTAATCCATATGCAAAGGAAAGTTTGGCATGACAAGCACATCAAAGAAAAGACATTTTAGGAGGGATATTGAGCGCTTCTCTATGACTCCAGATTCAAGGACTTCAAGGGAAAACTAATGACCATGTGTATAGGACCTTATCAAGTGGAAAAATTCCATGACAATGGGGCTTTTCATATTAGAATGGTAGATGAGGATGGGATCCCTCTGCTTGTCAATGGTTACAAGATAAAAAAGTAGAAGAAGCCTCTGTTTAAGGTTGATTTTATCAATTCAATAAACAAGGATGTGAATGTCATCAGAAGCTTCGTAGTTTCCATCCCCTCACCTTCCTAGAGAGAGAAAAATAAATAAAAATAAAAAGGTCTGGATGAAAACCTCTCTGAGGCATCCAAGGCCAACTCCTAGGTTGAAAACCTCCATGAGGCGATCCTAGAGAAAAAAAAAGTAAGAAAATGAAAAAAAAAAAAAAACAGAGAAATAAAAGATCCTTGGGTGAAAACCTCTTTGAGATGCCCAAGACAGGCTTGTGGGTTGAAAACCTTTGCTGAGGAAACCCACTTGTATTCAAAAAAACAAAAAAAGAGGAAAAAAAAATGGATGAAACAACACCTATGCACTAACCCGTTTCTATTTTAGAGGTTTCTGATAAAAAAAAAATTGGAAAAAATGGAGCAACATCCTTTCTCTCCTTCTCTATCCTCTACCTATCCACTCATGACCAATCATAGTATACATCCATCCATCCATTTCTCCCTCTAGGTGAGCAAAAACCCCATGTTTTTCTTACTCTCTGCAGTGCTACAGGATGTCCTAGGCTGCTACACTATTTCTTGTAGTGATATAGGAAACCCTATAATGCTACAGGAAAGTCATCCGAGAAGGAACAAGCTCACCCAAGGACACCTAACCCTCAAGAATACATGAAAAAATGATTTTTTTGCCTATACCTACCACTCCTAACCATCAGTCTAATCCACTCCATGCATAAATATTCAATCATTAAACAATCTATGTCGCTATTGTGAGCTAGTTTATATAAATCTTCCTAGAGGGCCTCTCCTATCATACCCTCCTCCACTTCCCCACTCCATTCACTTCCTAACTCCATACCTAGCATCCCTACACTACTTCTTCTCATTCATCAACTAAGTGAATCTCCAAAACTGTAGAAAGGGGATTGCTATAGGAAGATGATCACTTCCTGTACCAATCTTGTACAAGTAACAACAAGTAAAAAAATCAAGAGGTAGCTAATGGAGATGGCTCCAGATGATCACCAGAGGACTCCAAAAGGGAAGTCACACCAACAGTAGCACCTGAGGAATCCATACAACAGTTGCAAAAAGAATCACCAAACAAAAGTAATAAGCAACTCACTCAGGAAAAAATAAAAAAATAAATAAAACATAAAAAAAAATAAAAATAAAAATAAAATAAATAAATAATATATATTTATATTTATATAACACAACAAAGGAAAATCACTGATGACCATCACCATGCTCCAGCTCCCTACATAAAAAGATCCTGCCACTCCTCAACAGCCGGTAGGCTCAAGTATGGCTCCCTCACCCTCTCGTTATGCATCATTTGGATAAAATGAATTAATGTCGAGAATAGAGAGTTTAAAAGGAAAAAAGGTGGTTGGTTAACTTGTCCACCCTCGTAAAGTTCAAGTAAAGAGGAAGTCAAGTTTTGCATGCCACATGTGCTATCACATCAGTTAAGGGAGAGATCACGAGGAGTTGGGGGTGATTCCGTGGAAGAAGGGAATGATTGGCTCAAGTGAGACCAACGATCCAAATGAGGAAACACTGTGCCAAATCCAAATCACCACTAGGCTCCAATTCCATTCAATTTGGAATAAAAGGTGTACTTTGGCTCATTGTCCCTCATTCCATTGTGCATTTCGAGATAAGTTAGAGAAGGAAAGTGACAGGAGCCATCGAGGAATTTCAAACCAAGGTTGAGTTTTTCATGCAAGCCCGTGCTACAAGAAGTATGTTGGTGCTATAGGAAGTTTACAGGAAGGCTGCACAATGATAGAAACTGCCACGAAAAACACCCTCATAGTGTATTGACACCCAAATCCACCATCTTCCAAGCAAGAAAACATCAGAGTGAAAAGGTAAGTGGATATCACCCCGCCAAGTTGTATAATTTTTCATGAAAAATTATACATAGTCAAAGCCATAATTTAGAAATTTAGGAGGTTGCTTAGAGAGGTAGGGGTAATAAAATCTCATTTTGTGTTAATTTGAAGCCTTTGGGGTTTGATATCACTAGTTTTTTGGGACACAAGCCAGAAAAACATCTCACTAACATAGTCACAAGATGGGGGGAGGTTTTAAAAGAAGGGAACCCACTGAAATTAAAATAATTAGATTACACCCTCTTGTGGTTGACATCTTTATAAATCACCAATGGCTGAGGTTCTTCTAGATCCTCAAAGTCTTTGATGATGAAGTGGCTCGAGAATTTGCAGTAGCCTTACACTCCCAAGAAGATGATAGGGCCACCACAATGGTTAGAGGTGTTAGGGTCCTATAATAATAGGGTTCATAAATTTTGAATTGACTTTGATAGTCTTTTAAATATGTACATACCTTGCTTTCTACAAGTTGTTTTCCCATATTTGAAAATAAAAAAATAAAAAATAAAAAAAGAGGGTAAAAAGTCCTAAAAGAAAAATCAAAGGACTTAGAAAAATATAGACCCCAAAAGAAAAAAGAGATGAAAATAAGACCTGAAAGTGAGCAAGTCCAAATGCCACTACTTTACTTTTACTGCAAGAATAATGATTATGTGCAGAGTGTCAATAAATGCCATAATCCATGATCAGTTAAATAGTTTAATATTAACTTTTCATGTTTTCAATTTCATGTTTTAGATATAGAATACAGATTTTTCAAACAGTTTAAACTTGACAAATCAATAGTTAGGTAGAGAATAATGAGGAGCTCAACAGTTTAATCTGAGCCCTCGAATGAAATAAGGTAGACTTAGATAGTTTTATGCTTTGAAAGAAATTTTTTTAAGGTTGTAAGCCTAAATGCACCTACAAAATGAAGAAAAAATGTTAGAAATAAAGTTGGGTAGGTAGAAAGCAGTGGAACAATCATGTAAATAAAACATCATCGGGAAGAATCACTAATTTCCCCTCCCCTATAAGTGTTAAGTATTCTAAACTATCAGTCAAACAGGCTCATAGCATTTCTCTGACTTTTGTTGGGACCTGACCTAAGGCTCGATGACTGGCTAGTTAAAAATATTGAGTTCTTATGTTAAATCCACATTTATCATCATTAACCCTTCATTCATACATTAAAAACCATTTTTCCTAAGTAAAGACACATTCTTACTTAGTAAAATTGTAACCCTAAAATAATTAACTTCATCCCTTCAAAAGTATTCATAAAAACCCCAAAATACAATTTGTCCTAAGTTAAAGTGTAAAATTTTAAAAAAAAGACAACACTCCTTTGCTTTGTCTATCATATACACTTTACTTGGAGATAAAATGTGTTTATATTACATTTCACTACCCTTTCATATTAACTTTTAACATATTTCTATTAAATCCCTAAGAAGTACCCTCCCGTATTTATTAATTCACTTATATTTAAAATACCCCAAAAACCCACTATTATAACGTTTGGACCAAAGTTTATTATTCCCACATGATAAATATAAAAACCCTGCCCTATATAAGACCTTTGGTCTAAAACTATTGTTATTTGAATACCCCGCCCCTATGGTCTTTAAACTATTGAAAAGGTTTAAAAACTATATAATAAATAAAAACTCGCACCAATATACATTAATTAAAACATTACATATATGTTTTATACCTTTACCCTTCGGCTATATTATAAAGGTTTAAACGTATTTTAACCCTTCTACTGCATATAACCAAGCCTGGTCCCACATATCATTTCAATGCAACTTCTGAAGCAATCTTGACTGTTCGCATCCAAATCTCAGATCTAACGGTCAGAAGCCAATATCACATAGAAAAGATGCAAGACTGCCCAAACACCAAAGCCACGCGAAATGGGTGGTTTCGCCCATTCCTCTCTTCTCCACGTGCCCTTCAGCCATTGTATCGCATGGGTTTAGTTTAAATCCGCTTACCACCAGAAACCTGCGTGATAACCACCGGTTTCCTATCCCTTTGAAAATTCAAAACTGCCCTCCCGCCTGATGCGGCTTACATTCAATGCCAGTTTAATGCGACCAATATGTCAATAAAAACTTTGAAAAAACATTTATCCATTATTCTTGCGTGTTTTAAACCTACTGCTGTGCCTCCCTGACTGTAAAGAAACCCCGTTAAAGCCTTTTTCTGCCATTTTTTATGCCCGAAACCTGCAAAACCTTTCCCTGAAACTTCTGAAGACTGTTGAGGAGCTGAGCATTGCTCCGAGCAATTTTCCAAAGTCATCAATTCACCTAAGAACCTCAGAAACCTTTCCAGAAGCCGATACGTGCATCATGCGAGGTATTTTTCTTAGAATTGAACCTACAATCAAGTTGGAAAACCATTTTTAAAGAAAGAAAAACATTTTAAGTTAAGAAATTGATTAATTAAATTGCCCAAAAGTCCAAGAAACATGTCAAATTCTAGCAATTTTTTCTCAAAAACCCTGTTTGTCTATTGCGCGCTATTTCAAGGAAATTTATAAATTTTCCACAGTTTAATAATCCATTTCCAACTCTAAAAGGCTAGAAAACCTTTGCAGGTACCCTGAACCCTCTGTAACCCTTTTCAACAGAATTTTAGCTCCATTTCTCAGTCAAGAAACTCAGAAAACCCCTGTTTTATGTTTTAGACCTGTTTTAAAGCCTCAGAACTTCTTTGATAAACCTAATTGAGCAGAAAACCCAAAAAGAGACTCTATTTTGCCGAATTTTCCCAATTAAGCCTCTGTTATAGTAAAATTGCCTCTGAAAACTGTTTAAACTTGCAGAAGCATATCAAGATGCCTAAAAAATAGAGTGTAAGCAAGCCTGAAGGTTCTAAAGCCCCTAAACCTACTCCTGCCATGACTCCAAATACTGCAATTGTGGTCAATCCATTACAACCCCCAGTTGTTGATATTGAACACATTCCCCTTGCTGATATTGATTATAAAATAACTGATCCCATAGTTGAATCCAATCTGTTAGATATCCACAACTGGTGCTTTGAGAAGTCTTTAGATGATCAAGAAGAAATCCATATTTTGGAATCTAATCTGACCAAATATGTAGTCCCTTTGACTCACCCTTGTCAAGAAATTATCAGATTATGTCACCAGTACTATATTCCTGAAAAAAGATCTATTGTGAATGCCAGTAAGGAAGTCCTATTTACCATCACAGCAGATTCAATTAACCTAATGTTGTAGCTTCAACTAGACCCCCAAGCATTCCCTTTGTCTATTGAGGCCCTCACTAAGCTATACATTGGCCTAGATTTTCCTAAAAGGTTTATGATTTTTCAGACTTTTATGCCTCTGAATGTTGAAATTCCCAAGTTAAATCCTCCATGTTCAACTGCTAAACTCCCTGAAGGTTCAAGGCATGTAATCTCCATGCTTTCATTCATACTTGGGTATTTCATTGATGAGCACAATGATGAGTCTATTTTTGGATTCTTGTCCACCTTTTCTCCAGGTCAACCACCTTCAATTATCTTTGATTATGATATTTCATTACTGATAGTATTCACTATCAATTGACAAATTTACATCTTGAAGGAGTATTCAGATATACCTCCTATCTTTTCTACATGTTTCTTTTCTTCCAATCAGATAGATTTCCAATTTCACTTCAAAATTTGGACATAGAGGGAAAACCTCTATCTATCATCTTTTGGACATCCATACTCAGAAAAGAAGGTATAGATTTCAGTTATTCAGAGTTGAGTTATTTTTACATCTAGTGATCACCATGTTGACCAAAATAGAGCAGCCTAGAATAAGTGAGGAAATGAAGAAAATATTGTAGTTATCAGAGCAGAGTAAAGTTGGTGATTGGTATTTTTATGAGAAATATACTGAAATTAGAGTTTTTGGGTCAAACTTGTTGCCTTACAAGTTACCCAAACATCCTCCAATGAGGATCTTTTCCTTGGAGTATATCAAGCAGATCCTAAATTCTAATTCAATCAACTTCATGGCAGCTAAGAAGAAGACCCAAATTAAACTTAAAAATCAAATTGGGCCATTTATATGCAATCACAGGGATGCAGAAAAG
This sequence comes from Pinus albicaulis, assembly GCA_034641835.2. Lineage (NCBI taxonomy): Eukaryota > Viridiplantae > Streptophyta > Pinopsida > Pinales > Pinaceae > Pinus > Pinus albicaulis. Next base: position 1,510,044,473 of record CM076582.1, on the reverse strand, counting down.
GAAGCAGAAAATCAACTATTGGAATATAAATTTGAAGAAAGTTTCCCTTGGAACTATGATCCACAAGGGATCTTGAGAAAGCTGAGGGTAAAATGAAAACTAACACCCTTTATACATGAAGCTAAACCAGAAATAGAAAATTTTTCCAATCAGCTTGAATGGATTGAAAACACATTAATAGATGCAGTAAACAAAGGTAATACTAGTCATACCTTAGAGACTGCAAATCAACCAGAAAAATCCATCAAAAGAATAAGGTAAGAAGGAGCATATGTGGCAGAGACTAAAATAGAAACAAAGCTCAAGATCATTTACAACAAAAGGCCAAAATTAGATACAACAGGTAAAGGTAAAGTAACAATAGATGTTGAAGAAACAGAGCCCTTGAATACGAACATTGATTTGCCAGAGAAAAATGTAGCTAGTGTAGTTATCAGTGAGCCAAATCAGAATGAAGAACAATTGAATAATGAAGATACACAGATGATGGAAAGACAACAAAGTATGGAGGTTTCTTCCTCACATTCAGCTGAGGAAAAGGATTTGGATATTAAGGAGAAATACAAGCAAATCAAGTTGAAGAATGAGGAAATCAAAACTAAAATTTACTCTCAGTCGTTGAAACAAAAGCCAAGTAATCAAAATAGATTCCTATTAGCTTTTGATTACTCAGGTAAAAAATTGATTATGTCAGTATTACAGCCCACAGTGTCAGTGCCAAAGGCAGTTGCTGACTATAAGAAAGTTGATCTAGAAGTAGCTACAGACAAAATCCATGAATTAGATCAAATAGAGTTTCACAGGCAAACCTCAGAGATGTTATATTCCACAGTTACAACAAAAGCTACGAGTGCTCATAAGCTTCAAAACACAATCTCTAATATGCAATATCAAATGAAGATGGATAAAGCTTTATTATATGCAAAGGATCTAAGGATAAACGCCTTAGAAGATTTAGTATTCCGGGTAGGATATGATCCTACAAACAACAAAGCAGCAGAAGCATTGGTAAAAAAGAAAAATGAGGATATAGAAGCCTTGAGGAAACAGCTCAAACTTCCTCAAAGTGAGCATCCTCAGACAAAGGAAGTCTTACAGGAACAGAAAGAAAAAGATGAAATGATGAGTTTAATTCTTCAATTGACAGCTCAAATTAAGGAAATGGAAGTACAGATGGACCAACTTGTCCAAGAAAAAGAGACAGTGAAAGAACCAGTGATTCCTACAGTCATCCCAGTCATCACTACAGCAATGCCTTCAACTTTAGGAGAAAATTTGGCACCCAAAGAACCACTGGCTACTGCAGTGCCAATGACTTCTTCCACTACATCAGTCACTGAATCATCTACCACAGTAGTACAACCTGCTGATGATGCTAGTAAGATAGTTAAAGCAATGGAAGGGATGTCTTTGAATACAAATGAAATTAACAGGTTGACAAGATGATTGAAAATCTTGAAAATACAAATAAATCAACTAAGATAAATGCTAAAATACATGAGCAAAATGCCAACAACTTGAGTGAAGAGGTAAAAAAGTTACAAAAATAATTAACTCTCAAAGATCAGATATCATACATAAAAAATTACCTATGTAATAATGTAATTGAAGCCATCCATGATGTATGGCCTTCAATTCAGGTAATTTTTGAGTAGAGAGAGTTATTATTGGCAGCCCAAGCAGAAAGCCAAAAGACTTAGACTGATTTAGCTGACAAACCAAAATAGGTTGTAAGATTAATCAATTTCCTCAACATAAAAAATAGACAGGAATTAGAAGAGCTCAAAATAACAAACATAACTGCCACCATCCTAGAAATCAGGAAATTCACTACAAAGAGAAATTTGATGAGGCAACTTGAAGAAAAATGTGAAGGTATGAATACTGCTATAACTAGATTTATGGTTAAGTTCAAAAATTTGAGGCAAAATGGACTTCCTAATATCATGGTTATTAATGATAAATTGATGCCTCAAAATTATTATGACAAGAAAATAAGAGAATATGCCAAGGAACAGGTAAACAAGCCAACAGGTCAAGGCATCCCCATCGGAAAAGTATTGCTGAAAAGTTTTGAATATTTATTTTACTTACAGTATGAGATTAAGCACTTATTTTTCATCAAGCCCACATTTTCTAGATATACAGAAGCTGATGAGAATTTTAGGAAATTAAAGAATATTTAGATTCCTAAAAATGAGGATTGGTAAGCTCTCACATATTTACTGTGAAGGATAAAGACAAGCAGGTGAAAAGAAGACAAAAAATAATTTTTAGAATGACAGTCAAAACAAATTTTATTTATAGCAGTAGACAGTTTTGACTAAAGGTTAAAAGAGTATCAGTTAAAGAGTATAAGTGAATAAAGAGTATCCGAGAAAGAGTATCAGTCAAGGAAAGTCAGATTTCAGAAAATATCTGAAGGCCAGCCAGGAGGACACCAAGGCAGCCACCTGCTTTATCCTCAAAACTGTTTCTATTTCTTATGGATAAAATAGGACAGCTTGCTAATTTGTTAAACAAATGTCTCTATTTTTATTGTAATGATATTTTATTTTCCTAAGATTATTTGTAGAAGTCATCTAGGATATTTTTTTAAACATTATATATAAATAATTCATCTTTAGAAGTATTTTGTGTGGAATAAAATTGCTGGGATTGTTATAGTCATTTCTTCTTGGAATTTTAAGCTTTTGTGTGTCAAAACTTTGAGTAGCAGGCTGGATCAAAGCAAATTGGCATCATACTTCAGGATCCCTGTGATGAGCTATTTGGAGTGAAGTATTTTCTTCACTTTTCATTGTTTATTTTCTCTGTTACATGCATCCATTTATGTTTATACTAAATCTGAATGTATAACTAGGAGTATTAATACATGATATGTTAATAGTACCCTTTTTTTAACTAGTTATCATTTATATGTTTTCCTCTGATTTCCAGTGTAGGGAATTCTTAATTTCTCCCTCATTAGTTTGACCTCTCCCACCACTTCCCTTTTCCGGATTTAAGGATTCTTAAGTGCCCTTTATCCCGATCATACCATCTCACAAAACCAATTTTCCAAGATCTCCAAGGGTTGTCTATCTTGCCTTGAAGACATTTGAACTTTTTCCTTAGATCCTAGTCCTGTTAGCTTGATTTTGACTCAATCAAGCTAACAGGGTAAGAAGAAAATCTCCCTTACCCATGGGATGAGGTAGAATATCACATCATGAAATACATTTCCTATGAGAGAAGACTAAGTGTGGTTTATCGGTACCACTTCATATTATTACAAGGGCTTAGATTCAAAGGATATTTTCCACTAGAGCAGAGACTAAACATTCCATAATTCCTCCTACATTCAATCAGATACATGAGCCAGAGAGTGAGGGAGAGAAAGTATCAACACATAGCTTACCATGGCCTCATTAAACTTATAGTGGGAGATGCTCTCAATAGACTGGACATCCTTGTACCTTGCTCCACCTTCATAGACATGGAAAGAGAAGCATTCATTGGGACACAAACTATCATTCCTGGACAAACCCATGCATCTAGCCTTGGAGAAAGGGGTATGAAAGAAGAAGAGGAAGAGGGTGAAGGGACAAAGGAAGAAGAGGAAGAAGAGGAAGAGGAGGAAATGGAAACAGAAGAAGAACACACAGAAAACCTAGGAATGGATGAAGGAAAAGAGGAAGATGAAAATAAAGATGAAAAAGGAGAAGAATATGAAAATGAAGAGGAATAAAAATAAGAAGAGAAGGAAGGAAAGATAGGAAAGGAGGAGATACTAGACCCTATGCTGAGCACTGATATCTCTCTTCAACAAACTAGCTTGTGACCAGGTACATCAGAAAAGGAAGTGGCTGCCACCTTAGCCACTCTAGCTACCACTATGAAAGTAAAGAGAAAAATACAGACCCCCATGTACTTCAAGACTAGGAAGAGTGCCAGGGTGAAACAAGGGAGACCCAAAACTCCAACTAAGAGCCCAATAATAATTGAAGAGTCACCCAATAAGAAATATGAAATATGCCTCGAGGAGGGGAAAATTCAAGAGGTCATTTCACCTGAGAAGACACCTATGACCTATATAAGAAGACACTATTAAAGGATAGCATCTCTCAAACAAGTACCAACCCCCACAAACCTCCAAGAGGTAGAAAATGAGGGGTAGCAAGCAAAATAGGGTTTTCTAGAGGAAAAACAGAGTTTTCTATAGGAAACTCAGGTAGTGCTACAAGAAAATCCAAATGTGCTACAAAGAGAGTGTAAATTCGTGGGGGGGGAAGATAAGGCACCTGTGGAAGGGCAGGAGGCCCAAGGTGATGAAAAAGAGACATAAATTGAGGGGAAGGATGCCAAAGGAAAGAAAGGGGAGGAAACAAAGGAGGGGCTTGCCTCTCTAAAAACTATCCCAAAAGACATAACAAGAGTTCCACATCCTAGCCCATAGACAAACCCAAGCTCCTATTACACATTCATTGAAAGAGGAAGGACGATCCCTCAAAAGCTCACAGTTCCCCTGTTTTATGAGCTAGAGAAAGAGAGAGCACACACACCACTGGATGCAAGTTTCTAAAACTAAGAGTGTGCAAGATGTAGGTATCATGGAGGAGAAACTCATTGAGATAGGGATAGATTTGGTTGATTTCAGACTTAGGAAAGTAGTGTTTATAAAGGAGAAGCTACAAGAGGCACTAGCATAAAATGCAAGATTACAAGGCCAACTACAGTAGAAGGACAAGAATATTTCCACCATGGCAGACCTATGCATGGAGGAAATACAACACATGCATCCCTCCAAATATTATGCCATCTACCTGAAAGAATAGTGGCTGCAATTCCAGATCAAAACACTAGAATCATATGGTTCATTAACTTTGAAAAATTATAGTCAATTTATTGATTTCTGCAGCCAATCTAACATAGAGGATAAGGCCAAATTGGCAGAATTTTATATGCATAATCTTATCTTGACTGATCTAAAAATTTGGGACCCTAAATTTACATTGGGGGATATGCAACTGATGGCCCTAGCTTCTTGGATGACCAATGAAGAGGCCAGGGAAAAGGAGGTCAAAAGGGTGATGAGAAGGGAAGGAAAATAACCTCTCCATATTATGGCAGAGCTATTCAGCCCTAGAGGGGTCATAAAAAAATCAAAAAATGGTAGCAAAAAATTCCAATGTTGCAGATAAATATCTCAACACCCAAGCACAAGAAATTGCACACTATGATGACATTTCTAGATTGTTGGGAGAGAAGTGTATGATGGCGAGTCAGATAAGATGGAATGGCCTCCCTCTTAGTCTAAGTAACATGGAGTATCATACTCCAGAAAGATTGAGAACTGCCTTAGAAAGGGCACCTTTGTACAAGAGAGCCATGTAGACAATGAAGATCCAATGGCTTGGCTTAAAACTCAGTCCACCTTTGTTTTTGGGACTGGGTGAAGGGAAAGACCAAGCTAAAGAAGACAAAGAATGGGAGGAGGCATAAAAGAATACAGGATTCTACCTTCCTGAGGGAACTCCTTCCATGATTCCTTGGGATGTCAGAGAGACCATAGGGGCACTAAAATAATTGAAGAAAGAGGACTAAGTTTCTTAGAGGATGAAAAACAATTTGGTAGTGGTGTGATGATGAGCACCATCATTAGGTACATTTTAAGGGGTTAATTGTCACATTTTTAGCCTAATTATTATCTTTTCTCACATTTAATTGCATTATTGTCATATGCTACTTAGTGTAGATGGTGTATTAAGGGTTGTCATGATTCGAAGGCCTAATATGGTTTAAATGCAGGAAAATCAAGAGAATATGCCATTTTTTTAGGAAGATTTCACAATCAAGGCTCAGAGTAGACAATAAGGAGTGATTGTACAAAGGGTTACCACCTCCTTCACAAAGGCAACAATAATATCCTCGAGATTCTCCTCCAACAACTCGAAATCAGAGGCAGCCAAGAAAGTGGAATATCAAAGGAAGCCAAGATCCACTTCTCTCGAGTTTCAAGGGGATAAACCACCTATTTTTTAGGGAGTTGTTGGTAGCTACCCTTTAGGATAAATAGGGTAGAGAAAGAGATCACTAGGATTTGATTTTTGGATGTATCTAGAGAAATATTAGTTCTTGTAATAGACATTTCAGACTTTCATATGTTATGTACAAGACTGGTTATGAAATAAAATGAGTATTTTGTTTCTTCTCCATTGAGTTAGTTTTAGGGAGATAATATTGTGGGTTAGGGCCCAATACATTGGCATTAGTCTCTCTTATGTACTTGTGTTTACATTTCATGTTGTTGTAGTTAGTCTCTTTACATTTCATGTGCAGTAGTTAGTTTCTTTACATTTCATGTTGTTTTGGTTTGTCTCTTTACCTTTCATGTTGCAGTAGCATATAAGATCTCAAAATGTGTACTAAAGCCTCCCTCTCTCACCTTTTCCATTGGAGCTCGAGGAGGGTAGATATTCACCATAGACTCAAAATTTCTTTCAGTTTATGGTTTCTTGGAAAAGTTAGATAGGTTACTTTTCTTATCATGGACATGTTTTAGATGCAGAGGTAGATTTCTGTTTCAATTACATAGGTAGGTTTATTTAAATTCAACTCATCTTTTCCACCATTTTCATGATATTTTTGTCAATGATGAATGTATTAATAGGTATTTTTCTTGTAGGTTTGAGTAGAGTAGCATAGGAGGACTTCCCCAACAACATCAGCTTCAGTCTCCACCCCTCATCAACCAACTTCCAACCAAGTCGCCTTCAAACCGTTTTTGTAAATCTCCACCACAACACCAAGAGCCACGTTAATGGAGGTGCAAGATAGGCTTTGAGAAGTGTTATGAGCTTGACCAAGGGGTTGGATACCGTTTTTTCACCTATATCCACCTTCATTCCACCTGTCCTACCCCTTTCCTCACCATTTCTGGCCTTAAACTACCCTCAACTTGTTTCTTGTAGTGTTTCAGGACATCCTGTAGCACTATAGGAAATCCTGTATTAGCACGAGAAACTCACTCCTTCAGCCCAAAATATCTCTTTTACCTCATATAGGCATGGAAGATCCTCCAAGACACCTTCATATCTGAAACCATGAGTCAGGGACCCTCTTAAGTCACCTCAACGCCTCCTTATTTTGCTGCAAAATATATCTATTCAATTAAAGTGTAGTTAGCTCATTGATAGATGCATTTTTAATCATAAAAGTAAAGCATGAGATAGATAGAGTTCAATAAGTCATTTGGTTCAACATGTGTGCCTATCTTAGTTTCCCTTTCTGCAAGTTCAATTCAACAATTTAAATCATGAATGCCACTTAGTTTAACTTCCTTTCTTGCATTAGCTTAAGTGTGAATTTCTCTTTCTTGCAGATTGCTAGATGAATCATTATGATCTAGAATAATTTCTTTTCTTGTTGATAGAGTAATGGTCATGAGTTATTGTTAGTATTAGCTTTCATTCAGAGGTGTGATAGACTTCCTTCCCTAGAAGTAACCCTAGTAGTAACACCTCATCGTAGTGTAGGTTTTAACCCTGTACAAAAATTATCTACAAACGAATCTTAAAGACAAAAAATAAACATTAGCGAGAGCATAAAACATAAAACAGATAAATACAGAGATATTCCCCTAGATCCCAAATTAGGACGACCATCTTGATTTTTCATTATATTCCTTTTAGTGTTACAACACATATATATACATGTCAGAGCATACATAAACCCCAATCCATTAACCCTAGATTAGAATATAATCGTAGTTCCCTTGAACGGATCTACAAAATACCAGGGGTTGAAAACCATCGTACCCCAAAACCATGTGCAAACCCATGCACAAAACCATGGGCAGATCCACCCACTTGTTGTTTCCTTTCCGCAGGGGCCCACAGGAGAGCTTAGTCATTAGCCCAGTGCTGCAACACCCATTGTTTCTCTACACCAAGAGAAATTCTGAGTGATTACAGACTTCGTCAATGCATCTGCAAAATTTTTCAAAGTGTCCACCCTTACGAGCAATACCCTTTTAGCCTCAACCATATCTCTCACAAAGTGATATTGAACATCAATGTGCTTTGTCTTTGAATGATAAGCAGGGTTCTTAGCCAAGAAAATTTCACTTTGGCTATCACAATCTATCCTTATAGCTTGCTGCACCAACCCCATACTTGAACACAATATCTGCAACCAAACTGCTTCCTTGCTTGCATGAGTGGCTGCCATGTATTCTGCCTCTGTAGTTGAAAGAGCCACTACAAAATATCTTTTACTCATCCAATTGACTGCACCTCCAAATAGGCTAAACACATACCCACATGTAGATCTTCTTTGGTCCATATCTCCAGCCCAGTCTGCATCAACAAAACCACGAATGTCCAACACTCTTTCCAATCCTGGTCTTCCCTGGTAGCACAAGACATAATCACTAGTGCCACGTAAATATCTGAAAATTCACTTCACTACTGTCCAATGCTCCTTCCCTGGGTTTGACATAAACCTGCTTAATAATCCCACTGCATGTGAAATTTCTAGTCTAGTACAGACCATTGCATACATCAGGCTACCCACTGCACTTGCATATGGAACACGAGACATATCCTCCTCTTCTTCTTGTGTCTTGGGACACTGTTCAACAAACAGCTTTGTACCTACAGGAATAAAAACATTCACCGGTTTACTATCCTACATATTGAACCTCTACAATATAGTCTCGACATACTTCCTCTGGTTTAACCAGAGCTTCCTCTTTGCCTGATCTCTCTTAATTTCCATGCCCATAATATAGTTTGCAGCACCAAGATCCTTCATGTTGAATTTGGAGAACAATTGGGTCTTCAAATCTTGGCTAATTTCTTTGTCATTTCAAATCAACAACATATCATCCACATACAAGACCAAATAAATAACATGATCACCAATTAATTTAAAATAAACATAGTGATCCTCCTTGCTTCTGGTGAAGCCAAGTCCCCGTATGTAGGTATCAAATTTCTGATACCACATCCTTGGTGACTGTTTTAACCCATATAGAGACTTCTTTAACCTACATACTAGTTCTTTCTTTCCCTTCACCATAAAGCCTTCAGGTTGTTTCATGTAAATCTCCTCTTCCAGATCCCCATGAAGAAATGATGTCTTCACATCCATCTGTTCTACCTCAAAATCAAATGCAGTAGCAATAGATAAAAGTAATCTAATAGAAGTAACTTTGGAAACAGGAGAAAAAATATCACCAAAATCAATTCCTGGCACCTGGGAATAACCTTTCTGCAAGCTTGAGATTTGTATTTCTCCACCTTGCCTTCATATTTCTTCTTCTTAACATATTTTCCTCCCGATGGGCTTTATTCAGTTGGCAAATCCACCGGATCCATGCCCTCATTTTTATGCAAAGGATGTCGTTTCATGTATGGCCTCATTATATATTATTTTTCCATCCTCTAGTCACGCACTTGACTGATTCTGGGATCATTATCGGTTATGGATGAAAAATTTGAACGGAAAGCCCAGATGGACTATACCTTTCTAGTTTTCTTCTGCTTTGATCTTCTCACACCCAGTGGAGTTTGGCTTTTCCTCTTTGAGTGCTTTTACGTGTTGTAGAGTCTGATTCATCCTCCTTTAGCTCAAACTCTATATTCTCAGGCTCCTTTGGTAGGAATTCATTTTTAACAACATCTTTCACCTCTCTAAACACTACATCTTGGTTGTACACAACCTTCCTTGTTTCTGGGTTCCAAAGCTTGTAACCCTTTAAACCATCCTTATACCCAATAAAGATGCACCTTTCAGATTTATTCTCCAACTTGGTCCTTTTCTCCTTTGGAACATGTACATATGCATCACATCCAAATACCCTTAGATGTGAAAGAGAGGGTTTCTTACCAGTCCATACCTCATGTGGAGTCTTATCCTCCAACACTGATGAAGGTGATATGTTAACCAGATAGCATGCAGTCTCCACTGCCTCTGCCCAGAATTCTTGTCCTAACCCGGTACCACTGAGCATGCTTCTTGCCTTTTCCATCAGTGTTCTGTTCATTCTTTCTGCAACTCCGTTTTGCTGAGGTGTGTATGGAGTAGTCTTCTTTCGTGCTATACCACACTTCTTACGGAACTCTTCAAATTCCTTCTTGCAGAACTCCCCACCATCATCTGTCCTCAACGCCTTTATCTTCTTCTCTGTTTGGTTTTCCACCAGAGCCTTAAATTCTTTAAATTTTTCAAAGACTTCAGATTTCTTCCTCAAGAAATATATCCATGTATTCCTTGAGAAGTCATCTATATTTGAAACATAGTACATAGGCTGCAGTGATGGAGCAGGCAACGGTCCAGACACATCACTTGTGCACAAGCTCTAATACCTTGTTCGCCCTCTACTTAGCACCAAGGAAAACTCACCGATTTTGCTTCCCATACACACAATGTACCACACGAAAATTCAAAATCTAGAGAGCTATTGGACATAACTTCTACCATACCATTTCCATGTAGTATCCAAGGGCCCTTCTCAATATGTCCAAGCCTTTGATGCCATAGAATCGTCTTGGTCTTTCTCCAGAGACCGCTGAGCTTCCAGCTCCACTTTCGGGAACCACGAAGCTGTTGCACCCATTAATAATAGTGCTGACTGTAGCTTGTACAGAGTTCCAGTCCGAACTCCCCTCATTAATACCAGTGCTCCCTGAACCATCTTGCAGGCATCTTTCTCGAACACTGTTTTTACACCTGCATCATCCATCTTGCTTATAGAAATTAGATTTCTGGCCAATGCAGGAATATGCAGAACACCAGGAAGTGTTCTAATCCTTCCACCTTGCAGCTTCAGCTTGACCTTTCCACGTCCGATGATTCTGGCCCTCCTATCATCCCCTAGGAAGACATCACCACCATCATATTTCTCATACTCGCAGAACCACTCCCTATGAGGAGTGAAGTGAAAGGATGCACCTGAGTCAATCAACCATGACTCATGATCTACATGTGTATTTGAAGAAGAAGCCAAATACACATCCCCACCTTCATCCGAGGTGGTTTTTGCTTCTGCAGAAGGAGCATCATCAGATCCCTTTCCTTTCTCAGGAGCTTTAGATCTGCAGTCCTTTTTGTAGTGCCCTTCCTTTCTGCATTTCCAGCACACCTTTACAAACTTTCCAGGAGATTTAGATCTCCCTCTAGATTTAGATCTCCCACTCGAAACCTTATTCTTGTCTCTGTTCTGGGACCTTCCTCGTACAGATAAGGCATATCCATTCTGACCCTCCATATTTCTCCGTCTCATTTCCTCCGACAGCAAGGCTGAGACAATGTCATCAAAATTCAAGGTAGTTGTATTGCTACCTATTGCAATAACCAGACTGTCCCACGAGTCTGGTAGAGAACACAACAAACTGATGCACTTATATTCATCTGAGATTTTAATATCAACAGATGACAACTGACTTACCACAATATTGAAGGCGTTCAAATGCTTTGTCACCGAGTCTCCATCCTTCATCCTCAGGTTATACAACTTTTTCTGCAGGAACAATTTATTCACCAGAGACCTAGATTGGTACAAAGTCCCTAGCTTTTCCCACAAGGTATTCATCGTAGCTTCCCCAGATACATTCAACAATAATGAATCTGAGACAAACAATTGTATTGTGCTCTTTGCCTTTTGAACCAGCTTCTTCCAGTCTTTATCTAACATTGCCGTTGGTTTAATACCTTGATCTACCGCGATCCACTAATCTTTATCCACTAGAAGATCCTCCATCTTGAGCTTCCACAACTGAAAATTCTGACCATTAAATTTCTCGATCTCTATCTTCCCGCCACCCGCCATCTTCTTTCACCACAAGAATCGATCCTGCAGATCTCCCAATGAACAGGGTCTACCTCAGGCCCGAGCAAAAAACCCCTTAACAACAAAGGCGTCCCCTTGAAGCCGAAACTACTCTGATACCAAATGTAGGTTTTAACCCTGTACATAAATTATCTGCAAATGATCTTAAAGAGAGAAAATAAAAGGTAGCGAGAGCATAAAACATAAAACAGATAAACACAGAGATATTCCCCTAGATCCCAAATCGGGACGACCAGCTTGATTTTTCATTATATTCCTTTTAGTGTTACAACATATATATATATATATATATATATATACGTGCCGAAGCATACATAAACCCCAATCCATTAACCTTGGATTAGAACATAACCATAGTTCCCTTGACTGGATATACAAAATACCAGGGGCCGAAAACCATCGTACCCCAAAACCATGTGCAAACCCATGCACAAAACCATGGGCGGATCCGCCCACCGGAAAATAAGGACCAATTTTTTTTTCTAAGTCGTGGAAAGAATATAACACATACCCAACACGTAGAACCGAGAAGAGGATTGCATGAGTAGAATTCATTTGTTGTGCATATGGCACTATCACCTCCAGGTTTGGACGAATCCTAGATTTATATAGTAAATTTGAGTAGCCTCTAGGAGTTGCATCACTCTTGGTACAATACTAGGGCTCACCACAAACATATCTCAGAATGTACATGCTACTGTTATGAGGAAGATATTTGTATGTACTTGTTTTTCTTGAATAATACCTGTGTACAAATCTCAAATAACTAAAAAATGAGTCTGAATCACTGCATTACTGAAATAACCACTGAATCATGTGTTGAATCTATTACAGATCACTGAGACAATTACAGATCACCACACTGTAGCATCAACACTAATCAAAATTCCATTTCATAAATAATTTAACTCAATCATTATTGTCAAACACATATTAACTAATCAAATATCATCAACATACCATGCTGCAAATCCCTATAATATGTACGCGACTTACAAAAAACACATCAGTGTCCGTACGCGCTTACCATTATCAACACCCACGTATAGATTCTGAACATACTAAAATATTTTCACAGAATATATATGTGACTACCTAGAAGCAGATCCACGTATGTACGCGAATAACCTGAGAAAAACCTACATACATATATCAACTTACTGAATCATAATTTTGTTGCAACCACAACACATACTTCACAAACTTCATTGTCACACATTCATATCAGAGTATCATTATCACTATATATCTATCATTGTTAAATACATTCACACAAGATCAAGCAAGCATATTCATTAGTATTTACTATACTTTCAGATATATTAGATTTAGGCCTCCTCCATGCTCCTTGGTGCATGCCTATTTCAAATCAAATCATTCAAAGACAAGCCAATACTTGCACATGCACACCCAAAACTTTGATATCTATCTCCTTATATAGCTTTAGCATTAGCCAATACCTTATTAAAGTCGCTGGTATTCTTTGACGAGATCAAATAACCGTTGTCACACTCATTACTATGGGTCAATACCATGGTAAATACCCCTGGTATTAGAGTTACCATGGTGTGATTTACGTATGCAATTTTTCTTCATAGTATCCACGTATATGTTCGACCTTTTTGCATAGGATCCGCGTATACTTTCCCAAACTTTATATTCAACATCCATATGATTTTTAATTTCTATGTTCATCACTTTTGTAAAAATTTTTATAGCCTACATAATCATCTTGTTATCATAATGTTGACATCTTTATCAAGTAGGTTTCCATCAAGGACAACACATTAGCCATTGTTGAGTCAAATTATACGTGTATAATTTTCCAATATAAATTGTCAACCCAGGAAGGTAAATTGATGAGATGTAGTGCACAATATATGCAGGTTGATTACTGCAAGTGTTAATTAATTATACAAATAACAACTAATTCTTCTTTCCCGTGTCAATACTATCACAACAAAGGCTATGGAGTGGCATATATCATCCCTCTATAGCACTTAAGATCGTTGATATTGACTGTGAAAAGATAAATATCAAACAACAATAAACAACTCATGCTGCTTTCCTGTATCAATACTATTGCAACAATGGTTATGGAGTGGCATATATCATCCCTCTATAACACTTGTGTTTGCTGATACTGATGCAATAAATATAAAAGAAATCAATCCCAATCAAGAGTCAAACTTAAAAAGCATGAATCCAAGCATTGGCCAAATGAAAAGAGCTCATCAACATAAAATATTAATTCACTTGTCCAATCTACACTTTGCTGTAGGAAATACAGAAGAAAAACACTAGCTGTTACAGGAAATTATTAATGCATAATTAAAACAGAAATAAACACACACTCTGGTGCAGGATTTGTGAGTGAAGGGGGCCCTCCCTCACTCACAACTCCTTCAAAGATTAAAGAAGTTTCTTAGGAAAATAAACAAAACATAAATGATTTTATTAATCTGAAATAATAATCGATTATAGTCTGATATCATGCTCTGTAACAACAGCTTCCAACCCAACCAAAAACTCTCTTCGCCCCCCTTGTATAAGAAAATTACATCCGATTTATACATTTCTAGCAGCCCATATTTGGCTTTGAACAAAACAGATTACTAAACTAAGCTTACAACCCATAATACAGATACAGATTTAAAAAGTAAACTATTTTTGGGTCCAATCCATGACCGGAGGCATGTATTAGACCATTTCTATTACACGGCCGAAGCTGTCTTCCCATGTAGGAACGAAAGAAAATCTGAAGGTTAGGATGGTTGCAAAATATGATTCAGAACAGTGGATAGGATAGCATCCATAAACCACAAATTATCTTCAAAATCCATATCTTTACTTGATTTGGGGATGAGTGGATCATGGCTAAGCATCGATATCACTGTAGGATTTTGAGGTGGTTGCAGAAATCTCAGCTGTATGAGCTTTCTGCAGGATTGGAGGAACTATTTGAATCTAACAAATCTGCGCATGAGTCCAAGGCTAGTTAGAGTAGTAATGCAATAATGACACAACCAGTTCAAAGAATGCTTTAAATTAGATAAAATGACACTCTAATGTTGTTTCAACATACCTTAGGCCTATGATACCCCTTTTTTCCAAAATTAGATGACATAGTCGGACTAGGTATAATTAAAGAGAAAAAAGAGGTCAAAAATGGGGGAAGCAAGGCTTAGAATAGGTGGCAAAAATAGGTAAAGTTCAGACTTAACAACCATAATGCCAACAATATCCCCCTTTGTACTTGATGGAAACCACTTCGGTGTTTGGTCACTATCACCTGTAAATCCCTATAAACACTTCTGTAAACACACCAAGCGTCTCTCTCAAGTATTTGTACCAAACACTTTTTTCCAAACACAAAGCTTCTTTTCAAAATCCATATCTTTACTTGATCCGAAGATGAGTGGATCATGGCTAACCATCGATCTCGCTGTAGGATTTTGAGGTGGTTGTAGGAAATTGGCATATCTGCAGGACATCCTGAACGACTACAGGAATCTCGGCTGTATGAGTTGTCTGCATGATTGGCAGAACTATTTGAATCTAACAAATCTGTGCATGAGTCAAAGGCTATTTAGATTAGTAATGCAATAATGACACAACCATTTCAAAGAATGCTCTAAATTAGATAAAATGACACTTCTAATGTTGTTTCAACATACCTTAGGCCTATGATACCCTTTTTAGCCAAAATTAGATGACATAGCCGGACTAGGTATAATTAAAGAGAAAAAATAGGTCAAAAATGTGGGAAGCAAGGCTTAGTATAGGCGGAAAAAATAGGTAAATTTCAGACTTAACATCTCCCCCATACCAAAACTCTTGCATGTCCCTATGCAAAAAAAACTGAAGTAGTCTTCAATAGAAATCTAATTTTTTACCTGGGCTGAAGTCACTGCAGCTAGGTGATCTAACTGAGCCAGACTAGATTCTTCTTGAATCTATCCTCTATACTCCTCAGTCTTCCTCTTCAGGTGGTCGATCTAGGCCTGCTTCTTTTTCATTATGCGGGCTGCCTTTTCATCCCACTCTTTGTGCTCCTACTACATATTGCAACTATTTTCTTTTAGAGCCACATTCTCTGCTTTCAAGACCCGTTCTGAAAGGGTAAGTTCTCTGATAGTTTCCTCCAGCATTTGTTGAGATTGTTTCTTTAATGGGGTCACCACTCCCTCATTACGCCCTTATGAGGATTGGGGCACGCTCACATCCTCATGCGACTTCATGGCTTCATTCTAACTTTCCTACATTGAGGGGTCTGGAAAGGACACAGTGTCCCTGTCAATGACTGTAGCAGGGTTCACCTTTTCTTTTCCCTTGGGCTAGCCATGGGACTTCTCTGTCTTTTTATTTTTATTTGGTGCACCCTCTTTTGTTGTATCCTTGACGGTTAGCTGGGTAGCTTGGCTTATAGTATACCATTTTGCAGGGGTCAAAGGCCCCTTCTGCTGAGAGCTCTTCCTAGAAGTTTCATTGGTCACCACAAATTCATCATCCTCATCATCTTTTTGCACCTTTGGTCCACGTGTCCGTGGTTTAATTTTCGGCTTCATTGCGAGTTTCTCTTCCTTGAACCCTAAAGAGTCAAAATCTCCATCCTCCACAAAATGATTTTCTTGCATAAAATCCTCCCAGGTCTTCTCATGTTTCTGCAGGACCTCCACCAGAATACTATTTACCAGCCCGTGATGGTGGAGGTTTTCCTCTATGTGGGAAACCCTCTCTTTTGCGGCCGAGGACATCTTGATCAACGACATTTTTAAATAATAGGGCAAATTTAAAGGTTTGTCTTAGAATTTTCCAAGGAGCCTGATATGAAATAGGAAAGCAAGGCCAAACTGGCCATCACATGTAACATATTTCTAAAGGAAAAATAATAACTGACGGTGCTTACGCCTTAAGAGTTCATGTGGAATCCCCTTACTCCAGTCAGGGTTTGAATGGTCCTTCTGCAGGAAAGTCGTGCACATGTCTTTGTTGAAGCGACGGTTTTTAAAACACCGCTCTCCATCTTGCAGGATCCCAATTATGCTTGCCACCAGTTCTTCTGTCAACCTGAATTGGATGTTCCCCACCTATGCTTTGTCCCCTTTTAAGTTCAAGGAAAAATATTTGGTTACCTCAAAATTATGCCAACTGAACCTTTGAAAGAAAGGCATCCATCCCGCCTTTTCTATTCTCGCCTTGCTGCGAGGATAAAATTCTAGTAGTGTGAGACTCTGAGGCTCGAATCTGATGGGGGCTCGAATCTTAGTCATGGAGGAGGAGAAAAATGGACAGCAAAATTATGGACAGACAAAACAAAGCAACTGTGGGTTGCAGGAATGTGGTCCGAGACTTATGCAACAATTCGATAGCGAGAGGAAATAAATAGAAAATACGAAGCTTTTTTCGGTGGCATGTCGTGATCATGATTGCTATCATGATCCAAACTGCATGATAAATATCGAAAGTACAAACATTGTCGGTGAAATGATGAAGGTCATGGGATTAATGTCATAACAACCCATCGCTACAAAGGGTTACCATAGCCTTAGATATGCAAAAAAATTAAAAATTAGGTGTCATTATACCTTTACCTCAAGAGCCTTATCACCAGATGTACGTTACCGAGTACCTCCAACGATCCTGTCCTTGATGACGTAGCCTGCTCTTGCAATGATAACCTATTACATTAGACATATAATCCACGACCCTAACCACATAACGAATTGTTAATAGTTTATTACATGATTTTAATCTATGTTCTGTTAATTTTTTTTTTTTCTTTTCTCTTGTCTTTTCACAAAATCTAGGTGTTGTTGTGTCTAACAATTGTTCTATAGGAATTAAGAATTGGCTATCGAATGCTCTGCAGGAATTAAAACTACTACCACTGAAAATTCTGTAGAAATAACTGTTAAATACTCTTTATGAATTGAAATGCAACTAATGAACATTCTGCAGGAATTAAAATAACTGTGAACATTCTTCAGGAAGTCAAAACTGCAATTGCTGAACAAGATTAGTAATGATATCTAAATTATGACTAGATTGTCCTTCTAACTGCTGTGGGAAATCAATATTAGAAATACAACAATTTATCAGATCTTCTTCAGAATTTTCCTTAAGACTCATGGCTTGGGCTATTGTTAAAATTGGTAATGTACCTTTCGAATCATGTTTTTCTTCCTCTTCTTCAACCCATTGTGTGTTTTCTGATCTAAGATGGGTTTAGCAGGGGGTACAAGTTAATGTGCTTTGTTTCATCCCCATGAGTGATAGTCATGTTTCCAGATATACACCCTATGTAGGCATCAACCATAGCTAACCACAGTCTCCCCAAGATCAATGGGTGCCCTCCCAAGTTAGTTTTAGGTTGAATAACATAAAAATATGCAAGATACTCCCAGGAATCTAATGAGATGAAAATGTCTTCTAAAACACCCTCTGGCTTTACCTTAGACCTATCTGCTAATTCTAACATGGTAGGAATGGGTAACTAGTCAAAGGATCCTATATGCAACAAATTTTCCATTGTCATCACATTGATGGCTGCACCTAAATCAATCAAAGTGTTCTTTATGGGATATCCATTGATAAAAGTGGTAACCACAGGGATTCCGGGATCCGAATATTTTTCAGTAACAAATCAGGTAGACATTAAACTTGCAATCTTTCCACCTACTTAAATGGTTGAGGGTTCTTTCTTTTTTCTCCCTAGTTTCTTGGTACATAGTTACCTCACTGTTTTAGCATATATTGGGATGTCCTTTATTGCTTGTAGCAATGGGATCTTGATGCACGTGTTTCTTAGTTTGGATACAAGATCAAATTCGGACTGTTTTGCTTTGATTTCCATTTCCAACCTCTCTAGAAAAGGAGGTTGGACTATATGAGATGAGGAAGGTTCTTGTGGCCTTGAGGTAGATGATTTTGCTGGTTCAGGTGTGGTTTCCGCTTCAAGCGTCTCTAAGGTATCTTCCTTTACAATCTCCTCAATTCTTTTGGTTTGATTCACCACTCTTCCCAACCTAAGGTTGATTTCCTGCAACTGCACAGGTAATTCCTACAACTATACATGGAGCTCCTGTAACACACGGACAAGCATTTCCTAAAGAGACACAAGAAATTCCTATAAAATAGGGACAAAAACTTCCTGCAGCAGCTGGGATGCAATATAGTAGGTAGGAATAGTGGGATAAGTGACCAATCCAATGTTGTGAGCATATCAGACAGTTTTATTGTTGGGGTTAAACACTTGTTGAGTAGGAATTTGCGTGGGACGAGGTTGATTTGGTGGAGCAGTCAATTGACACTGTTGTTGTGGTTGTATCAGTTGTTGTGGTGTGGGTTGTGAATAAAATTTTTTGTGTGGGAAAATATGTGTAGTCAGATAAGAATAGTTCCCCTGCCAAGGCTGTTGAGGAGGCCAAGGATGCTAGGGCATTGGAACATTCCACATCTGATTTTGAACATAAGGAAATTGAAAATTTGATTGTGACATACCTGTAGGACGTGGCTGCCATGGTCTCTGAGGTGCCATTGCATAAAGTGCATTGACAACTCCTTGATCTGCTATGTATGTTGCCTCAATTTCAGGTAGATAAGGACATTGATCAGTGGAATGCTCAACCTCACAAATTCGACACACCTCGATACTATCAACAGGGCATTCCCTTAGAGCATGTTTCTTCCTGCATTTGGAGCAGAACACCGCCAAGGCTTTTTGCAATTCATCCTATTTCTCCTGTTTCTTCTTAGCCTGCAAAACATCCAATTATGAAGATAAAGTGCTAAGAATATCAATTTTAAAATTTTCAAATAAATTACCCATTTCAGCTCTAGTTACTCTAGCTCCGGCAATTGATTTGAAAATCTTGGAAGAAGGATATCTTGGTCCACCTCCAACCTTGGATTTTTCTCTTGAATATCTTCTACAAAGCTCACACACATCATCATAACTCAGCTTCGATACATCACCCGCTCCCATTATATTTAAGACCTCCACATATTCTGGGCTAATGGCCCTAAGAAAAATGGTCCTCTTGGTCTCTTTTTCCAATTGATTCATCTTATATCTCTGTAAATTGTATTGGAATATTTCCACCAAATCCTCGAGGTTCTCCCCTTCCTTCTGGGTCATGCCAAATATTTCTTCCCTGAGATCCCTCATTTTGCAGTAATCCCGGTACTTTTTCAAAAAAACCTTCTTCATGTCGTCCCAAGTTGCAATAGAGTTTGATCCCAACCCCATAAACCACCTGAGAGTTGTATCTTTCAATGTAGCATGAAACAATTTCAGTTTTTGAGCATTGGAAGAATAGTCATAGCTCCTGCAGAGTACATCGAACTCAAATAAGAAGGCATCAGGGTCTTCACTAGAGGCACCAAAAAAGTTAGGAAAGGCTGAGGGAGGAATGTTTTTCATATGAGTGGCTCCCCCAGTTTCTCTGATAGGAAATTCAAATGTGACAAGTTTCTCCTCGTTCTCATCAGTGCCTTCTAAATGAGCCATGTAAGTCCAAGAAAGAGTAGGACCTTGGAAGGATACAGACTCTTCAGAGTCAATGGTCTAAAACTCTGGTTCTCTGACAGGATTTATAGGGAATTATTCTTCAGGCTGACCATTAAGAAGAGACGTGGTCTTCCTTGTAAGGGCATATTCAATATGGACAACAATAGAAGATTCTCCAATAGAGGATTCTACTGTAGAAAGGTCAAATTTCTCAGGACTACATATCTCCTATTAGGATTCCTCCTTCTTTGCAGCCTTGTTTCTTACAGATTTCCTTGTTCTTGCTAGTGTATTAGTAAATGGAGTGGTGCTCACACCACCATGAAAATATAGAAAATATTGGACCCTATTAATCTAGTATTCAAACAAAATAAAAATAAAAACTTACCAAACAATCAGGACACGGCTTTGGCGAGTGTCTAACCTCTTGGGTGCGTAGGATTTGCCTTGCGTCTTTTCACTTTGACTCCACCAGTCCTAAAAAGAAAAAAAAATAAAAAAAATAAAACTAAAACACTTACATTATCATCCCTTAGCACCTCCCCGACAACGACACCAAAATGTTGAGTCAAATTATACATGTATAATTTTCCAATATCAATTGTCAACCCACGAAGGTAAACTGATGAGATGTAGTGCACAGTATATGCAAGCTGATTACTGCAAGTGTTAATTAATTATACAAATAACAACTAATGCTTCTTTCCTGTGTTAATACTATCGCAGAAAAGGCTATGGAGTGGCATATATCATCCCTCTATAGCACTTAAGATTGTCGATATTGACCGTGAAAAGATAAATATCAAACAACAATCAACAACTCATGCTGCTTTCTTGTATCAGTACTATTGCAGCAATGGTTATGGAGCAGAATATATCATCCCTCTATAACACTTGTGTTTGTTGATACTGATGCAGGAAAGATAAAAGAAATCAATCCCAATCAAGAGTCAAACATAAGAAGCATGAATCCAAGCATTAGCCAAATGAAAAGAGCTCATCAACATAAAATATTAATTCACTTAAAAAATCTACAGATTTCTATAGGAAATACAGAAATGAAACACTAGCTGTTACAGGAAATTATTAATGCATAATTAAAACAGAAATAAACACACACTCTGTTGCGAGAGTTGTGAGTGAAGGGGGCCCTCCCTCACTCATAATTCCTTCAAAGATTAAAGAAGTTGCTCAGGAAAATAAATAGAAAATAAACAATTTTATTAATCTGAAATAATAGTCGATTACAGTCTGATATCGCTCTCTGTAACAACAGCTTCCAACCCAACCAAAAACTCTCTCCCCCCCCCTTGTACAAGCAAATTACATTCGATTTATACATTTCTAGCAGCCCATATTTGGCTTTGAAAAAAACAGATTAGTAAACTAAGCCTATAACCCATAATACATATACAGACTGAGAAAGTAAACTTCTATTGGGTCTAATCCATGACAGGAGGCATGGATTAGACCATTTCCATTGCATGGTTGAAGCTATCTTCCCATGTAGGCACGAAAGAAAATCTGAAGGTTAGGATGGTGTTGGGTACCAGATTTGTATACTTTTCTCTCCCATTTTGGCCCACTTTTCTATCTCTTTGTATCATTATTTTTCTTAAACACACAAGGTAAACCCCTTTATTTTATCTTACTTGGGATATTTGATTAATGAAGTTATAGTCAAGGAGGTTTTACCTTTTGCAAACATTAACTCTGATTTTTTCAGACTTGGCAAAAGTGGGAAGGTTACAACTGTGAGTCATGGAGGAGCTCCTAATTTCCATTTTTGCCTTCACTTTTTTCTACAGTGCAACAGACTTTGTTTTACCCTAGCAATACTTCAGGCTTTTTCATGGTTTCCTTTTGGAAACTAGGTTGCTGTTGTAATGAATTGTATAAATGTAGATATGTAGTTGTTAGAGGAAATCTGCTATTTCCTGAAAAGTTGTATAAAGAGGGTCTGCGGGCTGTGAATCAGGGTTAAGCCTAGTACATACATATTTTGTAACAGAAATATTATACAGTTAATTGAATGCACAACAATTTGTTGTTTTACCTGTAATTCATGAGTTTATCGTAGCCCTGATCAGAGAGTTAGGCCCACTCTTTTGATCAGGTGCTGTGTTGCCTTTCCTTTCGTTGATTTCATGTTTAGTTGGGTTTGTTACTGTTGTTCCAATATAATCCTTTAAATTGCTGTGAATGTATTTTTAATTTTTCAATTCATTTTAATTGTTGTTATAGTGGTCTATGTGTTCATTGATTAAGCCTGTGATCTAACAACAGGTTATGTGATTTCTCTTGCATATACTATGCCATTAGTCTTGAAATAACTAATGCCCTCGGGTTGATAATTTATGTGGAAAAAGGGTTTGAATATTGTTCACATCCGTACACCAACATTTTGATGCCGTTGCCGGGGAAGGCTAACAAGGTGCAAGAACATGATCTACAATTGATCTAAGGGTTGATCTCTCGTCATGGGGAGGGAATTTATTGCCCTACTTCAAGTCCTGAGCGTAGTATTCTGTGTTTTTCTTCTTCTTTATTGTTTTCTTTAGAATTGATCTCTCGTCTTGGGGAGGGCATTTGTTACCTTGCTCTGAGTCCTGGGCATAGTTTTTAGTTTTTCTTTTCTGCTTTTTGATTATTTTCTGAAAGGGCCAACTTCTTGTCCTGAGGAGGGTATTTGATTGCCCTACTTTAGGTCCTGAACTTTGATTTTCTTTTCTGTTTATTTGATTTTCTGTTTTGAACCTATTCTCTCGTCCCGAGGAGGAAGCTATCTGTCCTGCTCCGGATCCTGAGTGATTTTGTTATTTTGATGAATTATTCTCACCAATTGTATGAACAAAGATCTGAATAAGAGGGGTAGAGGAAGATCCCCAAATAAAGGAAAGGATCTGGGAAGGAAGATGTATATTCAGGAGATTATTGAGAAAGCTAAATCTGAAGCATTATCTCGTGCTACTATTAGGGTAACGGTTCAAACGAGGTCCGAAGGGCAGTTGGTTGAGTAGCTAACTCCAGCCATGATACCAGAGGAAATTCTTCGACGATGGAAGAAGAAATAAATAGGGTACTGGTGGAGGATATATCCCTGTTGTCAGTATAAGGGGAAGAAATAGCAAGCAGAGGGTCAAAAGAACTGAGAAATTTTAATTGGGAAGAAGAACTTCCGAAAGGATTTTCATCACCAAGAGATCAAGGGAGTGTTGTGAAGCCTCCTGCAGTTGAATTAAGCAACTCCGATTTGGAAAGAGAGTTCTTGAAGGATTTTGTGTCACCAAGAGATCAACAGAGTGCGGTGAAACCTCCTATAGTTGGATCACCCCAAGTACCAGTCACAGAACCAGTTGACATCCCAGGTGAGTATTGGAGGATATTTATGGCACTTGCAAGTTATTCTATTGATTTTCGAATTGGAAACATTATAGGTGATGCACTGATGAATCCCATCCCTTTAACAGCTCTACCTAATTTTCATGGGCTTTCTTCGGAAGACCCTGATACATTCCTCTTCGAATTTGACATTGTATGTCGAGGGTATGATTATATCTCTGATGCTCAGAAACTAAAAATATTCCCTACTACCATAAAAGGGACAACCCTGCGATGGCTCATGGGTTTAGGAGGGAGAAATATTACCTCATGGGAAGGGATGAAAGAAGCCTTTTTGGAGAAATATCAAGATTACTGTAAATCATGTGATATTAAGGAGGAAATCTTTAAGTTTGTATAGAAAGAGGATAAGAACATGGAAGACTGTGTGGAACGATTCAAATATATATTGCAGAGGACAGGCTATAGTGACCTGGATAAGGATATTTTGAAGATCATTCATCTCTGAGCTCTTAGGGAATATTCTCTATAGTTTCTGAACATATTAGGAAAGGGGGGAATTTCAAAAGAAGACTTCGACACCATCTGTGACTATTGCATTCAGTGTTCACGGGGGGCCGCAAGGAGTGGAAAAGGAATTCAATCATTAAAGACTTCTAGTGGAGGGGTTACAAAGGCTGAAATTGGAAACCTACTAGATAATATGAGGACTAATATCTTGAGCACATTATCTTCCTAGATGGACACTCTTCAAGCAAAATAGAAACAGATATATTTGGAGAAGACTATGGCTATATTTTTCCCACATTGCAGACATAAGCATCCTTTGAAAGAATGCCTATTAAACATAGTGGAAGTCTGCGCAATCTGTGAATATACTCATGCGACTAACTCATGTCCTTCCTTGCTTGGATTGAAGGTAGTTTTTCAAGGAGCAAGTGAAGAAAATTTGGTAGACCAGCTGTACTTCATGGGGCCGAAAAATCCATGGCAACCTCGACCACCAGCTATGAATCTAGGTATATTTAAGGACCCATCCCAGTATTTTAATAATTTTAATATGGGTCCCCAGTCTGCACCATTTTCATCTATGTGGTCTCAGTATCAATAGCCCCCTTGGCAACAATGGGTTCCCCAGGCTAGTTCGAATCCTTCCTGGAATCAGAGCTGGCATGGACCCTCTCCTATTGGTAAGTTTCCTCATCTATGCCTCAACAACAAATTCAGTTGCCCTCTAATGTACCTCCTGGTAACCCAACCCTTCGACCCCAGCTTCCTATCTAGCGTAATCCGAATCCTAATAATAAAGGGGTCTAATAAACATATGCTCTTAACCTTCCATCTTATAGCATTTCCACTGCCAGAATTAACGAGATAAACTTACGATCTGGGCAGGTAGTAAATGCTCCCACTTCACATAATATTATAGAACAGATTGACAGTGAAGTCACAGAACCAGAATAGAGGACAGTTGGGGATAAACTAGATCAAAACATAACAAATTAGACACCTACCTAATCTATTCCTAATCAGGGTCATTTAACTTCTCCTCCATATCCTGAAAGACTGACCTTGAATAAACCAAACCCTCAAGCAGAGTTTGACTTCCTGGGGGAATTAAAAAATCTCTTTGTTAAAATACCCCTACTACAGGGTATGAGGGATGTACCTATATATGTAAAAACTCTCAAAGAGTACTGCTCTAAGAAACTTGGGAGGAAACCAAGGGATCCGTTAACTATTCATGTGATGGGTAGACTGTCTGACATTATGCTAGGAAAGACTATGCCTATGAAATATGGAGACCTGGGAAACCCAATTATGACAGTACAAATCAATGGGGTTGAAATCCCAAATGTGCTAGTGGATTTGGGCACTACCATCAATATCATTACCTCTGAAACAATGAACACATTAGGTCTCCGAAATGTCAAGCCAACCCCTACCATCTTGGAACTAGCAGATAGGTCTACAATTAAACCAGTAGGGAAACTAGAATATGTGACCATTTTGGTGGATTCATGGCACTACCCAGTGGATCTCCTTGTGCTACAGACAAGATCCTTAGTTGGAGGTCACCCATTGATTTTAGGAAGACCTTGGCTCGCAACTGCAGTTGCTTACATAGGTTGTCGATCTGGGCATATGATCATATAAAATGGGACAATTAAAAAGAATCTTACTCTTTACCCTCCCGCAGAACCTAGCCCATCGGAAAAATTATTAACCAGTCAGAAACCTCTAGCAATAGAAGAGTCTGAACCTAAAAATGAAGAAGTTAGACCAATCCTCATTATTGGATAGGCCCTTCAATTCAAAATAGAAACTGAGGACGATGCCATCAACACTTTTATAAATGATCCTAGTTCTATTTCCAATTCAACTCGTCAAATTTTAGAATCTGCTATGAGCTGTGAAAAACAGGAAAACATTGAGCCAAAAGATGAAATTCAAGACATTACTGTAACCTCGTCCCATGATAGTATTCCAATCGAAACTGAACCAGGGAAAACACTCAATATCAACCTTAATATGTATGAATCGTAGACAAAAAAACTCTTAAAAGTCCTTCAAGATCATCAAGAAGCTTTTTCCTGGGATTATACCGACATGAAGGGGATCCCTACTAATTTATGTACTCATCATATTTATATTAAGGAAGATTTCCGCCCTATAAGACAACCCCAACAGAGAATGAATCCCGCTCTAAAGAACATTTTCAAGGAAGAATTACAAAAATTATTGGATTTAGGTTTAATTTACCCCATCTTAGATAGCCAATGGGTATCCCCACTAGTTATTGTTCCTAAAAAGAATGGTAAGTGGCGGATCTCCGTAGATTACAGGGAGCTAAACAAGGCAACTCAAAAAGACCATTTCCCTTTGCCATTCATTGACCAAGTCCTGGACACCCTAGCTGGGAAGAAGTTATTTTCGTTCCTAGATAGATTCAGTGGATATAACCAAATCCAGATAACCCCGGAAGACCAGGATAAAACAACTTTCACATGTCCATGGGGGACCTTTGCATATAGGGTCCTCCCATTTGGCCTGTGTAATGCTCCTGCTACCTTCCAGAGGGAAATTCTGGGGATATTTTTTGATTTGGCCAATGATAGTGTTGAAATATATATGGATGATTTTACTCCATATGGAAACTCCTTTGAAGAGGGATTGGTAAATCTGGAGAAAGTAGTCAAAAGATGTAAACAGACCCATGTATCTCTGAGTAAAGTCAAATGCCATATGATGAGGGAAGAAGGGATAGTATTGGGACATTTTCTCTCAGCTGTTGGAATTTGAGTTGATCCAGCCAAAGTAGAGGTAATATTAAACTTCCCTACCAAAGACACCCACACAAGTACGTAGCTTTATTGGTTGTGCTGGTTATTACAGACGTTTTATAGAAATTTTTTCTAAAAAAGCACATCCACTTTTTCAATTGCTAACGAGAGGTGAAAAATTCTCGTGGACTGAAGACTGAAGACTGTGAAGAAACTTTCATAAAAATCAAGGGAATTATTTGCAAAGCTCCAATTCTTCGAGGACCTGATTGGGAATTACCATTTCACATACACGCTGATGCTTCTCAGACAACAGTAGGAGCTGTTTTAGGACAACAGGTAGACAAAACACCATATGAAATTGATTATGTCAGAAATAATTTAATTCCTGCTGAATTGAATTACATGGTAACGGAAAAAGAATTCCTGGCTTTCATATATGCTATCAACAAGTTTTGACATTATATCATCGGGTATCCTAATTTTGTACATACTGATCATGCATCAATCAGGTATTTGATGAATAAACCTATCACTCCTGGCCGTATTACGAGATGGTTGCTATTACTTCAAGAATTTGATATTACAATAATAGATAAACCAAGAAAAGATAATGTAGTTGCTGATTTCCTATCTAGAATGGATAGCAATGACGAATGCACACCTATAGAAGATAGTTTTCCCGATGAGCATATTTTTGCAGTTTCTACTAAACCTCTGTGGTATGCAGATATTGCTAACTATCTTGAAACAGGGAAAGTGCCTCCTCATTTTTCATACAGGGAACAATGAAAAATTATTCATCACAGTGCCCGATATTCTTGGATGGTAGGGTACCTTTTTCATACAGGAGCTGATAAGCAGATTCAACGCTATGTATCTGAGGATGATATTTATGAAGTATTGAAGGCTGCCCATGATGGACCTTGTGGAGGGAATTTTGCAGAAAAAAGAACAAGCCATAAGGTGTTACAAATGGGGTATTATTGGCCTTCTATATTTTAGGATGCGCGGACTTATGTGAGGAGGTGTGACAGTTGCCAACGTATGGGGCAGCCCGGTCGAGCTGATGAAATGCCTTTGCAGGCACTGGTAGTCCTCGAACCTTTTGAGAAATGGGCTATTGAATTTTTTGGACCCTTTAACCCACCCTTCTAGCAAAAGGTCCACATCTTAGTCTGCACAGATTACGTGACTAAGTGGGTAGAAGCCAAAGCTGTTGCGAAAGCAATAGAGCAGGTGGTCTCAGATTTTCTATTTGAAGAATTTTTTTCTTGTTACGGTACCCCAAGAGAGATTGTTTCAGATGGAGGAGCACATTTTACATCACAAAAGATAGCAAAGCTTATGCAGAAATATGGATTCAAACATAGGGTGACATCTCCATACCATCCCTAGGCGAATGGACAAGTAGAAAGCACAAACAAGACGTTGGAAAATATCTTGACAAAAACGGTGGCATACCGTTGTCAGGATTGGGCTCAAAAGCTGTTTGAAGCTCTCTGGGCATACAAAACAACATGGTGGAACACAACTTGGTTTTCACCATTTGAGTTGGTATATGGGAAATCCCCGTTGCTTCCAATAGATTTTTAAATCAGTACGCTCAAAACAACTCTTGAAGTTGGTTTGGATCTTTCAGATGCCCAGAAACACCGACTGGCCTAGCTCAATGAACTAGATGAAATCCACTCAATGGATGTCCAGAGAAATACTACTATTTTGCAGTAGAGAATGAAATTGCATGATAATTTTATCAAGAACAAGGTGTTTCAGAGGGGATATTGGGCACTACTCTATGACTCCCGCTTTAATGATTTGAAGGGAAAGCTTTGCACTCGCTGGGTGGGACCTTACGAGGTGGACGCTATATTTGATAATGGAACAGTCAGGCTAGTCACAATTGATGATACAAATGCTTCATTCATAGAAAATGGAAATCGCCTGAGATTATACCACCGCCCAGCCTCTAAGGATGCTTTTATCAAACACCTCTCTTAGAAATATGGTTTGAAGGTTATCAGTGCAGAGAAATCTTCCTCTGCATCCTACCTCTAATAATAATAATAATAATAATAAAAAAAAGAAAAAGAAAAAGAAAGGAATAAATAATAAATAATAAAGAATAAAGAGTTATATTGTTACTATTTATTTTGTTGTCTTTTTGCAGGAGTTACTACTAAGGAGTAATGTTTTAAAATCGAAATTTTTTCTAAGTATCGGTTGCTACTACTCATGATGTTGTTACTCGGTTGTTGCTACTCCTGATGCTGCTACTCAGTTGCTACTACTCATGATGCTGTTACTCGGTTGCTGCTACTCAGGGTGCTGTTACTTGGTTACTGCTACTCCTGATGTTGTTACTCGGTTGCTGCTACTCTTGATGTTGTTACTCGGTTGCTGCTACTCAGGGTGTTGTTACTCGGTTGCTGCTACTTATGATGTTGTTACTCCGGATGCTGCTACTTGCACTATTGTTACTTTAGATGCTGCTACTCACACTATTGTTACTCCATATGTTGTTACTTTGGATGCTGATACTCATGCTGGTGTTACTCCAGATGGTGCTACTCACGCTGATGTTACTCCAAATGTTGTTACTCCGGATGCTGCTACTCGCACTGCTATTACTCTAGATGCTGTTACTCCAGATGCTGCTACTCACACTACTATTACTCCAGATGTTGTTACTCTAGATGTTGCTACTTGTGCTGATATTACTCTAGATGTTGTTACTCCAGATGCTGCTACTCGCACTATTGTTACTCCAAATGTTGTTACTCCAGATGCTGCTACTCGTACTGCTGTTACTCCAACCACATCATTACTGTGTCGTCATCCTACTAACCATCACTTCGTTCAGGTAGGCCTCCAGGTATGCCTCCACATGACTTTTACCGATTTAATTAAATATCCTATGTGAACACATTAATGCTGCGGACAACAACTTTTAAAGATGGGGGGGAGTGCCGTCACAAGTTAATGATGGCGTAATGATGATTTTGTAAGTCATTATTACAATACCGTGTGTGGTACACCTTACAATCCTTATCAATACTTTGTATAATTATTAAATATACATTGGGATCCGTAACACTTCCTTTCCATTTCATACGAAATAATTACCATTCTATTCATTGCACTTAACATACTTTTTCATGATTTTCCTTGGTTTCTGAGAATTACCATCCGTATTTACCGTTACCACCATTCATTTTCACCATGCTGTTTTTCCAAATTTGGTATCCACTATTCTGTCCAACGGTCTGTTGTTCCAAGAAGTGCTGCTACAGTCCCCAGAGTATGGGAAGACTAGCTGTGCGGCATGAACCTGAAAATATAGCTTCGGTCCACAGTAATCCAGAGGTATCGCAAATCTTTGTCAATGCAGGATGGGATACCTATTTCAACATATTGCAGGGGTTTTACAGGGAAATCATTATGGATTTCATGCTTAATTTGGATGAGAATGGCTTGCGAGTCAGAGGATTGGAAATTCCTATCACATAAGAGATAATTGCAGAAGTCAACGAGTTGAGACAGCAAGGGCAACAATGGTTTGCTCGGAGAGTTTCCCTCCCAGAGTTTCCCAAATTATTCTTGCAGGTAGGAGAAAGCGTCATTCAATTGGGTAGAGGATATGAGCCCAAGTCTGTGCCATATCCATGGAACGAGGCCACAGGTTTTGTAATGAAATACATAACCTGCGAGGGCTGAGGCACAACTCTGTTTAAATACCATTTTAAAATTCTAACTCACCTTCGATTTCCACAAGCTCAGGTGGATTCCTTAAACATGCCCTTCTTTCTATTAAAATAGTTGTAGCACATGGCACAGTCTGCTCGGCGTTCACACCGGATGCCAGCAATGCTCTCCAACCATGGATTGGTGCGTTTACTGGTCATGCATGTAATAGACAGATTTCGAGTTTCCTGGGCGGAACTCTGTGGATCCTTAGAAGAAGAGATAGCAGCTATTATTGCTGCTAGGGAAGAGGAACCAGTCTCTCCAACTGGTTTAGCAGAAGAAGAACATTCAGAGGAAATTGATCAAGAGGAACCCGAAGAAATGGAAATAAAGTTTGATCAGGAGGAACCCGAAGAAGTGGAAATGGAGGTTGAACAGGAAGAACTTGAAGAAATGAGAGAGGAGATAATTGGCGACACAGTCGAGGCTACCACACAAGAACTAGCCTTGCCTATGGAGCCCACAGATGAAGGAATTATGGATATAGTGCATGAGGTTGAGACTATCATACAGTTGTCAAATTTTGTCAATGAAGAACAGGGAAGTGGAATTTCATACAAAGGGATGGCAAGTGATGTTGTTTTGCAAGAAAGAGAATCACCTGCCTAAGCAGATATGGATATTGAAACGATTAGGGGTTTTACACAAGAACCACCCCCGATTTAGCTAGAACAGGGAAACAGAGAAGCAATTCATGAGGAATAGGAAGATAGAGAAGGAATAAACCATGAGGTAGATATTGTCCCATAAGAACCAGTATCAACCATAGAGGAGGAAATAATGCACAAGGGGCAGGAGGACAAAAGGGAAACGACTCTCGAATTCGACGCTGTTTCATAAGAACCAACGTCAACCTCGACTGAGGTTATAATGCATGAAAATCTGGCCCAAGCTACAAACAAGGATGATGAAGCTACTCCCCGCTCTCTATTCTAGTCCATGATTCCTAGAGGGGCGAGGGGATTCCGCTCACCCCAACAATTAATGAAGGAAATAGCTTTTTCCACCGATGCTTAAGTTTTTTGACCTAGGAGAGGACATGGCCAATATCGGCCCAGTCATTACTGAATCTCTGTTGGAGCACTCAAAAGCTTGCAAAGAAGATGGGATTCCTGTGGAAACACCAGAACATAGAGGGGTCAATGGAAATACTGAATAGACGGCAAGATTCCCTGAAACCAATGTAGAAGGAGATGCCCTTGAAGATATGGAGCCCAACCAAAAAGACCTAACAGAAGAAACAGCTGATAATACCGGAACATTCCACCGCCTCCTGAGCCTGTTATAGGCCCATAAAATGAATTTCTTGTAAAATAGGAATGGATTGAATAGTGTGAGAAGAGAAGGTTACCTCTCAAAGAAAGGTATCAATTGTAGTTCAATGAAACCATGAGATTGAAGAGGGAGGTTCGGGAGTTGAAGAGAAAAGTTTCCCGGTTGGAAAAGAAGGTAAAAGTCTACAAATGGAGGGTAGTAAAACCAAAAATTGAAGTCTCCTCCACATCTACACAAACTGGTCCAATTGAACAGTTGTTTGAAGGCCGAGAATTTTTCTTAGCCATCGAGATCTAGAGGTGGAAGTCTACTGCAAATGGACATAAGAAAGAGACAATGCAGGTTTGAGAACA
Source organism: Pinus albicaulis (assembly GCA_034641835.2). NCBI lineage: Eukaryota > Viridiplantae > Streptophyta > Pinopsida > Pinales > Pinaceae > Pinus > Pinus albicaulis. The sequence goes on along the minus strand of CM076582.1, from coordinate 1,510,012,124 downwards.
GGCTGTCAGGATCATCATAAGATACATAGACCAACTGGACAAGGCACGTCTGATGCAAGCTAAACAAAAGGCCAGAATAGAAGAATTGGAAGAACAAGTGCAGTTGCTGCAATCAGATAAGGAGAAGATGTTCTCCCTGGCACAACAGGTAATGGCCTGCAGACCTCCTACACATAGCTATGCCTTATTCCTTCATCAAAAAATTATTTTCTTTTGTCTTGAAATTATATATAAGAATATTTGGCACAAGATTGAGGACCCCATTCAATTTCTCTGTATCTTAAAAATTCATGATATTATAGGACAACACTTAATGTGAAAGCTCTACATGCATGGTTACTTTTTGAGGCATTATCAGTATTTTAACCCTGTTCCATTCGTGGGGGAAATTCATTTAAGAGCTTTTGCCTCCTACACCATCAATTAGATTAAATGGAGAAAGGCCTATGACACATTTGAGGAGAACCAAGTCATAAGGCCGCTAATGATGTGGAAGGAGCATGGCCAGTTAGCAAATATTTATAACAAGAATTTTACCTTCCTACAAATTGAGGGGCATAAATAACACATGTTGACAACCCAAAAATGGTGTACTGACCTCTGTGTCAAATAGATTACAATCAAGGAAAATTTTAAGGATGGAAATTTATTTTAAAGTTTAGAAACCTTGGCGAATCTCACTAGTACATAATATGAAATTTGTAAAATGTTTAGCAATGTTTTTGTAAAAGTATTCAAATTTCTAGTAATTTTATATAGCCTTTATATAAAATTTTAGTGATTTTTAAGGTAAACTAATTGTATACTATAAAATTTGGGCGAATAAATTTTTAGAAAAAATGGAAATTAATGAATCTTTTCTTTTTGGAAAAAGCATGGAAAATTAGCCCACTTGCGAATATTAGCCCCTAAAATTTTCCCTGATTACAATGTTCTGTAAGGAACCAATGGACAGTTGTCAGAGAAGGTGGAAGTTGTCATCCTCAACCGTCAGAGGACGAGAGCCATTTGGGGCACCTAACTTTGCACAGGCTCTAGAGAGGATGCCACGTTTTTTAGCATGCATTCAGACCTATGGGGTCAGATGGATGGGGTTGAGGTTTCAGTTTCTCCTTATTTGGTTGCCAGCTGAGCAATATACTCCAGCATACAACGTTGACCCAGACTGGTGGAAGGATGTTTTTTTGACGGAAGGTTATAAACCCCCTGGGATGGAAATGGCCAAAGAATATGATCTCACATAGCTTCATGCCAGTCACAGTCAGTCCAACCCAGATCCAAGGAGATGACGAGCTACATGAGGACATGGAGATAGACCAGTTATGGGGAGATGTTGGGTACCATATTTGTATACTTTTCTCTCCCATTTTCGCCCACCTTTCTATCTCTTTGTATCATTATTGTTCTTAAACACATGAGGTAAACCCCTTTCTTTTGTCTTAATTGGGATATTTGATTAATGAAGTAATAGTCAAGGAGGTTTTACCTTTTATAAAAATTAACTCTGATTTTTACAGATTTTGAAAAAGCGGGAAGGTTACAGCTGTGAGTCATGGAGCAGCTCCTAATTTCCAGTGTTGCCTTCACTTGCTGCTATAGCGCAACAGACTCTGTTTCACCCTAGCAATATTTCAGGCTTTTTCATGGTTTACTTTTGGCAACTAGGTTTCTATTGTAATGAATTGTATAAATGTAGATATGTAGTTGTTAGAGGAAATCTGCTATTTCTTGAACAATTGTATAAAGAGGGCATGCAGGCTGTGAATCGGGGTTAAGCCTAGTACATACAGATTTTGTAACAGAAATATTCTATAGTTAATTGAATGCACAACACTCTGTTGTTTTACCTGTAATATGTGAGTTTATCGCAGCCCTGATCAGAGAGTTGGGCCCACTCTTTTGATCAGGTGCTGCATTGCCTTTCTTTTTGTTGATTTCATGTTTAGTTGGGTTTGTTACTATTGTTCCAGTATAATCCTTTAAATTGCTGTGAATGTATTTTTAACTCTGCAATTCATTTTAATTGTTGTTATAGTGGCATGTGTGTTCATTGATTAATCCTGTGATCGAACAACAAGTTATGTGATTTCTCTTGCATATACTGTGTCGTTAGTCTTGAAATAACTAACGCCCTCAGGTTGATAATTTATGTGGAAAAAGGGTTTGAATATTGTTCACATCCGAACACCAACATATGGTTGCAAAGATGATTCAGAACAGTGGATAGGACAACATCCATAAACTGAAAATTATCTTTAAAATCCATGTCTTTACTTGATCTGGGGATGAGTGGATCATGGCTAACCATCGATCTCACTGTAGGATTTTGAGGTGGTTGCAGGAAATCAGCGTACCTGCAGGAAATCTGGAATGGCTGTAGGAATCTTAGCTGTATGATTTGTCTGTAGGATTGGCGAAATTGTTTGAATCTAACAAATCTGCGCATGAGTCCAAGGCTAGTTAGAGTAGTAATGAAATAATGACATATCCAGTTCAAATAATGCTCGAAATTAGATAAAATGACACTTCTAATGTTGTTTCAACATACCTTAGGCCTATGATACGCTTTTTAGACAAAATTAGATGACATAACCGGACTAGGTATAATTAAAGAGCAAAAATAGGTCAAAAATGGGGGAAGCAAGGCTTAGTATAGGTGGAAAAAATAGGTAAAGTTCGGACTTAACATCAATAATGCTAATAATATCCCCCTTTGGACTTGATGGCAACCACTTTGGTGTTTGGTCACTATCACCTGTAAATACCTGTAAACACATCTGTAAACACACCAAGCGTCTCTCTCAAGTATTTTCACCATACACTTTTTTCCAAATACAAATCTTCTTTCCTAACACCAAGCTTCTCTCCCCCTTTGACATCAAGGGAAAAGGGTTGACCAATCCTGAATGAAGACTACTCTGTCTCCTTTTGTAGAGAGTATCACTGTAGATATGATCTGTTGAATATGAAAACTGCATATTGACCATGCTCCCCCTGAGCATATGATGAATATCTTCAATGAAGTACTTGAATCTATGACTGAACCAAATATGAAATTTCCTATCACCAAGGAATCATGCTTACATAAATCACCCAACACAATGGGGCTACATATTTGACTGACCATAACATAAAATGCCCAAAATAATGGGATTACAAAAATAAATGACTTGACCCTAATAGTGCAAATGTGACTTAATTTTATAATGATTTTAAACACAGGTGTTTTCATGAACTTTACACCAAGAGATATATATGAAATTTATAACCAAAAACAGACACATCAATAGTAAGGTATTAAAATCATGATAGTCATCATCAACCATTAAACGCCATATAAGAAACTACAATGTGAACATTGTTAGGTCCCTATATTACTAGTATAGTCCCTTATTGTTGTTAGTGTAACCCCCTTATTTTTATTATTGTACCCTTGTAACCCCCATATTGTTATTATTGTGCCCTTAAATTATTACTGTTAGGTCGGCTAGGATTAAATTGTGGCCCCATGGACTCCTATATATAGAAAGGAGGTTTTGTAATTTGTATCATCCAAGAATTGTTCATTCATGTAATGAATTAAAGGTTGCCCCCTCGAAGTGGCTTATTTCTAAGGCGTTGATATCTCTTTTCTTCTATTTTTGGAGCTGGATTCACAACATTTGGTATTAGAGCTTTGGATTCTAGGGTTTCGCTGCTCCAAACAGGTCATCGTGTAATTTTTGCTATAACATTTTTTATATGAAGTTTCAGAAGTTGAAATTTTTAGGGTGCGAAGCCGAAATCCTGAGGAACATCATTGCAAAATTTCAGAGCTTGGTTCGCAATATTTTCGGAGATATGATCTGTGGAAGTTAGGTCTTTTTGCAGGCTCCTCAATTTAATATAAATAGGTCATCGTGGAATTTGCGCTATAACTTTTTTTCTACGAAGGTTCAGAATCTGAAATTTTTAGGGCATGAAGCTGAAATCCTGAGGAAATGTTTCACAAAATTTCAGAGCTTGGTTCGCAATATTTTCAGAGATATGATCTATGGAATGTAGTGCTTTTTCAGGCTCCTGAATTTCATCTCAAAGAGGTGATAGTGGGAAAATCTTCATAACTCTCTCTCTGAGCATCGGATTGGAGTGTTGTAAAAAGTGGTCACAAGTACACGGAATTTAGTTTCTTTTCTATCAATTTTAGAGCTAAAAGAAGAAAAAGTGACACTTGGAAATTCGTACAAGTTCTCTCTACTGAATCAGTCCATAATTAGGTCATTGTGGGAGATTGGACATAAATTTTCCTTGGAGAATCCAAATCAAGTCAGACCTATGGAATTTGAAATATAATTCAGAAGGCTACCTCAGTGCCAAATTTCAGATATTGAAGAGCCACAATCACAGAGATAATCCAATTTCAATATCGAGCTCCTTAAAAGCAAGATAAAGGTGTGTATTTGTTTTCCAAATTGCATAAGTCTTGTTTGAAGAATCAATTTGAATTGATTCCAAGGGCATATTGTAGAATAGATATCAGTATTGGGTTCTAAAAAATTCCCCGTAAAAATAATTCACCACCCATTAAGCCTTCAGAATGCTCTACTATGACTCATGAAGATGAAGAATTGCAACATGATCTATCAAAATTACAAGAGCAAGTGCACCAAATTTCACTCTCGCAAAGAGCAACAAAAAATGAAATGGAAATTTTGAAGAAAGGCGTGGAAGCGAAGATGGATGGTTTGAAGAATAATATGTATGGTTTGAAGAAAGGCGTGGAATCTAAGATAGATGGCATGGAAGCTGGCATGGAATCTAAGATAGATCACATGGAAGCTAAGATCGAAGAAAAAATGAAAGACAACATGGAAAACATGAAGAATGATCTAAAAGAAGACATGGAAGGTTTGACAAAGTTGATACAATAAATGTTTCCTAATGTTGAAAAGATAGTAGAGGAAACTCATGATGAGAACAAAATAAATGTTAATCGTGACTTCATAAACTCTAATGTTGGCGGGAAGAACCACCATATTCCAAAAATGGATATGAGGAAGTTTGATGGAAAGGATCTTGTAACATGGATACTTCAGATGGAGTAATATTTTGATCTCCATAATGTGCAAAACACACAAAAGGTACGCATTGCAACTTTACATTTAGAACAAAATACATTTGTATGGTATCGATGGCTTTGCTCCCATAAAAAAATTGTCAATTGGTAAATTTTTACGGAGGAAATGATAGCACATTATGAGGATACAAAGAGCAACACCTTCTTTAGCCAATTGATAAATCTCAAACAAAAGGGTTTAGTGGGGGAGCACATTGAGGACTTCCAAAAATTGAATATAAGGGTAACTGATATTCCAGAGGAACACGGGATTGATCTATTCATAGGTACTTTAAAGGATAACATCCAACATGAAGTTCACATTTTGGAACCTGATTCATTGGAGAAGGCATTCAGGTTGGCAAGAAAAATTGAATGTAAAATTATGGCGACAAGGAAGCCGACCACTCACTTATATAAAGAAGGAAGTGTTGCTATGCATATATTTCCACAACCTACAAGGTTGACACCACAACATTTGGAAGAAAAAAGAGCAAAAGGGCTTTGCTATAGTTGTGATAGAAAATATACTAAAGGTCATAAGTGTGTTGAGAAGAAATTATTTTACATAGATTGTGAAGAGGAAGAAGAAAATGAACAAGAAGAGGATATACACCAGGAACCAACCCTAGAAGAGGAAGAAATGAATCCGACCATATCGTGTAATGCACTGGCAGGAATTACCACTCCTCAAACTCTCAAGATACAAGGACAAATCAAGAAGAAAAAGGTAATAGTGTTGATTGATTCAGGTAGCACCCATAATTTTTTTCATTGTAAGGTAGCCAAGGAATTAAATTGTTTCCTATACCCAGCACCAGAATGTCAAGTGATGGTTGCAAATGGAGGAACTATAAATTGCTCTGGAAAATGACATAATATCAAGCTAACCATGGGGGAATATGTATTGACTAGTCCAATGCTTGCCATTCCTATGGGAGGTGCTGATGTTGTACTAGGAGTACAATGGTTACAATCTTTGGGGACAGTAGCTTTTAATTTTCAAGAACTTTTCTTGAAATTTTTTTCAGAAGGAAAGGAATTCAAATTACGGGGTATTGAAGGGAAGCCAGGAAGGATAATAAGCTCTAATGTCATGACAAAGATTCTAAATAAATAACAACGAGGCGTAATTGCACAATTATGCTCACTAGAAGTTCCGACATCAAAATCATCTATTTCTGCAGATCTCCAACAAGTCTTGGACAATCATTCCAAGGTGTTTGAAACTCCCAAAGGACTCCCACATATTTGTGATCATGATCATGCTATTCATTTGATTCCAGGAAGTGTTCCTCCAAACATCAGGCCTTATAGATATCCTTATGTCCAAAAGAACGAAATTGAACGTATGATTGCAGAAATGTTAGAGGCAGGTATAATTCAACCTAGTCAAAGTTCTTTCTCTGCTCCTGTAGTATTGGTACACAAGAAGGATGGATCATGGCGAATGTGTCCGGATTATAGGGAGCTCAATAAGCTCACCATTAAAGACAAATTTCCCATTCCTGTGATTGATGAATTATTGGATGAATTACATGGAGCAATTCATTTTACCAAGTTGGATCTTCATTCAGGATATCATCAAATTAGAATGAAGACTGAAGATATTCCAAAAACAGCATTTCAAACTCATGAGGGTCATTATGAATTTTTGGTCATGCCTTTTGGCCTTACCAATGCACCTCTACATTTCAAGGGTTGATGAATTCCATTTTCAAACCCTTCCTTAGAAAATTTGTGCTAGTATTTTTTGATGATATACTAATCTACAGCAGGTCTTGGAAGGATCATGTTGAACATGTTGACAGGGTGCTCAAACTATTGCAGGAGAAACAATTATATGCAAAAAAATCCAAATGTTTCTTTGGAGTACAAGAGGTGAAATATTTGGGTCATATTGTATCTCACGAGGGTGTTAAAGTAGACCCTAACAAAATTAAAGCCATTAAGGAATGGAAAGTCCCCACAACCATAAAGAAGTTGCGAGGATTTCTCGGGTTAACAGGGTATTATCGCAAGTTTGTTAAGAATTATGGGAGAATAGCAGCACCTCTAACAACATTATTGAAGAAAGATGCATTTTTATGGACTCCTGAAGCAACTAAGGCCTTTGAACATCTTAAAGAGGCAATGTGCCTAGCACCGGTCTTAGCTACGCCAGACTTCACAAAAACCTTTATTGTGGAATGTGATACCTTAGGAAATGGAATTGGTGTTGTTTTAATGCAGGAAGGAAGACCCATTGCTTTCGAACGTTTTCTAATCAAAGGAAAGTATTTACAGAAACCTATTTATGAGAAGGAAATGTTAGCAATACTGCATGCACTAAAGAAATGGTGAACTTACCTAATGGGAAGACACTTCAAGGTAAAAAATGATCATGATAGTCTTAAACACTTTTTGGAACAAAAATTATCTTCAGAAGAACAGAAAAAATGGGTGACAAATATGTTGGGTTATGACTTTGAAATAATCTACAAAAAAGGGAAGCTTAATGTTGTTGCAGATGCACTCTCAAGAAAGAATGAAGAGGTGGAAGCATTGCTCTGTGCCATTTCTATTATCCAACCAGATTGGATAACCGAAACTACATGGAAACCCAATTCAAAAGCTACATGGAAACCCAAGGGTTATTGTGAGCGATAGAGATCCCATTTTTACTGGAAATTTTTGGACGGAGTTATTTTCTTGTTTGGGTACTCAATTAGCTCATAGCTCATCTTATCATCCTCAATCCGATGGTCAAACAGAGATAGTAAATAAATGTTTGGAAGGATATCTTCGTTGTTTTGTATCTGATAAACAAACACAATGGGTCAAGTGGTTACCTCTCGCTGAATGGTGGTATAACACTTCCTCCCATACTGCAGCAAAAATGACCCCATTTATGGCACTTTATGGATATCATCCACCATCGATCACATCATCTTTAAGGGAAAATTCGAAGGTTCAAGCAGTGGAAGATCACATCGAGCATCAGCAAGAAGTTCTCCAACTCTTAAAGGATAACCCGAATTTGGCACAAAATCGAATGAAACAACAGGCAGATCAACATCGCAGCGAGAGAAGTTTTGATGTAGGAGATTGGGTATTTTTACGGCTGCAACCATACAAACAAATGTCCCTCAAGCAAGCTAAGAAGGATAATAAATTATCGCCAAAGTACTATGGTCCTTACAAGGTGTTGCAAAAGATTGGTACTATGGCATACAAATTGGAGCTTCCTGCTTCTTCGCGAGTACATCCAGCTTTCCATGTTTCATGCTTAAAGAAGGTTATAGGTGAAAATCTTCCAGTTCAAACAATATTTCCAGAACTTGATGAGGAAGGAAAAATCATATTGGAACCTGAAGCGGTCACGGAAACAAGAACTCGACAACTACGGAATCGATCAATTTCAGAGTATCTCATCAAGTGGAAGAACTTACCCACCGAAGATTCTACATGGGAGGATGAGAATTTTATACAGAAGCACCCAGAGCTACTCAAGCATTGAGGACAACACTTTTTTGAAGGAGAGGGGCATGTTGGGTCCCTATATTACTAGTATAGTCCCTTATTGTTGTTAGTGTAACCCCCTTATTGTTATTATTGTACCCTTGTAACCCCCATTTTATTATTATTGTGCCCTTAAATTATTATTGTTAGGTCGGCTAGGATTACCTTGTGGCCCACTAGGATTACATTATGGCCCCATGGACTCCTATATATAGAAAGGAGGTTTTGTAAATTGTATCATCCAAGAATTGTTCATTTATGTAATGTATTGGAGGTTGCCCCCTCAAAGTGGCTTATTTCTAAGGCGTTGATATCTCTTTCTTCTATTTTTGGAACTGGCTTCACAACAAACATCTTCATCATCATGATGAAGTAAGATAGGGAAATGTAGCATCAATCTTCAAGAGTATCAACATATGACCAAATATGCAATGCTTTCAAGCATCCCCAAGAAACTATAATAGAAGCATAAGACAATGAATTAGATCCATATCAAATACTCATCCCCTTGACCTTATATCATCAAGGTAAACATTCTCTTTCTATTTGTAGGAAGAGGCATAGTCCATGAACAGTAAATACATATTGATCTCTTGCAACACAATACCATAAGAAACGTATCTTTCCATGTATCAACAACATATGTGAGAACCAAGAATATCACATAAAACCGAGTAACATAATCATATAAAATTTTCATATGTAGCTCAATCAATATATATTAATCATCCATAACTTCACCATATGCAACAAGGAATGCTCAAGAAATCATAATGCCAAAAATGCATTATTATAAGCATAAAAAATGCTCCCCCTAAACTTGTTCCAACTATTCACTGTCAAATATGATTATATCCAACTCATCAAACAACAAATCCATCAAAGAACCAAGGAAACTGTAACACTCTCATCCCACATCTACCCATGTAACCAACCAACTAGGTTAAGCATGTGACGAGAGGCTACTATGATCAAATTCAACCTCCTAGGTGACCTTAAGGAAGTGGAATAAGCAAAAACACATCATACAAACTTTCCACGTCATCAAAAAGACTCCTAGGAACCATCCCAACCACTCAGGTAGATAGCCCCTAGGTCACACTGAGTTTTTAAACCACTTAACCCGAGGACACTCCCAAAGTATAGGCATGGGTGCGTGTGGGATGCTCTGGATTCTCCCATGACATATGCATGCATGCATCTAGTGACTCAATTTCCTAGACCTGTGCCTGCATCCGTGGGATTTAAGGCACTTTTTTCAGGCCCAAATTCGAGGCCACTACCGAGAACTCAATGACAAGTTCATAAATGAAATAAAACAGTGAAACAATGATGTATTTGCAAAAATAATGACAAGGCCTAAACTAGACCCCTAATAACCATGCCAAGAATTTCATCAAATATATCACAAATATGTAATTTATAGGTGTAAACAACAGATCTGAGAATAGGGGTATCATACTTATCTGAGAATCACTAAGAAACATTGATCCCTTACATCATTAGTTGTAGTATCATCTATTAGTTCATAGATACATCATTTATTCATTTACAAATAAAAACATGAGGAGAGCCATACATCATCACTGTTATAATACATGCTCATAACCAACATAATAAAAAAAAATATCATGGATACATCAACCATAGGATCCACATATAAACCAATACATTTACACATCAAATTCCAAGGAAATAATCTTCTCATTGATGAATGTAAAAAGCAACCAGAGATGGTACTACCACGTTCCACCCTACCATATATTGGTTGAGCCATATCTCTCTTCAGCCAATCGCCCATGTGCATATTCCAAGCCGCATGAATGTGGGACTCAAACCGAAAGAACCAGCCAGGGAATCCCGATGCTAAACCAAATCACCCTCATAAACAGAAATTAAGCTTTACCGTAATCCACACTGGATCACTAGGCCAAAATAATAAACATGTCATAATAGGCTCTACCATGATCTCCACCTGATCATTAGGCCAAAACAAGTATGGATGCCACCACTATATTTCTCCAGCTACACTGTGCAAAATTTTCTTGTCTCCTACTCTCTCAGACTTTACCGCAATCCATAGTTCGTACTAGGGATTACTAGTCCCTAAAACAGGACACACTCTCCAGGTTTACCATATATCCTAACCCGAGATTCCTAAGCTTGATGGAGAGAAAATCACCTCTAGGATTTACTGTATATCCCTCCATTAACTGGTCGAGGATTCCTAGGCCCACAAAGGAAACACAATATCCTGCTTGACCACAATCCACTGTCTGGTTCAGGTGTTGCTAGGCCATGTGTTCTATCATTTTGGAGATCCACCTCACTCAACTGTGAATCCACCTGGAAATCCAATTCAACCAAAATAGGAGAACTCCATCACACCATGGCTATTCATAAATCTCAAGGCTAGGCTGAAAAACACTGTCACACCTGGAAAATCCCATGCCATGACAGAAAAGAATCTCATGTAATACCATGCATGAAAAATCTAGCAAGGAAATACCACATGCAAATTGATACCTACAAAGAATCCCATTGTAGCTACTTTATCATAATATTCCTTTCTTGCTCCTTCCTTCCTCTTGCCTTCTTTTCCTTTATTGATCCAATGCCAAAGTGATCCAAGAAAACTCTAAGTTTCCAAGAGTGAGGGAGAGAGAGAGAATAATGAGAGCTCCAAAAATGAATTGACAAAAGGTACCAACTGATCCTCAGAAGCATTTTTATCAATTAGGCCTCTATTTTCTTCATTTTCCATTATTTTCATTAATTTTTCTCCTCGCATGCACCTGTGACCTTTCACCTCCCTTTTCTCTTAATTTCCATTATTTTCATAAATAAATTTTCCAAAAATTCTATTTTCCTTTCCAAATCCTTTTCCATTTCCTTTCCTAATTTCCTTAGCCATAATAAACCAAATGAACACCCACTAGGATGTTTTTTCCCAACATTCAACTTGGAATAAAGGTCCCATCAATTGAGGTTTGGAGCTTTATAACAAACCTCATGGTGGTATTTATATCCATATACATATGTACATATATCAAAACATCACACCAAAAAGATGCCAAAACATATACCAAACATCATACCAAAATTTCTTTGCCTCAACCAGAAAAAAATGAAGGATACATAGCCCGAATCTAATTCACCATCTCCCATGTAGCTTCATCGGGCCCAAAGTGATTCCATCACACTTTAACCTTCTCTATTGTTCGATTTTGGAGCATGAGCACATTTCTCTATAATATACATTGAGGCTCTCGCTAGAATTATCCATCTGGATCCACCTACAATACAAACTAGTCAATCACATGATCAACATATTTAACATACTTCTTAAGCAATGATATATGAAAAACATCATGGAATTTCACTGTGGAAAGTAGTGCAATTCGATAGGTTACTGGTCTGATCCTCTCAATATTCTTGAAAGATCCACAAAACCGGGGTGCCAACTTGGCACATGATCCAATCCGCAAGGATATATTCTTGGGTTTGATGTGCAAGTACACATGTTCCCCAACTTGAAAATCCTTAAACAACCTGTTTCGCTACATAAATCTTCTTCCTATCCTGTGCTACTTTCAAATTCTTCTTGATTACCTGCATTTCCTATCCAATTTCTGCCAACATGTCTGGTTCAATCAACACCCTGTTAACCATATCACTCCAACTGATGGGAGTATTGCAACTCCGCCCATACAATGCCTAAAAAAAACTCATCTTTAAGGACTCCTGATACCCATTGTTGTAGGCTAATTCTACCAGTGGAAGATACTCTTCCCACTTCTGCTATTGACGGATCACATATATCCTCAACATATCATCCAATATCTTTCAGAAGAGAGGAATAACCTATTTCTAAGTTTTTTTAATAACCCAATGTTTCGGACTTCCTAAGTGAGTCCATCATCTACACCTCATCTACATTTCTAGAAGCTACCCACTCCCTAACGACCCTTATCTTTTCTATATCAACTGTAATTCCCTCCTTAGAGATAACATGTCCCATGGAATGTACCTCAGTCCGGAAGAAAATACATTTGCTAAGATTAGCATACAACTAATACTCTCTCAACAATCTCAACACTACTGCCAAATGCTCAACATGCTCTTCCTCATTCTTGGAATATACCAAGATGTCATTAATGAATACAGCCACAAAATTTTCCAAGTAAGGATGCAACAAACTATTCATCAAACACATAAATGTAGCTGGATCATTAGTCAAACTGAATGGAACTACAACAAACTCATAATTCCATACCTTATCTTGAATTTGGTCTTGTAGATGTCTTCTTCCTTGATAGGTACCTGATGGTATCCTGATCTCAAGTCGATCTTAGAGAACAGTGTTGCTACCTTGAAATGATCAAATAAGTCATCAATCCTTGTGTAACACCCTCCTCCCATATCTACCCAAGTGGTCGGCCAACCGGGGTAAACATGAGATGAGATGCTTCTATGATCATATTCAACATCCTAGGTGACCTTAAGGAAGTGGAATCGATGGAAACACATCATACAAACCTTCCACATCAACAACAAGACTCCCAAGAACCATCCCAACCACTTAGGTATCTAGCCCCTGGGTCCGAATAATGTTTTAACCCACATAACCCCAGACGCTCCCACATTATAAGCATGGGTGCATCTGGGAGGCTCTGAAAGCTCCCATGACATAGGCATGAATGCATCCAGGGACTAAATTGACCAAACCTATGCCTGTGTTAGTGGAATTTAAGGAATTTTTTCAAGTCCAGAGCTCATGTCACTGCCAAAAATTAATTGAAAAGATAAGACATGAAATAAACATCAAAAACATGATGCAAAAGCTTCGAACAAGGACTTGATTGGACCCCTACTAGACATGAAAGTAATTTCTCCAAAAATATCACAAATATTTAATCTACAGGTGTAAACAACATATGTGAGCATAAGGCTCTCATACTTATTTGAGAATCGCTAAAAAGCATTGTTGCTACATCAAATTAACTACATTATAGTCTATTTAGGTATAGATACATTGTTCATTCAATTACAAATCAAGACATGATGAGCGCCATACTTCATCGCCATCATAAAAATAAGTCATAACCAGCATATACGCAACATAAATGAAAAGCACATAACAACCATATAAACCATAGAATAACAAGCATATTTACCCATCAATATAAGGGAAAAAGAGCTCTTATTGCAATAAGAAAAATGCAACCAAGTTTGGGACTTCCAAGTTCCACTCTGTTAGATGATTCAAAAATACAAAAATCATAGTTTAAAAGTTAGAATAGAGAATTTAATTATTTAGGATATTTAATAAAATATTGGAGACACTATAGAAATATAAATTATTGTAAAAGATATGACATCTAGAAAGATGTCGTTTCTTAGGCTCCAATATAGCAAAATAGTTAGTACATTTGTTAGGATGTCATTTAATGTACATGGACACTTGCTAATTTAATAAGTGATCCATAACTAGAATATGTTAGGACATTTAGCTTTTATATAGCTCATTATCCTGATTGCAAGAGCGTTCGAGTGTAAACTCTTGCAAAATTTCTTATGTAATTTCTTTTCCTGATTAATAAAATTGTGCGTCTAAGGACACTTCTGCCATTATTGTGGTATCTGAGCTCCAATAATGCAACTAATGTGAAGGAGGATTTTTCAACACTGCAGGCTTTTGGAAAATTCCACCAAGTAGTTAATTGGTATGCAATTGCTTAACTTTTATTAAGGAAAATAAATTTGATTATTTTAATGTTTTTTTGTTGATTTCATATTTTCAATCTAGAAATCAAAATTTTATCATATTAAAAAAAAAATCATCCCTCTTCAAAAGCCTTTTTTTCCCTCGATAGGTTCCAAAGCGCTCCTGGTTAACTGCTTCTATTTGTTTCTTGTCTAAAAATTTGGAACAAATTGTTAATATTGCATGTGTGTAATTATTCCATAACGCATGCCTGTAATTTACTCTCGGTGCAATTACTCTCAACATTGGTGCCGTGTGAGATCCCTGATCCAAGAAGAATGGTGGTTTTGGAATCTATGATCCATGGACACCATGTATCTCACCCAGGGAACGCCAGTGCCAATGTAAGAAATTTTTTGCTGCGAGGGGGTTCAAAGCGTCTATGGCGACGCCACCACCATAGAGGAAATACAACACATCTACACGTGTCTGAAGAACGAAGCCATCAACTACAATATGAACAACAGAGCTCTTCTGAGTCTTTCATCTAACTGAAACCTACAACTCTCCTTCACTATAACCAAGGATATCGACTGCTCATTGATTAGATTATAGACGAAAATCCCAAAATCCCTCCGTTGTAAAGGACCATCCACCGTGTTGATCGTTACAATGCATGATTTCTTCTGTATACTAAACTTAATGGTTGTGGAGCCACTGTTCCATAAAATTTTTGGTGAATAAAAAAAAATCAATAATACAAATACGACAATTGAGAGAATACTTACCATTGTGTTTGCAGGGGCCATTGAAGATTGTTGTTTATCGAATCTGCTACAAAACAAAAATGGTTGCATTCCAAACTTGAAACCTGTTGATAGA
Organism: Pinus albicaulis; assembly: GCA_034641835.2. Lineage (NCBI taxonomy): Eukaryota > Viridiplantae > Streptophyta > Pinopsida > Pinales > Pinaceae > Pinus > Pinus albicaulis. Next base: position 1,509,996,939 of record CM076582.1, on the reverse strand, counting down.
GAACTGTGCTGTGAATTTTCAGAACCATGGAAGGCATCAAGACACTAGCTTGAAGCTTGAATGATTTGAAGTATCAAGACAAGATTTGAAGAATGCCACAATTGGTATTAATTTATTAAGAAGTGTTTTTTTTTTTTTAATGGAGAGATAAGGTTTTTTTTTTGGAAGTAATAAGTGAATTTTAAATTGTTAAATTTGTAATATTTGTAATAAGGAGGAATTTTTTATTTGGAGAGATAAGGAATTTATTTGTAATATTTTTTTTTGGAGTAATAAGGAGATCATATCTTTGTAATTTTTTATTTTTTTGGAGAGATAAGGTATAATTGTATCAATCTACAAGTTTGGTGTGATATTGTAACTCAAAGTAATTTTTTACTTTGAGGGGGGGTTAGAGTACTTTCTAAAGAAAAAACTTTGCAAGGGAATTGTAAACCAGTCAAATTTTGAAATATTCATTGTAAATTCTTAAGAGAAATTGAATAGAGCCAAGTGAAAATCTCATTCATTTTTCTCCTTTTAACGACTATATGAGGGTCAAGGCCAAGCCCCGACAGATCGTTTTTTGTGTGGTGTGTTGCGTGTGGCATGTTGCTCATCTTGATTTTTTGGTGCTTGTTTCTTTTTGGTGCATACATTCAACTCTACAATGTCCAAGTTGATAAATTTGTTTTCTGATTTTGACAAGCTTGAAGGGGAAAAATCATACAAGACATGGAAACTTCTCATAGAAAGAACTCCAATATATAATGAACTGTGGCAAGACATATGTTATGGAGACATTAATCCAAATAAACCCACAAATGCAACTTTGTTAGCAAAAGGGGAAATAAAAAATTCAAAGTCATTAGCTCTAATAAAGTCTTGAGTTAACAATGAGATGTATATTCATATTGAAATTGCCATAGAGGCCAGCACAAGTAAATCCTCAACTAACAATTCTAGAGGTAGAGGAAGAGGACATTTCAATCAAAATCCAGTATCACATATTGGACAAGGTCGTGGTAGAAGCCAAAGCAGAGGAAACTTTCAAGGTAGAGGAAATAGTCAAGGCATAGGTAACTTTCAAGGCAAAGGAAACAGTCAAGGCATATGATATAATCAAGGAAAAGGACAAAGTCCAGGCAGAGGAAAAAATCAAAGAAAAGGTTAAAGAAGAGGCAGAGGAAAGAATCAAGGCAGAGGCAGAGATTTAAGTCAAAGTGTTTGCAGAAGATGTAACAAAGTTGGCCATTTTGTTGAGGATTGTAGAACTTCCATTGGAAAAATTCCAAAGTTTCATCAAAGCAAAAAATAGTTTTAAATTATCAAGATGATAATGATGGCTCATAATATGTCTTCACAAACTCAGAATCAACAGTATTACAGATCTCCACTTATCTTAAAAGTGATTATGAAGATGCATGGATTTTAGTTACAAGAGCAACCCAACACATGACTTTTCGACGTGACTTCTTTTGGAACTTCCAACGATTCCATCTCAATTAAATCTATCTTGCTGATGATACAAAACATACTCCTTATGGAAAAGGTGTAGTTAAATTTTATCTACCTGGCATTGTAGAAAGAATTATTTCAAATGTATGCTATGTACCAACCTTTAAGAAGAATTTGTTGTCTTTAGTCACGATATGACAAGCAGGACATCAGGTGATTATGGAGGATGAATTAGTTTATATTAACTCAGTCAAATAGTGCATGAAAATAGTGATGACAGGATATGAAGATGGAAAACTGTTAAGGATGAAAGGGATAGTTATTCCAGGGAATTCTGACTTTGAACAAGCAACAAGTACACATATTTCGCCTATAAGATTGTGGCATGTAAGATATGGACATCTAAACTTTGAAAATTTCTCTCAACTACAAAAACAGGGAATGAAAAAGGGACTTCCAACCTTCAAGAAGGAAAATGAAAAATGTGAATCTTGCATTTATGGAAAACAAAGTTGAGACACTTTTCCAACAAGTTCATGGTGAGAAAACATGCGTTTGCAATTGGTTCACAGTGACATTTGTGGACCCTTAAAAACTTCGCTAGGAGGATGAAAATATTTCTTACTCTTTGTTTATGATTTTATAAGGATGAGTTGGGTTTATTTTTGAAGAAAAAGTCGAAATAATTTGAAAATTTTAAAACTTTTCGCCAACTTTTTGAAAATGAAGTCAAAGAGAATATTGGCACTCTTAGAACAGACAATGGAGCGGAATTCACTTCTAATGAATTCCAAATGTATTTTAGGGATAATGGTATAAAACAACATCTTACAAATGTCCACACTCCACAAAAAAATGTAGCAGAAAGAATGAATCACACCATGTTAGGAATGACGAGATCTATGTTAACTTTTAAAAAGTTGAGTCCTATATATTGGGCAGAATAAATCCATACAACTTTCTACTTAAGGAATAGATATCCAAATGCTTCTTTAGACAGAATTACATCTTATGAGGCATGGTTTGGTTTCAAACCTATAGTTAAACACCTCAGGGTTTTTGGATTAGTATGTTATGCCTTAGTTTCAAAAGAAAAACAAACTAAGCTTGACTCATGAAGTTTGAAATGCACAATGATTGGGTATTCTGATGAGAAGAAACTCCTGTCAAATGGAAAATTTATTATCAACAAAGATGTGATTTTTTATGAAACTGAGAGTAAGACTGCAAAATAAATAGAAAGTATCCTTCAAAAGTTGGAAACTAAAGGCGATAAAAGGAAAGGAAATATGCAAACTCAACCAAATTCAAAAAATTGGTATGAAATTGATTTTCCTTAATTTGAAGATGATTCATCTATTCCATATAGTTCTACTTCACCAACACCATCTGGGTCTTCTGGAAATTCATATGAATCTCCTAACAACAACAATTCTTCTAGCAGTGACTCTCTGCAGCCAGAATCTGCAGTTGATCAATGAACATCTGTTTATATCAATCCTCTTTACAATGATGATGATTTTTTCAGAATCTCAAACAAGTGAAAATCAATTTCCAAAATGGGTTGTTCAACTCTTAAAATATGTAAGGGCTTATGAGAAAAATAAAACATGAACACGAGGGTCACACAGAAATGAAGGAAAATTTTCCTTGATAACAAATGATTTTACTGAACCCTCTACATACAAAGAGGCAGTAAAACATAAAGAATGGAAACATGCTATGGTTGAATAATATCAGGCATTTCTAGATAGCAACCCTTGGAAACTTGTTGATTTCCCTCAAAATGTTAAACCCATAGGGTACAAATGGGTTTATCGAATTAAGTACAAACAAAATGGAGACATAGACAAGTACTCATCAAAACTTGTTGCTAAGGTTTTTTCCCAACAAGAATGGATCGATTATGAGGAAACCTTTCCTCCTACAGCTAAATGGAACACCATCCAATTAACACTTGCATTAGGAACACAAAAAGGATGGTGTTGTGAAACCAACTCCAAAAATAGAAGAAAAGAGAGATCAACACCTTAGAAATCATCCACTTCGAGTGGGCAACCTACAATACATTACATAAATGAACAATTCTTGGATGCTACAAATGACCAAAACCTCCTTCTATATATAGGAGTCCATGGGGCCACAATATAATCCTAGCCGACCTAACAATAATAATTTAAAAGCACAATAATAACAATATTGGGGTTACAGGGGTACAACAATAACAATAAGGGGGCTATACTAATAACAATAAGGGACTAAAATAGTAATATAGGGACCTAACATGCCCCTCTCCTTCAAAAAAGTGTTGTCCTCAACGCTTGAGTAGCTCTGGGTGCTTCTGTATAAAATTCTCATCCTCCCATGTAGAATCTTCAGTGGGTAAGTTCTTCCACTTGATGAGATACTCTGAAATTGATCAATTCCGTAGTTGTCGAGTTCTTGTTTCCGTGACCGCTTGAGGTTCCAACATGATTTTTCCTTCCTCATCAAGTTCTGGAAATATTGTTTGAACTAAAATATTTTCACCTATAACCTTCTTTAAGCATGAAACATGGAAAATTGGATGCACTCGCGAAGAAGCAGGAAGCTCCAATTTGTATGCTATAGTACCAATATTTTGCAACACCTTGTAAGGACCATAGTACTTTGGCGATAATTTATTATCCTTCTTAGATTGCTTGAGAGACATTTTTTTGTATGGTTGTAGCCGTAAAAATACCCATTCTCCTACATCAAAACTTCTCTCACTGCGATGTTGATCTGCATGTTGTTTCATTCGATTTTGTGCCAAAATTAGGTTATCCTTTAAGAGTTGGAGAACTTCTTGTTGATGCTTGATGTGATCTTTCACTGCTTGAACCTTATAATTTTATCTTAAATATGATGTGATGGACGGTGGATGATATCCATAAAGTGCCATAAATGGGGTCATTTTTGCTGCAGTATGGAAGGGAGTGTTATACCACCATTCAGCGAGAGGTAACCACTTGACCCATTTTGTTTGTTTATCACATAAAAAAAAACGAAGATATCCTTCCAAAAATTTATTCACTATCTCAGTTTGACCATCGAATTGAGGACGATAAGATGAGCTATGAGCTAGTTGAGTACCCAAACAAGAAAATAACTTTGTCCAAAAATTTCCAGTAAAAATCGGATCTCTGTCACTCACAATAATCTTTGGGTTTCCATGTAGCTTTTGAATTGTGTCCATAAATGTAGTAGCAATTGTACTTGCTTTAAATGGATGAGGTAATGCACAAAAGTGTGCATACTTGGTAAGTCTATCAACTACCACCATGATGACACTCTTTCCTTTGGACTTGGGTAAACCTATGATAAAATCCATTGAAATCTCCTCCCATAGTTGACTTGGAATGGACAAAGGTTGTAGAAAACTCTTACAAAGATATAAGCGATCTTTGTAACATAAGGAATCATTTTTCCAACTAAATGTATCAGATGTTCTAGGATCTTGCTGCAACTTTTGAATGAGTGTCCACAGTTCTTCGTCCTTCTTCCATTCATCCCTTGCTTCGGTTATCCAATCCAGTTTGATAATAGAAATGGCACAAAGCAATGCTTCCACCTCTTCATTCTTTCTTGAGAGTGCATCTACAACAACATTTAGCTTCCCTTTTTTGTAGATTATTTCAAAGTCATAACCAACATCTTTGTGACCCATTTTTGCTGCTCTTTTGAATATAGTCTTTGTTCCAAAAAGTGTTTAAGACTATCATGATCAGTTTTTACCTTGAAGTGTCTTCCCATTAGGTAAGTTCTCCATTTCTTTAGTGCATATAGTATTGCTAACATTTCCTTCTCATAAATAGGTTTCTGTAAATACTTTCCTTTGATTGGACGACTTTCAAAAGCAATGGGTCTTCCTTCCTGCATTAAAACAACACCAATTACATTTCCTGAGGCATCACATTCCACAATAAAGGTTTTTGTGAAGTCTGGCATAGCTAAGACCGGTGCTAGGCACATTGCCTCTTTAAGATGTTCAAAGGCCTTAGTTGCTTCAGGAGTCCATGAAAATGCATCTTTCTTCAATAATATTGTTAGAGGTGCTGCTATTCTCCCATAATTCTTAACAAACTTGCGATAATAGCCTGTTAACCCGAGAAATCCTCGCAACTGCTTTATTGTCTTGGGGACTTTCCATTCCTTAATAGCTTTAATTTTGTTAGGGTCTACTTTAACACCCTCGTGAGATATAATATGACCCAGATATTCCACCTCTTGTACTCCAAAGAAACATTTGGATGCTTTTTCATATAATTGTTTCTCCTGCAATAGTTTGAGCACCCTGTCAACATGTTCAACATGATCCTTCCAAGACCTGCTGTAGATTAGTATATCATCAAAAAATACTAGAAATTTTTTTCTAAGGAAGGGTTTGAAAATGGAATTCATCAACCCTTGAAATGTAGAAGGTGCATTGGTAAGGCCAAAAGGCATGACCAAAAATTCATAATGACCCTCATGAGTTCGTAATGCTGTTGTCGGAATATCTTCAGTCTTCATTCTAATTTGATGATATCCTGAATGAAGATCCAACTTAGTAAAATAAATTACTCCATGTAATTCATCCAATAATTCATCAATTACAGGAATGGGAAATTTATCTTTAACAGTGAGCTTATTGAGCTCCCTATAATCTAGACACATGCGCCATGATCCATCCTTCTTGTGCACCAATACTACTGGAGTAGAGAAAGAACTTTGACTAGGTTGAATTATACCAGCCTCTAACATTTCTGCAATCATACGTTCAATTTCGCTCTTTTGGACATAAGGATATATATAAGGCTTTATGTTTGGAGGAACACTTCCTGGAATCAAATGAATATCATGATCATGATCACGAATAGGTGGGAGTCCTTTGGGAGTTTCAAACACCTGGGAAAGATTGTCCAAGACTTCTTGGAGATCTGCAGAAATAGATGATTTTGATGTTGGAAATTCTAGTGAGAATAATTGTGCAATTATGCCTTGTTGTTCTTTCTTCAGAAGCTTTGTCATGAAATTAGAGCTTATTATATTTCCCGGCTTCCTTGCGATACCCCGTAATTTGACTTCCTTTCCTTTTGAAAAAAATTTCAAGAAAATTTCTTGAAAATTAAAAGCTATCATCCCCAAAGATTGTAACCATTGTACTCCTAGTACAACTTCAATGCCTCCCATTGGAATGGAAAGAATTGGACTATTCAATACATAGTCCCCCATGGTTAACTTGATATTATGGAGTTTTCCAGAGAAATTTATAGTTCCTCCATTTGCAACCATCACTTGACATTCTGGTGCTGGGTATAGGAAACAATTCAATTCCTTGGCTATCTTAAAATGAATAAAATTATGGATACTAACCGAATCAATCAACACTGTTACCTTTTTCTTCTTGATATGTCCTTCTATCTTGAGAGTTTGAGGAGTGGTAATTCCTGCCAATGCATTACACGATATGGTCAGACTCATTTCTTCGTCTTCTAGGGATGGTACCTAGTGTATATCCTCTTCTTTTGAAGATTCTTGTTCTTTTTCTTCTTCCTCTTCACAATCTATGTAAAATAATTTCTTCTCAGCACACTTATGAACTTTAGTGTATTTGTTATCACAACTGTAGTAAAGCCCTTTTTCTCTTTTTTCTTCCAATTGTTGTGGTGTCAACCTTGTAGGTTGTGGAAGTCTAGGAGTAGGAACACTTCCATCTTTATAGATGTGAGTGGTAGGCTTCCTTGTCGCCATAATTTTACATTCAATTTTTCTTGCCAACCTGAATGCCTTCTCCAATGAATTATTCAAACCATTCATATTATTCTTCAAACCATCCATATTCTCTTCCATGCCTTTCTTCAAAACTTCCATTTGGTTTTTTGTTGCTCTTTGCGAGAGCGAAATTTGGTGCACTTGCTCTTGTAATTTTGATAGATCATGTTGCAATTCTTCATCTTCATGAGTCATAGTAGAGTATTCTGAGGGCTTAATGGGTGTTGAATTATTTTTAGTAGGAATTTTAGAACCCAATACTAAAATATATGCTCAATAGGCCCTTGGAATCACTTGAAATTGATTTTTTACACAAGACTTATGCAATTTGGAAAAAATAAAAATAAACACCTTTTTCTTGCTTTTGAGGAGCTTGATATTGAAACTAAATTATATTTGTGATTTCAGATTTTCAATATCTGAAATTTGGCCCTAATGTATCCCTATGAATCCTCTTTCAAATGCCACAGGTATGACCTGATTTGGATTCATCAAGGAAAAGTTATGTCCAATCTCCCACAATAACCTAATTATGGACTGGTTCAGTACAACGAAATTGTACGACTTGCCACGTGTCACGGTTTCCTCCTTTAGCTCTGAAATTGATAGACATGAAACTAAATTCTGTGTACTTCGAGACACTCTTTACATAATTCCAATCTGATGCTCAGAGAGAGAGTTATTAAGATTTTCCCACGATCACCTCTTTGAGTTGAAATTCGGGAGCCTGAAAAAGGCCTAAATTTCACAGATCCTACCTCCCAAAATAATGCGACTCAATCTCTGAAATTTTTCCACGATGTTTCTTGAGATTTTTTTCTTCTCTTTGTGAAAATTTCAGCTTCTGAAATTCGTAGAAAAAAATTTATAGCAAAAATTCCGCGATGACCTGTTTAGGTTAAATTTAGGAGCGTGCAAAAAGCCCTAACTTCCACAGATCATATCTCTGAAAATATTGTGAACCGGGATTTGAAATTTTGTGATGATGTTCCTTAGGATTTCGGCTTCGCGCTAGAAAAATTTCAGCTTTTGAATCTTTGTAGAAAAAAATTTATAGTGAAAATTCCACAATGACCTGTTTGGAGCAGCGAAACCCTAGAATCCAAGCTCTGATACCAAATGTTGTGAAACCAGCTCCAAAAATAGAAGAAAAGAGAGATCAACGCCTTATAAATCAGCCACTTCAAGGGGGAAACCTCCAATACATTACGTAAATTAACAATTCTTGGATGCTACAAGTGACCAAAACCTCCTTCTATATATACGAGTCCATGGGGCCACAATATAATCCTAGCCGGCCTAACAATAATAATTTAAGGGCACAATAATAACAATATTGGGGTTATAGGGGTACAAAAATAACAATAAGGGGGCTATACTAATAACAATAAGAGACTAAACTAGTAATATAGGAACCTAACAGATGGAAAGTTCATCATATGGATGTAAAAGTGCTTTCCTCAACAAAGATCTATAGAAAGACGTATATATGACACAACCACTAGGTTTTGAAATGAACATAAATTATGCAAACCGATAAAGGCTTTATATGGGTTAAAATAAGCTCCATTAGCTTGGTATGACAAAATGGATGAATACCTTCAGAAAGTTGTCTTTCAACGAAGTGAATTTGATGATACCTTGTATGTATGCTAACAAGGTAAATTTAGTGATTTTTGTTATGTATGTAGATGCTTTTATCATCATTGGCAATAATGATGATCATATTATACAAGTGAAAAGTGAGTTACATGTAGGTTTTAAGATGACATATTTGGGACTACTTCACTACTATCTTGGAGTTGAAGTATTACAATGTCAACATCATATTTTAATTTCTCAGAGTAAGTATGAAGCAGAAGTTATTCAATGATTTGGAATGCAGGATTACAAGCTTGTTCTTACCCCCATGGAACAAAACTTGAAACTTTCAAAATTTGAAGGGGGGGGGGGAGGGGGAAATGGTGGACAACAGTACTTATAGACAATTGATTGGATGCCTGATTTAGTTGAAAACCACTCGACCAGATCTATCTTATTCAGTCAGTATTATTTGACGCTTTATGCAGGAACCATGAGATAACCACTGGAATGTAGCCAAAAGAGTTCTTCATTATATCCAAGGAACAAAAGATTTTTGACTTCTTTACAAAAAGACTAAAAACTTTGTACTTGGTAGAATTTTCGATGCCGACTTGGATAGTAGTATTGATGATAGGGCATCAACCTCAAGCTATTTAATGAACATAGGGTCAGCTGAAATATCTTGGATTTTCAAAAATCAAGCTACAGTGGCCACTTCTTCAACAAAATGTCGAATACATATCAGCATGGGAAGCAACATGTGAAATTGTTTGGTTACACATAGTTTTATAGGACTTGGGAATTCCTCAAGCAAAAGCTACATTGTTATTCATCGACAACCAGTCAATCATAAAGCTTGCCAAGAACCCAATTTTTCATTCAAAATAAAGCATGTGGACACAAAGTATCATAACATCATAAATATCAATGCAGAGTATGTCATCAAGCCGATTTATTGTCCTTTTGAAGATCAAATCTCTGATATTTTTATAAAACCACTTGGAAAGATAAAATTTACTAAGTTCAGGGATGAACTTGGTATTTGTTGTAATGTATATTTGGATCATAGGGGGGAATTTTAAATGATCCAAAAATACAAAAATCATAGTTTAAAAGTTAAAATAGAATATTTAATTATTTAAGATATTTTATAAAATATTGGAGACACTTTAGTTATAGAAATTTTTGTAAAGATATGGCATCTAGAAAGATGTCGTTTCTTAGGCTCCAATATAGGAAAATAGTTAGTAGATTTGTTAGGATGGAATTTAATGCAAATGGATGCTTTTTATTTAATAAGTGATCCATAACTAGAATAGGTTAGGACATTTAGCTTATTTATAGCTCATTCTCCTGATTGCAAGAGTGTTGGAGTGTTCGGGTGTAAACTCTTGCAAAATTTCTTATGTAATTTATTTTCCTGATTAATAAAATTGTGTCTGAGGACACTTCTGCCATTAGACTCGACCATAGACATGACTAAGCCAAATATCTCTTCATCTAGTCACCCCCATGCCATATTCCAAGCATGAATGTGGGATCTCATAAACCAAATCCATCAAACCCAAACCATGGCTTCCAGAGGCCAAGCAACCTCAACCCTCAACCAATGATTCCACCTCATGATTGGACATCACAACCATCATGGATTGGTATCTATACAAGCTATTCCAGAGCTCCAAAGCATTTGTTCCAAATAGGGATTACATGACTAGTAATTCAACCCCATATGTTACAGGGCTTCCAGAGCGTTTGTCTAACCAGGGCTTCCAGGACTAATAACTCAACCCACAACTGTGCGTTGGGCTTCTAGAGAATTTGTTTGACTGTGGATTCCAGGAACTACTAACTCAACTAAAGTAACATGAGAACCAACCAGAAAACAAGAAATGAAACTAAACCCCCAACACCATGGTTATCCAGGAAATGGAAAGGATAGGAAAATCCATTGTTAATCCAGGAAATCCTCCATGCCAATGACAGATCATAACCAAGAAACCACATGCATACACCATTCATTCCAAAATTAGTGAGGAAAACATACATGCAACTCGGTACCTGCAGTCAAAACTTGTTGTAGCTACTGATCCTGATGTCCTCTTACACTTTCCTACTCTTCCTTTTCCTTCATGCTCCAAATCACCAAATATGCCACACCCTCCAAGAGTGCTCCAAGAAAGCTCTAAGTATCCAAGGGTATGAGAGAGAGAGAGAGAGAGAGAGAGAGAGAGAGAGAGAGAGAATAATGAGAGGTCCAAAATTGCACTAAAAAAAATCCATGAACTGATCCTCAGAATCCTTTTTATTAATGAGGCCTCTATTTTCTTCATTTTCCAGTATTTTCCTTAATTTTCCTCCTCACATACAATATGTGACCTTTCACCTCCCTTTTCTCATAATTTACATTATTTTCATAAATAAATTCCAATAAATGCCACTTTTCATTTCCAAAGCCTTAGCCATTTCCTTTGCCAATTTCCGTAGCCATAATAAACCATATGAACACCCACACTCAGATGTTTTTCCCAACATTCAACTTGGAATATGTGTCCCATGACCTTAGTTATTTTTTTTCCTTTATTAACTTTTATTACATGGAATTTTCACTAGGGTTGTTACAGAACCCTCCCCCTTGTGGGAATACCATCCTCGGTGTTCAACGACACCTAAAACCAAAAATATTGTTGTAGCAAAACATACTTCCGAGGGAGATTTATAACTTAGCTCGTTGCAGTATTTACAATGATCATTTTTCTAAGAAGCAAACCAACATGAAAACATAACAACATAATATCATAATGACAACCATAATGACATGACACCATACCGCTTTTTGGAGCTTTATAACATAGATCATGGTGGTACTTACATCCATAGACATATGTACATATACCAAACATCATACCAACATATACCAAGACATGTGCTAAAACAATCGCTCAACTAGTGAATAAGGAAGGATACATGGTCTGCATATGCTCCACCATCTCCCATCTAGCTTCATCGGGCCCAAAGTGCTTTCATTTCACTTTAATATACTCGATTCTAGGGCATGAGAAATTTTCTCTGCAAAACACACTAAGGTTTCGACTGGAATTATCCTTCTAGCTCCACCTGAAATACAAACCAATCAATCACATGATCAACATCTTTAACATATTTCTTAAGAAATGACACATGGAAAAGATCATGGAATTTCATTGTTGGAGGCAGTGCTGGTCGATAGGCTAGTGGACCAATCCTCTCAATAATCCTAAAAGGCCCACAAAACCATGGTGCCAACTTGGCACATGATCTAATCCACAAGGAGCGCTTCTTGGGCTTCATGCACAAGTACACTTGTTACCCAACCTGAAACTCTTTGAACAACCTGTTCTGATTTGTATATCTCTTATGCCTATCTTACATTGATTTCAAATTATTCTTAATTACCTGCATCTCATGTTCCATATTTTCCAACATGTCTGGTCCAATCAACAACCTGTTAACCAGATCACTCTAACTGATGGAAGTATTGCAACTCCACCCATACAATGCCTCAAATGGAATCATCTTCAATGATTCTTGATACCCATTGTTTTAAGTGAAATATACCAGTGGAAGATACTCTGGCACTGGGTATAGGAAGCAATTCAATTCCTTGGCTACCTTACAATGAATAAAATTATGGGTACTACCTAAATCAATAATCACTATTACATTTTTCTTCTTGATATGTCCTTATATATAGAGAGTTTGAGGAGTGTTAATTCCTACCAATTCATTACAGGATATGGTCAGATTCATTTATTCTTCCTCTAGGGTTGGTTCTTGGTGTATATCCTCTTCTTTTGAAGTTTCTTTTCCTTTTCTTCCTCCTCTTCACAATCTATGTAAAATAATTTCTTCTCAGCACACTTATGATCTTTAGTGTATTTTATATCACAACTATAACAAAGCCCTTTTGCTCTTTTTTATTCCAATTGTTGTGGTGTCAACCTTGTAGGTTGTGGAATTCTAAGAGTAGCAACACTTCCATCTTTATAGTTGTGAGTGGTAGGCTTCCTTGTCACCATAATTTTGATATCATTTTTTCTTGCTAACCTGAATGCATTTTCCAATGCATCATGTTCCCAAAGATGAACTTCATGTTGGATGTTATCCTTTAGAGTTCCTATGAAGATGTTAATCCTATGTTCTTCTAGAATATTATTTACCCTTATATTAAATTTTTGGAAGTCCTCAATGTGCTCCATCATTGAACCCATTTGTTTGAGATTTATCAATTGGCTAAAGAAGGTGTTGCTATTTGTATCCTCATAATGTGCTATCATTTCCTCCATAAAAATTGACCAAGTGACCAGTGGTTTAAGTGAACAAATCCATTGATACCATACAAACTGATTTTTTTCTAAATATAAAGTTGCAATGCGTAGCTTTTGTGTGTTTTTCATATTATGGAGCTCAAAGTATTGCTCCATCTGTAGTTTCCAAGTTATCAAATCCTTGCCATCAAAATTACTCATATCTATCTTTTAAATATGGTGGGTCTTAGATCAAACATTAGAGTTTATGAAATCATGATTAACATTTCGTTTGTTCTCATCATGAGTTTCCTCTACTCCCTTTTCGCCATTAGGAAGCTTTTGTTGTAGCAACTTCGCCAAACCTTCCTTCAAACCTTCCATGTCTTTCTTCAAATCTTTCATGTTTCCTTCTAAACCATCAATATTAACTTCCATGCCATACATATTAGCTTCCATTCCATTCTTCAAACCATACATCTTAGCTTCCACACATTTCTTCAAACCATCCATATTAGCTTCCATGCCTTTCTTCAAACCATCCATGTTGCCTTCTATACTATCCATCTTAGCTTCCACACCATCCATCTTAGGTTCCATGCCATTATTCAAACCATCAATCTTAGCTTCCATGTCTTTCTTCAAACCATCCATCTTAGCTTCCACGCCTTTCTTCAAACCATCCATCTTAGCTTCCATTTCAGTTTTTGTTACTCTTTACGAGAGCGAAATTTGTTGCACTTGTTCTTGAAATTTTGATATATCATATTGCACTTATTCCTCTTCATGAGTCATAAAAGAGACTTCTGAGGGCTTAATGGGTGTTGTATTATTTTTAGGGGGCATTTTTAGAACCCAATACTAATATCTATACTTCAATATTCCCTTGGAATAACTTCAAACTGATATTTCAAACAAGACTTATGTAAATTTTGAAAACAATACACACATTTTTCTTGCTTTTGAGGAGATCGATATTGAAACTGATGTATCTATGTAATTTTGGATCCCCAATATTTTATCTTTAGTCCTTTAGTAGCCCTCTGAATTTTCTTTCCAATGCCACAGGTCAGACTTGATTTTGATTCTTCAAGGCAAAGTTATGCCCAGTCTCCCACAATGTCTTAATTATGGACAAGTTTAGGAGAGCACACTTGCATGGCATGCCATGTTTCAATGTTTCCTCCTTCATATCTGAAATTAATACATAGGAAACTATAGTCCATGTTCTTTAAGCCAATTTTTATATAATTCCAATCTGATACTCAGAGAGAGAGTTATGACGATTTTCCCATGGTTACCTCTTTGAGACTAAATTCGGGAGCCTACAAAAACCCTAACTTCCACAAATCATATCTCTGAAAATATCGCGGACCAAGATCTGAAATTTTTACATAATGTTTCTCAATATTTCTTCACAAATGAGTTTTTTTTTTATCTTCAGAACCTTCGTAGAAAAAAAAGTTACAGTGAAAAGGCCACGATGACCTGTTTGAAGTAGTGAAACCCTAGAAACCAAAGCTTTGATACCAAATTTTATGAAACCAACTCACGAAATAGAAGAAAAGAGAGATCAACGCCCTAGAAATCAACCATTTCAAGGGGGAAAACTCCTTTACATTACATAAATGAACAATTCTTGGATGAAACAAATGAAAAAACCTTATTTCTATATATAGGAGTCCATGGGTCACAATATAATCCTAGCCGACCTAAAAATAATAATGTAAGGGTGCAATAATAACAATATGGGGACTACATGGGTACAACAATAAGGGACTACACTATTAATATAGGGCCCTAACATACCACTTCCGCTGCTGATGCATCACATACATCCTCAACATGTCCTCTAGTATCCTGTTGACTCTCTATATCTTCCCATATGTCTGCAGATGATAAGTTATGCTAAAGGCCAAATCTGTGCCCAAACCTACAAACAACTCCTTCCAAAGCTTGAAAGTGAAATTTGCATCCCTATATGACAAGATAATCTATGGCACACCATGTAATCTGATCACATCTCTGATGAATACCTATGCTACGTCACAAGTTGAGAATGTAGACTTCACTGGGATGAAGTGCGCTACCTTTGTCAACCTATCCACAAAAACCATAATGGAATGACGTTGTTTCATTGTCCTCGACAAAATTGTCATAAATACCATGGAAATGACCTCCCATTTCCACTATGGAATCACAATCGGATGTAGCAGTCCACCTAGGTGCTTACACTCTGCCTTCACCTACTGACAATCCAAACACCTAGCCACAAACTCTGCTACATCTCTCTTCAAGTTTGTCCAATAATATAACTTCTTTACTATGGTCAATGTCTTCTGGTAGCCGTGGTGACCTGAATATGGTTTCACATGAAACCCTCTCAAGATCACCTTCTTGAGTTTACTGCTATCTGACACATATATCTTATCTCTAAACTTGACCAAGCCATCTGTTGTGAGACAATAATCCACATTTTGTACTCCAACACATGTACATGTACTTGTACCACTACCCGTACCTGTACCTGTACTCTGTTGCAACTTGTGCAAAATATCCATGTACCTATCATCATGTTGACCTGCCTGCAAACTCATATCCTATAAATATGTCCCAGAGGAGCTCATAATTGCTATGTGACTTACTTGTACCCACCTGCTAAGAGAACCTACAACCCCGTTCTCTTTGCCTTTGATGTACCATATCTCAAAGTCAAACTCACTGACTGTGGCCAACCATATAGCTTGTCTAGCATTCAGATTCAGTTGATCCAATAATACCTAGATCCACTGTGATCACTCATTAGTAAAAACTGTCTACCCAGAAGATAGTGCCTCCACATCTTCAATGCATGTATGATCGCTGCTAGCTCAAGATCATGTGTCATGTAGTTCTTCTCACGCTCATTTATTTTCTGTGACTCATATCATACTACCTATCCAACCTGCACAAGGACTCCACCAAGTCCTCTCTTGCAAGCATCTATACATACTACAAAATCCGTGTCTAGATATACAATCTTTAACACTACAACATGTGTCAACAACTACTTAATTTGCTCAAAACTGGCCTCACACTCCTCTGTCCATTCAAAATTATTACCTTTCCTCTGCAATGATGTAATAGGCTAATATATCTTTTATAAAATCATGATGAACCTCCTGTAATAACCTGCATATCCCATAAAGGATCTCAGCTTATCCACATTCTTAGGAGCTACCCACTCCATGATGGCCCTTATCGTTTCTAGATATACTACTATGCCCTCCTTGGAGACAACATGTCCCAAGTAATGTACCTTAGTTTGAAACAAAACTTCATTTTCTAAGCTTAGAATACAATTGATTCTCTCTTAGTAATCTCATTACTGTTGCTAAATGTTCGACATGCTCTTCCTCATTTGTAGAATATACTAGTATATCATCAATGAACACAATAACGAACTTGTCCAGATAAGTACACAACACACTATTCGTCAAGAACATGAATGTAGCTGGAGAATTAGTTAAACCAAAAGGAACTAAAAAAACTCATAATGCCCATATCTGGTTCGAAAGGTTGTCTTCCAAATGACATCTTCCTTGATGCATACCTGATGATATCCCGATATTAGATAAATCTTCGAGAACACCTCTGCTTCCTTCAACTGATCAAAAAAGTCATCAATCCTCGACAATGGATACCTATTCTTGATGGTCACTTTTTTCAACTACCTGTAGTTAATGCATAATATAATAGTACCATCCTTCTTCTTCACAAACAATATCGGTGCGCCCCCATTATAAAAAATTTTAGGACTAAAATGGGCCTCCTAAGAAAAATGTACAACCAAAATAAAATTTATAAGACCCAATACGATTGAAGATGATATGTCAACCATGGGGGATGATTCACCATTTTTGGAGTAAAAAAGTAAAAAGATTAAAAAATAATAAAATAATAAAACTACTTTTTCAACTCATATTATCAACTTATCTCCCTATGGTTACTCAAATTTCGAGCAGGAGTACTCATTGGATGCAAATTTTAATTCCTCACCTAAGGAGTACCCATGTTTCATACTTTTGATGGACCCTGCTACACGAACAATGAGAAATACATGAAATAATCTAATTGCAATCACGTTTTTCATGTATTTCTAATTTTTCATGTACCAGGGTTGATCGAAAGTATGCAACATGGACACTCCTTGGATGAAGAATCAAATTATGCATCCAAAGAGTGTTTCCACTCAAAATTTGAGTAAACCAATAGGGAGATAAGTTGAAAATATGAGTTGAAATAATAGTTTTTTCTTTTTTCCCTCTAATATTTGATGATGTAATCTAATCTTATTTTATTATTTCCACTATTATTTTATAATTTCATTAGGAGTCCCATTTTAGACCTCAAAATACCCCTAATGATGGTGATACACTCATCCTAATGTATCCTTTGTCGAGCATCTCTTTCAGCTGCAACGTTACTCTACCAACTCAGGTGTGCTCATCTTGTAAGGTGCCTTTGATGCTAGAGCTACCTCTGGTACCAATTCAATAGAAAATTCTACTTCCCTGTGAGGTGGAAACTATGAAATATCTGCGAGAAATACATCATAAAACTTTTGTAGAACTGGGTAACTACTCAAATCATATGCATCCTCAACTTCCTTACCTTTTTCACTAGAAATATGCATTGCAAACAACACAACCCTTTCCTATGACTATACTTGGCATGCATAACTGTCACCATTCTTACCGATGTTTGTTTCTTCTTAACCTGTAAAAATATTAGTTCCCCATTGTCATCTAAGCAGAAAAATGGCCTTATCATAACAATCTACCTTGGTCATGTGAAGATATAGCTAGTCCATACCTAATAACATACTATATGATCCCAACAGTAATATGTTCAAGTGCACTGCTATAGAGATACCATTCAACTAAAATGCATAAGCTCTTACCCAGTGATGAACTCTCTTCTTGGTACCTATAACCAACTGCACTAACCAAGACTCTGCATGCATTTCTCTATTCAAACCACACTTATCTACCAGGTCGGGACTAACATAACTATAATTACATACATGGTCAATCAAAATAGAAATAACTTGATCACAAAGCTTACCGTCCATCTTGATAATAAACGCCTAGTGATCCGCCTATCTATTATCCAACATTGCATAGATCCTGGGGATACTATGTCCAACATCTCCCACTGTCTATGCCTCCTGCGCACTGTAGATATGTTGTCTACCACCCTGATGCTTTGGACAATCTCTCTTGCGATGATCTTTTCCATGAGTCCAACATTGTATAGGCTTCCAACCTTCATTCTTATTCTGCTCCTCAGATTGAAATCCCTGTCCTCTGTCAAATGTATTGAAATTCTTAGGTCGTGAAACATTATTCTTGTTACCTGTATCCTAAGTTCTTACCTGTTACCTTTCCAGTCTAGCTTTGCCTCAGATCCGTGCTTCGATTTCTCATAAAAATACTTGAGTTTTTGAATGTCCTCTTCTAATGATCCAAGCTCATCAAACTCAATCCTCTCTTTGAATGTTATCGGTATCCCACTGATGAATCTATGAATCTTGGCATTCTCCTCCTTGAGGTAAGGCACATATCTCAATAACTCCAAGAACCTGCTAGTATGCTCATCATCTGTCATGGAACCCATCTTTAGCTCATAAAACTCTTTTTCCTGTCATCGTAATATCTCTCTGGTAGATAATTCTTCCGGAATAGCCTCTCGAAATCAGGGCCAAGTCAGTTCCTCCTCTTAAATATCTCTGATTTTCTTCACATATTCCAACCAAATATCTTCTCTACCTATGAGGCTGAATGTAACTAATCTGGATTTCATGTTTTCCGTGTAATCATGCAACCTGAAAAAAATTTTCATACCAAGAAACCATACCTCTGAATCTTGTGGTTTCTTCATCTATCCGTCAAATGTAGGTGGTTTTGCCTTCTTAAACTCATTCGAAAAATAACCCTGCCACTCCTCTTGTAAGGATTATAATGATGACGATCATTATGCTTTTCAAAACCATAACTAGAATGATACCTTTTTCTATCAACTCTCCTATCTGGAGTGTCCAAGAACCTACCATCTCTAATTGTGTCATCTCTATCTGACCTGTGACCACCAAGAGACCTACTTCCATATTTTATATTGGTCCTATCCTCTTGTCCATAGCTTATCCAAAGTGGCCCCTGTTTCTGCAATTCTGAAAAACTTTGAAGGATGTCAGCATTAACCTCAACTTGATTTTCCTGTGCCTATACGAGTCTGTCATTATCTTCCTTGCAACTTATTATTTATTACTTTAAAATTCTTAGTGTATCTCCTAAGTCAGAAGAGTTCCCAACACCATGCTGCTCATCTGATTCATCTGATTCATCTTTGATTTCTTTCTTGCAATGCATACTATGTCAGCTAAACCAAATCACAATAAACCAACGTACCTTAGCATAATTCAAAGAGGATATCTCCTTTGCAAGATTAACCAATCAATGTAATACATGTATAGATATAATCGTATCAACATATAGACATATAACACATTAGTGTATCAACATTTAGATGACATTCTAGTTAGATTCCATTCGTCAATGCATGACCACATCACTACACAAACCATGAATGCATGCATGACAACATCCACCATAGAAATTCACATTGACAATACCCAAGCATAGACACAGACAACACACAAGCATTAACACAGACAAAGCACAAGCATAGCCAAAATGCAATCAAGCATAAACCGATGATACTTGTGACATGTAAGAACATGTAACCAACCATACATAGGAGATACATGTAACAAATATAACAACATGTAACAAAACATACACAGACAATACATGTAAGCACTTGACATGTATAAACAACATGTAACCAATCATATACACATGAGACACAGTGTACAACAACACCATCAGCCTATACATGGCGACATCACTGCAACCATGACCAACGCTAACATAGTTACCGATCAAACCAGAAAATTACCTGGTACCTGTTTTTTTGAGGTAGCAAAAAAAAACATCTGATTTTGAAAAGTGGTGATGCAGAATCACCTTTTTTTTTAGCATAGTTTTGGCACTTTAAATTTTCTTATGGTTATTATTATTAGTATTATTATTTTAAATGTTATGATTTTTATGTCAATTTTGAAAAGTAGTGATGTAGAATAACCTTTTCTTTTGGAGCATATTTTTGGAACTTTAAATTTTCTTTGGTTTGTTTTTTTGAAATGTCATGTCGATTTAGAAAAATGGTGATTTTTTTGGCACTTTAAATTTTTTTATTTATCAAGTATGAACATTTGTTTTAAAATGTTAGTGACTTTCATGCTAACTTTGAAAAGCATTGATGCAAAATCAATCCTTTTTGTTTAGAGTAATGATTTTCATCTTGGTAACAAAACATAGAAATAAAATTTAAAAAAAACATGACAGAAAAAAATCATATATAAAAAAATATGAAAAAAACTAATAAAAGTGTAAAAAAATACAAAAATAACTTGTAAACAAAAATGTAAACAAAAATATTCAAAAATAAATAAATAAATAAACAAAAAAATTCAAAAAATAAATAAAAAGGGAAAAATTAAAAAAAACTCATAATTTGAAGAAAAAAAATAAAAATTAACACAAATAATTTTTTTTTAAGTTAAAAAAAAAGAAACAACATAATTAAAGAAAATGATAAAATAAAATAATTAAAATTAAAAATAATCAAAATAATCAAAACTAAAATACAAAATAATTAAAATTTGAAAATTTAAATTAAAAAAGAACATTAAAATAAAATTTTAAAACAATATAACTTTAAATTAAAAAAAAAAAAAACATTAAAAATTTAAATTAAAAAAAAGCATATATATATAGATAAACACATTTCTTTAAATTAAAATTAAAAAAAAATGGTTTTAAAATATAAATTAAATAAAAATTAAATTAAATTTAAATTAAAAAAAATTAAAAAAATAAAAATAAAAAATAACAGGGCGACTACGGTCAAACACTTTTTTTTTTTTTGGGAAATTTTATATTTAAAAATGTTTTTTTTTTTTTTTACTTTTAATTTATTTTAAGTCATTTTTGTTATTTTTTTTAAATCTAAAAATGTATTTTTCATATATCTATATACCCTTTTTTTTAATTTAAATTTTTATTATTCAATTTTTTTTTTAATTTAATTTTTAAAATATATATATATATATATATATATATATATATATATATATATATATATATATATTTATTTATTTATTTTTAAATTTAAATTATTTTTTATTTTAATAATTTTTATTTTTATTTTAAATCTTCACTAATCTTAAATTTTAAATTTTAATTATTTTATTTCATTATTTTTTTAAAGTATGCGGTTTATTATTATCTGATAAAAAAAAAATTATTTAAATTGTGTTTTTTTTGAATTTTTCCTATTTTATTTATTTTGAAAATTTAGCTGTTTTTTATTTTATTTTTACAAGTGATATTTTATCTTTAATACGATGCCTAAAAATCATTGGAATTTTATTTTCATAAATGTGATATTTTATGTTTAATGTCAACCTTGGATTTTTAAGGCTTTTCAGAGACACAATAATAGATTTTCTTAAATACCATGCCTAAAAATCGTTTGAATTTTAAGACTTGATATTTGATCTTTAATGCCATGTTTATCGTTGAAATTTTAAGGTTTTTCAAGGTCATGATATTTTATCTTTAATGTCATTATTAAAAACTATTGACAATTTACCTCGAAAAGGAAAAGGCGTTATTCCAACATTAACACTTTTCATTTTCAAGGTGTCTTTTGCACACAAAAAATTGACGACGTTATTCCAACATCAACACTTTTCATTTTCAGGTTGTTTTTTGCACACACAAAATTGGCGATGTTATTCCACCATCAACACTTTTTGTTTCGAGGGTGTTTTTTGAATCCCTTTTTCAAGAAAAAATCAGTTTTTAGCATAATTTTAAAAAATGTTGAAATTTGACCCTAAAAAAAAGTGTGCTATGGAAGACACACTTTTCGTTTTTGGGTTGTTTGTTCATTTTTTTTGAGTTTTTTTGGGCTAGAGTTCTCATTTTGAGGTAATAGTTCCCATTTGATCGGTATTTTTGTTCATTGTGCAGATGCAACAAGAACATACACCATAAGTAGGAGAAACACATATGAAACCAACATAAATACATGACCAACACATCACCCATCCAATCCAAGAGGTGAACCATGCTCTGATACCACTCAGTAACACCCTCCTCCCATATCTACCCAAGTAACCAACTAATCGAGGTAAACATATGATGAGAGGCTACTATGATCAGATTCAACCTTCTAGGTGACCTTAAGGAAGTGGAATCAACATAAACACATCATACAAACCTTCCACAACAACAACAAGACTCCAAGGAACCATCCCAACCACTCAGGTATCTAGCCCCTGGGTCCCACTGAGTTTTTAACCCACTTAACCCTGGGATGCTCCCATAATATAGGAATGGGTGCATCTGGAGGATTTGGACGCTCCCATGACATAGACATGCATATGTCTAGGGACTAAATTTCCCATACCTATTCCTACGTTTACGATATTTTAGGCACTTTTTTCATGCCCAAAGCCCATGTCACTGCCCAGAATTCAATGACATGCTTAGACATGAAATAAAACAACAAAACAATGATGTGAAAGCAAATATTCGAACAAGGACTTGACTGGACCCCTATTATCCATGATAGGCATTTCATCAAACATAACACAAATATGTAATCTATAGGTGTAAACAACAGATCCGATCATAGGGGTCTCATACTTATCTGAGAATCGCTAAGAAGGATTGTTGCATCACATTAACTGCATTATAGTCTATTTAGGCATAGATACATTCTTCATTCAATTACAAATCAAAACATGATGGGATCCATACTTCATCACCATCATAAAACTCAGTCATAACCAACATATAAGCAATAGAAATGACAACCACATAAGAACCATATAAACCATAGAATAAAAATCATATTTACCCATGAATACAAGGGAAAAAGAGCTCTTATTTCCATAAGAAAAATGCACAAGTCTGGGACTTCCAAGTTCCACCCGGCCATAGACATGGCTGAGCCAAATATCTCTTCATCCAGTCACCCCCGTGCCATATTCCAAGCATGAATGTGGGATCTCATAAACCAAATCCATCAAAACTAAACCAGGGCTTCCAGAAGCCAAACTACCTCAACCCTCAACTAGTGATTCCACCTCACGGTTGGACATCACAACTGTGGTGGTGTTTTTGCTACACGAATGTAACAAAATGCACCTCTTTAGCAGCTGATTTCTATCTGCATAAGAACACAAAGAAAAATGATGTTACTGTTAGTGAACAACATGAACAATGTAAAAAAACTCAGAGGGTAAGCTAAGCATATAACACTATGAACTAAAACAGAAAATACACAAAATACAAATGCTCAAATGGAGAAATAACCCAATAAGACAAATGGAGAATTATTACTTTATTAGGTGCTGGTGGTATGAAGAATACAATGCTAAACTCTCTTGAAATGATTCCTTTGAGCTATGGAGCTCAAATACTCAGAACAAGGGGGGTTCCTTTCCTAGAGTTCCTTGCAAGTATCTCCTCCCTCTCTCAAAAGGATCTCGATCATTTTCATATGGTGAAGCTCTCTCTTAGACTGAGATGTTGGATGGCCAACATGTGAGTCATTCCGATCCTTCTGCTGACACTTGCAAGGTGGTTTTCTATGGAGCAATTTGTCCAACATAACAATGTGTCTCCTTTTTCTCTTCCCATGGCTAATTTTTATAGATATTTTTGAACTTCTCTTCCCTCTCTTGGCCCAAGATTGATAGTGACCCAAGAGTGGGGAGGAGATTCCTTTGTGGGATGCATACCTCCTCAAGTTGTCTTGATTTCGGCTATCCTTGACTATACTAGATAGAGAATCATCATTTTCAAGTGTGTCAAGTGGTCCTGGATGGTGACTTTTCACCATCTTTAGGACTGCGCGGCTATCAAAGTGATAGGCACACTGTGCACAAAAAACCTTTGTTGCTAGTGCATTGCATGCCAATTTCCTGATTGGACCTTAGGAATTTTTAAAATTTTCCTTTCGTAATGTATTTCTTCTATGAAAATATTTAATTGTAACTTCTGCTTGACATTTTCTAATGTCTTGTGCATGTACGATTTTTTGGTGTTAACAGTTGCCCCCTGATGTATGAGGCCTAGGAAGAACTGTATAGCCGAAATACATTACGTTTTCTTTTCTGTGTGATCCTTTTGAGAGAGATAAATAGTAACTTGCCATGGAACTAAGTAGGGAGATACCTTGTTTGAAGTATAAAAGACACCATGTTTTGTGGGAACCCTTCACGAGACAAAAAAGAGAAATATTTCTACGAGGCGAGCATGGCCCATGCTCGTGATAATGACTAGTTAACAAAATCCAATAGATATTGGTTTTGTCAAGTTACATTGTGATAGGTGACCTACTATTGGTTGATGACGACGGTTGACGACGCCCTCAAGTGTGTTTTTTTTTTGCATAGAAAAGTTGAATGTGGCACCCCCATGCATTGGTAAGGTAAAGCATATCTGAAGTAAATGCTTAGTGCTAGCATGGGGTCTTCGACTATTGGGGACCTTACCGAGTGAGCATTGCTGAAAGAGATGCTCATTTATTATGGGTCTTTGAATAATTCTAGTAGAGTGCAACGGTTATTAAGTATGATGCCATCTTGACATGAAAACTTTGCTAATGTCGAATTTCAAGAGGACCAGTGACATTAGTGGGCGATGTTAGTTCCTATTGTGCCACCCGAGGATGCCCATTTTAATGGTGGGGGCTCATCAAAGGTACTACCTCCTTACTGGATAATGGTTTGTTGGACTCGATAGGAAGGAAGCCTCAACTAATCCAAAAATAAGTAATGGTGCAAGGGACCAGTGTTTCTGATGAAAATAGGGCTTGATGCGAATGGTTAACAAGCCATGATGGAGAGATATGGTTGAAATTGGTGATGATGGTTAAATGGCCCAAGGTCGGAGCTGTAAATGTGAGTGGCAGTAGTCATACAAACTTCTAATAGGGGGATCCTTGGGTTTGGTAGGACATCCAGGGTAGGTGTATGTTTGTTATGATCGACATGGTTGGGTGTGGTAAAGAGTGCGCATATCCGACCAAGGGTTGTTAGGGATTGCTTCTAGCTAAGAAATGTAAATGGATGGGGGGGGGAGTTTTCTCCTAAAACAATATTTGTACAATTTCCAAAATAATATGAAAGTGGTTTGGATGTACAAGCACGGAGACGGGTGCCCCATTAACATGAATTATCTTGCACAGTGATGTGAGGAGGGTGTTTTTTTGAGGGTGGGGGGCCCGTTGGTTGGTCTCAATGTGAGGGTGATGAGATGGATGAAATGTCATAGATGGGCTATGCTTATGAGGGTGTGATAGGCCACATGTGAAACACGGTGATAGGTTTTGGGTGATCCGCTTGTAGAGAATGGTGGTTTGGGAATAGGGTTTTGACATGTGATGAGTAAAAATGACTGATGTTTGATAATGGATGTATGAACATGAAATGGTTCTCGGTTTGGATTTTGTGGCCATGGATCCAGATATCAACGTATGGTCTACATTAGTGATGGATTCCATGAAAGGTGTGGCTATACTGAACATCAAGGGTGTTTGTCATGTGCAAGGTGGGGTGACGATAAACATGGTCGAGTGATTGAAACCTATGGTTTTGTTCTTATGAGGAAATTATGTCATGATATCCAAAGCTTTTTAGGGAAGCTTATCATGCTGAGGATAGAATGATACCTGCTCTTTTACTTTTGTTGTCTGGGACGTATAGTGATTTGGTGTGTCTGCAACATCTGCAACCAATACCCAAAGTAAAAGCATATTTTAATTTTTTTGAAATAACTTGAATTTAAAGAAATAAGAGAGGGTGTACTTGAACTGTAGTATGGAGGGGGTGGGCATTGGGCTAAAAAATGACTTTATCTGAAACCTGGATTTATGAGGTTCAAATTGAACATGATGAAGTGTTGATCATTGTGTTTCTCGCGGTTTTGTGATTAGATACTCTGAGCTCCAGTTATGGGCGTTTGAAAATGGTAAAAAGGGCCATATATAGGCTAATATGGCCCATTTTAAACTCATTTGTGCTTTCTGAGTGTTTGAAGTCAAAGCCATTTTCCATGGCTTTTCTTGCTGTTACGGTCAACCAAAGCACCTAGGATTCACGCGGACAGTGTCAGGTAGGAGCTAAAACCTTTTGTTACTCATATTTTTCATGTTCATGTTTGGGTGGGCCGTACAAGTGTGATCTTGTATAGATTTTATGTCCATTTTTTGGTAGGACTGCGCAGGTGATCCAAGATAGCGCACTTGGTCTTCGCGCAAAGGCTTTCCCTTTACGCGGAGACCAATCAAATTTTTAGTGCTCTGTGCCACGCGCCTGTGCTTGGCACATGCACAGAGTCAGTGTGCAGAGAGGGCTGTAAGGTGAGGGGATACCATTTTTTAGTGAATTTGATGATCTTTGTGCAAAAACTGAATTTTTTGGTGTTTCCTTGGTGGTAGGATGTTGTGGAGAGAGCGGGGCTGACCTGCTCTATGCACGACTGTAGCCCAAAACCCACATGATCGAGATACATTGGCTCAATATGGATTGCTCAAGTTCTTGGAGAGAAACATATTGAGATCTCAGGATGCATTTTTGCGCTACTTGGTCCAATGTTGGGACAGGCGACGACGTGTTATGGTCTTGTGTAGGAGAGATGTGATGATCTAGCCTGAGATTGATATCTACTTTGTTACGAGCATCTTTCCTTAGGGGGAGGCTCTCCCATATCCACTCCCTCCTGGGGGAGTGAACATTCATGATTGGGTTCAGGATGCAGGGCACTGTGGGCATCACCCTATTATGCAATGTTGTGTTCGAGTGAGCTCCATTACTGATTTGGCTGAGCGAGCTGATGTAGCTATGATAGTTCACTTAGCTGAGTCAAAATTGACCCACTGAGTATTAGGACAACATAAATAATTTTACCGATGATATAGGTAACCGCAATGTTACCTACTTTTTTTTGGTAGCATAAAAAGCACCCGATTTTGAAAAGTCGTGATGTAGAATCACCATTTTTTTTTTGGTGCACATTTTTGACACTTTAATATTTTTATTTATGAAGTATGAATATTTGTTTTAAAATGTTAGTGATTTTCATGCTAATTTTGAAATGTATTGATGCAGCATCAACTTTTTTTTTTTTTTAGAGCGGTGATTTTCATGCTAATTTCGAAACGTATTAATGCCGCATCAACCTTTTTTTTTTAGAGTGGTGATTTTCATGCTAATTTCGAAACGTATTGATGCTGCATCAACCTTTTTTTTAGAGTGTGACGTTAATTTCAAACGTGACATGCCTATCAACTTTTTTTTATATGCATTGGGCGTTGGTAATAAAACACAAAACTTAGATTAAAAAAATATATATAAAAACAATAAAAAAAATCCAATAAAAATGTTCCAAAAAAAAAAAAAAATAGCTCGTAAAAATAAAAAATTTAAAAAAAAATAAATTAAAAAATATATATATATATTTGAAAATTATATCAAAGGAAATGACAAAATTTGAAAAAAAAAAACACATAATTTAAAGAAAAAAAACAAAAATTGACCAAAAAAATAAAAATAAAAAACATCAAAAACATTTTTTTCTGACTTATTAAAAAAAAACATATAATAAGAAATATATATATATATATATATATATATTTTAAAAATAATTAAAATTACAAAATTAAAATTTAGATTAAAAAAAAAAAAAATTAAATTTAAAAATTTAAATTAAAAAAAATAATAATAAGAAGAAAAAAAATACAAATTTTAAAATTAACAAACAAAAAAAAAACAATTAAAAAAAAAACAATTAAAATTGAAAAAGAAAATTTAAAAAAAAAAAAAAAAAAAAATTTAAACAAAAAAAATAACAAAATTAAAAAAAAATAAAAACAAAATTAAAAAAAAAAAACAAAAACAAAATTTATTTTAAATAAAAAAATCTAATTAAAAAAAAAATTTACTTTTTGAAATAAAAAAAAAAAAATTTAAAAAAAAAAATCAATTAAAAAAAAAAATAAATAAAAAATATTTTAAATAAAAAAATATAATTAATAAAAAAAAATTTAATTTTTTGAAATAAAAAATAATTAAAAAAATAAAAATAAAAAACAACAACAACAACAACAAAACTTAAAAAAATACAATGGGCTGGTGGTGGTGGGGGCGACGGGCGGCTGGGCGCATATATAGATATATTAAAAATTTAAAAAATAATAATAATAAAATTAAAAAAAAAAATAAAAACAAAATTAAAAAAAAATACAAAACAAATTTTATTTTAAATAAAAAAATTAAATTTAAAAAAAAAATAAATTATAAGAAAATTAAAAAAAAAAATCAATTAAAAAAAAAAAATTTAAAAAATAAATATGGAGGATGACATGTCGGCCAAGACGGCAAGCACAGTGTTCACGGCTCCGCCGGCCCGAGTGTGGCCGATTTTCCCGCAATCGCCCCTGTCGCTGGGTTGTGGAGGCTTATTGTTGGCTTCAGAGGCACAGTACTTTACACTAAAAATCGCCCCGCCCCACCACCACCAACCCCCAAATTTTTTTTTTTAATTTTTTTTTTAATTGATTTTTTTTTTTTAATTTTTTTTTTAAATTTAATTTTTTTATTTAAAATAAAATTTGTTTTGTTTTTATTTTTTAAAAATTTTATATTTTTTTGTTTTATTTTATTATTATTATTTTTTTTGAAATAATTTTTATTAAATTTTGTTTTTTTTATTTTTTTTTTATTTTTTTTTTTTAATTTCATAAATTTTCTTTATTATTAAGTTTTACGGTTAGTTTTTTAGTATAATTTTGTAAAATTTAATAAATTTTGTATTTTTTTTTAAATTTATTTGGATTTAATATTGTTTTTTAAATGTTTTACTTTTTTACTAATTTTTTTTTGTTAATTACATAAAATTTTTATATTTTTATATTTCACTTAAAATTGTATATTTAAAATTAGATTTTTTTTAATTAAACTTAATTTTTTTAAATTAATTTGTTTTTTAATTTTTTTTAATTTAATATATATATATATATATATATATATATATATATATATATATATATATATATATATATATATATATATATATTTCAATTTTCCATTTCTAATTGATTTTAAAGTTTTTCTTTTAACAATGTGTTTTTGTTTTTTTTTTAATTTTTAAATTTATTAAAATTTAATATATTTCCTTAAATTTAATTTTTTGTTTTAAATTTTTTTTTTTTTTTAAAAATTTAATAAGGATTTTCTTTTTCTTTTTTAAATTTATTTTCTATATTTTATTTTTTATAATTTCCTTCTTTTTTTAACTTTTTTTTTTTTTGAAATTTAATATTTTTAATTTGTTTTTACTTTTATTTTTTAATTTCTGTATTTTTTAAATTTTAATCTAAAAATTATTATTTTTTATTTTTTAATTTTTTTTCCTTAAATTTTAGGTTTTTTTTTTATGTTTGAATTAAAATTTTTTTTTTGTTTTTTTTTTTTTATCTTCATATATTTTTAAATTTTAAGCTTTTAAATGTTTTTATTTTTTAAATTTATTTTTTTTCTTAAATTTTAGGTTTTTTTTTAATGTTTGAATTTTAAAAATTAAAAAATGTTATTTCTATTTTTAAAAATGCCAAAAGTATGACACAATTTTTTTTTGTTGTTATTCCAGCATCAACTGGTTTTGTTTTGAGGGTGTTTTTTCAATCCTTTTTTCAAGAAACAATTTTGTTTTTACCATAATTTTATAAAATGTTGAAATTCGACCTTCAAAAAAAACAAAGTGCGTTCTGGAAGACACACTTTTTGTTTTTGGGGTGTTTTTTCATGTTTTTTGAGACTTTTTGGGCTAGAGTTCCCGTTTTGAGGTCAGGTTACCTATTTGATCGGTAATTGTGTTCATATCGCAGTGCTGCATCGAATACAGGTTTGTAATTTATTTGATTGGGCCTATTATGTATATCATAGCATGGTCAAGCAGCTGAACAAAGTACAGAGGGGTTCAACAAAGAATTTTGCGTATACGAGCATTCTTTGTAGCATTATGTATGAGCAAGTATTGATGTTACGATCCTTTGTGGTGGTGCCTTTGGGCCTTCTGAGGGATCCTCAGATGTGTCGATGGGCACCTGTGATGCCCTGCGGTGGTGGGGGTGAGGCAGGCAGATATTGGGACATGACGGTCGAGGTGTGGTTCAAGTTGAACCCACAACTATTCCTCGAGTTTCTCTATGCAGGGATGGATTTCTAGGGGGATCTGGACATGGGTCTCCCTCCTGGTTATGCATGGGGACCAATAGGTATGATCTTTTATGTTTTCTTCATTTGATAGTTCTATTTTTGTATATATGTGCGTGTATCTTTGATGGTGACATTAATATTTTTTTTGGTTTCCTTTGCAGATGTGGGGCTAACAGGGCGTCCCACTGCCCGCTTCGTAGGGCATGAAAATTGGAGGAGGGATCCACTTGGGATGGGTCAAGCCCAACTCAGGGGTTAGATCGGTGCTGGAGGTCCCTTAGAGGAGGGTAGCAGTGCTACAACTACTAGTGGAGATGCTTCGCTCTTGGTGTGCACAGAGGCAAGAAAGGTGCGGGTAGTTGTGGTTGACGAGCTACTAGTGGCTGGTGATATTCAAGTATTGGCGGTAGAGGCCCGAGTGATAGATGTTGAGGGTCGGTTGGCGGACATTGAGGCTTGGGTGATGAATGTTGTGGCATGGGATGAGGCGACAGATGCTCATGCTTTGGATTTGGAGGATTCATGGAGTCAGCTAGAGAGTCTGACTCGGGGTTTATCGATGAGGGGTTTTGATAACCTAGATGATATATGGTTGGAGACAGTGATGGCCCGGGAGAGGGTGCATTGCCCGAGTTTGCGTCGTGTAGCACTTTCTGTCGTAGCTGATGCTCTGATACTGGCACCAGGTGCTCATGCAGGTCTAGAAGACCCACTAGGCGGGGCTCATCCCTAGAGACATTGTATGATTAGGGAAAGCACCCATTATG
This sequence comes from Pinus albicaulis, assembly GCA_034641835.2. Classification (NCBI taxonomy): domain Eukaryota; kingdom Viridiplantae; phylum Streptophyta; class Pinopsida; order Pinales; family Pinaceae; genus Pinus; species Pinus albicaulis. The sequence continues at coordinate 1,509,965,695 of CM076582.1, read as the reverse complement.
AGGATTCTTCCCTGTGTTGGTGATATGTGTTTTTTGACAGACTTGATAGTCATCATACTTGTATTTTTCATACTGGGACACATATTTTTTGATGTATATATGAGAGATGTATTTTGGCGGTTCTTATGATGTGTCTATGGTTGTTTTTATATGTTTTTATATGTTTATGATGGATGTTATGTACTTATGATGGATTTTATGCTTATGATGGGATTTTTCTTTATGGATGATGGTTTATATGAGATGCATTCCAGTATAGGATATGGTTAGCGATGCGATAAACTACCTGATTTTGATCTCTTGGTATATGTGTAAATGTAATGTGATCAAAGTGGTAGACCAACTTTCGTGTTTGCAGGTACTTCATAAATAGGCATGAATCATGTACTTGAAAGGTTTGGTTTAACTATGATACCACTAACTGGGAATCAAGAAATACATGTAAATGGCTTATGTATTGGTTGGAGGCATCGCTCAACAACCCGATGACTGCATCATATTCTGCTTGATTGTTCACGGCTGACTCGATACGTACTCCGTTCACGAGGAATGGATATTGGCCAGGAGAGTATATTTCCTAGGTGGCGACGGATAAATTTTGTGACCATCAATAGGCTCCATCAACGAATCCAAAATAGTAGATGGGCGGATGATCCATCTGTGACACAATAGCTATATTTTTAGAATAAGTCCATGATGATTGTGATAATCATAAAAAAAATATATTACATTCATTTTTTCTCTAGGGTATTGAGGCTTTCCTCCTTATGGGTGAAATTTATTGAGGTAGAGCCCATTGACAGGATTGGTTAGGCATGTGCCATCGGGCTCTGACAAAATGTATGCTCCTTTGAGGATACAATGTTTGATGATGTAAGGACCCTTCCATAATGTTTCGAACTTCTTGGGTCCTAACACTTATTTTTCAACATCATAGCGGAAGATTAGCTCCCCCTCGAAAAATGAGCAAGGGGTGATGTTGTGGTTAAATGATGCTTTCACTCTTTTCTTGTGAGCCTCACTATGTTGGAGAGACTCTCGTCGGCTTTCATTGATGAGTTCTAATTGTACCAACCATTTCTCTAAAGGATGAGTATCATTGAGAAGCTCGATGGGTGCGTTTAAGTTGGGGATTTAGCACTCAATGGGAAGCACAACCTCCACTCCGTATACCAACTAGAATGGTGTAAACCCTATTGAGGAATTGAATGCTATGGGGTATTCCCATAAGGTTTCAAACACCGTATGGTTCAAGTTGGTTTTATGGTTGTTTACCATGCATTGTAACATCATTTTGAGTACTTTGTTAACAACTTCTACCTGGCCATTGGACTGGGGATAGTATGGTGACAAAAACTCGTGCGTGAACCCAAGGTGATGGGATAGATCCTAGAATGTTTCATTCTCGAAATGCTTTCCATGGTCAGAGACTAACTTACACTTAACTTTGCGATAACATGGTTGAAGAAAAATTGTGTTGCGGTTTTTGCGGTGTTATCGTATGTGGGCATGGCTTCAACCCATTTGGTGAAAAATTCGACGACTACTATGATGTATTTGTGGTTGCAAGATGACGTGGGATTGCAATTCATGAACTTGGTGCCCCATTTGCAAAAGGGGCATGGGAAAATGATCAGGTGCAGAGGAGATGGAGGGGCTCTTGCCTTGTGAGCATAGCATTGGAATCACTCACACTTTTTGAATAGTTGTATGAAATCGTGAAATAGGGTGGGCCAGAAATAACTAGCGCACAATACCTTTTGGGCAGTGGCCATCCTGGAGAGATGGTTGTCGCAAGCCCCACTATGTCAGTCATTTAGGGCCTACTCATCTTGGTCGTGAGTGAGGCATCAACATAAAATGGTGTCAATGCCCCTTCAATAAAGGACGTCCCCCATTAGAAGGTATTGAGGGACCTAATGGCGTATGCGCCTTCGGTCGTCATGGGTGAGCTGGGGTTTGAACTTTTGAGTTAGAAGAAAAAGAAGGATGTCACCATACCAAGGGTCCTCTGTCATTACTAAGAATAAATGTTCATCAGGTAGTGAGTCATTAACGGGGGATCCTTGGGTCTCATTATGGAGATCAGTGATGAACTCGGCTAGGATGAGTGCTTTCTTATTCTTGGGGGAGTTGAACTGTAGGTAAAATTAATGTAGTATAACTATCCATTGGGCATACTTATGGTTCATCATATGACGGGTTAGACTATATCGTATGGGTTTGATAGTTACTATGAATGACGTGGTTTTTAGGATGATGTAATGTTGAAGCTTTTGTACTACGTGTACTAGGTCTAGGGTTATTTTTTCTTCTGGCTCATACCTCATGGCAAACTCGACTATGTTCTTGTTGATGTAATAAAATATGTGCTCTTTTTGTTGGGTTCGTCTTGGACTAACACCCCAACTATGGTTGTATCTGATGCGGATAGGTATAAGGTGTAGTCTTAGTCATAATTGAGTGGGTTGATCAAGGAGGCTAAATACATGGTGTCTTTTAGTGTTTCAAATTACTTTTGACCTTGATCATCCCATTTTAATGGAATGTCCCAATGGAGAATATGGAGAAAGCCTTGTGTGCAAGTGGCATAGTTGGGGACAAAGCGTCATAAGAAGTTGGATTTTCCGTGCGGACTTTGAATTTGATTTAGTGTTTTGGGTGGTGGTACGTCTTTGATTTCCTGGACCTTGAGGGGGTTAACTCTGATTCCTTGTTGGGATACTATGAATCCTAACAGTCTACCTGCATTAATGCAAAAGAAACACTTGAGAGGGTTCAAGCATTGGTTGTATTGCCGACATCGTTGAAATACCAAATGCAAATCTTCCAAATGGTTAGCTCGCTTCTTGGATCATACTGTGAGGTCGTCCAAGTAGGCCAGGATGAGATGAGCTAGGTTTTGGAAGATATAGTTCATGGCCTGCTAAAAGGTGGCTCGAGTGTTTTTAAGACCAAATGGAATAACCTAGTATGCAAATGTGCCCCAAGGGGTAGTGGATGTAGTCTTGTACCAATCCGTATGTCAGATATGAATTTGATTTTACCTCGAGAATCCATCCATGAAAGATAAGGCCTCATGAACGACGCAAGCATCAATGACTTGGTCGATGAAAGGAGTGGGATAGTTGTCTTTGGGACAAGCTTTGTTTAGGTCTTGAAAATGGGTTTAGACTCGAATGGTGCCTTTTTTCTTCATGACGGGTACAGGGTTAGAAACCTAAGACGTGTAAGTGATGGTATAGATGAATCCAGCTTTATGAAGCTTTTCTATCTCTTGTTTGATTGCTTCTGCTTTAGATGAGTGTAGCTAATGTTTTTTTAAGCGAACATGTGTCAATGTGATGCTCCACTATGGTGGGGCTTAACCTTGGCATTTTTTAATAATCCCAAGCGAATATATCCCTATACTCTTGTAATAGGTTTGTGTACGCAGTTACTTCCTTTAGGGAGCATGTTGCCCCCAGCCAAATTTCTTCGGGTTTGCCTCTTTTTTTCAAAATATTTACCTTAATGGCCAGTGAAATATTCAACATATTTCCTTCCTCAAATGCATTAGGTGCTGGGATAGGGTTCTTGAACCAATCTAACTTCCTTGATGACAAGAAGTATTTTGATTCAATAGTGTAAATATCCTGGGTTTTTGTGTTGCTAGGCACGAATGCTTTTTCTGGAAGAAAAAACGAGCGGTGATGCATAGCATCCCATGGAAAATCTGGTTCCATCATGGCCTCTAATATATCCTCATAAGAGTGAAACAATATTTCTAAGGGGGAATTGTTTTGTGAGAGGTTGTGAGGAATTGGTTCGAGCCTAACAATGCTGGTCGACAAACATGAATATTATTCTGTGGTTGATGCCATATAACCAGATGAGGTTGACAGGGTGCAGACAAGGAGGGTCTGCACCGTCAAAGGTACTACTACTGTTGCAGAAGTTGTAGGCATCAACACCAAGAAATTATGAACAGACGACACGAGTCATGATTCCCACGAATGATGAGATGAATCGTATATGGTGTTGTGTGTTGTCAACATTAAATGGCGGAAGAATCTTTGCGATGTTTGGTTTGATTTTAGCTAGAGGAGATTCATGCTCTCCTGGCGACGTACGAGGGGTACAAGTATCTTCCTTTATTTGAAGATTTTTTCCAGGTGCAGAGGTGTCAGAATGTTCGTAACATAGGTTATTATTTTGTATCATGGTCATGGATTGTGAAAATGTTGCATGGAGTAAAAATACTCATTGAGTATATGGTATGATATCCAGTACTTCTCATCATGTTAGATGATGATGATGGGGTATGGTTGCGAGAATGTGCATTTCTGCGTTTCTGCCATATCTTAGTCTTAGATTTTTTGTGATTTGGATCTCTTGGGAGTTTTTTCTCTAACACTGCTCTAGCCACTCTTAAACTTGAAAGGTATTGATAATCAATTGTATGGTGAAATTGCGAGAAAATTTGGCAATAACAATGTGTGATCTTCTCTTTATTAGAGATATGAATGTAAGGTATGGGTGTGACCATGCGAAGACTGTCAGTGAATTTATTAAGTTCCTGGCATTGATTGACCATGTGATTATTTTTATCACATATGAAAGATGAGATGTTCGATTGGATTCTTACATTGCTAGGGCGAGGGTTTGCCTTCATATTCTTAGGTGGATGGTGACAATGGGGGGTAGGCCTCATTGTTACAGAATGACACTAAATCTAGGCACTGAGAAATTAAATGGTTACATTCGTCACACAATACGCAGGCTGGGACTGGGCACTACAAGGAAAATACCCTCTAGCGGATGTTTTTGAGGAACCCCTTATAAAAATAGCCCAGATATCCGTTTTTAGTGGAGGTCTCTAGAGGAGGTTGGTGGGTGGAAGTTTTTGTGGTGCGTTTCTCATCATAAACTACATCGGTGCATACTAAAAATTGGCACACAGAGACACCGTCCTCTCCGTACAAACCTTCTCGGTGCATCTAAGTAATCTAGCGCAATAGTGCTCTATGTATAAACAGGCCCGATGTGTCTCCATAATCTAGCGCACCGTAATGACGTGCGGTGCACCATTGATAATATTTCCCAGTGCATCTCAAAAGCCCGCACACCGAAACCGGGTTAAATAGAAAAAAATTAACGACTGTAAATACATCACCGGTGTGAGTTTTTCTTGTGTGAGGTGCCCTACCATCGGTGCTCCCATTGCATGCATTTTTTCCATCCATTGCCCACTGTGTGGAGTTCAAATTTTCGAAAACGATGGGAAATTTTGTTTTCTTCCATTCCTTTGAAAATATGCCTCCTCAATGCGTAAATGTATAGGTAATCTACTTGTTTCTCAATAACTAAACCTTTTAGTAGATTAAATTTTGAAATTAACTTAAAATTAGCGGTTTTTTTTTCCTTTTTATTTTTCTGCACAGTGCATTTGAGCCATTCGGCTCGCATCATTAGCGGTGCTGCCTGTAAATTTACAGGCCACACCGTGAATGATGTTAACGGAAACTGCACATGGTTCAGGTGCAGTACCAAAAAAACGTGCACCGTAACTAATTTAAAAAATAACAAGGAAGTGCGCCCATTTAAATGACTGCACCATTGAATATGTAATAGTGTCGGGAGGGCGGTGCATTGACCAAACTAACTGCCCCAGGGAAAATACTTAGATTAGCACATCACCCGCCTAACAATATTACATAGTCAATGGTGTGGTCGTTTACAAGACTGCACCATTGACCTTGTACTTCTGTTGGGTAGTGCGCTGACCAAACTATCCGTCCCGGGGTGGATAGTTAGGTTAGCGCACTGCCCACCCAACATCAGTACATGGTCAATGGTGCGGTCGTTTACAGGACCGCCCTGTTGACCAAGTACTGATGTTGGGTGGGCGGTGCATTGACAAAACTATCCTCCCTGGGGCGGATAGTTTGGTCAATGCAACGCAACAAAATATCCATTATTTGGAGGTGCACGAAAATTTTCCATGTGCACCGAGCCGAGTGCGTGATAAAAAAGTACACACCGGTACTGGTGCATGACTATTTTTTTGGGTGCACCAACTATTATTTTTATTTTTTATTTTTTTTATTTTTTTGTGCACGGTGTGTTCAAGCCGTTCGGCTTGCACCATTCATGGTGTTTATTGTAAATTTACAGGCCGCACCGTGAACAGTGTTAATTGAAACCACACATGGTTTCAGTGTGGTACCAAAAAAATGTGCACCGTAACTAATTTAAACAATAACAAGGTGATGCGGTCGTTTATACGATCGCTTCATTGACTATGTAATAGTGTCGGGAGGGCGGTGCGTTGACCAAACTAATCGCCCCGGGGCAGATAGTTAGGTCAACGCACTTCCCGCCTAACAACATTACATAGTCAACAGTGTGGTCGTTTACATGACTGCACCGTTGACCATGTACTGTTGTTGGCTGGTGCATTGAACAAACTATCTACCGCGGGGTGGATAGTTAGGTCAGCGCACCGCCCACCCAAAAACAATACATGGTCAATGGTGCGGTCATTCACAGGACCGCACCGTTGACCATGTACTATTGTTGGGCGGTGCGTTGACGAAACTATTTGCCCCAGGGAAAATAGTTTCATCATTGCACCATAGAAAAATATTCTATTTTTTGGAGGTGCGCGAACATTTTCCATGGGCACCGAGCGTGATAAAAAAGTACGCACCGGTACTGATGCGTGACCCTTTTTTTGGACACACTAACTATTTTTTTTTTAAATTTTATATACATACAGATATATATATATATATATACATTTTAAATACATTTCTCATTTAATTAAAAAAATGTATTAATATGTGAATCATTCAACGACATCAACAGAGAAAACAAAGAGAACAACAAGAACATATGGAGGACCATTATAATGCGATTTAGTTGTGAGAAGCATGAGAGAGGGAGATAATTTTGTACGCTCGCCCTATTATAGCAGCCACCCAGTTTTTCCTAAGAGAGGTGTTAGTCTCCTGTATTCACAGTATCACTAGATGACTATGGATTTTCTACAATCTGCTGAAAATAACATTCCCTAACTGTCATTTATTTTCAGAAATCTCACTGCCTTCATTATTTTCATTTTACCTATCCACTATCTCTCATTTTTCCTCTTTCAAATACCCTCATGATTTTGATAACCCATGTGTGACCTTAATCCCTCTTAAAACCATTTTTCCTACCTAAAACCCCACTCCCATTGCTGAAAACCCCATTTTCCAAACAAAAAATCCTCTCCCCTTCATTCATTTCCCTTTCTTCCATCAAAACAATGTAAAAATCCATTTTTACATTATTTTCGAATAAATTATTGATTCGGGTCCCACTATTTAAGAATAGACCCTGTTTATTCTACCCGGCCCCTTTATATATTTATAACCCCGTTCTAAACCTTAAACACACCACTTCAATGAAATACCCGACCCTTTTTTATGTTTTAGCCCTTGCCTTCTTAAAAACTTACCCCCCCGCTCTCATATGACTTGGCCCCCACCTTTATAGTTAAGCACCTTCACTTTAATATCCCCCGAGCCCCACTTTATAAAACCCCCGCATTATGTTTAAACCCGCCATAGTATTCAAAGGCTCAGGCCCCACCCTCTTAACTAATCTGCATTCCATCTGATCGCAACCACCGTCAGATCTTCACCCCTCGATCCAATGGACGACGCACAGTATCGCACCCCCAAAAGTGCGAAGGTTAAAAACCCTTCATCCTTGCGAAATGGGAGGTATTACCGCCTGTCCTCCCCTCCATGTGTCCTCTCTCCATTCTATCACATCCCTCTGCCAAATACCATTAACCACTCTGGCCCTATGCGATAAACCACTTACCGCTCCCACACCGTAAAGCCGAAACCATTAACCCCTTTCGAATATCCCAAAGCCCTGTGCCATCGCGATAAGCCATGAAGCCACCATGAAACCTCTGTGAACACTTCTGAAGAACCAAAAAGCCCCAAAAAAACATAGAAAACCCAAAGGTTTCCATTTGACCAGACTCTGTCCACAGCGCAGGTTTTAAATTAACGAATTTGTTTTTATTGTGTAGGTGATCGGTGTAGAAATGCATAATTTTCTTTTCTAAGTTCTAAAAACGTTCAAAATAAAATCTTTGGGTGATGATCCAGTAGCCTTGTTTATCAAAAGGACTAGGAGCGCAAGGTTAATCTGAAACATCAAATGGATCATGACCATTGATGATAATTTAAACATTCCAAAGGCAACAAGTGTTCTTCACAGCAAAGAGTAAAGAAATAAAAGAGTTTTACAGTAGCAACGCAGGCAGAGATGAAGACAAATGTAAAGGAATAGGGTCAAAGAATAGTAACAATTGAAAGTTTCACCGTGACAGTGAAGTTGAAAGGAATTAAAGGTTTAATCAAAGGTTAAAGGTAAAAGACAGGGTTAGAAAACAAAGTGAATACAAAGGACAAATGAAAGATGATTAAGGAAGAGTTTACACTAACTCAAAATAGTCAAAGAGAGATCAGAGATAGAAACAGAATCAAGGAAAAGACAAATCCAAGTTTGAAGACAAATCAGAGGTTAATTGAAAAATCAAAAGCAAACCAACAGAGAAGACAAATCCGAATGATAAGGCCACTCAACCTTTACTTCTGCAAATAACATTTGCCACCTACAACCTATTTTCATTTAAACAAAATCAGCTACAGTTAATAAAGCCATCAGAGATATTTTAAAGCAGCTCAACAGTTATTGTAAAAGTTAATGAAAAACCACAAAGACAAGAAATATCCTAAAGTTAGCTTAGCAGTTAAGTTAAAATTTATTATTACAGCAAGTTAGTTGGTGATATTTTTCCTTGGGCCTTACATGGTCTCAAAGGTCAAGATTACATTTACTCTGTAATAACTACAACCTGAAACCCTAGATTAGGATCACCTCCTCATCTGTAGATAAATACTACATGTATTGTTCATTATTCTTGTTGGTTGGTTGATTGGCTAGTTGATGAGCTGCTAGGCTGGATTTTGATTAGACTTTGAGTTGCATAGATTGTTGCACTGGAGTATTGTAACTGTTTTGGACATCAATAATAGAAGCACGTTCACAGGATTATTGAGCCATGTTAATGGTGATGTTATCCTTCTTCGTCAATGTTTCTCTTCTGTTTTCCATATTTTCCATCATTTCTCTAATAATAGAACATAAATTTTAGATTAAGATATGTTGTTTGGGCACCTTAACTCTGTCTGTTTCTATTATATTTATTTTTTCTTCTGCAAGGTCTGATTAGAGAATTCAGGGGTGTCCTGCACTTTAGTTCCACCTTGCTTGTTGCCTTGAAGTTTACTTAGTAGAGTTTGGCCAAAGGAATTTATGGTTTTCCCTGCTCTTTGGTTTTTCTTAAACTGTTACTTTAAAGGCCTTCTTTGAAGTTTGATTAGAGAATTTAGGGGTATCCTACTCTTTAGTTTCAATGGATGTTATCTTGAATGTTTTCTTTGTCTCAAAGTAATAGCTAGAGAATTCAGGGGTGTCCTGCTCTCTAGGATTGCTGGATTATTGTCTTAAGGTTTACTTAGTAGAGTTTAGCTAAAGGAATTTATGGTTTTCCATCCTCTTTAGTTCCTCTTAAAAATTTATCTCAAAGGATTTCTTGTTGAAGTATAGTTAAAGGATTCTTAATTTCCCTTTAGTTTTACTAATTTCACAACTTGTTGTCATTTCATATTTCATCTAATCTAAAAGATCCACTTGATATATTTAGCTTGCCCTATGAAAACCCTTGCAGATTTGATGTGAAATTAAAACCTTTTATGACTCCATAGCCCAATGGATTAATGATTCTCACAGTCTATCTATTCAACCAAAACAAACAATCAGTTAATCAAATAATCAATCAATAAAAACAAAACAAACAGTCCTAGAACTTCATAACTAACATAAAATCACAAAATAGAAGCATAAAGATATATCATTTTCATCACAAACATAGAGAGATCCCTCTCTGAGTCCATGAAGGATAGGTCCTTGGACTCCAAAGTGGTCTGATGTGGTTCCCTGCAGATTTTTTTTTGCCAATCTTGCAAATCATGGGGCATCAACATAGTGGCAACCATACTGGGGAACCTGAGTAATTAAACAGCTTAATATTTCCTCAAGAACTCATAAAACCCCATTCAAATTAGATGACGCAAGTGTTAGCCAAGACTGGTATCTGGTTGCTGATGGTGGACAACAGCCAATCTCAAGACAGTTAAAATCATCCACTTGGTGACTCCACTGGCTTTCTAACAGAATCCATTGGGAAAATTATTGAGAGATCCTGATATCATCAAACCTCAAATAGAACCTGTTATTGCCTAAATCTACCTCAGGCTGAAGAAGGCAAAGTCTAGGTTAACATCAAACCATGCTTAATCTGGTAGCTAGCCCTACCAGATTGGGAGAGGGCTCTCTCCTTGTCAATCTCGAAAAAAATGATCAGTGAGGCTTGATATGACTTGAATAAAGGCTGATTTTAGGCTAGGTATATATGTAAAAGAGTTTGATTTGATTTTGAAGGTGTTTTTTGGATCAAAGGGAAGGGCATATTTTGGGTCTGGGAAATGATTAGTTTTGCAGAGAGCTGAATGGGGCAAGAAAGGCAATTGTTTTGATACTTTAAATTTGAATGAAATGGATAGCTCAGACCGATGAGGAGTTGAAGAGGGAAAGAGGCTTTCAGGAATCCTCTTCCGATAGTTGAAAACATAGAAAATTAAACAAAAACTGAAGGTAGAGCACTACAAATCTAATGAATTCCACCTTTATTACTTGTTTTGTTTAACTTACAAAGAAATGAGAAGGAAAATGATACACATGAAACATCAGTAAACTTACAATCACATAGAGAAATACATCATCAAAATAAAGAGCCACATGGATCCCAAGGAGTGCTGCCAACCCTAGTCTATTTCATTTGCGAAAATGCAGAGATGAAATGTACAATGAAGCTCAAAGCAATCCCAAGTGTCCAACCTTGAAAATGACTGAAAAACTACAAGATATAGACAAGAATAACTCATCCCCATGCCTCTATGGGTCAAGCTCACTAGTTTAGGAGCTTTTTCAACAAGATCTAAACTAAGAACTAGAAAATAGGTAGTGGAACAACTTGCCTCTATAAGATAGGAAACTGATTCATTCAGTTACAATTCACCTTTTGATGAATGAATCTACTTCCATGAGTAAAAATTTGCCAAAATTACATCAAGAGCCATGAAATTACATCAAATTACATCAAGAGTTTTACATGTGGAAGTAAAAAAGTCAAAATGGCCAAAACTAGGCGAAAAACAGAGTTACTGAGTCAAAACTGAGCCAAAATCCCCAATGCGTCGCGCCTGAAATCTCTATGCGTCGCGCCACTTTGGAGACGATTTTGAAGGCCTTACCAGTGTCCAAATTGAGCGCAAGATAGCTCGTTGGAAATCTCTTCCTATCTACTTTCCAAACCAAGTGTAATTTCTGAATTTGATTGCCATTTTCCCCTCCAAAAATGAGTTTTCCCAACACTTCTTCCTGTGTGTCCAAAAAGGGGCAGAAAGGTCAATTTTAGGGTGTTTTTGAATCCTCTGGCAACCCAAAACTTGTCAAAATCTCTGGGTAATGGGTAGGCAGGCATAAATTTTCATGAAAAATCCAAAAATACAAATTTTTACCCAAGAGGAGCTGCCAATCATAAGCGCGCGCCAAGTGGCGCGACGCGTCGGGCAGGAAAATCTGTGTTAAGGCCAAAAAAATCAAAATTGACAAAATGTGTCCCAAATTTCTTGAAATTTGGGCTGAATTTCTATCATCATGTACCATGCTAGGCCAAGGAAGCTTCGGTCAAGATTTTAATTTTTTCATACTTTTTACGACGCTTTAATGCCCTCTTCAACTTAGCCTTCAGGATCTTGATTCGTGCCTTGCAAACATGATTTCTTGCCCAATAATGATTCGCCATGTGCCTCAACATGTTATTTTCTTTGTTAGCTTTCTCCAATAGCTTTTGGTCTCCTTGGTGCATGCAATTCGGTTGTAGAGTCACTGTGTTTCCTTCATCTCGGTCATAAGAGGTATCTGTCTCCATGATTTCCAAAGTCTATGTTGTCTTGGGTGAATATGAGGAGTTTGGTGTCTTTGGACTATTATCAAGTGAAATTTTCCATTTGAAATCTTTGATTTGATAAGTTTAGGGACAACCACTTAATCTCTTGGGATAACCTTGGGGTTTGGGGAAATTTACAATTGGGATGGGGATAGTGGGAATGGGATAGGAAATGAATGATTTAAGATATAAGGGAATAGGGAAATGGAGTGTTGTGACAAGATAGACAGTGAGGAGGGAATAAAAAGGTGGGGGAAATGTAAATGATGAGCACAAAACCAATTTCAAAACCCTAAGGAAACAATCTTTGAACAAGATAATAGGGTTTGATTTTTTGTATTTCAGTCCTCATAAATATCACCAAACACATGTTCATGGGCAATGGAGAGATTGCTCGAATTACTTGAACAAAGAGGGATTGAGAAGATTTGGATTTGTGAGAGGAATGTAAATAAATTTTATTTCCGGTCCTATGTGTCGCGCAACAACCCAATGCGTCGTGCCACAACCCAATGCGTAGCGCCACAACCCAATGCATCGCGCCATAAACCCAACGCGTCGCGCCCTTTTGCAGGAGACTTTTGGAGGCCTTCTCGGTGTCCAAATTGGGCATGGGATAGCTCTTTGGAAATATTATTGAGTCTAATTTCCAACCCAACTGGAATTTTTCTATTTGGAGTTCATTTTCCTTGTCAAAAATCAAATCTCCCAAGACTGGTCAAAATGAGAAAAATGAGATTGCCTCAAGGCAGAGTGCTGTTGCAGTCAACTTTTGAAGGTCTTCCTCAACTCCCAATTGAGCTCATGATAGCTAATTGGAAATCTATTTGTGTCTAGTTATCATTTGACTCATCAAGCAAGTCATTTGGCCAACCAAGCTAGGATAAATCTTTATTTTCCCAAGGTCACTTTAGAGGTGCATCAATTCTCCTGAGGCAACTGTATTTTTGAAATTTCTATAAAACCATGACACCTGTGTAAAAATTGAAGGATTTTTTTCTTCCTTGGACTATTTTGGACAAAAACCTCTCTCAGTTTTCCAAAATTCATCTTTTATTACTCAGAAAAATTATTGGAGTAAAACCTATCCCGATGTGTGGAACAAGGGATTTGTCGAAATGAAGTGAAATGAAGGGGATAAAGGGCTTATAAATTCTTAAGAAAATTTTGGGAAGTAGGGAGGGATGTTAGGAAGTAGGGGAAAGTATAATTTCAGAGATTGAGTGAGGGGAAGGGGTCCAAAAGGGCAAAACACAGGCCTAGCCTAGAAAATTGCCAAGTTGTAGCAAGAAACTAGGGTTTGTGCGAAAATGAGGAATTTGGGGGATATCAGTGATGGGAAGTGTTTAATAAGGTACATTAAGGATAGGGAAAGGTGTATGAACATCAGGATACAAGTTTTGCTGATGATTTGACCATCCAAGAGAAATTACCTTCAAAACCCTAGGAGATGGAAATGAACCTTACCTAGGCACAACTGAAGCATGAACAAGGTGTAAAATGACCCATTGGAACCTGAAATGATGATGAAAACCCTCTGAATGATGTTACAATTCAGCTGAATGGTGACATGGATCGACATTTGGACAACTTTGAAAGGATTAAAAGCAAACCCTAGACCTAATACCTAGTAACCAAATTTTACTTGAAGACTCACTGAAATGACAAAATTTGACCTTGACACCTTAAAATAACCTTGTAAGAGCATGTTTGATCACTGGAGGAAGGCTGCAAAGACTGAAACTAACAAAACCCAGTCAAAATACTTTGTGAATAAATTATTCCTTTCTCAGATTGGTTTATTTTTCAAAATTGTTATAAAACTTTCAACCTCTCTGAACCTTGGGTCCAAGTTCTGGCTTCTAGAATAATTTTTACCAGATCCCATCCTGACCCAAACCCTCCTACAATAGTTGATAACCCTGAGAGCATCCTAAGGAAATCTCCTAGATCTAAAAATTCAATTGTTAGCAGACCTATTCACAAGACAAGTTCCCTACCTGAAAACCTTAAAGACTTGCAAGATATCCTATCTGGCTCACCCCTGGAACATAAATTGTCCAGGAATAGATTCTAGAGTTGGATAACCCAGATAAATTTAGACACATCCATCTTACAGTAGAATCCTGTTGTAATAACCTCAACTCCCATTCAAACACCCACTGTTCACCTTCCTCCATTTAACCCTTTACTTCCTCTTGTAAACCCTCCACTTGTTAACCCTCCTTTGTTTCCCCATCCCCTAGCCATGGAAACTTGGTATGCCCCATTAGTTCTACCATTGCCTTTAGCTGTTCTACCACAGGACTATCAGTCTAAGATTCCCTTATATGATGCAAGCAGTTCTACAACTACTCAACAACATGTGGATAGAATGAATGACTATTTTGATAGACAAGAAATAGATGATGAAAGTGTTAAACTAAGAATGTTTTCTCAAATATTAGGGGGAGAAGAAAGAAATTAGTTTAAAGGCCTAACCCCTAATAATATACATTACCTCCCTGCTTTTCACCAGTTGTTCTTAAATAAATGGGAAGTCAAGAAAAACCCTCTCCAAATCTTATCAAAGTATGAAAACATCAAAAGAAACGTTGGAGAGGGTGTCCAAGAGTACTGCACTAGGTTCAATTGTGTATATAATACCCTCCCTACCCACATGAAACCTCCATAAGGCCTGGCCTTAATGAAATTTCCATATGGCTTTGACCCATAAATGGCTTACCAACTAAGATAAAGAGACCCTCTTACATTAGAAGACATGCAGAGGGGTGCAATAAGTGTAGAGGCAAATCTGATTTCCAAAAGGGCTAGGATGAAAAATGAAAAAAGAGTCACATATAGGGAAGAAAATACACTCTCATCATCTGATACTAAAATTTATAACTTAGTTAGAACCATGGAAAGGATGATGGAGAGAATAAACATGAATGAGATAACTTACCCCAGAGAAAACCAAGTAGCTCCTAAAAACAGAAATCAAAATCAGAACCAGAATCAAAACTTTATGAGAAATCCCCCTCAAATAAGACAGAGAGGTCCTGACCAGCAAATCAGGCCTCCTTTCCAAGAAAACTATGCTGACGAGGATGAGGGGGTGAGTGAAGAACCAGAGGAAAGTCATATCAATATAGTGGGAGTTAATAATGAGGATATTGTTTTCCTCACTGAGGAAGAGCAAGGCATGTTTTCTCCAACTCAATTTGAAGAAGAAAGCCTAGAATACAAAGACTATAAAAAAGGCTTCAAAAATTCCATAATGGAAGTACATAGACAGCATGACCTCAAAAGCAAGAAAATCCAAGACACTTCCAAGAGAAACAACCCAGAAATTTATGCTAGGAAGACCCCTGAAACTAATCCTAAAAAGATAGCAGAAAATTCAAAAATTTTGGTAAAAAGTTCTGATAAAAATAAAGACAAAAAAAACCAACATAGTGGTGACCAAAACAATATTAGCAGATCAAATATCAACCCTGTCAAAATTGATCTAACTGATATTTCTAGTGCAAAACAACACGCTGAAATTGTCGTAAAAACAATGTCTGATAAAAATGATGTAAATCTGCCAAAAACACAGACACCTTTCAGTGTTGAGAATGAAATTGCCAATATAAAAATATCCATACCTGTTACTAAATTAGTTACCCAAGATGTATATAGATCCCAAGTTTTGAAAGCTTTAAACATAGGAGAAAATGTTGATTCTGTAAATTTAAATGATGGCAGACCTGAACTTTGGTTTGGACCAAAAGTAGAAGGAAAATTCCAAGAAGGAGGTGTTCCTCCATTTTATGTCAGTTTGAATATCCATGAGAAAATCCTCCACAATGCCATGTTAGACTCAGGAGCTTCACACAACCTCATGCCAAAGGTAGTAATGGAGAGACTAGGCCTTGAGATAACTAGACCATACAAAGATTTATACTCTTTTGATTCCAGTAGAGTTAAGTGTCTAGGCCTAATCAAATACCTCTGTGTTAATCTAGCACAAATACCAGCCAAGATCCTAGTAATGGATATTGTAGTGGCTGACATTTACCCTAAATATGACATGCTCTTATCACGCTCATGGAGAGCTAAACTTCAAGGCACCCTCTGAATGGACATGACCTATTCTACCATACCTGTCTTTAGCCAACCAAGAAGACTATATAGGGAGACTCATATGAAATACATGGTAAGTAGTTAAGAAAAACCTGATAACTCCCCTCTTTATTATGTCCACATAGACCTTGATTCATTTATCCTTTACAATGATGAAAACATTAATGAACAAGTACTATTTGATGAAAAATTAGTGGAAGAAGAAGAAGAAAAAGAGGAGGAATAGTCAGAACAGTCAGACCAAATAGAACATAACCAACATAATGGAAAACATAAGTTTGAAATTAAACCTATTTGGAGCATGTGATTTGATGGTTCTTGTGGTAAAATTGGTTTAGGGGAAAGTGTTTGGGTGCAAAACACTGAGAATAACCTGTTGAAAATGCATCAAGATGATGGAGCTTAGTGAAATGAAGTCGCCTTCACTAAGTGGGCCCGCAGGCTATTTTTGGCGCAAAGTCTATTTTTAGACTATGTCTATTTTTAGACATAGGGATCATGGTCTATGAGTTGCGGGATGCTATTTATGGATGATTGGTCGAGTTGGTAAAAATAGATGGACCTCTATTTTTAGACATTGGGCGAGACTAGTGTTGGAGGTGGGTGAAAGGGTGAGTGTGACTATCAGTTGTGACCATAGCTGTGCATGAGATTTGCACACACATTGATTGAGATTGCCAATGAGGATTGCGTAGTTGGAGCTAGTGGGATTCGAACTTGGATCTCATCATTACTCATCTTGGATTGCGCAGTAGAGTCAGGCAGACTTGTGGAGGAGATTTGAACCTGTGACTTGTTCAAATCTGAGCTAGTTTGTGTGTAACTTTTGGAGATAGTACTGAGTACTTGTGAGGAGTATTGTACTATGATTGTTACATGTTCTCTATCATTATAATATACAGATAGTTGGGGGTTTTCAGTTATTGCTTTCCCCATTACATACTGTGTTGATATGTGTGCTTGATTATGATTTAATGTGCACATGCGACTGTTTCTATTTCCGCATATTGATGATCAATTGTAGAAGAGGTTATGTATTATGCATGAAGCTTAAATAGTGTGTAATCAGGATAATATCGGTCAATAATTCAGCTATTATTCAAATTTCTACATGGTATCGGAGCGAAAATTGATCATCGGATCTATTACAGTGATTACAATTTATTTCGGTAGACAGAGTTTGTAAGCAGGCCAGGTAGCCTCTGGATCCATCCTTTCTCTGAAAGGTGATATATCTAGTAAATGCCCCTACAGTCGATCTCTGTGCTAGAAATACTTTGTTCTCACAGATCCAGAAGCAGTTGAGTTTTGAGCTTGGAATTTGAATTTTGCAGCAGTTTGTTTTCTTGGTGCCAGAGTTGAAATGTCTTTCAACAGATTGCGACTGGAGTATGCCCTTGAGGGCAGTTCGAATTATGTTGCATGGAAGGATATAATGGAGGCAGTATTAGATGAAAATGGGCTGAAGGAATTCATAGATCATGAAGTCCCAAAACCTACTGATGCTGCTCAAGTTGAAGCTTGGCAAAAGAAGATGGTGAAATGTCGAAGGATTTTGTTGGAGGGCGTGAAGGATCACATTGTATCCAGCCTGCATGGAAAATATTCTCCATAATTGATGTGGAAAGCATTGACAGATCTATTCCAAAGCAAGAGCGACCAGAGGAAGTTGGCGCTCAAGGATAAACTCAGAAACATTAAGATGGAGAAAGGCGACAGTATCACCAAGTACCTCACGAAGTTCACCCAATGCAGGGATGAGCTGGGAAGTGTGGGGGTGACTGTCGATGATGAGGAATTGGTGGACCTGGCTCTCCTTGGTCTTCTAAAGAGTTGGCATTCCTATCAGGACTCTGTCAATGGTCGGGATAAATTGCCGGGATGGGAGCGACTTTGGTCGGATCTCATGCAAGAGGAGATAAGGCAGACTACCAGGGACGGATCTTCATCAAAGGCACCTGATGAAGAAAATTATGCTTTGGCTGCCAAATCAAAGAAGGGGAAGAGCAAGAAAGCTTCTCATTCCAGTTCGAAAGGCAAGAAGCAAGACATGTCCAAGGTGAAGTGCTTTCACTGTCACCAGCACGGACATTATGCCACAAATTGTCTGCAGAAGAAGAAAAATAAGCATGTTGCTGGATCTGTAGTGGGAGAGGCCTTAGCCTCGCAGTTTGAGCTGAATTTTTCACTGATCGCATGCTTGGTCTCAAGTGTGATGGGACCAGTTTGGTTCTTGGACAGTGGTGCGTCTTTTCACATGACTGGAGATCGAGATCTGTTTTCAGATCTGGATGAGAAAGATCTTGGAGTGCACATTGAGATGGGCGATGATGGTAGATATAGTGCGACCGGTATCGATACCATTTCCTTTGAGAGGGAGTCTGGTAAACCCTTCGTATTGAAGGAAGTGATGCATGTTCCAGGATTGAAGAAGAATCTGATCTCTGTGGCGATGTTAGAAGACAAGGGGTATGATGTTGTCTTCAGCGAGGGAAAGGCTTTCCTGCGCAGTAAGACAACTGGAGAAACCCGGAAGATAGGGGTTCGAATCAAGAACCTTTATCAGCTGCAAGTAGATGGCTGCGCAGCAATGGCATGCAAGGCGGAAGGAGTGGTGAGCCGGGATGATGGCGAGCTGTGGCACCGGAGATTGGGCCACCTTCACCATGGAGCTTTGAAGATATTGCAGCAGATTTCTACTGGGCTTCCTAAGGGCACTCTTGCGCAGTCAGATCAGTGCAAGGGGTGTACCTTGGGAAAAATTTTGAAAGCCACCTTTCACGAGAAGGATAGTCGTGCCACGACGATCCTTGAGAGAATTCACACAGACGTGTGTGGACCTTTCTCAGTAGCTTCGACAGCAAAGCACAGGTACTATGTGATCTTTGTTGATGATTTTTCTCGGAAGTGTTGGATCTTCTTCATGCATAAGAAGAGCGAGACATACTCAAAGTTCAGTGAGTTTAAGGCGCTGGTGGAGAAGGAATCAGGGAAGCAGGTGAAGGCTCTTAGGAGCAACAATGGTGGTGAATTCATCTCTGGCGAATTCAAGGACTTTTGCAGCGCAGAAGGAATTCGAAGAGAGCTCATAGCACCTCATAACCCACAGCAGAACGGGGTTGCTGAGCGGAAGAACAGAACGATCGTGGGTGTTGCATGGGTGATGTTGCATGATCAGGGCCTACCCATTCACTTGTGGGCGGAGGCATGCAATACTGCAGTATATGTGCAGAACCGTTGTCCTCACAGGATACTTGGCATGAGTACACCCGAGGAGGCGTTTTCTGGTAAGAAGCCTGATATTTCCCATTTGAGGATTTTTGGTTCACTTGTTTACATTCATGTGACTAAGGATGCCAGGAAGAAGCTGGAGCCGACTACAGAGGTTGGGATATTTGTGGGGTACACTGATACACCCCACAACTATCGTGTGTATTTTCCAGACAGTCGCAAGACTGTTGTGCGATGGGATATCAAATTTCATGAGGAGAAAGCCATGAAGTGTTCGTTTGAGAGGAAGCCACACTTGCATGCAGCTGAGGAGCTATTAGTTCCTAAGGATGAGTCTCAGGATGTGGATCAGCCACAAGATGAAGTTCATGGAGTGGAAGAGACCACTCATGTAAAGACCGACCATCGTGAGGGCGAAGCGCATCGCAAGCCGAGCGATCGCTCAAGATGCAGAAGGTTGTAGGAGCACCTACAAAGACAGTCATGCACAGAGACAATCACCGTAGATTTGGGTGACATCGGATACATGGCTCTTGTGAACAAATGTTACAAATGTCGATGCAGCCATTCCTCTTCGAGGAAGCTGTGGAGGATCCTACATGGGTAGATGCCATGGTGGAAGAGTATGATTCGATTGTCAGAAATAGTGCATGGGAGATTGTCCCAAGGCCGGAAGGGAAATCAGTGGTGGGTTCGAGATGGATCTACAAAGTGAAGCAAGCAGCTGACAGGAGTGTGGAGAATTACAAGGCAAGATTTGTTGCCCGAGGCTTTTCACATATTGAGGGGATCGATTATGAGGATACCTTTGCACCTGTCGCAAGGTATTCTTCCATACGGATGATTCTTGCTCTCTCAGCGCAGATGGGGTGGCACATTCATCAGATGGATGTGAAGACTGCATTCCTCAACGTAGCTGCCGAGAGGAGGTGTACATAGAGTAGCCCGCAAATTTCGCTTCAGCAGTGAGTCGCATGTGTGCAGACTCAAGAGAGCACTGTATGGGTTGAAGCAAGCACCTCGTGCTTGGTACACACGGATAGACAGTTATTTCACCAGACTTGGATTCTCCAAGAGTGAGGCGGATCCTAACCTGTACCAGATTGTGGTGGAGGGGAAGTTGTTGATCATTGTACTGTATGTAGATGATCTGATTTTTACGGGTGATGAGCTGTTGATACTTTCATGCAAGGAGGATCTTGCTAGAGAGTTTGAGATGAAGGACTTGGGCCTCCTTCATTATTTCCTGGGATTGGAAATTTGAGAAATACAGTTGGTAATCGTTTGTTTCTCAGGGCAAGTATGCCCGGGAGATTCTGGAGAGGTTCAACATGCATGGCCGCAAGCCTGTTGACACTCCTCTTCCTGGTGGTTGGAGGAAGGAGGATGCTACTTCAGCGGAGGTAGTGGATGCCACTGTCTATCGACAGTTGGTGGGGTCGCTTATGTATCTGGTCAATACACGACCCGATATATGCTATGCTGTTAACTAGCTTTCGTAAGCTATGGTTAAGCCTACCAAGCTCTTCTGGAAGGCAGGCAAGCATGTATTGCGTTATCTTAGAGGCACATCGAGATATGGCTTGTGGTACAGACAGGAGGATGAGGTGAAGCTATGTGGCTTCACGGATGCAGATTGGGCAGGGAGCCCAACGGACAGAAAGAGCACATCTGGAGGGATCTTCAGTATCGGGTCGACAACAGTTTCTTGGTACAGCAGGAAGCAGAGATCCGTGGCACTCAGTTCAGCAGAGGCTGAGTATATGGCAGAAAGCTTGGCTACATGCGAGGCCATATGGATGAGGAAGATCCTGGTCGGGTTGTTCGGGTCACACTTGGAGCCTACCGTGATTTATTGTGATAACCAGAGTTGCATTAAACTCTCAGCTAATCCAGTATTTCATGATAGATCCAAACACATCGACATCAGGTACCATCATATCAGAGATTGTGTGCAGCGGAGAATCATGTTACTTTCATATATTCCCACGGAGGATCAGGATGCTGATATATTGACGAAGGCGCTCACCAGGGGCAAATTCGAATACCACAGAGGCAGGATAGGGGTTGCAGATAATCCATATCTTGTTGATAGGGAGTGTTGAAAATGCAACAAGATGATGGAGCTTAGTGTAATGAAGTCGCCTTCACTAAGTGGGCCCACAGGCTATTTTTGGCGCAAAGTCTATTTTTAGACTATGTCTATTTTTAGACATAGGGATCATGGTCTATGAGTTGCAGGATGCTAGTTATGGATGATTGGTCGAGTTGGTAAAAATAGATGGACCTCTATTTTTAGACATTGGGCGGTTTCTATTTTTAGACTGCCAGGCTAAAAATAGAACAGTCAAATATTATTAACCCTTAATAATATTTAGACTATAAACATTATCTTATCCTCTTGGAGCACTTCAGTTTGATGCTTGGATGTGGCACATGCAGTTGACAGAAGGAAATACGCTTTTCCTAAGGGTTATTTGAGCTATTGCATGGTTGACTTCGGTTAGAACTCATGTGGCAGAGTTTGGTGGAGTTGATGAGACAGTTGGTGGAGTTGTGTTCGGTTTAACTTAGTTGAACTAGTTGTATTTAGTCTAACTGACAAATACACTAGTGATGAGTGGTGTGAATTAATTATTAATTAATTCACTAATTATTAACTCATAGATCAACTAAATAACACATCAGTTAACTGCAATGCATGGACAGTTCAGTGGAGACCAGTGTTGGAGGTGGGTGAAAGGGTGAGTGTGACTATCAGTTGTGACTATACCTGTGCATGAGATTTGCACACACATTGATTGAGATTTCCAATGAGGATTGTGCAGTTGGAGCTAGTGGGATTCGAACTTGGATCTCATCATTACTCATCTTGGATTGCGTTTGGTCAATTTAGTGTGTCCTAAATTGCTGCATTTAATTTGTCAATCCAGGATTCATAAGCTGATGAAGTGCGGCGCACTATATGTGCAAGATAACCTATTTCTTAACTTTTTGTCGTTTTTGGTTTTCTAAGGTGAGATGGAAATTCTAAAATAAAAACAAGTATGGTTATGTTTGTTCAAGGAAATGATATCCTCTATAATGATTTACCAACTTGAAACTTAAAAAGGAATTTGAAACTTACAATGACAAAACTTAAAAGGAAATGAAAATGTCCTGCTGAAATGAAAAGGTGCTGCTAGTCTAATCAATCAAAACAGTGAACTATTGAGCATGAAAACCAAACTATTCTTGCTGCTGTCTAAACACAAAAGAAACTATGCTTAAAGAAATCCAAAATTGCAACAAAGTAAATCTAAATCAGATTACATCAACTTGTCTTCTAATCCCTCATCATTAGTCCAGCTATGATTTTCGGAAGTAACCATAAACAACTTGAGTAACTGATATCTAATTTGCAGAAAGTAAACTAATATCAAACCATACATTCATAATTCAATCCCTCACCATCAGTCCAGCTGTGGCTTTTGGAGGTAACTGAAGATGTCATGCACAATTTAATATTTCCTAGCAAGAAGAAACTAATACCAAACTACACCATTCATAACTACAATCCTCACCATCGGTCAATTGTGGCTTTGAACAGCGAAAGATGTTATGAGCGATTTTAACTAAATTTGCGGAAAATGAAACTAATATCAAACTACCTGAACAATCTCACCATCGGTCCAGGCAATGGCTTTGAAACAGCGAAGATGTTATGAAAGCGATTTAATATATCTAAATTTAACTACTGAAGCAAATGAGCAAAACTGAATTAAACAAAGCAGTACTGAAATTAAACAGAAACTAAGAAAAACAAATTAGCAGGAGAACAATGTTAATTCCATGTCATTAGTCAAAAAGTTATGCAAATGCCCGGGCTGCCTATTTATAACCTGAAACAAGAACACTGATCAGTGATTAATAACATAAAACATGAAAGACAGAAGTAACATGGAAAGCATGAAAGATTATAAACAGAAATGAAGCATATATACCATGAAAGATGTAATGTATAAACATGTGAATGGATTATGGCACAATGAGCTTTAAAGAAATAAAACAAGAACTATACAATAATGCACAGAACCTTGGCAAGTGCAGGGGCCCTCTACACCAGCCTTGGCAACAATCTTCAAGTACGAATTACGTTTGGAAACAGAGTCTTCTTATATTAAAATGCATTCATAACAGCAAGGTGATATTACGGCACAAGTGCAGCATAATTACATTACAGAGCAGACTAATAAGAGATAACAGAGACTAATCTAATATGCGTATACAAACGCGTTATTTATAACAAAAGAAATATAACTGATTCCTAAAGTTTATGCTGATGGAGAACACATAGACCGTTACATCCACAGATCTAGGATCATGGCCGTATTGAAGAGTAAATCTATGAGGAGTGGATGTTTGAATTCGGCTATGGAGCCGTGTATAGATGTTGATTTGTCCCCCGCAACTCAGAAACGGCCATATGAACCTTCACGTGACACGAAACAGAGTCCTGTCACCGTGGGACTCTACGGTTGACTTCCATTTGGACACCTTTGACCGCATCCTCTTTAGATGAATTTGCTCGAGCCAATAGGACACGATCCATGTCCACATCATTTCTGACTTGCCCATGTGGCTCGTTTTTCCTGTAGACACCTGTAACATAGAGTTTCACAAAATGGCTGCGGAAAGTTGCAGCAGCTGCGGAAAGTGGCAAGATTCCGCAGCTAGATGAGCAAAATCTAAATCAAACAGCAGACACAAAAATATAGTTAAAAACCATGTTAGATGCTCTTTTGCAATTAATATACAATGATATTGACAACTTGGGAGGTTCAGGTGGATGAAAAAGGTATAGAAAAGTGTATGGAAAAGATGCAAATTTGAGACTCAACATACCCCCACTGTGAAGGTGTTGCATGTCCTCATGCAACCAAAATTTTGATATTCCTTCCTTAGTTCATATGCCTTGACACTTTAGCCAGCACATCCAATCCTCTCCTCCTCTTCCTTGGTGCTGCCAACATTCTGGGTTTCTTCATTAAGCACCTAAATTTGATATTAACCAGTGCTCTGCTTAACTTCTGGAATTTACTTTTCAATTTCTTGTTCTTCTTCTGCCATATTCCCAGATGTAGCATGGTATTATCATGAATGATTTTGTCCAATTTACCTTGTTCCTTCAATGTCTCATTTTCATTTTTGATGTGTCTATTTAAAAGCTCTAACTCAAAGACTTCCTGTTTTAGTGAATGGAATAAATCATCCTGTACTGTATGAGGCTGAATGGACGAAGTACTGGGACCTGTAGCTTCTTTTTCCAAATATTCTACGTAATCATATACTTCCTGTTGCTTGGGGTCTATTTCAGGTGTCATTTTTATTGGGCTGTCCCCAAAATGCCGTGAAGGGGAGTTATCTTCAAAATCTGGCTGAGAAGGGCTCACATCAACATCTTGCTGAGAATGGGATGGACTATGTTCAATGTCTGACTGAGAATGAAATGAACCAGGTTCACTAACTGATTGAGAGTGAGATGGACTATGGTCAGCTGGGGACTGTTCAGATGTTTCCTCTCCCAAATCAATGAAATGAGGACCCTTCATTTGCATTTTCCTCAATTTCCCCTTAAGTATGCTGCTTCTTCTCACACGCTGTGGTACACTATCCTTTTGTTTTTGTTTTCCTTTCTCTATCTTCTTGGCCATAGATGACTGTTTTTGAAGATAAACTAATCTTTCAGATAACACTTGATGATCTTCTTCAGAAGAAGAAGGAGTTTGATGTATAGCCTCAATAGTTTTTCTCTCTTTTGGTGTTATTGGCTTCTTACCCTTGATTTCTTTCTTCTTCCTCTTTGACAGTCTCTCTTCCCTATCAGTTCTTTCAATTGTAGTAGTAGGAGTATTTTGAATTTCATCAATTTTTCTTTTTCTCCTACTTCTTCTTGCTGTGCTACCTTCAGGAATTTCTTGAGTAGGAGTAATTTGAGTTTCATCATTTATTCTTTTTCTTCTACTCCTTCTTGTGGTACTACCTTCAGGAATTTCCTGAGGTTCCTCAAAGAAATTTCTAATCAGAAATTGTTCCCATGTGTCTTTCTTTTCCTTTAACTCTTTTTCAATCAAAATTTTTACAAGACCGTGGTGATATAGATGTGGTTCTACATCTCTTAAATGCTTCTGAACAGTCATAGACATTTTCTTCAAACTATTTAATAGAAAATATGGGAGATTGAGAGTTTGATTATCTAGAAAATTCATCAGCAATCTGGTGTGGTACATATACATGGACCCAAAACGGCCTTCACAGGTAATGAATTTTTGAACAACTAGCAGCAAAGTAGCCCATTCCTCTTTCAATGCATGAACAGGAATTCCTCTTTTAAAAATAGTTATGTCCATACCTTGGTTTAGTAAGATTGTTCTCCATGCTTCATCACTAATGCTTTTATTCTTAAACCAACACTCACCCTCTTGAAGAAGTTCCGTGGCAGATGCTATAGATGCTTCATTGACCGCAAACTTAAGGTCTCCAATCTCTACTTCCAAGCCATTAAATGACCTTGCGAATGCTTTTGTAACTTCTTTATGATAACCTCTGAATTTCTGGATAAACCGCAGCCACTTTGCTTTCTTCAATATATCCCTTACTTGCGGATATCCCTCCATGAACTTAGGTCCTTCCGGTTCTGCTCTTAGCAATTTACCCATTCTTCTTTCTGCTCTTCACAAATTTTCCTGCGTGAGGGTTCAATGGAAATAGAACGTCTGAATGCACAGAGATGAGCACAATGACTGTGGGTAGATATCAAAGAGTGGGTATACAGATTATAGCGTAATAGAGAACGAAATGGAGTGAACAGAACAGAGAGGGGTTTTCGTGAGCACGACAGAGATACGGCTGTGAGATTAACAGAGTATAACACATCCGGCAGTGTTTTGAAATTTGGTGGCTGCGAAATAAATGTGAGCACGTTTAAACAACGGCTATGGATTTATGCGGCTGTAAGAGTCCGTGGTCAAATCAATTACGTCTCATTGTCACCGGTGGAATATAGGAATATGAGTGAAGATCGGGGGTTTAATTATGAAATCGTTTGAGAATGAATGCGGGAGGATCATGTGGAGATCGTGAAAGGGTTACGGAAGTTGTCAATATAATCATTGCACATAATGGATGGAGCTTATGGTTTAGAACTATATAAAAATGTGTTTTTCTATGCTATTTGAAATGAATTTTACTCATACCTTGGAATCTTTTGCCTTTTCCCTTGGTCTTCAACTAGTTGCTCTTTATTGGTGTCTTGAATGCTCCATGTCTTCATTTTTGATCCTCTCACCTGCATTTTATTTCATGATTATGGAAATAACATCTGACTGTACATTCTTTTGAAAATAGAGTAGTAGCTGCGGAATCTGGTTCTGGCTGCGGAAACAGATGTCAGCTGCGAAAACTGACACAGCTATTATTTGGATGAATGGAGATGAACAGATGACAAATGACCAGATGGAAACGGTCATGAAAAAGAATTTTATTGATGAAATGGAATGAAATAGATAAAATGAAGTGGAATGGAGTGAAATGAAGTGAAATGAAATGGAATGAAGTGGAATGGAATGGAGTGGGTGGTCACAAAACTTGTGAAATGAAAGAGAGAGATTTTTTTTTTTGGAAAATATAGAGTGTCAGGTGTTCCTGATTTTCACCCTATATTTTATGTATAAGAATGCCAATCAGTGATTGGTTTTCAGGCTTATACAATTATTATTATTTTTTTTATTATTATTATTTTTTTTAACTGAAAAGAACAAAAGCTAGGCTGGTGGAGAAGAAGAATTCTTCTGTACCAGTCTGATTGCAGAACTTTCTTGAAACATTTTGACAAAATCCTCTTTTGAGAGTGGCTTATGATAAACTTTCAATCTATGGCCATTCACAATAAGAGGAGTTTGAAACTCATCAATGGTCTTGATTCTTACCACTCCATTGCTAAAGATCTTGTCAATCTCATATGGCCCAAGCCAATGAGTCTGAAATTTTCCTTGAAAATCTTTAAACTTGGAGTCAAATAACAATGCCCAATATCCTTCTTGAAACTTCTTCTCTTTGATATATTTGTCATGCCATTTAGTTCTTTGATATTGAACTAGATCAGTTCTTAGAATTGCTTCTTGTCTGATCTCATCTAGCTCATTCAAGTGCTCCATTCTATGCTTTTGGGCTTCTGATAAGTCCATCCCCAACTGAACTGCTATCTTGAAGGTCTTGACTTGGAACTCAATGGGGAGCAAGACTTCTTTCCCATAAACAAGTTCATAGGGAGAATGTCCTGTTGTATTCCTCCATGTAGTTCTGTAGGCCCACAAGGCTTCTGGAAGCCTTTCTGCCTAATCTCTTCTATGTAGATGAACAGTTTTGGTGATGATACTTTCAAGAACTTTGTTTGTGGACTCCACTTGACCATTTGCTTGTGGATGGTAAGGAGTAGATCTTCTGTGCTTGATTTTGTATTCTTCCATCAACTTCTCCACAAAATTTGATGTGAATTGGCTCCCCTGATCTGTTACAATTTCTCTTGGAACACCAAAGCGAGTAAAAATATCCTCATAAAGAAAATGAACAACTGAATTTTCAGTAGCAGATACTAATGCTTTAGCTTCTACCCATTTAGTAACATAATCAGTACAAACCAATATATACTTCTTTTGCTTAGATGGTGGATTAATAGGTCCGATGAAATCTAAAGCCCATTTTTCAAAGGGTTCAATGAGTACCTGTGTTTGCAATGGCATTTCATTTGAAAGGGTAGGTTTCCCTACTCTTTGGTAGCTGTCACACCTTTTGACATATTGTTTTGCATCTTTGAAAAGGGAAGGCCAATAATATCCTAAAGAGAGGATTTTATAGGCCGTCCTTTTGTCTGCAAAGTGTCCGCCGCATGGTTCATCATGACATGCCTTAAGAATATCAGGCATTTCATCTTCCCTGACACATCTTCTGATCACAAGATCTGGCTCTGTTTTAAACAATTCGTTAGAATCCATGAATATTTTGAACTCTCCTGAATAATTTTTCATTTTTCACTTGGAAATAAATGTGAAGGTAGTTTCCATGTAACCAAATAGTTAGCAATATCTGCATACCAAGGAGTCTTAATAGTTACTCCAAACAAGTATTCATCAGGAAACTTATCCTCTACAGGAGAATCTTCTTTAGTATTTTGAATTCTAGACAAGAAATCAGCTAGTGTATTATGTTTTCCTGGTCTATCCAACACAGTAATATTGAATTCTTGCAAAAGTAAGAGCCATCGCTCACTACGCAATGTGTGAGTTCATTCATTAGTAATAGTGCATAATGATCGGTATGAATAAAAGTTTCATAGCATATTGCATAATGTCTAAACTTATTAATTGCATGAACAACATTCAAGCACTTCTCTTCCAGTCAGGTATGATTCAACTCTCTTGAGTCAGTATAATAAATAGCACCAGGAACTAATCTTTTTGACCCAACACGACTCCTGGGCGTATCCCAAACATCTTTGTTGTGTAACCAGCTCCAAAAAGAGAAGGAAAGAGATATCAATGCCTTAGAAATGAGACACTTCGAGGGGGCAACCTCCAATACATTACATAAATGAACAATTCTTGGATGATACAATTTACAAAAACCTCCTTTCTATATATAGGAGTCCATGGGGCCATAATGTAATCCTAGTGGGCCACAATGTAATCCTAGCCGACCTAACAATAATAATTTAAGGGCACAATAATAACAATATGGGGTTACAGGGGTACAATAATAACAATAAGGGGGGCTACACTAACATAATAAGGGGCTACACTATTAATATAGGGACTTAACATGCCCCTCTCCTTCAAGCAAGTGTTGTCCTCAACGCTTGATTATTTCTTGATGCTTCTGTATAAAATTCTCATCCTCCCATGTGAAATATTCTATAGGAAAGTTCTTCCACTTGCTGAGATACTCTGAAATTGATCGTACTTGTCGAGTTCTTGTTTCTATGACTGCTTCATAACTTCTTTTGATGTGATGTTGATCTTCCTGTTGTTTCATTAAATTCTGCACCAAAGTTGGGTTATCCTTTGAGAGTTGGAGAACTTGTTGTTGATGCTCGATGTGATATTCTACTAATTTATCATCCATATTTGCTATTATTTGATCCTTCAAACCATCCAACTTAGCCTCCATTTCTTCTTTTAAACCATCTATTTCATCTTCAATTTCTCTTCGTAAGATTGAAACTTGTTGCACTTGGTACCGTAATTTTGATATCTCATACTGCAACTCTTCCTCTTCATGCGTCATAGAATAGATTTTTGAGGGATTAATGGGTATGGAATTATTTTTTGGAGGCATTATAGAACCCAATAATGATACAAATTCTTCAATATGCCCTTGGAATCAATTCAACTTGCTTCTTCAAACAAGACTTATGCAATTCGGAAAAAACAATACACACCTTTTTCTTGCGTTTGAGGAGCTCGATATTGAAATTGGATTATCTCTATGATTGTAGCCCTCCAATATTTTAAATTCAGCACTGAAGTATCCCTATGAATTTTCTTTGGAATGCCACAGGTCTGACTTGATTTGGATTCTCCAAGACAAAGTTGTGTCCAATCTCCCACAATGACCTAATTCTGGACTAGTTCAGTAGAGCGAACTTGTAGGACTTGCCACGTGTCACTGTTTCGTCCTTTGTCTCTAAAATTGATATCCAAGAAACTGCAGTCTGTTTACTTGTGGCCACTTTTTACGGCACTCCAATCCAATGCCGAGAGAGAGAGTTATTGAACTTTTCCAACGATCACCTCTTTGAGATGAAATTCAGGAGCTTGAAAAAACACTACATTCCACAGATGATATCTCCGA
The DNA here is from genome assembly GCA_034641835.2 of Pinus albicaulis. Classification (NCBI taxonomy): domain Eukaryota; kingdom Viridiplantae; phylum Streptophyta; class Pinopsida; order Pinales; family Pinaceae; genus Pinus; species Pinus albicaulis. The sequence continues at coordinate 1,509,935,349 of CM076582.1, read as the reverse complement.
AAATACTGTGAACCAAGCTCTGAAATTTTTAGACACTCTTCCTCAGTATTTCAGCTTCGCACCATACGAATTTCAGATTCTGCACCTTTGTAGAAAAAAATTTATAGCGAAAATGCCACGATGACCTGTTTAGGATCTTGAAAAAGGATCTAACTTCCACAGATGATATCTCCGCAAATATTGCGAACCAAGATCTGAAATTTTTAGACAATCTTCCTCAGGATTTCAGCTTCGCACCCTAAAAATTTCAGCTTCTGAAACTTCGTAGAAAAAAATTTATAGCGAAAATGCCACGATGACCTGTTTGGAGCAGCGAAACCCTAGAATCCCAAAGCTCTGATACCAAATGTTGTGTAACCAGCTCTAAAGAGAGAAGAAAAGAGATATTCACGCCTTAGAAATGAGCCACTTCGAGGGGGCAACCTCCAATACATTACATGAATGAACAATTCATGGATGATACAATTTACAAAACCTCCTTTCTATATATAGGAGTCCATGGGGCCATAATGTAATCCTAGTGGGCCACAATGTAATCCTAGCCGACCTAACAATAATAATGTAAGGGCACAATAATAACAATATGGGGGTTACAGGGGTACAATAATAACAATAAAGGGGGCTACACTAACATACTAAGGGGCTACACTATTAATATAGGGACTTAACACATCCGTAGAAATATGGAAAGGGAGTTTCCAATTTGGTCCTCTCAAGATAGGTGCTTCAGATATTCTTGTTTTCAAAGTTTCAAAAGATGATTGACAATCAGGATCCCATTTGAATTCACAATATTTTTTAAGCAATTTGAAGAGTGGAGATGCTATTTTAGTGAAGTTTTCTATAAATCTTCTATAGTAACCAGTAAATCCTAGAAAACTTCTAACATCTCTTTGACAATTTGGAATAGGTAACTTGGAGATGACTTCAACTTTTGATCTATCGACCTTAATCCCATCTCCTGAAATATGATGTCCTAAAACAATCCCTTCAGTAAACATCATAAAGCATTTTTCATGGCTTAATGAAAGGTTTGTTTCTTTACATCTTATGAGAAATTTTTCCAAATTTTCTAATGCCTCTTCAAATGAATTACCATAAGCTGTAAAATCATCCATATAAACCTCTACACAATCATGGATTAGATCAGAAAAAATTCCTAGTACTGCTCTTTGGAATGTTGCTGGTGCATTACATAACCCAAAGGAAGCACTCGGTAGGCAAAAGTTCCCCATGGACAAGTAAATGTGGTCTTATCTTGATCTTCAGGTGCTACCTGAATTTGATTATAGCCACTAAAACCATTCAAAAATGAAAAGTACTTTTTACCTGCTAATGTATCTAATACCTGATCAATAAAAGGCAAAGGAAAGTGATCCTTCAAAGTTGCTTTGTTCAATTCCATGTAATCAATGCATACCCTCCATTTACCATTCTTTTTAGGTACTATAACCAAAGGAGAAACCCATCGGCTATCTGAAATTGGATAAATGAAGTTTACATTGAGTAGTTTTGGAGCTCTTCTTTCACTATCTCCCTAAGATTTGGATTCATCCTTCTTTGAGGTTGTCTGATTGGTCTACTGTTTTCCTCAATATAGATATGATAGATGCAAGTCTTAGGATCAATACCTTTCATGTCAGTATACTCCCATGCAAATGCAGTAGAATGTTTTTGCAAGATTTTGGTTAGTTCTTCTTGTTGTGACTTTTCCAAATGTTTGTTGATGTTCAATGTTTTTCCTGAAAAAATCTCAATAGTAGAACTACCAAAATCTTCCATAGAGTAAAGAGACATTTGTCTTGATGATAAATATTCTATGTCAGATTCCAACTGAAATTGTGTGGGGTCATATTCTGAAGATGTCTCAAAATTTTCTAATGTGTTCGGAATTTGACTATCCTCACTGATTTCAGAAATGGTAAAGACAGGTTGTATAATGTCCTCATCATCGACCCATTCATTGTCTCCTACTTCTGTGATTGCTTTTGCTAGAGGATACAAATTGAATTTCTTTGTCGAATTACCATTAGAAATGTACATATCCCCAGATCTACAACTAATAAAAGCATCAGCTGTGGCTAGCCAAGGTCTTCCTAAGATAAGTGGGTGCCCTCCTAGATTACTTTTGGGAGTCAAAATCATAAAATCTACTGGATATTCCCAAGAATCTAAGGAGACTGAAATATCTTCTAATACACCATTTGGTTTAATAATGGATCGATCTGCAAGTTGCAGTAAAGTAGGTGTAAAAAGAAGGTTAGGAAGTTTTAGCTGGTCCATAGTCTATCTACTCATAATGTTGATAGCAGCCCCTAAGTCAATCAATGTGTTTGGAATTTCTATCCCATTTATATGTGTCTTGACAATTGGACTTCCTGGATCTACATATTTCTGCATGGTAATTTTTCCCATCATAATATTTGCAATCTTTCCTACCAGGTGGATTCTTCTTGTGTCTTTTAGTTTCCTTCCTGGTCTTTTGAAACTCAACTCCTTTATTGTTTTTGCTAGAATAGGAATCTCTCGAATGGCTTGTAGCAAGGGAATCTTGATACAAACATTCTTCAAGTCATCTAGAAAGTCATAGTTAGGCAACAAGATTTTTTTTTCCACCCCCTTGTCAATTTGTAGTCTTTCAGGAAAAGGAGGTGTAGATGAAGATGCAGGTTGCTCAACTATAGGAGTTGTGGGTGTTGACTTTTCTTTTTCTTTTTGAATATTTGAATTTTGAAGAGATGCTTCCTCAGAACCCTTATTGACTTGAAGAGAATCCTCCTCAGAGGTATCTTTCTCTTGAATATCTATAGAAGGTTTTTCTAAAACTCTACCAGATCTGAGTTGTACATCGTTGAGAGGAACAATCATATAGGTAGGAAATTGTTGTCCTTCTACCATGTAAGTATTCTGAGGATTTTTATTGTTAGGATTTGGAAATGGCTGAGATGGAAGTTGATTTGTCTTTTGTTGGTATGGGAGCATGAGTTGAGGATTTGGATTTTGTTGAGAAGGTTGTTGTTGTGGAAATGGCAATGAAAGTTGTGGGTTTGGGTTTGGAAGTTGTGGAGCTTGTTGGTTTTGAAAAGATGGAGGATATTGATAAAATTGAGCAAATCTCCCATAAGGATTTTGCATCCCTTGTACCCATGGCTGATATGGATTTTGATGTTGGGGCCCAGGTTGTTGCCAAGGATTCCAATTTGGTGGGGTTTGAAGATTCATAGGGTTGTTAAACCCTTGAGTTTGTTGTCCCTGCCAAGGTCTTCTTGCAACAAAATAGAGAGATTCTACTGAATTTGGGTCTTCTTGAAAGACAGCTTTGAGTCCAAGAATTGAAGGACAATCCTTGATCTCATGATTCTCTGAGCAAATCATACATGTTTCTACAACTTTTACATCCAAGGGACATTCCCTTAAAGCATGTTTCTTCCTACATTTCGGACAAAAGATGGCTAAAGCGTCTATTTCTGCTTTCTACTTGCTTTGGATTTTAAGGGTGTCTATTTGTTCACTAAGTCTCCCTAAGATATCAGTTTTGAATTCATCAAGCATGTTACCAATCTCTGCCCTACTTACTGATCCAGTTGCAGATTTGTTAGCCCTAATAAGAGAAGGATCCCTAGGCCCTTTTCCTGTTTTAGATTTTCCTCTTGAGAGATGGACACACAGTTCTGTTATGTCACAAAGTGGAAGTTGAGAAATGTCTCCTTTCCCCATCATGTTTAAAATATCTATCCATTCATCTCTAATGGCTTTTAATATGAGGGCTTTAAAGGTTTCATCATCTAAGTTGCTCATCTTTTCTCTTTTCAAGTTGTATTGAAATCTTTCAAGTAAATCTTCCAAATTTTCATCTTCTTTTTGCATCATTTTGAATACCTCATCCTTGTGATTGTTGGGCATACAATAGTCCAAGTATCTATCCAAAAATGTTTGTTTCATATCATTCCAAGTCATAATAGATTGAGTGGCTAATCCCATGAACCATTTCAAAGCAGCTCCCTTCAAAGTTGAAGGAAACAGTTTGAGTTTTTGAGAGTCTTCCATATAGTCATAGGTTCGGCACACGAATTCAAACTCAAACAGAAATGTTTCAGGATCCTCACTTCGCAATCCATAAAAGTTAGGGAGAACAGATGGTGAGATATTTTTCATCGTTGTATGAGTTTCCTCATCAACTATAGGGAATCCAAACAAGTTGTATCCTTCCCTATTTCTACCATTATTTCCTTCACCATTGTTGTCTCCATTGTTTCCTCCTCTTCTACCTCTACCTCTACCTCCATCTATTACTTCCTCTGCCATGATAGTTTCTTTAGAGTCCTTAAAGTCCTCTAGTTCTTCTATCAAGGGAGGATGAGAGAGAGTCTCTTTATTTTCTAAATGGGATTTGGTAGGTGGTATAGGAGAATCCTCTAATTCAGCTGCTCCTTGAATTCCAAAAATCTTAAGGCTAGGGGTAGATGGTGGTGAATCTTGTCTATGCCTTGAAGAAGATGGAGTTGTGAAAATCGAACTCTTGGCTTTAGCTATAAACCTTCCCCTAGAATCTCTTTCTCTATGCATGTCATTTTTATTATATATATATATATATATATATATATATATATATATATATATATATATATATATATATATATATATATATATATATATATATATATATATATATATATATATATATATATATTAAAGTTGGGCTAATAATTCTCTTTCTGATCTTCCAGGTCACACTAGGTGCAAGAAGAGAGCATACTTAAGAAATTACTAAACCAATAACTCTATTTTCTGATCCTCCAGATCACACTAGGTGCAAGAGGAGAGCATACTTCAAGAAGTTATCAAGTTTTCCCTTCTTTTATTATTGTTTTTTTTTTTTCAAGAAATTGGCTACCTATTTACACTTCCCCGGCAACGGCGCCAAAATGTTTGGTCAATTTAGTGTGTCCTAAATTGCTGCATTTAATTTGTCAATCCGGGATTCGTAAGATGATGAAGTGTGGCGCACTATATGTGCAAGACAACCTATTTCTTAACTTTTTGTCGTTTTTGGTTTTCTAAGGTGAGATGGAAATTCTAAAATAAAAACAAGTATGGTTATGTTTGTTCAAGGAAATGATATCCTCTATAATTATTTACCAACTTGAAACTTAAAAATGAATTTGAAACTTACAATGACAAAACTTGAAAGGAAATGAAAATGTGTTGCTGAAATGAAAATGTACTGCTAGTCTAATAAATCAAAACAATGAACTATTGAGCATGAAAACCAAACTATTCTTGTTGATGTCTAAACACAAAAGAAACTATGCTTAAAGAAATCCAAAATTGCATCAAAGTAAATCTAAATCAAATTACATCAACTTGTCTTCTGATCCCTCATCATTAGTCCAGCTATGATTTTCGGAAGTAACCATAAACAACTTGAGTAACTGATATCTAACTTGGAGAAAGTAAACTAATATCAAACCACACATTCATAATTCAATCCCTCACCATCAGTCCAGCTGTGGCTTTCGGAGGTAACTGAAGATGTCATGCACAATTTAATATTTCTAACTTGCAGAAAGGAAACTAATATCAAACTACACATTTCATAATACAATCCCTCACCATCAGTCCAGCTATGGCTTTCGGAGGCAACTGAAGATGTTATGAGCAGTTTAATATATCTAAATTTGCAGAAAGGAAACTAATACCAAACTACACATTTCATAATACAATCCCTCACCATCAGTCCAGTTGTGGCTTTCGGAGGCAACTGAAGATGTTATGAGCAGTTCAATATATCTAAATTTAACTACTGAAGCAAATGAGCAAAACTGAATTAAACAAAGCAGTACTGAAATTAAACAGAAACTAAGAAAAACAAATTAGCAGTAGAACAATGTTAATTCCATGTCATTAGTCAAAAAGTTATGCAAATGCCCGTGCTGCCTATTTATAACCTGAAACAAGAACACTGATCAGTTATCAATAATGTAAAACATGAAAGACATAAGTAAAATGGAAAGCATGAAAGATTATAAACAGAAATGAAGCATATATACCATGAAAGATGCAATGTATAAACATGTGAATGGATTATGGCACAATGAGCTTTAAAGAAATAAAACAAGAACTATACAATAATGCACATAACCTTGGCGAGTGCAGGGGCCCTCTACACCAGCCTTGGCAACAATCTTCAAGTACGAATTACGTTTGGAAATAGAGTCTTCTTATATTAATCACAGTCCTTAACGACAAGGTATTTATTTTGATGAAACAATTTGTCTGAAGCGGACTAATAGAGATAAGAGACTAATGTATCGCGTATGCCTTAGCGTTATTTATAACAAAGTATAACTAATTCCACAAGTTTATGTTGATGGAAGTACCATTAGGCCGTTAGATCCACCGGATCTAGGACAAGCGTGTGATAAATCTGAAGTGGATGTTTGAATTCGGCTATGGAGCCGTGTACAGATGTTGATTTGTCCTCCGAAACATAGAAACGACCATATGAACCTTCATGTGACACGAAATAGAGTCCTGTCACCGTGGGACTCTACGGTTGACTTCCATTTGGACACCTTCGACCGCAGCCTCTTTAGATGGATTTTCTCGAGCCAATAGGACATGATCCATGTCCACATCATTTCAGACTTGCCCATGTGGCTCGTTTTTCCTGTAGACACCTGTAACATAGAGTTTCACAAAATGGTACGAAGGATTCTGCGGCGCTGCCGGAAATATTTTGATTAAAGCAGATGAGCAAATCTAATCAGCTTGACGGAACAAAATATAGTTAAAAACCATGTTAGATGCTCTTTTGCAATTAATATACAATGATATTGACAACTTGGGAGGTTCAGGTGAGTGAAAAAGGTATAGAAAAGTGTATGGAAAAGATGCAGATTTGAGACTCAACAATATGATTTTCCAAATATCTCAGTTTGAAAATTAGATGAATGTATAGATCTAACTGGCTTCTACAGGTTGGTTCCTATACAGATATGATGGTTGTGCCTCTAGAAAAGTTTGGGCTTGTATATCTGAGGGGTTTTGGGCCTCTTGTGAGTTGGTGCCCATAAAATTTCATGTAATCATAAGTTGAGGCTTATAATTTCATCATAAACAAAACAAACTTTACAGAATCCTCCCATATGGGCTTCCACATTAAATATTTGTGTAAAAATGTCATGTGAATGGTGATTTTTTATTATGTTGATTTCATTTGATAAAATAACTAAGTAAATAAGTGTAAAATTGCATAATATTGATTCGCCCCCCTCTAAATATTATTTTATTCCCAATAGAATATGCCTAAATTAGTTGTAGGGCTAGTAATATAACCATCAATAACGAGAAATACCAAAGCTTAAATTGTACTTCCCTCCTGCTCAACCCTTGGTTGAATCATATTTTCCTATTTAGGTATAAGATGAAGAAGAATAAAAAACCATCCTTACATCATCTTATTATGTTTGTATTATTGAAAGGGCTCTTAGCAACAAACAAGTTGATGATTATAGTTTAATTTCTGATTTTCTACAAAATCAATATCCTAATATTATGAGAAATGATGGTATAAATAGTGGGAAAACTCTAGGGAAACCTATCATCTCAAGAGAAAATGAGTGGGTAGAAGTAATCACTACTATATATGAAAATAATAAACCCAAAATAGTTGAAATATGACCCTCCAATCTATTAAAATTTAGAATGTCTCTTACTCCTAATGAAGAACAAGCTTTAGTCGCTATTTTGAAAAATCATATTGATAATTTTGTATGGGATTATAAGGGGATGAAGGGAACCCATCCATCTATTTGTACTAATCATATTTATATTAAACAATATCATAAACCCATTTTCTAATCTCAAAAAAGGATGAACCTTGCATTAAAAGACATTGTTAATGAATAATTTTAAAAACTCTTAGATGTTGGGTTCATTTATCTTATTTCTGAAAGTGAGTGGGTATCGACTTTGGTAATTGTTCCGAAGAAAAATGGAAAGTGGAGAATATATGTGGATTATCAGGAATTAAATAAATCCAGTAGGAAGGACCACTTTCCTCTACCTTTCATTGATTAAATTTTATATGTTTTAAATAAAGGAAGTTCTTCTCATTCTTAGATGGGTTTAATAGTTGCAACCAAATTCATATCAGTGTAGAAGATCAAGAAAAAAATTGTTTTACTCGTCCCTAGGGAACATTTTCTTATAAATTTCTTCCCTTTGGGTTATGTAACTCCTTAGTCACATATCAAAGAGCAATGCTTAGCATATTTTTTGATCTTATCTATGACACCATAGATATTTATATAGATCAATTTACATCATATGGTGATACCTTTTAGGAAGCTCCCACCAACCTTGACAAGGTTCTCTATATTTGTGGAGAAATGAATCTCTCATATTATGATAGAAGGTGTTGTATTAGGGAATTACCTATCCTTAAAATGAATTGAGATATATCCAAGCAAAGCGGACAACATCAAACACCTTCATGTCCTATGAAAGCAAAACGGTGTTCAAAATTTCCATGGCCATACATGATAATATAAGAGGTTTATTAAAGATTTGAACAATAATTCCTCTCCTCTATTTTCCTTGTTGGTCAAGGATTCAAAATTTTTCTGGTCATCCAAGTGTCAAGAAGCTTTTGATTGCATTAAGGAAAAAATAATTTTAACACATGTCCTACGAGTCCCTAATTGGACTTTGCCTTTCCACGTTCACACTGATGATTTAGAAATAGCAATAGGGACAATGCTTGGGTAACCATAAGATGAGATTCCTTATGCAACTTATTTTATTATTAAGAAATTTTCAAATGTATAATTGAATTACATTGCAAGTGAAAAGTAATTTAGTGTTGTCTTTCAATCTTTCATGATAGTAATTATATCACTATCATGTTTTTGTATGGGAAGATAATGATGATCTCCAATAAGTTACTGAATAATCCTAATGATAATGATGGGATTATCATATGGCTATTATTATTGCAACAATTTTATCTAACAATAATTGATAAACTTGGGAAAGAGAATGTTGTTAGAAATTTATTGTCCAAACTAACTATTTTTTGCAAATGAAAGCATTGCAAATCAACACTTTCTAGATGAACATCTCTCTTCCATATGAGCATATACTCAGTTTTTTGATATAGACCTTAGATGAAAAATTATTTTAAAAGTTCCCTTGAAATTTTCATGTACATAAAATGTAAAACAATCGAAATCCTTTAAATTTAAAAAGAGGTACATGTATATATTTTGGACGGAAAAAAAAAAACTATATATATATATATTATATTGTTGGCTTATCTCCTTATAGGTTTACTCAAATTTCAAGTGTAGACACTCGTTGGATGTGAAATTAAATTCCACATCCAACGAGTACCCATTGTGCATACTTTTGATAATACCCACATTGATAAAAAAAATGAAGACACATTAAAAAAATGTGTTGAACACGTTTTTTTAATGTATCTTCAATTTTTATCAATGTGGGTATTCTCATCAGTATGCACAATGGGTGCTCGTTGGATGTGGAATTTAATTATGTATCCAACGAGTGTCTACACTTGAAAATTGAGTAAACCTAAGGAGATAAGCCAAAAATACAACTAAAAAAAAATAGTTTTCTTCTTTTCCCTCCAAAATTTATAACTCTTATTTTATTATTTTCCTATTATTTTAATAATTTTCCTTAGGAGGCCACTTTTAGGTTGAAATTTCCTCTAATGCAACTTCTTGAATACTAGGAATCTCCCTCCTCATATAACCTACAACGAGTGTTGCAAGATAATCAAGTAGAGCACCTCATACACATGGATTATAGTTGTAATAGCCCCAGGGTTAAAATCTCATGTGTTAAGAGATAATAAAGGTAAAATAAGACCACTGGCAAGGGCACTTATTCCAAGCTGAAGTTTGGGAAAAATATCTTAGTGGGAATCACTTGTTGTGTTTTATGGCTAAAGGAAATTGGAAAAGGAAATGGTTCAGGCTTTGGAAAGGAAAAAAGGTATTTTTGGCACATTATTTATGAAAATAATGGAAATTAGGAGAAACGGAAGCTGAAAGGTCACAGGTTGCATGTAAGGATGAAAATGAAGGAAAATAATGGAAAATTGAAGAAATTAGAGGCCTCATAAATAAAAATACCTCAGAGCATCAGTTGGAAATATTTTTGCTAGTTTTTTTTTTTAGTTTAGTGTTAGAATTAGTCTCAGAAAGGGAAAAGTACCAAAATGAGAAAGAAAGCAAGCAAGGAAATGAAAAAAAATGAAGGACAAGGAAAAAAAATGAAGGCAAGGATCAAGCAGCTTCAACGGGAATACTTGTAGGTAAAAAATTACATGTGTGATTTCCTAGTTGGTTTTGACATGCATGGTATGTGCATGTTGGTCTATGGTTATTTTTTTGTCATTGGCATGGATTTTGCCGGACTTTGACAGTGGATTTTAGCCTAGCCTTGCCATTTCCGGATAGCCATGGTGTGATGGGATTGTTCTTAGTTTTGAGCTTTGGATTACAGGATGGTTTCAGAATCCAGGGTGAGGTGGTCTCAGGAAAATTCCAAAAGGATTAGGAATCCCTTGACCAATAAAGACGGGATACACGATAAATCCTGAGGGTCGATATGAGAAAAATCCACAAGGATGGTGAAGAAATTCTGAGGCATCCAAGCTTGGTTCGGTTTTTTTATCTCAACACCTATTTAGGTGTGATCACAGTATGGAGAGGGTGGAGGTGGTTTAACCTTTGGATTCCATTAGTTTTCTTTGGATTTTTTTATCCCATGAGATCCCACATTCATTCTTGGAATATGGCGCGGGGGTTATTGGTTGAAGAGAGATTTGGCTCAGCTGATCTAGGGTCAGGTGGAACATGTAAGTTCCAAACCCAGTAGGTATTTTCCTTTGTTTAATAAAACTAAGTCCTCTTTCTTTTGGTAATAAAATGTACTGGTTATTATGTAGCTTTAATGGCTATTCTCTTATTTTTATTTATCTTGTTATATGCTGGTTATAAGCATGGTTTTATGAAAAATCTTAGTCATGGCTATTTTCATGTTTTCACTCTTAACTGAATAAGTAATGAATGCAAGACCTAATTGATCTTAATACAAGTACTAATGAAAGAAGGTAGTGACCCTTCTTGTTAAACCTCACATGAGTTTTCAATCCCTCATGTTTAGACTTGCATTCATGACCTGCAGGTTTCATGTCTACCAAGTGTTTGATAGAATGTCAGTCTCGGTTAGGGATGGTCAGGTCAAGTCCCAGTTTCAGTTTTTGGTTTACAAGGATTGTATTCATGTATTTTATGAGTTCTGAAAGGTTCATATATTTCTGGGTAGAGTCCTAGCCCCAACCCTGGAAAATATCCTTAATTTTCACAATCACATGCACAACACTGGCAAAAAAAGGCCACAATCGCACTAATGCAGGCCTATGGGAGAAATTGAGAACCCATAGTCACTTAGATGCCTTGGCAAGGGAGGGACTGGGGCTCTTTGTCAAGGGAGCGATTGGGGCTCTAAGTCAGGAAAAAGATGAGTTTTCAGAGGGTTTGGATATTTGGAGGGGTTGGGTTACTCTTGGACGTCTTGTGGCACCTGAGGGAATTAAGTAAGGTCTTGTTGTGTCGACTCCATTTCCTTAAAGTCGTCTAGGAGATTGATTCATATCATAGTGAACCTTAGCTCATGTTTATCCTGGAAAAGCCAGTGAAAGTGGGTAAATGTGGGAGGAAGTGATACAAGGTGGTAAAGAGAGTGGATTACACTCTCTTTGGGTCATATCTGATACCACAGGGTGGTATTAGAGTGTTGTTTCACTCTCTTTGAGTCATATCTAATACCACAAGGTGGTATCAGAGTGGGTTGTGCTCTCTTTGGGACATATCTAATACCACATGGTGGTATTAGAGCATTGTTTCACTCTTTTTGGGTAAGGACTGATTTTTTTAAGGTTATGGTTGTCATGCATGGGATCATGGTATACGATTAGTATGGCCATGAATGGGATCATGGTAAATGATTAGTATGGCCATGCATGATGTTGTTTGCATATTATGTTATTACATGGATATGTTTATGATTATACATGTACATGATAATGTGGATTTATATTGCAGATGAGATAAGCCTCCCTTGAACATCACGAACATATGGATTTGCTTTTGGTATCTATTTGGTTCATCTAAAATGGTATACTTTCAAGAAGAAGACTATCGAAGATGAAAATAAAAATGGTAGACTATATTTCTCGTGACTCTCCCTACATATTAGTTGGGGATCAAGGAGAAGAGTATTCTCCTGGTATAGCAAATACATTTAGAAGCTTGATGGAAGATATCAGAAGTTGCAACGAATACAATGATAGGTTGGTTGAGGCTCAAGAAAGGCCTGCAATGGCTCAGGATAAGCAAGTAGAGGTTAATGCAACAATCCTTCAAAGCTTGTCATATTTACATAAAGAGGGACATATGAGAATCATTCAAGAGTAGTAAGAGAAAAAAAATGGAGCCTATGGTAACAGATCTCAGTCCAGTTATAGATTGTACATAGGGGACATAGTTAGAAGTGGCAGATAACTAGATACATGTGAGAGAAGGGATGGTATGTATGTGCATAATTATATTTTCTCATCCAAGAGACATAATCACAATCATCACCATCATCATCCTTATAGGAGGAGGGAGTATTTTCCTGAAGATTTCAAGAAAGTGAAGCCTCCTACATTTTATGGAGAGAAGAAGAAGCCAAAAGTTGCAGAGGCATGGTTGCCTGGAATGAAGAATTTTTTTAGCTTGAATAATTATTTAGAAAACATGAAAAATAATATAGCCACCTTCCATCTTAAATGGAAAGTAGATTTCTGGTGGGAATATGTAAAGAATGTCAAGAGAATTCGAGAGGAAGATTTGATTTGGGATGTCTTCGAGAGGATGTCTGGTCTAGTGTTGACCAGGTACATCAATGATCCTATGAGCTGCATATACAAGGTAAGGTCGGCCTCATCATCCTCAGGCGTGTCTATCTTCTTCCAGATTGTAATCGTTGGTGTATCCATGGGTCTACAGTCCTCCATCTTAAACCTCTTTAGGATATTTGTATTATATCTTCCTTCCCTAAGGAACTTTTCTCCTTTCTACTGCGAGACCTCCAAACCAAGAAAATAGTGCATCTACCCCAAATCCTTCATGTCGAATTCGGTAGCCATATTCTCCTTGTAGTATTTGATGAGCGTAAATGATCTAGTCAAGAACATATCATCTACATATAATACCATAATTAGTGCCTCATCCCCTACTCTCAGATAGTAGAGGTTGTGATTTGCGTCACTCTTGAAAAATCCCATCTTCTGCAGGTAGCTATCAATTCGCCCATACCATGCTTTGGGGACGTGCTTCAGTCCGTACAAGGATTTCTTAAGCATGCATACATGATTCTTCTTCTCATGTGTCTCAAAGCCCTCTGGTTTTTCTATGTACACTTCCTCTTCTATCACCCCATTCAAGAACGTTTTCTTGACATCCATATGGTGAATCTCCCATGCCATTTGTGCTGCAAGAGAGATGACGGATCTTATTGAAGTGTATCAAGATACAGGGGAAAAGGTGTCTTCATAATCAATATATTTCTTTTGTGCATACCCCTTAGCCACAAATATGACCTTGAACTTCTTTATGCTGCCATCTACAGGATACTTGATCTTGTAGATCCACCTTGATCCTACAACCGATTTGTTCTGCGGTCTAGGGACTACTTCCCACACTTCATTTTTCATGATTCAGTTGTACTCCTCCACCATGGCATCTACCCACACCTGATGTTGAGCTTCCTCCTAAAAACTAGAGGGTTCTCCAACACCAGTGCTTGGTACTTGCCAGGTTTCCTGCATTCCCTCTTCTCATATCTCAGGGCTCCAACAAATTCCTCTGCATCCCTCAGAGTCTTTTGGATCTCTCTGCTCGTTCTTCCACTAGTTTTGGGTGGATTTACCTGCTCTCCTGCTTGCTCTTATTTGAAATAAATTTCCTCAGAATCCTCGTGTCGTGGAGAGGCACTCGAGCCATCCTATGTAGGTCATTATGGTTGTACTAGTGGATCCTCCTCAACCTGCGTATTTGTGGCCATTTCCGGGGATCTCCTAAAGGCTCTCTCCTCCATGAATTTGATATCCCACCTTAATATGATCTTCCTATTTTCTGGAATATATATGCGATATTCCTTTGCATTTTCATTATATCCCACAAGATAACCCTTCTCCTCAGTCCTATACAATTTCTTCCTCTTCTCATCAGGTACGTGGAAATACGCTATACTACCAAATATCTTGAAGTGGCTCACCTCAGCCTTTCTGTCAGTGAACACACTCTCAGGAGTCACTTTCCCCAATTCTCTATGAGGCACCCTGTTCTTCACATACATTTTTTTATTGTGGGCTTCTGCCCTCGCGGCTTCCACAATGGTCTTGTTCTTCCTTTCTACAACTCCATTCTCTCTGGATTGTATGGACTTGTCCATTCTCGCTTGATGCCTTCTGTTACGCAGAAACTTGTTAAGTATTTATCAATATAATTTCCACCACTATCTGATTGCAGCTTCTTGATCCTCTTTTCGATTAATTTTTCTACCAAATCCTTGAATTCTTTGAATCTCTCAAAGACTTCATCTTTGGTTTTGAGAAAGTAGATCCATGTTTTCCAGGAATGGTCATCAATAAAGGTAGAAAAATACTTTGCACCACTGAGAGCATTCGTGGACATTGGTCCACAGATGTTTGAGTGTATCAACTCCAATACACTCTTGGCCCTATTGCTACTTCTTGGAAAAAATTTCTTGGCATAATTCCCTAGTACACACCCCCTGCAGACATAGTATTTCCTAGTGTTGAGTTCTGGAGCTCCCATGATAGTCTTCTTGAGGATATTTAAGGCTCCATGATGTAAATGCCCCATTCTTCTGTGCCATAACTCATTCAGGTATCTTTCATCTGTAATGTCAATTAGTGTCGTTGGGGACTCGAGCTGTAGGCTATACAGTTTATGTCTTCTTACTCGAATTTGCGCCTTCCTTTTCTAGCTAGGATGTTTGACATAAACCTTATTTCCAATAAAGTATACATCATAACCCTTATTCTAAATCTGAGACACCAAGAGTAAGTTCATCCCCAATCTCAGTACATGTAATACATTTGTGGCCCAAAGCTTGTTACCATATCTTGTCTGAAATATTATGGTCCAATAAAGCATACATCATAACCCTTATTCTAAAGCTGATACACCAAGAGTAATTTCATCCCCAATCTCGGTACATGTAATACATTTGTGGCTTGAAGCTTGTTACCAGCTCTTTTCTGAAATATTATGGTCCCTCTTCCAACGGGGATACACTTGGCCTTGTTTCCCATCATAATCTGAAAATTGATCTACTCTTCTTGGTAGCTCGAGAAGCATTCTCAAACTCTCGTCATTCGAGCATATGCTCCAGTATCAATATACCAAACACCTGGACAGGTCGTGCTTGACACACAAGCAAAATCCTCTTCTAGTCTAGATGCCAGAACTGAGATGTCATGATCCCTTTGTTTCTCCATATGTACTGGAGGACTGCATGAATCCTTTCAAGCTACTATTGCAACTATGTCGGCTCTTGATTTCATTGCAGAACCTCTTTTTCTGTCTTTTTCCTTTTTCTCTGATACCGTGTGAAATTTTCAACCTGAAAATACTACTATAGTGATTGATTTATTTCGCCTACTTATTTATGATCATTTATTCACATATGCTTCAGTAAATATTGAAATAAATATAGCTACAGTATTCACTTTAATCAAAAATAAAAAGAACAAATAGAACACATATAACACAATAGAAACAACCACATGAACAGTTATTTTTGGAAAATTTTCCTGCGAAAAACCCAATGTTGGAAAACTGGTGCAACAAATGAGGGTTTATATTACTCTTCAGCAATGAAAGTTATTTTACAGATAATATGATGAGAATATTATTTAGCATACACCTAAGATGAGTTTCCCGAGCACTCTAAAAAATTCCCAGCACGCGGTAGGTAGTGCTCCTCCCTCTGTGTCACTCTGTGTGGCCCCTCTACGTCACTCTTTGTGGCCCTCTGTGTAGTCACTACGATGGACCGTGTCACTCTATGTGGAGGTTCAGTGATGATGCTCAGTTTTTCCTCCTCTTCGTCTTCCTTCTACCTTCTTCTGTCACTGCTAACTTCTCCCTTCTCCTTCTGTCTCTGCAACCTAGCCTCTACAACCTCACCCTCTGAAATTGAATTCTCTTACTTCAGAATCTATTTCCTTTGGGTACTAAGAGTGTGCTCGGCTTACTTTCCAAATGACCCTCAAGCCTTCTCTTATAGTATTCTCATTAATGAATCAACGACCCAGATTATATCCTTAATCAATGGCTCAAATTAAAATATGACTTAATCTTCGTTTTCTAGAAGATTCACACTATGATTTATTAATACCCTTTAATTATTTAATTTCCCTAAGTTTAGACTTAGGGATCACTTTAAAATAATTAATTATTTTAATAAATCATGATCCGAGTGGAATTTCCACAAATGATTTTTGGGTTCTCTGGAATACTGATGTCCAAGCCTCTTCCCAAAATATGAGACTTGGAACACTTTCCAATGCTAAAAATCCAACAGCCTAACCCTCTCAAATGATCTAGTATAAATAGGTGAATGAGAGGTCTCTGGAGGATGAATGTAGATGCTCATATTGACGAGAAGTTAGAGAAACTTCTGATGGATGAGTCCTGGTCAAATCGAATCAGTGAGTACTCGAGGTGAACTCCTAGGGAATGGGAAACTCCAAAAACCGTTTTCACAATTATGAGATTTTTATCAATTATATCAATTATGAAATAATTATTATCTCATAATTATAATATTTTGGCAAAATAATTATGAGAAATTTCTCAATTATGTAATTTCACGCTTTATCATGGGATAAATCTCACATAAGTAAAAGAAAAGGTGAAAAGGGATGCATTTTAGCCAAACAACTTAGGTAAATTGATATTGGGTTTCTCTCACTATAATGGAGTGGAAAATAGGGTTATAACATGAGCTTCGATTTCAAGACTTATATAGAGATCACAACTTATGATGGCTATGATCATCTAGATAGTCATCTAGTCATGGGTCCACAAATTTCATCTGTGGGTGTGTCTTTTGATCATTATACATGTTATGTCAGCTTATGTGTTGAGTATGGGTATACCCCCCTTAACAAAAATGTAGAAATTATACAAACATATGTATATCAATGGATTCAATCTAATCATGTGATCTACTAAAGCAAGACACTGAATCCTTCTACAAATCAATTGTGGAAAATAAACATGATCGCCAATCACAAAAAGGAAAGAAAGAAGCAAATCAAACCACAACACAGATATTTTCTTGGGGAAAGCTTACTGCTCAAAACCCCTCTATCTTCTATTTTATATTCACCATGGAATCATGAAACAATTACAATGCACTATTATCACAAGATTCTCCTGCACTCTCATAACTGTCTCACACTGACCTGGAAAAAATCGACTAACACTTAACCAATTTCCTGCCTCTAATCATCCTACCTTTCTTGTGCAATTCATGTGGAATGAAATCCCTATTCTTTAGGAATTTCAGCCTTCCAAAATTGCACAATGCTCATGGGTGATCCAATGGATTTCTTGCTGCATGCAGGTAGCCTACTAATGATACAACTGATAGTTAACATCCCTTTAACCTTTGTCTCAATTGGGTCTCCACTGGAACTGACATGCGTGTAGCTATTAATAGTAAATCATCAGTTGCATGGAAAATCACTACATGTGAATTAAATCTAATTTAATTCACTTGATCTCTCACTAGTGCAACAAACATTTACAAGTAGTTCAACTGAATTTATCTCAATAAATTGAGTTAACTGATTTCTCATGCATTAAACTAATGCACTAACTGCAACTTGGACTCAAAAACTAATAGAATCAATCTGCATGCCTCACCAACCACCCTCAACTCGAAATTTGTGAGCTAATTGATTCTATCACACTCAGTTAACTATTACAGGTGTTTATGAGATAAGATTACGATTTATTGTGCAATTTATTTAAGGGATAAATAAATTTGACACACATTTCTTCTTATTTAATTAAGAAATAATTAAATCATAAGCCTCCATGGTAGTGATTTCTGGATGCCAATTTCATTGTTTCTTGTTTCAAATTTATTGTAAGAGATGAAGCTCGCCAGTTGTTCTTGATCCTGACTTGTCACAAGGTAGAGCACTTCAGTCATCAGTAATCATTTATGAATTTTCGCTTTAGGGGGTAATCTATTATATGCCATTTTGTCACATCCACTCATTAGGCCTCCTAATAGGATCAATCAACATCCTATTCCCCATTGTCAACTTCATTACACAAAGCCCTAAGTGAAAATCATGTTGAAATTTGCAACAAGAAATAGTGAAATTGGCATCTAGAAACAACACACACACTAGTGTGGGATCACAGGTCACACAGTGATGGATCCTAGTGACACATTAGTGTGCAACCAATCTTTAAATAAATTAGAAATTTAATTGTAATCTTATCTCATAACAACTTGTAATAGCTAACTAAGTGTGATATACTTAGTTATCTCAAGAATTTAGAGTTAAGGGTCAAAGGATAGGCATGTAGATTGATTCTATTATTGACGGGGTCCAATTGCAGTTGTAGCACTAATGTAGTGTGAGTGGGATCAGTTAACTCACATTAATTGAGTTAAAATCAGTTTAACTAGTTCTAACTATTTGATGAGCTAGTGGAAGATCAAGTAAATTATAATAGATTTAATTCACTAGTAGTGATCTACCAAGTAACTGATGATTCACTATTTGTAGTTGCATGCATGCTAATTCTGGTGGAGACCTATTTGAGAAAAAGGTTCAAGGCAAGTAAACTATCAGTTGTATTTTTAGCAGTTTTGGAAGGTTTGATTTCCTAATTAATAGGTATTTAATTCTCTTATAATTGCACAAGCAAGGCAGGCTGAGCAGAGGTGGGAAATTAGCTAAGTGTTGTTTGATTTTGTCTGGATCAGTGTCAGACAATTGGTAGAGTGTATGAGGTTGTGGTGAGCACACATGCATTGTATTGTTTCATGATTCCTTGGTTCATTATACAATAGAGATAAAGGGGTTTTGAGCAGCAAGCTTTCCCCAAGAAAAATATTTGTGTTGTGGATTGTGTTAGTCATCAGTAATTTTTGATATTTATAGATGACTAAATATTTGTCCTAGATTTTAAAAAAAAAAGATTCATGAATATTGTGAGTTTTAGAATCTCACTGCTTTCATTATCCTTAAGATAAAAATTTTACTATTTCACTACTCTATCATGTCATGGTCAACTCACCACTCCTAGAAGACCCCTTATGGGCTCATGCCACTCATATTTGTCCCATTTTCACACCCATAATCTCAGTACTATGTTTTACCTATGATTAACCCTTCCACTTTCCATTTAAGATTTCCAAAAAACCTACCCTTTCTCATGTTCATAAAATGCCTCAAGCATTGATGGTCTTAAATTTATCTCTGTAGGCTCTTTAGATAAATCAAGTACATTGGATTTTTTATCTTCAATACATCAATTTGTCAAAAAACTCTGTTTTTTATTCTTGAAGACCCTAAGCCAATATTTTAGTCAAAGACCAAGTCAAAGAGCCTTCCACTAGGTCACTAGGTTTTCATAGGTTGTAGGTTTATCTTTGGTGTTCCATATCATTGTTTTTCATGCGCTAGAAGTTGAATCAAAAGGTGAAAAATATTAGCATCTGTTTATCCAAGTCAGATCAAGAAAATATCTAAGGAGGACTGCTTTGCCAAGAAAAAAATTTCTGCAAAGGCAACTATGCATTTTGAAATTTCTGCAGGAATGTTGAAATAACCATCAGCAAGAGAATAGGAAAGGTAAGAGGTCTGCTCCTCAATAAATGACATCCACAAAAAAAAAGGAGGAAGCATCCTATGTTCAATAAAAATCAGGGTTCCCAAGACAAATGGGACCAGCAGTGTGCCAAGCAGGGAGCCAAGGTAGCAAAACACAAGGATAGAGGCACCCCAGCACAACCAAGAATGAATTGAATACTTTTTAGAAATCATAGATGGTCAAGAGAAGGTAAAATGAAGATGATAGGATTCCATCATCAACAACAAAAGAAGATTTCAAGAGACTATTGTAGGTGAATTCTAGGGTTTTCCAAGTTGAATGTGTCCAACACCATGAAGCATCAGACAAGGCTAAAGTCATTATGCAATGGCACCTGCAACAAATCAGAAGTGGCCAAGAGGAGAATAATGAAAACCATGATTGTAAAGACTGTGGTGACTATACAAGATGGATTTATCATGCCTAGAGAATCAATGATAGAAATGAAAAAAAAGTTTCTCAGTCACCCATCAAGTAGGAAACAATTTAATCTCCAAGGTAAGAACATAGATGTTTTAAAATATGTTGCCACCATGCCAGTACCTAAAGTTGTGAAAATAATTGAAAGACATAAAACAGGCCAAAACACAGAAAATCATGTAACTCAGACAAGACATCTACAAAAAAGAATTTTAAAGGCATCAATAGGCCAAAGAGAGTCATATTTCACCCTGTCAGCGAACTGAAGAACAGCAAAGAAAAAGGTTATAAGGAAAAGGGACTATTTAAAAGTTTTCAAGTCACTCACAATAGAAAGGGTCAAAGGATTAGCAGTTAGATGAAAAAGCTTACGAAAAATTAGAAAAATGGGTTTGCAAGAGATAAAATTGTTTTCCTAGGAATATAAAAGAGCATTTGGTTTATCACTCAGTTCATTTTCCACTTGCAAAAAGGAGTGAAAAGCATTCAAAGAGAAATTTTTGAGTTTTGTGAAATTTTGGGAAAATTCACCCGGTGCTACACTTTGGAGCAGGCTCTCCACTTACAGCACTCAACGCTACACTTAGGAGAGCTTTTATAGTGTAAAAATACACTGAGATGCACTTACAGCTGGGTGCCACCCATTCACCCAGGAGGAGGACTCAACAGGCACAAAGGACGTGCAGTGCTGTGCTCAGGGAGCCCGACAAGCCTGCACACAGGTAGTGCTGCGCCCAGGAGGACCCGACCCGCCTAGAACAAGTTTGGCGTTGTGCCCAGGAGACCGGAAGGCTTGCACGAATCATGTATCACTACGCCCAAGAGACCGGTAGGCGCTGCACTTAGGCCAGAAGCCCTCTCTCACTTGCAAAAGTTGCCAAAACACAAGGAAACGCCCTCCAAGCTGCCTTAAATAACCTGAAAACAAGTTAAAATTGGTAGGTTCATATTTTCCTTACCCCTCAAGTGGTTTTTATGATTTAATGGTTAAAATAAATGACTAAACCCTAGTGACTAGAAGCCCTAATTCCTCGTGGAAAACAAACATGTTTTGACCTCCAAACAAAAATTTATCAGCTAAAGGGGGTGTCAATTAGGGTAATTGAAATCAGTTCAAGATAAACCTTCATCAAAGCTCAAGGGAAGTCAGTCATAAACCCACACCTCCATCTAATTCATTTACAAGAACTTCCCTCACCACATTTTCATTTCATTCCTCCTACCAAGTTTCACAATCAGGCTTGAGTTTGTCTAAAGGTAGCCCTATTCACCATGTCAAGAGAAGAAGGGAGTGTCAGCAATGAAGGAGGCCAAGTTCCTATAAGGCAAAAGAACAAGGGTAGGAAGGTTAATAGATTTGAGCCCCAAGACACTGTGGAGATTACTGCCTCTCCCATGATTCTCACATGCTTTCATAATGTAGGGTGTTTTCAGTTCTATGAAAGAGTCAAACAAGTAAAAAATCACCCGGAGCTTACAAGGTTATTCATTATTAACCTGCATAACAAAAAATCAAGCTTGGAAGGGGTGACCTTTGAACTCTCATCAGATACCATTGCTCAGGCTACTGGACTTCCTAATGTTGGTGAGAAATGGTTCAAGAGAGCAAAGTTGGACATGAGTTTCTATGAGTCTTTCCTCAAGCCTAGGTACAAAGAAGGCTGCAATACTATTTTCCCTTTCTCACACTTGCTGGAAAGGTATGCACCCTTAATAAAGGTCATCATTAAATACTTTACATGTGAGGGGATATACTTCAGGCTCTACTCTTACCATATCAGATTACTCATGCATTTCACTAGGGTCAAGATGCTTCATTTCCCCTATTACTTGTATAGAAGTATTGACAAGATGTCTTATGAATTAAACTGAGAGGGGGGTTGAATCAGTTTAATACATTCCTGATCTTTTAAAACTTTTCATTAAACTTATTTACACCTTCATTTCAAACTCAATTTGATGTGAGAGTAATTTTAGAATGTAATCAGAAAGTATTAGTTTAATAGAGCAGTATACTTAATATGAGAGCAGTAGGTATTAAGCAAATGATACATATCATATCAATACATAAATATCATGCACAGAGACACCAGATATAAGTGGAAACCCATAAAGGGAGAAAACCACATCTTATTATTGTTGTGATACAAAGGCAAGCTCCAACTCCCTCTCACCACTGTTTTTCTGCAGGCACCAACCTACAGGAGGCTCCTACCTCAATTCTGCAAGTTACAACTTGCAAGGAAGCACCAACTCCCTTCAGTTTTCTGCAGGCACCAACCTACAGGAGGCTCCAACCTCGATCAGCTACAACTGACAGCTATCAAGCTGCAACTTGATAGGGAAGCTCCAACTTCCTCATTTTCTAAAACTGAATGTTTGCTGATTTACCTCAGATATCAGCTCTGTTCTGTAGCTTCTCTTAATCTTCTCTTCCTTCTATATTCTGCATTCTCTCTATATATGCTCTCTCTCTTGCTCTAAAAAAAAAACTCTCTCTGCATATCAAGATGATATTATTTATAGATTTCCTCACATGACTGTTTGTATTCTGCTTGGAATTCGAAATGGAAAGTCATGTCTCTTTGCCTTCTGCCTTCTCACTCCTTTTATCAGCTTACTCAGAAATTATGATTGTAGGTGTCAATTTTAACATTACAGTGGGAGTTTGTTTTCTCTCGGAGACTTGCCAATGCATCACAAACAATAAAAACAATTAAAATATTTACATTCTTATTACAAAGTGAACTCTAGCTCAACTCATTTAGTCTTTTGAATCGATGCGCATTTGTCTTTTCTTTGGCTGTCTTTGTCCCTTTTGTGACTGTGTTTTATCTCCTCTCGGCTCTATTTGCTTTTCTGTCCTCTGTGGGGGTGTAACTGCTGCATACGTGTAACTCTGCCTTTTAAATAAATGAAATGCAATTGCTGACTTTTTAAATCAGGGCAATTTCAACCCTTTTCATGCCACGAGTGTCTTGTTGATGTGGAAGTTCCGCAAGCGGAACGAACATAGATCACAGTCGTTGTATATTAATAATCGCCCTCCCATTAAGCCGAGGCCCGAGGGTTCACAACCCATGTGGCATATTTTAATAGAACTGCAACCGTGCTTTATATATATCTAACAACAATCCTTTTATATATAAACAATCGCCCTCCACCTTAAGCCTTTGGTCTTATTTTACAATCCAATGAGTCGAATCACAACCACTAATATATGAAAGGGTCGGGCCCCACATCTCCGTCGGCGAATCGGTGGTGTCAAACGAAAACTTGTGATTGCGATTGATCAAACGGACGCGATGACCACATAAAACATGTCTCATAGCGCAATCGGGTCCGAACTTTGAAAAAATGCAATCGGGGCGCATAATAGAAAAGTTCTGATTGCGATCAGAACACGGATGCGATTTGCACATATTAACTCCCGCATATAACAGGATCGGGTCCGCCACTTCAATCGCAGCATTTTACAAAAGACTTGCGATCAATCGGAAAGTTCCGATTGCGATTAAGATCCCGAACGTGATTGAACTGATTAACTCCATCGTATAATGCCATCGGGTCCGCCACTTGATCGGAGCATATTACAAAAGACTTGCGATCAATCAGAAAGTTTCGATTGCGATTAAGATCCCGAACGCGATTGAACCGATTAACTCCATCGTATAACGCCATCGGGTCCGCCACTTGATCGGAGCATATTACAAAAGACTTGCGATCAATCGGAAAGTTCCGATTGCGATTAAGATCCCGGACGCGATTGAACCGATTAACTCCATCGTATAACGCTATCGGGTCCGCCACTTGATCGGAGCATATTACAAAAGACTTGTGATTGAACCTTTTCTCCGATTGCGATTGGGTGAGGGGTCCCACCTTATAAGCCATTTCGTTTTGATAGAACCTTTGGTTATATAGATATAAAGCGCTCTGCTTGTATATAACTGATATATATGTTTATATATATATTTTTCTGTTGGAGTGAAGCGATTCCCGGAATAATGTTTGTGTTGTATTATATGTATAACGCCGGTTGGAGTGTACGATTCCCGGAATATGGTTATGTATTATATGCATTGCCTTGCCGCTGGAGTTAAGTGATTCTCGGAATAGGGATTATGTATTATATGTATAACACCGGTTGGAGTGTGTGATTCCCGGAATTTTGTAACGGCTCTCTGCCTCTGTCACTTAGTCTCTGCCTCTGCCTCTGCTGCTTCTATTGCTCTGCCTCTGTCTCTACCTTTCGATAACGGTTCTTCACTGTGCTTCTATGACTGTTACATTTTGACTTTCTTCTTGCTGCCTCTATTTCTTTCGCTGTGCCTCTTTTGCCTTCCTCTGCTTCAGCGCTGCCTCTTTTGCCTGAGTGCTGCCTCCTTTGCCTGAGTGCTGCCTCCTTTGCCATCAATGACAATATTTCCAACAGTCTCCCCCTTTGGCATTGATGGCAATCCACTTTCTCTTTTTGCTTTCTCTTTCTCTTGTTGCTTGCTCTTCCTGTTTGCCTGCTCTTCCTCCTGTTGTTTGTTCTTCCTCCCCCTTTGACATCAATGGCAAAGGACGACGTCTCATCTCTCCATATGAGCTCTGTCGTTGCATTTCCTTTCTCTGAGTTACGTTTAGGTCCTCTTCTGGTGAAATTGTACTATGCTTCTCCAGAGTGATGTATGAAGCTTGTTGAGAGAACACTTTGGTATAGTGAGTCGATATGTGTTTTATAGTTGTGATTCATTTGTAGTGCCTGTAATATGTGCTAGATTGCAGACAGAGATGATGCATTTTACGATTGAAAGGTTCTTGTTGCTTCTGAATGATGATAATATTGATAATGTTGATAATACTGATAATGCTGATCCTGTGGAATTGTTTTATGCTTATCTTGCTGGCTGTTCTCCCCCTGGAATGATATCTTCATTTTGTTCTCCCCCTGAGACTGTACTTTCTCTTCTTATTAGAGAATAGTATCTACAGATACTACCCCTAGTTTGTCTCTCAAGTATTCGAATGGTTCTCTGGCAAGTGGTTTGGTAAATATATCTACTATCTGTTCTTTCGTTGATACATAGTCCAGTTTAACTATCTTCTGAGCCACTTGTTCTCGGAGAAAATGATACTTGATTGGTATGTGTTTAGTTTTTGAATGAAGCACAGGATTTTTAGATATACTTATAGCACTTGTATTATCACATTTGATTGAGATAGGTTCATTAATGCTTACCTTCATGTCTTGAAGAGTTTGCTTCATCCACATGACTTGTGTACAACATGCTGCTGCTGCTATATATTCTGCTTCAGCAGTAGACAGAGATATGGATGTTTGTTTCTTGCTTAGCCATGCCACTAGACTTTCTCCTAGATAGAATGCACCTCCACTTGTACTCTTCCTATCATCCACACAGCTGGCCCAATCTGCATCTGTGTACGCTGTTAAGGTGAAGCTTTTGCCTTTAGGATACCAAAGCCCATATTGTGTTGTTCCTTGTAGATATCGGAGTATTCTTTTTACTGCCAGAAGATGGTTTTGTTTAGGTGCTGCTTGATATCTTGCCACTAGTCCTACTGCTAGCATGATGTCTGGTCTTGAAGCTGTCAAGTACAGCAGGCTTCCTATCATGGATCTGTGGAGTTTTTGATCTACATCTGCAGACCCATAATCAGCACACACCTTGCATCCCGTGATCATGGGGGTTTTCACTGGTTTGCAGTCCTCCATTTTGAATTTTTTCAGCATTTCTTTTAAGTAATTTTCTTGAGAAATGAATGTGCATGTGTTCTTTTGCTGAATTTGCAGTCCCAAGTAGAAACTGGGCTCTCCAATCATAGACATTTCAAACTCTGTTTTCATCTCATCAGCAAACCCTTTTGCTAGTTCATCTTTGTTGCTTCCAAACATAATGTCATCAACATATACTACAACAATCAGGAGTTCATCTTCATGGGCTTTTATGTATAGATTGATGTCTACTCCACCTCTCCTAAAGCCCTGTTTTTGCAAATATTTGTCCAGTCTTGAGTACCAAGCACGAGGAGCCTGTTTCAATCCATATAGGGCCTTCTTCAGTCTGCACACATAGTCTTCTTTGTCTGTCAATGAGAAGCCTTCTAGTTGTTCCATGTACACTTCTTCTTCTAGATCTCCATTAAGAAAAGCAGACTTTACATCCATTTGATATACCTTGAAGTCTTGGTAGCATGCAAATGCCAGGAACATTCTGATAGCTTCCATTCTGGCTACAGGGGCAAATGTTTCTTCATTATCAAGTCCTTCAATTTGTGAGTATCCTTTACAGACCAGCCTGGATTTATTTCTGATTACTTGTCCTTGCTCATTCATTTTGTTTTTGAATACCCATTTTGAACCAATGATATTTTTCTCAATAGGTCTAGGAACAAGCTCCCAGGTATTGTTTTTCTCAATTTGATCCAATTCTTCATTCATTTCTTTTACCCAATACTTGTCCTTGCTGGCTTCTTCAAACTTCTTTGGCTCTATTTGTGATAACATGGCTATGTATACTTCTTCTGTTTGTTCTGTTAGCTACCTTCTTGTCTGGACTCCTGCTTTCTTGTCTCCTATGATCTGATCTTCAGGATGATTCTTCTGAGTGTATCTTGAGGGGGTTTTTGGGCTCAGTTCTGCATCTTCTGTTGTCTTGCTGGTTTCATCATCATTATGATCTTCTTCTTCATGATTATCTGATGGACTGCAGCAGTCTGTATTTCTTGTATTGTTTGGAAATTCTTCATCAAATCTCACATCAATACTTTCAACTATTTTCCGAAGAGTCTTATTGTAGCACCTGTACCCTTTAATTTTGGAAGCATATCCTAGAAAAATCCCTTCATCTGCTCTTGCATCAAATTTCCCAAGGTTTTCATCATTATTCTTTATGTAACACTTGCTACCAAAGACTTTGAAATGTTTTATTGAAGTTGGCTTTCCATGCCATAGTTCATATGGAGTCTTGTCACTGCTTGGCCTTAAGTGAGCTTTATTAAGGATATGTACTGCTTCTGCCCAGAAGGTTTGAGCAATATTATTCTCTTGCATCATAGCTCTGGCTATTTGTTGTACAGACCTATTTTTCCTCTCTGCTACTCCATTCTGCTGAGGTGTCCCTGCAATAGTAAATTGATGCTTTATTCCATGTTCATTACATAGGTCTACAAAGTCATAATCTGTGAATTCTCCTCCTCTGTCTGATCTGATACATTTCATCTTGCATCCAGTTTGATTTTCTGCTAATGCTTTGAATATCTTAAATTTTTCCAATGCTTCTGATTTATTTTTGAGAAAAGCAACCCATGTCATTCTGGAAAAGTCATCTATTATCAGCATCAAATAGGATTCTCCACTTGGTGTCCTAGTTCTAGCAGGTCCACACAGGTCCATGTGCACAAGCTGGAGTGGTCTTCTTGTTGACATCTCCTCTTTAGATTTAAAGGATGTGTGAGTCTGTTTCCCCAATTGACAATATTTGCATATAGTACTTGAAGGCCTTTTTATTTCTGGCATATCTCTTACAGCTTTCTTCTTGCTCAGTCTGATGATATGGTCAAAGCTGAGATGTCCCAATCTCCTATGCCACAACCATGACTCCTCAAGTTTGCTAAGATGGCAGGCTTCATCTTCCTCTTTCACTATGTATACATTGTTCTCTGTTCGAACACCTTTGAGCGGAGTCTTTCCTGTTGTGCTTGACCTGACTACACAATCTTGTGCTCTAAAAAGAACTTCACAGCCTTTGTCACACATCTGACTGACACTCAGTAAATTTTCTTTCAATCCATCCACAAATAGTACCTCTTGGGCTTTTCCTCTGCCATTGTCTATGCTGACTGAGCCTTTTCCCTTGATCTTTCCTGATTTATCATTACCAAAAATAACATTGCCAGATTTCTTTTCATCAAAAGTTATAAACTTGCTTCTGTCTCCAGTCATGTGTTTGGAGCAGCCACTGTCCAAGTACCACTGGCTTTTCAGATCTTGAGCAGTTAGAGCCAGGTCACACTTATTCTCCTTCTTTTTCCACTGGAGGAATCCTTCTGTTTGATATCTTTTGTGAGGTGATGAATTGCATCCTTTCAGAGGACATTTGGAAGGCATATGTCCAACTTGATTGCATATAAAGCATTTGATCATAGTTTTTGCAGAATTTTGAGTATGACCAAAATTTCTTTGATTCATGAACCTCCTTGAGGTGTTGAACATCATTCTTTTTCCATACTTTCTACATTCAATAATTTTATGGTCAAATTCCTTACAATAAAAACAATAACCATAGAAATTATTTGCATACCTGATGTAAGATTGTTTTCTCCATTTGTTTGTTTGAGATAGCCTCTTCACTATTTGCATCTTTTGTAGGTCTGAATTACTCTTCCTTGCATAACAATATGCAGCAATGTGTCCTGGCTTGTGGCAGACGTAACAGGTGGCATTCTTCATAGGAGGGAAGAATCTCCTCTGATGACTTCCAAATTTGATATACTCAGGGGCATATGATTCTTTTTCTTCCATCTTAGTATTCATTATGTTCCTTGTTACTAGAGATTTCTTCTGATCTCTGTCATCCTTATTACATGTTTCTTATTTTGTATGAATTGTCTAGGCTTCTTCATTAGTCTTCTTTGCTTTTACAAAAATTATACTTTTGTTTTCTTTTTCTTTGCCTTTACTTGATTCTCCTTCATAGCCTATTCCTGTTTTTATCATTGGGGATCTTTGAGCAACCAGGATATCATTCAACTTGCTAGAGCTTGTTGTTTGAGAAGAGTTTATAACCACTGTCCTTTGAGCATTTTCTAGTTTCTTCCTAAGACATACCACTTCTTCCTCCAACTTCTCTTGTTCTTGGGTTTTATCCTTGATTTGCTGAAGTAACATATCTTCTATCTTCTTGGCTTCTTCAAGCCTTACCTTCAGCAGCATGAGGACTTCTGAATTTTGTTTTTCTTTAACACATTTGAGGAGAATATCTTTTTGTTTTCTGCATTTTAGTTTGAGTCTCTCAATCTCCTCCAGAGCACTTCTTAGCTCCCCCTCAAGGTCGACTTCCCCTTCTTCTTCTTCATCTTCTAGTAGGAGTCCCTCAATATCTTCTATGGCCATCAATAAAAAATCTGAGGTTCCTTCTTCACTTGAGGGTTCATCTGAATCTTCAGATGTATTGTTGTCTTGTTGAGCATAGAAATATTTTCTGCTGAACTTCCTTCCCTTCTGCCAGTTCTTTGATTTATTCTTTTCTGACTCTTGAGCCTGATTCCTTGCTTTCTTGTGAGGACACTTAGTAGCATAGTGTCCAACTCTTCCACAGTTAAAGCACTTGAAAGGAAGTTTACCTTTGTATTTACCTGAACCTCTATCCAGTTTCTTGACAAATTTTGCTTCTTCTTCATCTAAGCAAGAGCATATTTCTTCCTCTTCTTCTTTCTTCTTTTCTGTTTTAAAGGCTGCTTCCCTCGAACTTGGTTTCTTCTGTGGGAGCCTCATTTCATAGGCTGTTAGATTTCTAAGTAGCTGGTTCATGGTCAAAGTCTCCCAATCTGCTGTCTCTTCTATTGCAGACACCTTGGGATTAAATTTGGATGGGAGTGATCTCAGAATCTTTTGCACAACTATACCTTCTGGTATGGTTTCTCCAAGAGCTTTCATATTGTTAACAATTTCTGCAACTTTTAAGAAGAAGCTGCCAACATCTTCATCATCATTCATTTTTAAGTTTTCAAACTAGGCTCTATATATTTGAAGTTTGGCAGTTTTTACTTTCTGGTCTCCCTCATGTATGTCTTCAAGAGTATCCCATATTTTCTTGGCAGTGTCTTTGTGCATTACTTTAATAAACTCTGCTTCACATAATCCATTCAGGATGGCATTCATAGCTTTTGCATTAGCCACAAAATCTTGTTTTGAGTCTTTTTCTGAGTCAGTTGCCTTCGGGGCATATCCTAATTGCACAGCAGCCCAGACTTCTATTCCTAGGGACATTATGTATGTCTTCATTCTGATTTTCCAGAAAGCATAATTTTCACCGGTGAAGAAAGGGGCTTTATTGGTTGAGCATCCTTCTTTACTAGCCATCTTGGGAACCTAGGATCTCCTTTCAATTGTTAGACTTGTACAAAGGAACCCGCTTTGATACCAATTGTTGAACCTCTAATTAAACTGAGAGGGGGGGTGAATCAGTTTAATACATTCCTGATCTTTTAAAACTTTTCATTAAACTTATTTACACCTTCATTTCAAACTCAATTTGATGTGAGAGTAATTTTAGAATGTAATAAGAAAGTATTAGTTTAATAGAGCAGTAGACTTAATTGAGAGCAGCAGGTATTAAGAAAATGATACATATCAGATCAATACATAAATATCATGCACAGAGACACCAGATATAAGTGGAAACCCATAAAGGGAGAAAACCACATCTTACTATTGTTGTGATGCAAAGGCAGGCTCCAACTCCCTCTCACCACTGTTTTTCTGCAGGCACCAACCTACAGGAGGCTCCTACCTCAATTCTGCAAGCTACAACTTGCAAGGAAGCACCAACTCCCTTCGATTTTCTGCAGGCACCAACCTACAGGAGGCTCCAACCTCAGTCAGCTACAACTGACGACTATCAAGCTGCAACTTGATAGGGAAGCTCCAACTTCCTCAATTTATCAAACTGAATGTTTGCTGATTTACCTCAGATATCAGCTCTGTTCTGTAGCTTCTCTTAATCTTCTCTGCCTTCTATATTCTGCATTCTCTCTATATATGCTCTCTCCCTTGCTCTCAAAAACTCACTCTACATATCAAGATGATATTATTTATAGATTTCCTCACATGACTGTTTGTATTCTGCTTGGAATTCGAAATGGAAAGTCATGTCTCTTTGCCTTCTGCCTTCTCACTCCTTTTATCAACTTACTCAGAAATTATGACTGTAGGTGTCAATTTTAACATTACAGTGGGAGTTTGTTTTCTCTCGGAGACTTGCCAATGCATCACAAACAATAAAAACAATTAAAATATTTACATTCTTATTACAAAGTGAAATCTAGCTCAACTCATTTAGTCTTTTGAATCGATGCGCATTTGTCTTTTCTTTGGCTGTCTTTGTCCTTTTTGTGACTGTGTTTTATCTCCTCTCGGCTCTATTTGATTTTCTGTCCTCTGTGGGGGTGTAACTGCTGCATACGTGTAACTCTGCCTTTTAAATAAATGAAATGCAATTGCTGACTTTTTAAATCAGGGCAATTTCAACCCTTTTCATGCCACGAGTGTCTTGTTGATGTGGAAGTTCCGCAAGTGGAACGAACATAGATCACAGTCGTTGTATATTAATAATCACCCTCCCATTAAGCCGAGGCCCGAGGGTTCACAACCCATGTGGCATATTTTAATACAACTGCAACCGTGCTTTATACATATCTAACAACAATCCTTTTATATATAAACAATCGCCCTCCACCTTAAGCCTTTGGTCTTATTTTACAATCCAATGAGTCGAATCACAACCACTAATATATGAAAGGGTCGGGCCCCACATCTCCGTCGGCGAATCGGTGGTGTCAAACGAAAACTTGCGATTGTGATTGATCAAACAGACGCGATGACCACATAAAACATGTCTCATAGCGCAATCGGGTCCGAACTTTGAACAAATGCAATCGGGGCGCATAATAGAAAAGTTCCGATTGCGATCAGAACACGGATGTGATTTGCACATATTAACTCCCGCATATAACAGGATCGGGTCCGCCACTTCAATCGCAGCATTTTACAAAAGACTTGCGATCAATCGGAAAGTTTCGATTGTGATTAAGATCCCAGACGCGATTGAACTGATTAACTCCATCATATAACGCCATCGGGTCTGCCACTTGATCGGAGCATATTACAAAAGACTTGCGATCAATCGGAAAGTTCCGATTGTGATTAAGATCCCGGACGCGATTGAACTGATCAACTCCATTGTATAATGCCATCGGGCCCGCCACTTGATCGGAGCATATTACAAAAGACTTGCGATCAATCGGAAAGTTCCGAATGCGATTAAGATCCCGGACGCGATTGAACCGATTAACTCCATCGTATAACACCATCGGGTCCGCCACTTGATTGGAGCATATTACAAAAGACTTGCGATTGAACCTTTTCTCCGATTGCGATTGGGTGAGGGGTCCCACCTTATAAGCCATTTCGTTTTGATAGAACCTTTGGTTATATAGATATAAAGCGCTCTGCTTGTATATAACTAATATATATGTTTATATATATATTTTTCTGTTGGAGTGAAGCGATTCCCGGAATAATGTTTGTGTTGTATTATATGTATAACGCCGGTTGGAGTGTGCGATTCCCGGAATATGGTTCTGTATTGTATGCATTGCCTTGCCGCTGGAGTTAAGCGATTCCCGGAATAGGGATTATGTATTATATGTATAACACCGATTGGAGTGTGTGATTCTTGGAATTTTGTAACGACTCTCTGCCTCTGTCACTTAGTCTCTGCCTCTGCCTCTGCTGCTTCTGTCGCTCTGCCTCTGTCTCTACCTTTCGATAACGGTTCTTCACTGTGCTTCTATGACTGTTACATTTTGACTTTCTTCTTGCTGCCTCTATTGCTTTCGCTGTGCCTCTTTTGCCTTCCTCTGCTTCAGCGCTGCCTCTTTTTCCTGAGTGCTGCCTCCTTTGCCTGAGTGCT